>JAJEKV010000013.1:8257192-8857192 GCA_021234155.1 Isoetes taiwanensis | reverse complement strand
GCTGCTACATGTGACATTGAGCACGGCTTCCGTACGGGCGTTGGGATCATACCTTCAGGAGGTCATGGATATGCGAGATCAGTTATTTCCTCAAGCACACACTTGACCTGTATATATACATATATATTTCATGATGATATATTCATGTACAGTTTGACAACATTCTTATTACTACCATGGTTTTTCCTTCCAAAACCCTTCGGGGCGAGAGTTTTTTAACGCAGGCATTAATAAGTTTATTGCGCTCCTTCATTGGACCCCTTAGGCCGATTATTCTTTCTTTCTTTCTATATATAGAGGTTTAATTATCACCATAGGATCCTAAGCACAGCCATATAAACCTATGCTCATAAGACTTATCAGAAAGAGATTATTCAACTGAAAGCTTATGGCTCAAAGTTCAAACATATTAGCGCAAAGGGGGTTGTTGCTTCAACTTGCTTGGCAACAAAAGGAAGAAGATGGAGCAACAAGGAGGCCGAAAGCACACATCTGCGCTCTTCTTCGTGGACTATGCAATATCTCTAGATCTGCTATCCATAACAAAACAAAAAAATGCACTACTCTATTTTTTGCATCCCACCCTTCTAACATACTTGCAACATGCATCCACGACACCAGATATATGGGTTCTCGACAAATTGAGTTTTCTAAATCACGCCTCTTCTAAATCATGATCAAATCATCTGGAAAAATGCCAAAAAAAATGTTCTTTGTTGCTCTTATATTCTACCTCTGCCTTTTTTCCAGCCATAAATTTGCTCAATCACGCTAATGTGAAACACACTTAGTATTTAAATCTGCCTCTCCTTTTGCTTGTCGTTGCAGTTGCTACTCTGTTTTGACCTTCTGGACACATTTGGTTCCAAGCACCTCTGTCCCAATCACGGGTAGCACAAAACATAAGGCAAAAAAATTATGGAGAAAAAGTATATATGTCAATACCAAATTTATCCACAATACAAAAATATTATAATCACAAAAAAACTAGACTGCTTCATATATATTGTAAAAGGCTTAGCAACTAGATTACTGGCGACGGCAATGCACACACAAGAGCAAACACATGTTCAAGGGCATTGGCAATAAGAGAACAGAAAAAATATGTCTCCATGGCGGATAAATAGGAGATAGAAATGCACCTACACAAGCATAGCATTTCTACTTGAACTGAATTGAATGGAACGGCTGTGTCAAGTCAAGATCTAGTTGTGTGATGCTACAAACTCTTCTAAACCTCAGTTGCCTTTCTCTATGCAATCTCCTCGAAATTGTTTGGCTTTTACCACTAAAGTTATAACATTATGGGTATACATCTTGAAATAAAGACAATCAACATTTAGGCAATAACTAACTATTATCGCGGCATCGGCAAAAGTTTGGAAACATCTCGAGGTGAGAATTGAGAGTAATAGTATCGGAATTGCAGGTTTGGCAGTAGAGGTCCAATCCTCAATACCCCAGATGCTCAGAAGGTAACTGATGGGGGAGAAACAACGGATTGCAGGGTTGGAGACCCGCACACAGCAGATGATAGACGGCATCCCCTTGGCACACTTCGAGAGGCATGACAACCGGGAATTCACTGACCTCCATGCTCGCGTAGACTCCCTATCCACCACCATGGGAATGATAACACAAGACAGACAATGGGTCGAGTAAGAGATGATGGGTCGAGAAGTTGAGGAGGCTACCAGCACAACATGAGGAGTTTAAGGAGAGCTAGTCACAGCTGAGAGCCCTTCAGAGTAAGGTCGATTTATGCGAAGTGCTCTCATCGGCAATTACTGATGCAATGTTTCCTCCTTGCCAATCAGTCCCATGAGTGAGTAGTTTATGATAAAATAGATGTCTCTGTCATGACCGTGCTGCAAGTATATTGCAAATATACTGCAATACTTATCATTGCACAATACTTCAAATGTACAAAATATCAAAAGCAACTACTGTTAAATCTTTTGGATTGTGCAACATACCAGAATTCACATCAATACTGCAATTTGAGGAGCAAAGTAATCCAACACATTATGGAGCAAAATTAATCCAATGCAAGTGAAGGTGGAGTTTTACTGTTGTCTAACTTTCCGGTCAAAATAAGGCAACATAAAAATAGCTTTATTGTCTAGCTTTTACGATAATTTTGCATTGAAACAAGACAATATAGTGAACAATCAAGTTGCTAAAATAGACTAATGTTTTTTGCAAAATTACTTCAAACTTCTAGCTATGTCTCCGATGTGGCCTTGAATTTGCTTGGTGACCTCAATAATTTGATTGTGCATTTGCTTGTAGAATAGAGGAAGTTGTTTCTCTTGTAGCAAAGAGTTGGTCTCGCTTGCTTATACAAGTAGCCGACGAACGACTACCCAACCTCATTAAGATAAAATACAATAGCATGCCAATGTTCCTTTTTGGTCCGGCTTTCTTTTTTGTGGACCTCTGTTCATCATTTCATCCCACTCTCTTCTCTTTGCTACCACCAATGCAAGCACTTGATATTCCATCCAATTTTCTTTTTTACCTCCCCCTTTCTTATTTTGATTATGCGCAGGTTCTTGTTGAGACTGCACATCTTCATCATTTTGTGCAGAATCATTTTCAAAGAGGGTTTGTCCTTGATTACTAGAACCTAACACAGGAATTCAAGCGGAATCTCGAAAGTTGTTGCGTAGAAAATTGAAAGGGAGTTCGAGGAGTATGAGGATCTTGGTAATAATGTTGAACAAAATCTCCATATTCTAATTCTTCGGTTTCTATTTCACCAGAAGGCAATAGAGGAACTGGGCAACCATGGAGAATCAGGAGGTGGACAAGGGATGCCTACGATTCTTGTTTCAGGATGGAGTATAAGGCAGTGGGATAAGCTAGCTAGTCTGTACAAGATTAGCCTAGTATGGACCTTAAAGTAATAAAAAAACAACGAGACCATGGTAGGTGACACTAGGATGGTGAGGCTAAAAAGCAATGCCTCTAGAGTTGCTCCTGAGACCTAGACTTCTTAAGGTGGGAGTATATCATGCCTACAAAGTGCATATAGGGCAAAAGGTTTGCCCAATAGATGTGTAATGAGTTGGTATAGGCCTAGTAATGCCAAAATATGTGTACATTTAGTCATGGGTTCAAACCTTGCCAATGTCACTTATATTTGGATGTTGGTTACTAGGGGTATACGACGATGATCCTCGATGGTAGAACTTAAAAGCCTATAAGCCTATACGTGTCCTCCACATTGACTACCGCAAAGCAGTGGGAGTGGCACTAGGATCGTGAGGCTAAAAAGCAATGCCCCTGGACCTAGACTTCATAAGGTGGGATTATATCCTGCCTACAAAGTGTGCACGTAGGGCAAAAGTTTTGCCCAACAGATATGTGGTGAGTTGGTATAGGCCTAATAATGCAAAAATAAATGAGCTATTTCTCAGCTATTTCTAAAGAAACTATTTCTCAGCCTAGCCTCTCAGCCTGCTCATTTTTTTTAGTCTGCTCATGATTTCTGAGAAGTGTATACTGCTTGGCTCGCTATATATACATACTTACATAATTATATGCAAATATACAGTAGGGAACACCATGCCTCCTATAACCTTCTACTAAAAATATAAGTGGGGAATTGTTGGATTGCTTACAATGTCATTGAGCCTCTTTATTTGCACCCATTCTCTGGCTGCCAAAGACGGAGTAAAGAAAAGTTGGCCAATCCATTAGACCATTCAATCAAGCATCTTTCATATCATCATCATTTCAACATGGACATTGACAATAACCATGAAAAACATCCGATGTTATAGCAAAAGGATCAATCTTTCCATTTGTGAACCTGTTTAAAATTTTAGCAGTTCAACACGACATGCATCCACATGGATAACTACCATTTTATCCTACTAGATTGTACTAATAGCTAACTTGTTGTCAAATTTAAACAGGCCCTTAAACAAATAGATGTTTCAAGCCTAAGAGCTGCATGCATCATAATGTGTGAAATTGAAATGGCAATCAATGACTATATACACAAACTGAAATGGCAATCGATGACTATATACACATAGACGAACTAAAAAAAAAGCATGGGACAAGGTATATATGCTTATGGATGTACCTCATTTTCACTTGGTAACAAGCTCCTCACATATTGTTGCTCAAGTTTTGAGGCAATCAAATGTTCTCCAGCAGCACACCATGGTCTAATTGCCATAGGCAGAATGACAACCAGGAAGAGAAGAGATACCCCGCAAGAAGTCTTAAAAGAAGTGAAGGTATGCCTATACAGTCCTGTACGAAGATATGCATGCCTTAGACATGATGATAACAAATTTCTTGCCTGATGCAGAGCTTCCCCAAATGCTACAAAAACAAACTCCCTCCTAGAACCAGCAAGATCCCTCCTAGCCCTGCAGAACCTCCCTCCTTGCCTCCCGTGACGCCCTGATTTTGACACAGGCCCGAACTCTGGAAGTGAGCCTGCGAAGACTTGGAGCGCGGGAAACATTCTGTGGATCTCTGCCCCATTCAACAGTCTGAGGGAAAACCGAAAGTACCAGTCTCCGCTCCTAACAGTCACTGAAGGAGGCAGTGGACTATCCGCAGGTAAAGCCACACAAATCTTCGGCTCTCGAACTATGGAGTGCGCAATATGGCCGCCGAGCCCATTAGCCATCGCAATCATGAATTCTGGCAACAACATATCCGCGGGGAGATCCATTACCTGAAACCAACACGGGATCTTCAGGGCCGACAATGACCGAGCACTCACCCCAGGGGTGTAATGCTGGTAAATCAGGTAATTCCCCCACATGAGGTCAACCCCTCTCGCTACTACCCTCTCCACTACCGGGGGCGCATCAAACATGAGGAGAAAGAAATTGTTCCCCAGGAACTTCAAGGACTGAAATGGCGAGATCCCCAGCCGCTTGAAGTGAGCTTGTAGCCACCCGCCAACTCTCCTGGTGTCCAGCACTCCCGTATAGTTCACCAGCACTGCGCACGAGACTAGGTTGGAAATAGACTTGAGATGCTGCTGATGATCCAACTCGACTATGGCAGCCGGGGGGCCAATGGGGTCCACCTGCAACTCCCTCCTATTGTGCTGGTTCAAGAAGGCCAAAGCCTCCTCCATTCGATAAGTGTCAGCCGGCGCCATGGTGTGCCGGATCCATTCTGAGAACCGCGGACGTGAAAGCCGGCTCACCATATCGTTCATCCGCCATGCAGGACCTGCCGCCCTGACTCCATGCCCCTCCTCCACACGCCTCCCCAAACTTGGGCCGTCCCGTCCCGACGGCTTATGCGGATGCTGTGGCACATCGCTACACCCGTTGCCCTGAGGCAAACCGCACACCGGTTCTACCGCTGCAAAGGGATCCTCCGGCAACGTAGAAACCGGCGAGTTTGGACTGGCCAGCAGAGTTGCTATCTTGAGTGGCGGCATGCTGCTCGGGACCTCAAATTCTGCATCCCCCACAGCCTGTACATCCACTGCACACGTACTTCCTACCTGAACGCCAACCTGCAGATGAAGTACAGAGGATGCCCCCTGATCTGCAGGGGGGTGAATCACTGTCTCCATCCCACCGACCTCCACAGGACCTCGCCCAGATCCTGGCTGCTGCACCACACCCAGAAGAGGGCAGGCCGCTCCCTCCTTGCCTCCGATCTCCGTAGAACCTTGCCCAGCCCCTGGTTGCTGCGCACACCCCAGAAGAGGGCTTACGACTGCCTGCCCTATCCCCTCGCTCCTCAAAACCCTGCACATGTCAGCTTGAAGGGCACCAACTTGAAGTGGCCCCCTACCATCCTCCGCACCTGCCTCAAGTGTCGACCTGACAAAATCTGGCATTGGAGCAGCCGGATCTATGGGCACCACAGACCCCAGCCCAGCTGGCCAGCCCTGTGGCCCTAAAGCAGCCGAACTCCTCCCAGCGCCAACCTTATCATCTGCCGAAGAATCTGATGAAAACAGCAGCCCCGCAGTTTGGCTCTGTAGTCTTGAGGCTGCCAAATCGATCCATACAGCCTGCCTCTCTGCCATAGAAAGATCCGTTGAAGGCGGAGTAGGCTTTTGGATGAAAGATCCAGCCCCAACCAAGCGAGTCTGCTGGGCCGCGCGTGCCAGCTTCGGAATCCGCCTCTGAGTTGTCGATTGCATCCCCTGGAGGTCGCTCCTCCCAATCCGATCATCTGCCATGTCTCCGGAGCTCAATCCGTTCCAGCCGCTCAGACCAGCACCTGTAGTCGCCGCCATAGTTCCGCCACTGCCATTCGACCTTCTTTCACTTATTTTTTTATCCCCCGTATTTGTAATAGTCTGGAACTTTGAGATGGTTGTATCTACCAACTCTTAATGTCATATATGCTCCATTAAGGTCTATCGCTCTAGGTCTGTAATACTGCTTAATGACAGTTCGATCAAAAGGAAGAGCAACACTTATGTTTCTTTGTTTAAGGGTACCAAATATCTATATTTGTCTCACAGCATCAGGCTGGACTGCAAAAACCTTAGGATGCGTGGTGGCATTATGGAGTTATATATCAATAATGGCTTGGTGTGTAAGATAGCACGGGAGCAAAGGGGAAGAGACTCTTCAAGGATCATTGTCACCTACAAGACCAGGAACAGAATTAAAGCATATTTAGGAAGAGAAAACAGAGCAAATGTGCAAAACCTGGGAAAACGAAGGTGTGGTCCTAATAAGCTATCATATACACCAAGGCCAATATGGCAAACATTAAAGCCTCTGTTAAGAAACTTTTGAATTTTTTCTATCAATCGTGTTGTTTTGCTTTCAAATGTATCTCGGTGCATCTAATAGAGATTGGTGTAAGAGGTCTTTACATTTAAAAATGCATCCTACCAAATCTTTTGTCCAGATTGTGGGCATATTAGATCCGTTCCAGAGCCCTCAACTTCGGGGTTCATTTTCGTCTTTATCTTTTTTTTTTCTAGCTCATCCATGAGTCTTACCATTACCATTATTTTCCGTTAGAAGTCATGTAATGCATCACATGCTATTTTGTTAGAGGCCATGTAATGCATCAAATGCTGAAATTCTCCAACTAATGCTTCTTTTAGCTTTGTACCACATCAAATGGTGGAAACATCAAGCTTCTAGGAACAGAATAAAAGTTCATTTGACTTTCTAGAATGTCGCCTTCAAAACAATATACTCTCGCTAAGGACTTTGTTTTGTCGACCTCTTCACTTCAGTTCCTAGAATTGTGTGCTTTGTTTTAAACAGTTCTCCATGCTTTTCAATTGATCGATATTATATAGTTTATCTATCTGAAGAGAAGGCATTTTAGTTCTTTGGAGTTCAGGAAAGACTAATACCATGGATTGCAGGTTGTCTCAACAATCCAGATTCGTATCTTCCATGGTAATTTGATGGGTTGGGTTTTTTTTTTTTTTTTTTTTTGCACAATTTAATTGATCACAGGCATTGTAACTTCTCCTAGAGAATGGAATCATTCTAAGGAATTGATATATTATTATAGTTTGGCACCTGTTTGGTCCATGTTAGTGCGGTGAAGAAGGGTGGCGCTGGGAATTGGATGATGGGTGGCTTAGGAGTGGCGCTTTGGCACGGTGAGGATGCACCTCCCTCGAGCAATTTCCTTGCCCGGTTTTGAGCGTCGCCTTTTAGTGTCATGGGTGATTGGAGTTCGGGCCTATTGGAAAAATGGGTTTTCAACCGGTGCCCTCGGGAATATAGCCTTCTTAGAGTAAAAAATTCTGTGGGTTTAGGGACTTGACCTCATTTACGGGTGGCAATCTCTTATGGTCTAGTGGTTTGATCGAATTGCCCAGGGGTTTATGCAGATCTACATCTATCTGCTTTCCGGTTTTAGCGAGAAGATGGAGATTTAGCACGTCGTCAGCTCGCCGATCCCGGCACACCGTACCGTGAAGAGGTTACCGGTTGAGGCGTTTGGTGAAGTTTTGTTTGTTGGAGGTATGTTTGTTGCTTCTTGCAATAGCATGGATTTTTGGATATGTAGTCATCCCGGCTTGTCATTTTTTCCCATGTGGTTTTTAATCGGGCCATGGTGATTATACTTTATTTTGTAAGGGCTTGCCCATGTTGATCAGTTAGGGACTTGGTCCCAGTCTTGTACTTTGTGTCCCATAACCCGATTGGGTTTCTGGGGCTCGTTAAAAATTTTTTTCCTTCCTTCCTTCCTTCCTAGAGAATGGAATCATTCTAAGGAATTGATATATTATTATGGTTGCCACCAAGGTCCATGTTAGAACATTTTTTTAGATCGCTATATTTATAATTGGATGTTATCTAGGCTTAGGTCAAAATTTCTCACGTATATGAGACTAATTTTCTAGAGCAAGTCATAATAAAACATACATTAATGCCCCTCTTTTAGTGTCATGTCCAATGAAAAAAAACAAGGTCTTTTGCAAGACGGAGGGTTGCCCTCCATGGCACGGGAGGGTGAAGTGGCTTAAATCATAGTTCAAAGTCATATTTTGACAATCAATTCAAAACCACCGACCCATCAAATCAATTCGAGGACGTTGAGCGGCGGCCCTTCCTCGGCACCACCAATCCCTATTGCACTCCTAAAGTAGGTTGGTCAAAGTTCTGGAAAGTTATGAGAAAGAGTATATGATAGCATTTTCAATTCGTTGAATCTATCATGATTGTTGTTATGACAATTTATTTCATTTTCGTTTTATTATTTTCTATATCCAATATTACAAAAAATTCAAGAGGATCTGATCATTCAATGATGTCAAACATAACCATTAAGGCACTTAATATTATGTGCCTTCAATAAATAACCACGACATTGATGCTTGATGGTATCGTTCTTTCAACTTAAGTTTTAATTTGGGCCAGTTCTAGAACTACTAGGCGAACCAAATCAACACAATCATAAAGCCATGCAAATCCCATTTCTCTACTTATATACGTCACAACTTCTATCTTTTCTTCCTTCTAACAAAATGGTGGTTAAAGAAAGCGGCAACGTTTTGTTGGTATTTTCAGATACTAGTTTCCTTTAATAATTGCAATATAGGCACTAGGGACAATAGTTATGTGGCAAGAGTCCAACATGAGACCTATGCATCTCCAAACAAAAGACACCACCCATTTTTAACAATTCTCTAATTAATTGCAATATAGGCACTACTATGGACAATAGTTTCTTGGCATAGTCCATCACAAGACCTATAAAGGAAGGTCCATCTTCATCAATATATATGGACATAATATTTGTACATAAATGACTAAATTTCTGAAAATATCTTGTGCAAGATCATCCTCATTTACACCTTGCTAAGCAAAACACAGGCAAGACTCACTTTGTTGTTGAGTCTTAAGTTTTTCAAAAAGCACAAGATTGATGTCTTTTAGATCATAGAGACTAGTCTAAGACAAGACTTGCATGAATCCAAAGACATGGTTAGAGTATTGAAAAAGACTTTGATAATCGAAATGGGAAAAAAATAAAGGCACAATGGGGATAGGAGGGTCCTAGGTCCACCGAAAGAGGCTGATCCATCTTCGCCGGGGAAGAAGGGATGACATTGAAAGAAAGGGCTATCTAATGCAATGGATATTTCTAAGTGAATGCCATGCAGTTTCACATATAAGGTAACTAGCATCGTCCTATTCTCATCCTTTGTGAAATCGATTTATAACACGACATGTGTGCTAGTGCAATATTTATGCGGATCTTCAAATAAATGTTCAAGCTACAAAATTTCACACGGCATGCCTAAGTTATGTAAAATGACAAGAACATCAAACATAGAAGCCCAAGTAATAAATAACATTTAATCCTTTCGGTTCTTCTTGGTCAAATCCACTACTAGCAAAAATTCGATGCAGTTATGTTGATTATTTTGAGCTCTTTGAAATAGCAAGAATACTCCTCCCCACGCACTGCTTGTGATCTTGCATAATGTTGCATCCGGCCCTCTTGCAAATGCAATATGTGGTTGTGATTTAAAGCACCTCACATGCCGTTCTAACTAAATCATAAGGGATAGCTCTTTGCTTAACCTTCGCCATATGAAAGCTCTTATATATATTTTGCATGTGCATTGCATTTTGTTGCCACTTTTAAGTAACAATGTAACTTTTTGTGATCTCAACTCATACTTGACTTTTTTCACATATAGAATACAATTACAAATTTTTATCTACGTTTTGAAGTAGAGACTAAAATCTGCCCAAGACCTAGCTATTTGTTAATTCTAACATGCTATAATGAGATCGTGCTTGAGTTTGTACCTGGTTAGTTTGAGCTTCAAAGTAGACACGCCATAGACCCTAAGAGACCATGTGATTAATATCGAGCTAAGGAGTCAAGATGCAAGCAAAAGCCGATGGCAATATTTGGTAAATCTATACGAGGCGTTGGACGATTCACAAGAAATATCGGATGTATGCGCCATCCGAAAAGAGTGGATATGCTAAATTTCAAATTGAAGCTATTGTGCTAAAAACAAGTTATTGTAGGCACTCACATAAGTCGTCACAATTGAAGCTTAACGCTCACATTTGATGTTCCGGAAGTTATCAAAACAAGGCAAAGTCGAGTCTTCCATTGGTAGTGGCATTTTCCCAACATTTGCCCCGCTTGACCTTATAAAGAGAATAAAAGGAGAACAAAAGAAAGATCGTCTTAGAAATCAATATTCATCTCGCCATGCCTAATACCTTGTCACGGTTTGAGATTGATCTCTTTCCGTTCCTGTCCAATCACCGGACACACATGGCATCGGCATTAGCATTTAAATTTAAATAACATAAAGAAATAGTCAACAAAGGCTTTGAAATTAGCATAGGAATCAATGGCGGCAAACTATGTGAAGAATCTAGAGAAGAAAATGCCACAATAAGATCTAAATTTCTTTGAAGAATGAACATGTACATTAGATTATCCATAATAATTACAATGAACCCACCTTCTCAATAAAGATGGCAATAAAGAATAATCAGCAACAACCTTTTACAATGTGGCCCATCATATACATCCAGTCTTTGGATCCTTGATCCCCTCACAAAGCTGCATCTGCTTGCTGGACCAAAGTGCAAAGTATGCATACAATATATGATGGGAAAAGTGGTCGAGGGGAACTTGTTCCGGAATGTAGGAACGCCCTATGTAAGTTAGGAAGAGACATTTGTGTTGATTGACCCTTCCTCTGTCATCTTCAAGCACAAACATACGCAAAATTGTTCAGCACACCAATGCACATGGCTTCACAACTTTCCACATCCCATTAAACATTTGAAGTTTAATGCGTTTAAAAGCAACTTCATGGTTTCCACTTGTTTCATCATATTCCCTTTTCTTTGTGGCCTTTCATCATGCTTGCTTTCCCCGCTTCTCAGGCTTTACTTCCTTAGTTGAATGACCAAGATGGCCATGTGATTAATTTGTTTACATCTGGCATTCTCCTTTAGCCATCCGAGCTTCACCTTATTTATGTATGCACAAGATATTTCTTTTCTTTGGCGTAGGTTACTCTTTACATTAGTTGACCTTTTTAACTTCAAAGATTCCGAAAGTGTTTGATCACGGATGAGATAAAATCTGCTCACGGGGATACCCTCTTTTACGGTTTAACTTGCATCATTGCCAAAACAAGATGCTTTTGCCTCCTCCGATACAACACCAAAGGCCAATCTAAATGTGTAACAACTAAAATCGTCACCATTGCTAAGTCTTTTCTCAACCTCTTCATTATCTAACTCTGAAAAAGGCAAGTATACCAGTAAGGGCTTCATATAAGATCCTCCCAACCCCAAATATCTATCTCCTTAGAATACCTTCCCTGAAGAAGGCACAGGTGCATAATATCTTGGGGTTCCTACCATGCTTTCTTTGAAACAAGGATCGAGAACCACAAAGAAAGTCCAACATCGCCACTTTAACATCATAAGGTTTTCCACCCAAAGTGATCAAGACATTCCTGGGCTTCGGATCACGGTGGACAACCCCAATGGCATGCAAATCTGCACAATTCTAGTTAGAGATCGGAATGAGAAGCGGCTTTCGCTCGGCCGACCTTCCCTTTCTCTCAATTGTATCATACAAGCTACATTCGCGACAGTCCATAATCAAATGCCCGAAACCATCATCTATGATTACCTCCTTAAGAACACACGGCGCCATGGTGGCCGGGCTACCTATGATGATGACTTCCACTTTCCGACCTCAAGTCCTCAAGCCCGTCAAACATTTCCATCAATTTAAACCCTTGAAAATACTTTTGCAAGAATTGGAAGAAGAAGGGTCGAAGTCAAGGCGCCATAGCGCTGCTCGATTTTGGATGACCGAGAGTTTACAAGCGGCAGCCAGTTTTGAGCAATGACATATCTTTGGCATATACCTAGATATACCCACATGAAACGAGGGTTTGCCCTTAGGGGCAACCAAAACATGTCCAAAAAAATGAGACTACCCGAAACTAAAAGTTATAGGAATCAATAGGCTACCTAGAGAAAAAAAAAATTAATTATCCAAATGCAACAAGAGGCAGCATCATTTATAAGTGCAAGCTTTTGGATAACAAAAACATCTTCTTTGTCTCATTTACATCAGGAGAATAATGAAGTTCAGATTCTTGATTTAAGAAATAAGTATGTCATTGGAAAATGAAGGATTTTCTCGATAGATCCGAAGAAGACTTGTCATTTTCAACCAATTGGCAATGGTAATGCTTCTATTATGGTTCAAAGTGTAAACCTTGGACACTTGAATGATCAATTGTTGTCTCCAACGAGTGAGCTCATTACATTCAAGGATGCAATAAACTCAATGATCATTTGGCCACTATCTTTATTGAGTAATATTTCTCAATGAATACATTGAGTCATTGTATCTACGCTTTATTGAATACATTATCATTGTATTTTCCTCTTAATTGTATCTTTTATTGAATTTCTTATCATTTGTATATTGTTTTGAATGGTATTGAGACTATTTCTTATTTATGTTGATAATAATACATAGTTATCATGACTACAATAATGCATGATACAAAACAATATTAAAATGGCATCCAGGCATAAATGTTTTGACACAAGCATTGCAAACACAACACTTATAAGGCACTTAAATGACACCCATTATACAGGCATCAAAATCTGTATGACATTAATGGCATTTTAGTGGCGCAAGCAATATACATATATGGCACTCCTAAAATTGAGGATGTCATTCTAGTTCCTGGATTGTTGGTGAATATCTTGAGTGTTAGTGAATTTGACAAGAAGATGGGTTATTCTGTCTTGTTTACTGGAGGATTAGTACACATTCTGCACAAAAATCCATTAACTTTTGTGGATATTCAAAAACTTGGGCCTATTGCCAAAGGTTATCTCAATAATGAAGGATTGTATATTCTTCATAAAGGGCATCATCATTCGCAACAAGTTACTGATACAATTCATAATCAATCTTCATGCAAGCAAGCAAGTCCAAGCTTCTTATCCCTCTCAAGCAGAATTTCGTGCCCAAACAGTTTTGGAACTCATTTATTCTGACATGTGTTATCTTCCTATTGAATCATATGGTGGTAACAGGTACTTCATGGTTTTTGTTGATGATTTTAATAGGTACACATGGGTGTATCCTATTAAATTTAAGTCTCAAGCCTTCTCTATATTTTTAACTTTCGGTAAGATGGTGGAGAATGAATTTTCCACAAACATTAAGAGGTTGAGAACTGATAATGCCTGAGAATATCTCTCCCAAGAATTTGAAGAATATGTTCACTCCAAAGGTATTCATAGGGAACTAATTGTTCCATATGCTCATCCCCAAAACGATGTTGCTGAATGCAAGAACCGAACCTTAATGGATTTAGCTCGGAGCATGTTAAAGCATAAACAGCTACCTTTGCAATTTTGGGAAGAGGCTATCTTGACTGCAGCCTATGTTTCAAACAGGGCCGCTACTAAATCATTAGGTGCCAAGACTCCTTTTGAGGCTATATATGGTGTTAAACCTGACGTGTCTCACCTCAAAGTTTTTGGTTGTTTGGCTTTTGCTACTCTACCAAGGGAAATTTTACAAAAGCGAGGAAAACTTTCCGATCGAGCACTCAAAGTTATTTTCATTGGGTATCAAGATAATATGAAAGCTTGGAGATGTTACGATCCTATTACCAGAAAGGTCTTTTTATCAAGAAGTATGACTTTTGTGGAAGATGCAGTTTATTCTAGTGATTTTTATCAGTCTAATGTGACAGATTATGACAAGGATATCTGCAATCAGTTTTACATTGGTGGTACTTCACAAAGTTCCACTATTACTACATCTAACATTACTGCTGATCCAACAAATGATCCTTCTGATCCTACGTGGCATGCTAGTCATCTAACATGTCACATGTCATACACTAACATCCCCCCTAATGACTAGCATGACTCAAAAGATAGAAAACAAAATCAGAACTACTAATGCTCAGTATCCCCCCCGAGATATAACGCTGCCTGGAAAAAAATTCAGCATATGAAGCAAATTCAACCACATAAGTAACCATGGCTGCCACCTGATGTTGGTATTAAACCATAACATCCCATTTATGTACCATTCTCTTTTCCTGGAAATATAAGGAATGGTATAAAACAACTTCTTTTGTCTCTGCAATAAACCATACTCATACTCAGCCTTCAACCCAAGGTTAAACCCAAAACATCTTCGCACATAGTCTTCCAAAAGTCTCATATGCTCGCCCAAACTACACAACTCAAACTCTTCTCCTTAACATAGATCCGACTATAAACCGCAGATCCAACCCTTTCTTGCAGACCATAGCAAGAAGTATACCTAACAGACGAAGAACCTTGCAAGATTAGCGGAATCTTTGCAGAGATTTCTTGAGCTTTCATTCTAGATCTGTTCTAGACCCGTAGTACGTTCTAGACCCGTTCTAGACTAACTCTTGCACAATACAAGAAAAATGATGCCAATTCCTTGGATTAGACCTGATACCACGTTCTAATCCCACCTGCTATACTCAGGCACTTATCTCATCCTGCATTCTGGCTCTGATACCATGAAGAAACCCTGTATGCATGTATGCTAGAATGAAAGAGATACACGATGTAGCTAGGCTATGAGTAAACTGGACAAAGAACTATAAAGCATGACTATGGCTTTATCGGAGAGCCATGTCAACAACATACATGGCATGCTAGTCATCTAACATGTCACATGTCATACACTAACGTCATCACGTAAATATATCACTGAGCATCGTGACCAACAGTGAAAATTTATGATACACACTGAAAATTTATGATACAGTTGCAACTACGACCTATAACAACAACGGCCATCTTTCTTATAGACATTTAAATTATCTTATAGACATTAGAACGCTTTGTTGGCTTTCTTATAATAGCTGTTTATGAAGGCAATCTATGTAAAAAAGCTAAGCCAGTCAGTGGAGACAAAGATGTCAAAGAAAATATTGATCTGACTCTTACCTTGAATTCTGTAATATCCAAAGTATCACGGGTAACAGGATAGAACTTATAAAATCTGATGCTCTCATATGCAGCCATGGTATTCTCATCCATTTCTTCTGGCTGCCTTGACCTAAATAGAAAGCTTCCTAACATGAAATGAAGCTTGCTGGACAATGATAAAGAAAAGGCAATTCCTCCTTTTGCCTCCTCTTCTCTAGTTTCACATTATCCTTTACAAATACCAGCTCAATCCAACAAGATCATTTGGAGTCATGAGACCGTTTAGAAATTCAATGCTTAAGCAAATGAAACAATTTAAAACATGTCAGCTTAGCACCTCCTCGCTTTACAATATGGACATTGGAATCGTTCAAACATGATGTCAACAGTGTTTGTTCTAGATATTTAAATAAGCACAAGATGGGACCTCTGTTACGACACTGCCTTGTACTCAAGTCTCTCGGTAATTACTTCTAGCAATTTGTGCCCATCACAGCAATTAGAGAAACTAAATTGCAACTGACATAATTTGTTGCTAGACATTAATAAATCCCAGCTAAACCATACGTTGGGCCGCATCAAGCAATAGCTCCTCTTTGGCTAGTTCTCATGCGCTTTCATTCTTCTTGCGTAGTTTGTTCACATTTATTTTGACATTTAGCTAAGTCTTGCATTGTATGCACCTAGTAATGATGTTTTCATCTGGCAGGTCTGATACAAAACGTCTTAAACCTCTCAACACTGAAGGTGGGCTCTGTTTATTCTTTCCTTAATATTCCCTTGGTATAAGCTGCTTCAGAAGTTCTCTTCATATTTCAGTACAGAGCGGCAGGTGAGAAAATATTAATCGTGTTGCAGCAATTTCAGCTAAAGTCTCAATATATCTATCCGAAATATATTTAGAGACCAAAATCAGTAACGACAAACAAGAAGCTAAAGATAGAAGATCATACCATATCTTTCTGCACAGACAAAGGATCAGAGACAAAGCCTGCAAGCACGCACAACAGGTTAGTGTAGTATGGATTCAACATGCTAATTGGAATTCCTTTGTTGAGCCCTCTCCGAAGAGAAGGCATCCCAAAAAATGGCATATGCCGCTGATTGTGATGAGCACACGGTATTCTTTAGTAAAAGGCGAAAGAATAGTTCGCTCTGTGCTCATCACACGGCTTGCTGAGTCTTCAGTTTGCTGCACAGCCTTATATAAGAAAGGTTAGTCCCCGTTTCTCGTATTTGGCATGTGGGATATTTAGCTTCAACCAAGCCATCAGCACTGTTTCGTCGTTTGTCACTATCGATGTTTTTGCTTCGGAGACGTGAAGAATACTTTGAAGAAACTGCTTGGATCTGGCCCAATTCTGGTCTGGTCTGGTCTAGAGGCGTATTTGGAGCAGGACCGTCGGAATATTGAAGAGCTCTCTCGAAGAAACCCTACAAACAGCAGAAAATAGAAGTGCCAAAATGCTTATTCACTAGTCGGGTCCAAATACTAATATAGCTAGCTATGGCTAGAAGATAAAAAAGAATGCACTGCTCAAAGAATTTATGCTACACCCACAAGAAATTATTATGGCGGCCTCGTGCGTGTTTTAGTTGCTTTGGCACTCCCTTGTGTTTTAGTTCATTTTTGCCATTGAATGCAACATGATCGTCTTCAAGGCATTTATCATTTGAAGTTTGCCTGCCATTGCAAGGCCCTATTGGCAATCACATAACCAAAATGGCACTACCCTAGTGTTATTTATGTGGTGACGACTCGATGTTAGTAGGAGAGACACTAAGATTATGAAGCAAGTCTTACCTAATAAGAATCATGGTCCTCATGGGAAACCAAGGGAGTCTTTTATTTCCAATGCTATAGAAACATGATGACATCAGCAAGAATCTTACGTTGTTGGGAGCCCAGGTCAAACCTCAATAAGCTTTACTTGATACCAAAATGGGAGCCCATGCCAAACCTCAATAAAGTATACTTAGTACCAAAGATTGGAGGATGTGAGGGCCGTATCAAATGAATAGCTCGAACCAATGTGTTCTAGTAGGAAAACAATGTTTCTAAGATATGTGATCAATAACCATGGGATTCATAAGGTCTCACATCGACTATGTAAGTGTAAGGGTTTTTTCTTTCTTTCTTTTTTTGCCCCAAACTGTACTGTATAAGTATGGGAGGGGGTCTTTTTTGCTTGAATTCTCAAAACTTGCGGCTTTCTTGTTTTCGAGAAACATATTGATGAAACCATAAACTGCAAAAGGAGAAGTTTATAAGACAGGCTAAACTAATTTGTTCCTAAGAGACTACTTTTTGATACTCATATTTTTCTTCAAGTTCTTGCATGACACGGTCGAATTTTTAAGGTACCGTAGATATTCTTCAAAATCAGCAAAAACCTACTGCTTAAAGCATGAAGATTTTATGTGCAGATTGTTTGAACGCACGTGTTTGTTCAATACAAGGGTTTATTGTGAACATCATTAATTTCCCATCATTTGCTTTAGATGGTTTGGGCACTCACAAACCACTTGTTGCAAACAAAACATCCCAACCGAGCAAAGATGCCAATTTGAACAAGGTGCTACGCACAGAGGGTTGCCCTCCATGGCCGGAGGGTAAAGTGGCTTAAATCATACTTCAAAGTCATGTTTTCACAATCAATCAAAATTTCTACTTCAAAACAATAGAATGCTTGATACCATGATTTTATGGAAATTGCCCTGAAGAAATCTTTGGTGCTCGGCATAGAACAAGTATTGCAGAAGCATAAGGACAAGTTTAATAGAAAAGGTCAAGTCTTCCACCTTAAAGTCGGCTATTTGACACGATGCAATGGGATTTGAGAACCATTGCAAAATTTAGCACTCAAAAATCAATCGTTGAACCAAAAGATGAAGTTTTCCACGTCCACTACTCGTACATGAAGTAGTTGTAATTTGAGGATCACCACCAATTTTTTAAAATAAAACAACACCCATGCTAAAGATTTTAGCAATAAAACACCACCATGCAGAATTTATAGCCTTATTGAAAATTGTTGGTAAGTCCAACACATAGAAACTCTACATGAGGGAAAAGAATTAACGCAAATGCATGATTGTGAGCACTACTGATTTTGGTAGACTTGCTCATTATTTCATTGAGATCCTTCACTTGTGATTATTTTCATCTTTACATGCCTCCTGTTTTGCTTGATACTTTGTATACCTTTAGCTCTTTATCTAGTGATCCTTGATACTTTGTACACCTTTAGCTCTTTGTCTAGTGATCTTTGATTTGTGCAGCATCCTTAATTGTCATTTGCCATGCTTTGCCTGTGTACAAATGTTCTATTGACATGGCAATTGGAGACTGTTATGGCCATCTGTATAAATACAAAACTTGAGACGCATGAAGCTTTTAACTCCTAAAGAGTTCCTGTTGTCAATCTCGTTATTTTATGGAAAAATGCTATTCCGTGCTGATCAAAAGATAGGTTATTGTATGACAAATTCTCAATATGTTTCCCCAGCCATCCTATCCTAAAACAGCAAATTTAAAAATTCTGGATGAATTTAACACAATTGATTCACCAGTGGGGCAAGTTGATCTGTATCTGTTGGTTGGTCATAATGACAATTTATACATTACAGCAAGAGTAAGGAGGGCACACTTGAACATCCAATAACTGGGATCACCACTGGCCTCTAAGCCTTGCATCAGGCCATATAACGTGCTCACAATCACAATATTTACAATAAAGAAAAGAAAGAGCTTTATACCCTTCTTTCCTAAGGTGTGAGTAGCAGATGGGGGTTCGTTGCCAGTAGTCTCTCCCTATTGACTGAACTCTTCATACCCCAAATGTTGATAAACTGCAACATTGGGCAGCCCTTAGAAAGACTTAAAAGACCTCTTTCTGTCACATGCTTGCAACCCCAGAGATTTAATTTCTGCAGAAGAAGTATTTACGTTACTTTATCTCTCCCTGAAGGCAAATTGACAGCATTTTATACTTACCTTTAGACGCTTGGAATGCTTTGCAATTGCAAACATAGTTACAACGGTGATGAATGTACCACCAATATTTAAGTGCTCCAATGACGCTGCGCTACATATCTACAAGGATAATGGAACAGATTTAAGTCATATAATATGAAATTAAAAACTAGAAGTTTGTAATGTCCAAGGCAAATCAAGATTAAGTAAGATAAGTACCAGTTTGACAACTCCATCATCTGTAATTCCTGTAACTCCCCAAATTGATGTCAAATTAGGACAACATTTTGAACAAGAAATCCTTTGTAGCTCTGCATCACTAATGCAACAAATCCACCTGCCTGCAGAGATACAAAGAATTGAACAGCAGAATTATGTACTAAAACCCTATGTTGTTATACACCATGTGTTGTTTTCACAAATAAAGTATGATAAGTGGCATTGCATACTTACATGTCAAGTTCCGAAAGGCTGACAGCTTGATCAACAAGAGTAGCAAGTGACGCATTGTCATTCCTGCGACTGCAAAACTAAGCTAAACTACGTATGCTAATGCATGCTTCATGGCTTGCTCCCCATTTTCGACACACTCTAGTTGCCCCTGTCACAAGTTCAAATTATATCAATGGACCATTTCATAAAGCTTGGATTACTTTTGTTATGGTGTCTTATCCTATGGATAAACTACTATAAGAATGGCATTTGTGACTTTAATGAACATTCTCTTTAGCCTAAATCCCAAGCTTTTTGTATTTGATGGTTTCTTGGCCCCTAGTTTATTCAACTCATTTGGACAAAACATCTAAGGGTGGAAATATTCTTTGCCTAATAACAAGAATTAAAATGTTTTCCCTCAATAAGGCTTAGGCGTTCTTTCGTGGTTCGCAATTTCGAGCCATTAGACTTCAGATGATGTTTTAAGTCCTAGCAGGCAACATCATCTTAATCCAAACAACTTGCTTTCTTAATAAACATAGGAACTGCAACCCCAAATGGAGCAAGGTAAACTGGAATGTTCTACCGGCAGAAGATAATTAATCTCCTTAAGAATAACAAAAACAATTTCATGATGCATAAGAAATTGTACTTACATGGCCATATCTTTGAAAGAGGAAGTTTCTATTTTCTTGATAGCAAAGCAAGTTGCCTTATCACTCTATATCACTGTCATCAATATACATAAATTTAACCTTGCAATGCATGCCAATTAAACCATTTAAAACTAAATTCAGATGTTTCCTTTAGCAATAACATCAAACTTTGAATAAATTGTAGTAAAAAACCTGGTTGTGGATAGAAATCCTTCGCATAATCATCTTGAATTTGAATGCAGCTCATATTTGGGTCCTTGTTGGACATCTTTACGCAGCAATTTGTGAAGGATGGATTATAACATGTCTTGCTTGCACTGCTGAGAATCAAACAAAGAAGAGCATGCCACAGGATAAAAAAGCTTCAACAGCCCATATAACCATGCATCTTGAGGAAAAATAAGCCAAAATGTTTGTTGCTTACTTTGCTTGCCAGGAATCACGCATGCATTGCGGCTCATATTTGAAGACGAAATGTAAAAACTGTTTGAAGATGCAATGCCAAAAATGGAGCTTACCAGTGTACTGGCAGAGGCAAGAGAAAATGCTAATTGTTGACCCTGTTTGTGGAACTGGGATTTTTAAAGCGAAAAATGCAAGCTCTATAGATAACCACAACCATAATCATAGCCATATAAACAAAATAGGGCAAGAGCTGGTTAGTGAGGTTGCCCATGCAAAATCTATGCGAAAAGTCTATCTGATTGGAATCAAGGGAAAACTGAAAGGCTTGAGATACAAAATGTTACACAGGTTTGGATTTGCCCACCACAACAGACCACAGACTCCTCAGCGAATCAGGTCTTTCAGCTTCACCGAACAACTTCACAACTCCTCATCGCATTAGAAATAGAGACTAACAACGCAAATGTCTCAGAATCGATTCATCAAGCAGACAGCGAAGCCAACTTTTGGGTTAGGAAGAGCAGGATCTGATTCGAAACATGCATAGAAAGAAGGGCAAAAATCTCCCAAATCGTCAAGAGTTGCATAGCTGAGATTAAGGGAGATGAGATTATGCCCTAGAGGGTATAAGGAAGGGATAAACATGTGCTCAACTCGCCAGAACCCTGACGGAAGGCGCGGAAGGGAGGGCAGAATCCGAGGTGCAGAAGCCATAGCCAAGTCCGGCGGATAGTGTTTGTGTAACAGGCTGATAATGGGGCTGGATGACCGAGCATTTACAGGCAGCAGCCAGTTTTTAGCAGTCATCAGCATATGCTAGGTATATACCAGCATATACTTGAATATGCCCACATACCCACATAAACGATGGTTTGCCCCCCTAGGGGCAACCCAAAAATAAATGCAACAAATGCATGCTTACAAAATTATTTAAGTGCCACAGTTTGTTATGTAGAATAGCATCCAAGACTTCTAATCAAATTCGTGATATAGTACTTTCAGCTGAATGAAGCTCATAATTAAAGAACATACCGTGTTTCACTTGAGAAAAATAGAAAATGTTGAAGATCCATAACCTATGCTTTGCCTCATAAAACCATGGTTAAACCCGATTTTTTTGTGATTTGTTTTCATTCTCCAATCCTGTTTATATTTACATCCATCTTTTGAACAAACCATGAGGTCCTCTTTAGTTAGGGGTTTAGTTACCACCATAGGATCCTAAGCACAACCGTAACAACATTTTTCCAGTAGGTAACTTTATTTTTCTCGTAATCCTATGCTCATATGACTTATTCGTAAGATGTTATCCAGCTGAAAGCTTATGGCTCAAAGTTCAAACATGCTAGCACAAAGGGGGTTGTTGCTTCAACTTGCCTGATAATGAAAGAAAGAAGATGGGGCAGCAAGGAGGCCGAAAATGCACATCAGCGCTCTTCTTCGTGGATTATGCAATATCCCTAGATCTGCGTTTTTTGTATCCTGCCCTTCTAACAACCTTGCAACATCCATTCACGACAATAGGTATATGAGTTTTCGACAAATTGGATTCTCTAAATCATAGGACCTTCTAAATCATGATTAGATCACCTAAAAAATGCCAAAAAAATCTTCTTTGTTGCTAAGTAAGGAGAAGTTTACAAGATAGGCTAAACTAATTTGTTCCTAAGAGATTACTTTTTGATATCCCATATTTTTCTTCAAGTTCTTGCATGACACAGTCGAATTCTTATGGTACCGTAGATATTCTTCAAAATCAGCAAGAACCTCCTGCTTAAAGCATGAAGATTTTATGTGCAGATCGTTTGAACACACGTGTTTGTTCAACACAAGAGTTTATTGTGAACTTCATTAATTTTCCATCATTTGCTTTAGATGGTTTGGGCACTCACAAACCACTTGTTTCAAACAAAACATCCCAACTAAGCAAAGATGCCAATTTGAAAAATACATGCAACAAATGCATGTTTACAAAATTATTTAACTTCCACAGTTCCTTATTGTTATGTAGAATAGCATCCAAGACTTCTGAGCAAATTAGTGATATAGTAGTTTCAGCTAAATGAAGCTTATAGTTAAAGAACATATTGTGTTTCACTTAGAACAAATAGAAAGTGTTGAAGATCCATAACCTCAGATTTTTTGTAATTTGTTTTTATTCTCCAATCTTGCTTAGGTTTACATCCATCTTTTGTAAAGGCCACGAGGTCCTCAAAATGTGGAAGTGGCACCCACATACAAATATTTGGGAGTGGAGTTTCCTTCTACTATGCACTGGGACACATCCATACGGCTACGAGTGATGGCGGGCTGGAAGGCACTATATGCAATGCAGAACAATAGTCACAGAATAGAGTTGTATGATTGGGCCCATCAGTCGCACTTGTTCGAGGTCTTAGTGGAGCATGTCCTTTCATATGGGGTTGAAGTATGGGGCCTAGTAGTGTCCCTCGCTACCTGGAATGACTTGGAGCAAGTGCAGAAAACTTTCTTGGTATGAGCACTGGGGGTGAAGTCCACAGTCCCATATCAAATTCTGTTGCAGGAGATGGGTTTCTTGCCTCTTCAGAGGGCGACCCTTAATCGCCACATTGTCTATTTTCAGAAGGTAGTCAATATGGTCGATGTTTGTCTCCCCAACCTAGCTTATATCATGGCAATGGGGCTGCAGCGCCTCAAGGCCTGCTGGAGGGAAAAGAGAGCCCAATAATTGGCTAGATGGAATGTGTAGGAGCACAGGTGCATTGCAAATAGAGGCAGATCGCTATAGCTTGAGGCAATATCTTGACGCTTGCCTCCTCAACAAGATCTGGGATGCCAATGCCCTTGAACAGGTCAAGACAGCACACTACCAGCGCCACATAAATCCCACATTATAACGGGGCCTACAATGCTACCTGCGTACCCATTTACCTATGAAAAGGCGCAGACTCATTGCCTCCATTCGCACAGGGGCACACCATCTTCGAATTAAGATGGGCAGATAGATTGGTGAGTCGCACCAGAATAGGCTTTAATGCTGCCTCATTGAGGATGAATGTCATACCCTTCAAAGCTACCCAGCATATGATCAAATCCGGACGCGCTATGCTGAGTTGGTCAAGCATGGCCAGGAGCTACATGTGACATTGAGCATGGCTTCCGTACGTACGCTGGGATCATACCTTCAGGAGGTCATGGATATGCGAGATCAGTTATTTCCTCGAGCACACACTTGACATGTATATATACATATATTTCATGATGATATATTCATGTACAGTTTGACAACATTCTTATTACTGCCATAGTTTTTCCTTCCAAAACCCTTCGGGGCGAGGGTTTTTTAACGCATGCATTAATAAGTTTATTGCGCTCCTTCATTGGGTCCCTTAGGCCGATTGGTCTCCGTGGACGATAAAAATCATTCTTTCTTTCTTTCTTTCTATATATAGAGGTTTAATTATCACGATAGGATCCTAAGCACAGATGTAGCAAAAATTTTCCAGTGGAAAACTCTATTTTTCTCATAATCCTATGCTCATAAAACGTATCAGAAAGAGATTATCCAGCTGAAAGCTTATGGCTCAAAGTTCAAACATGTTAGCGCAAAAGGGGTTGTTGATTCATCTTGCTTGGCAAAGAAAGGAAGAAGATGGAGCATCAAGGAGGCCGAAAGCACACATCTGCGCTCTTCTTCATGGACTATGCAATATCCCTATATCTGCTATCCATAACAAAACAAAAAAATGCACCACTCTATTTTTTGCATCCCACCCTTCTAACAAACTTGCAACATGCATCCATGACACCAGATATATGGGTTCTCGACGAATTGAGTTTTCTAAATCACGCCTCTTCTAAATCATGATCAACTCACCTGGAAAAATGCCAAAAAAATCTTCTTTGTTGCTCTCATATTCTACTCTGCCTTTTTTCCAGCCATAAATTTGCTCAATCACGCTAATGTGAAACACACTTAGAGTGTTTAAATCTGCCTCTCGTTTTGCTCGTTGCTACTCTGTTTTGACCTTCTGAACACATTTGGTTCCAAGCACTTCTGTCCCAATCACGGGTAGCACAAAACATAAGGAAAACAAATTATGGAGAAAAAGTATATATGTCAATACCAAATTTATCCACAATACAAAAATATTATAATCACAAAAAACTAGACTGCTTCATATATATTGTAAAAGGCTTAGCAACTAGATTTCTGGCGATGGCAATGCACACACAAGAGCAAACACATGTTCAAGGGCATTGGCAATAAGAGAACAGAAAAAATATGTCTTGTACACTCCATAGCGGATAAATAGGAGATAGAAATGCACCTACACAAGCATAGCATTTCTACTTGAACTGAATTGAATGGAACGGCTGTATCAAGTCAAGATCTAGTTGTGATGCTACAAACTCTTTTAAACCTCAGTTGCCTTTTTCTATGCAACCTCCTTGAAAATGTTTGGCTTTCACCACTAAAGTTATAACATTATGGGTATACATCTTGAAATAAAGACAATCAACATTTAGGCAATAACTAGCTATTATCGCGGCATCGGCAAAAGTTTGGAAACATCTCGAGGTGAGAATTGAGAGTAAGAGTACCGGAATTGCAGGTTTGACAGCAGAGGTACAATCCTCAATACCCTAGGTGCTCAGAAGGTAACTGATGGGGGAGAAACAACGGATTGCAGGGCTGGAGACCCGCACACAGCAGATGATAGACGGCATCCGCTTGGAGAGGCATGACAACAAGGAATTCATTGACCTGCGTGCTCGCGCAGAATCCCTATCCACCACCATGGGAGTGATAACACAAGACAGACAACGGGCCGAGCAAGAGATGATGGCAACCATCTCTCGCCTTCGATCAAAAGTTGAGGAGGCTACCAGCACAACATGAGGAGTTTAAGGAGAGCTAGTGACGGCTGAAAGCCCTTCAGAGTAGGGTCGATTCGCGAAGTGCTCTCATCGGCAATTACTGATGCAATGTTTCCTCCTTGCCAATCAGTCCCATGAGTGAGTAGTTTATGATAAAATAGGTGTCTCTGTCATGACCGTGCTGCAAATATATTGCAAATATGCAGCAATACTTATCAATGCACAATACTTCAAATGTACAAAATATCAAAAGCAACTACTATTAAATATTTTGGATTGTGCAACATACCAGAATTCACATCAATTCTGCAATTTGAGGAGCAAATTAATCCAATACATCATGGAGCAAATTAATCCAATGCAATTGAAGGTGGAGTTTTACTGCTGTCTAACTTTGCAGTGAAAATAAGGCAACATAAAAATAGCTTTATTGTCTAGCTTTTACGATAATTTTGCATTGAAACAAGACAATATAGTGAACAATCAAGTTGCTAAAATAGACTAATTTTTTTTGCAAAATTACTTCAAACTTCTAGCTATGTCTCCGATATGGCCTTGAATTTGCTTGGTGACTTCAATAATTTGATTGAATCGTTCTTCATTTGCTTGTGGAATAGAGAAAGTTGTTTCTCTTGTAGCAAAGAGTTGGTCTCGCTTGCTTATACAAGTAGCCGATGAACGACTACCCAACCTCATTAAGATAGATCTTTGCTGCCACCAATGCAAGCACTTGATATTCCATCCAATTTTCTTTTTTACCTCTCCCTTTCTTATTTTGATTATGCGCAGGTTCTTGTTGAGACTGCACATCTTCATCATTTTGTGTAGAATTGTTTTCAAAAAGGGTTTGTCCTTGATTACTAGAACCTAACACAGGCAATTCAAGCGGAATCTCGAAAGTTGTTGCGTGGAAAATTGAGAGGGAGTTCGAGGAGTATGAGGATCTTGGTAGTAATGTTGAACAAAATCTCCATATTCAAATTCTTCAGTTTCTATTTCACCGGAAGGCAAAGAGATAGAGGAACTGGGCAACCATGGAGAATCAGAAGGTGGACAAGGGATGCCTACGATTCTTGTTTCAGGATGGAGTATAAGGCAGTGGGATAAGCTAGCTAGTCTGTACAAGATTAGCCTAGTATGAACCTTAAACAAAGTAATAAAAAAACAACGAGACCATGGTAGGTGGCACTAGGATGGTGAGGCTAAAAAGCAATGCCCATAGAGTTCCCCTGAAACCTAGGCTTCCGAAGGTGGGAGTATATCCTGCCTACAAAATGCATGCAGGGCAAAAGTTTTGCCCAACAGATGTGTGATGAGTTGGTATAGGCCTAGTAATGCCAAAATATGTGCACATTTAGTCATGGGTTCAAACCTTGCCAATGCCACTTATATTTGGATGTTGGTTATTAGGGGTATACGACGATGATCCTCGACGTGGTAGAACTTAAAAGCCTATAAGCCTATACGTGTCCTCCATTTGACTACCGCAAAGCAGTGGGAGTGGCACTAGGATCGTGAGGCTAAAAAGCAATGCCCTTGGGTCCTAGACTTCCTAGGGTGGCACTAGGATCGTGAGGCTAAAAAGCAATGCCCTTGGGACCTAGACTTCCTAAGGTGGGATTACATCTTGCCTACAAAGTGTGCATGTAGGGCAAAAGTTTTGCCCAACGGAGTTATATGCAAATATACAGTAGGGAACACCATGCCTCCTATAACCTTCTGCTAGAAATTTAAGTGGGGACTTGTTGGATTGCTTACAATGTCATTGAGCCTCTTTATTTGCACCCATTCTCTGGCTGCCAAAGATGGAGTAAAAGAAAAGTTGGCCAACCCATTAGATCATTCAATCAAGCATCTTTCATATCATTATCATTTCAACATGGACATTGACAATAACCACGAAAAACATCCGATGTTATGGCAAAAGGATCGATCTTTTCATTTGTGAACCTGTTTAAAATTTTAGCAGTTCAACACGACATGCACATGGATAACTACCATTTTATCTTACTAGACTGTACTAATAGCTAACATGTTGTCAAATTTAAACAGGCCCTTAAACAAATAGATGTTCCAAGCCTAAGAGCTGCATGCATCATAATGTGTAAAATTGAAATGGCAATCAATGACTATATACACAAACTGAAATGGCAATCAATGACTATATACACATAGACGAACTAAAAAAAAAAGCATGGGACAAGGTATATATGCTTATGGATGTACCTCATCTTCACTTGGTAACAAGCTCCTCACATATTGTTGCTCAAGTTTTGAGACAATCAAATGTTCTCCAGCAACACACCATGGTCTAATTGCCATAGACAGAATGACAACAGGAAGAGAAGAGATACCCTGCATGAAGTCTTAAAAGAAGTGAAGGTATGCCTATACAATCATGTACAAAGATATGCATGCCTTAGACATGATAATAACAAATATTTTGCCTGATGCACAGCTTCCCCAAATGCTACAAAAGCAAACTCCCTCCTAGAACCAGCAAGATCTGCATGTATGGCTGCAACATTTGAAAGCACAAACTGATGGCATATCATGACAATCAACAATGTCTTTCCACATATTACGATGTCGATCTACCGATTTGAACAGGGGCGGCGCATTTGCGAGAAAATTATCTCTGAAAATCTTTAAACATCAATGAAATCTCTCTGAACATCTCTGAGTATCTCTAAAAATATATCTAAATATCTCTATTTAAAACTTACAGGTTTCCTTTCGGAATATACTAATGGTTGTGCACCACTTACATGAAGTTTGGAGCATATTATACGCTGGAGTTGGACAAGCAGCGACTGTTTACGATAACCAAAGTTGAATATTACCACACTTTTCCTTGTTCAAATTTTGTTTGAATATTGGAATAGGATTAGATGCGAAACCTTTTAAGTAGGCTAAGCGAGCTTTTCATTATACAAGCACTGAATTCAGCTTTATCTCCTTTGGACAGATCAAGACATGAGCCTCTACATGGGTGATTGCTACGCATGATTTTTAAGTGGTTGCTGCACTAATATTGATGTGAAAAGCAAATTGCACACTGACTATTGACTTGATGAGACTACAAACGTTAAGTAATTTTTGTAATAATGCCATGCATACCTAGATTGCAAGATATTTCATCTTCAAGTCAATTAACTTTTGATAAGCCAACCCCATTGTCAGAAAGAAGAAGAGAATCAGACACTAAAATGACATATTTGAACACTTATCCTTCCCTTTGTGCCATATACAAAAACAAAGAACATGAGTATGTCAATTCCATTTGGTTCAGACACTACCTAGAGAAAGTTATGGCCCGTGGAAACAAGGGACCTCTTTTTCTCTAAAGACTTAACATACTTAATTCTAAGGACTCATATCTTAATTCCTAACTAGCTTAATCCTCCCATAACTAGGTCAACATATATACTACTTATGGAATTGGAATAGTTTATCCTAGATTAATGTCCCCTACTAACTATCGAACTAACGAGTTAGAATATGGCCCGTGCTATGATTTGGTCCACCAAAATCATGGCTCTGATACCACTGTGACACTCCTCGAATCCATACGATGCTCTCTTCGTATAAATACAAGAAATTCCCCTCCCATGGTGACTCCATCACCACGGAAAGGCCCTCTGTCTGACTCGGACCATATGTGATGGCCACTTGTTCGGGTGAAGGACACGGAGGTGTCATTCGTCCCATGCCTTCTATGGGAATCCTATATAACGGAAGCGTACATACATGTTAGCACCTGGCAACAATATTAATAAATAATATACCACCACGAAGGGTGGCCCATCATCATCAATGCAACTAATAACAGAAGACCAACATAACAAAGGAAATGCACCATAAATAAGGGCTCTACCCCGGGCTCAGACTCATGGGGGTCGACTGACAGTCAAGGTCTCCGGATAACAGTAGACAGAAGTATAACATATCATTGACTGGTATAGAACAATGGCTCGGGTAGTCCACTCCATCTGCCCCTCCTGTGCACACTTTGCAGATAGACCGAGTCATGCTATGGCGTGGTTGTAGCCTTCCGGAGATGCAATCCCATGGATTCACCCTATGAGACTACTCCGGATTACATCTCCCTGGTCCGATGAGGCAGGAAAGGGATGAATCCCCTCTCGAATCACAACAGTTCCATGGGTGTGCTAAAGGATACGTGCCACACCTGCAGCACCCGCATCCGTGCCCGACTTACCCCCCTAAATCTACGCAAAGTCTAAGACATCCATATAGGCACGCATTCTGCGGCCCAAGGGGTGTCAGACACCCGGGCCACACGTAGTGACTGACTATAAGCCTAGCACACTATAGGAGTCCCAGTAGCCACGCTCAGCAAGGCTCCGCCCCCACTTCACCAATTGTGTCCGTTATTTGGTGCTGAACCACATCATAACATCCACAGCTAGGTGGGCTCTTGTGCTGTGCACATGCCGCATTTACTGGGTTTTAAGGGTTCCAACTAGGGACATCTCTAATTCTAGATCGCCTTTAGGTCTCTACCCCCTTTTTACCCATACAACACAGGAGAAACAGAAAGAAAGCTATCCTTATACATCCATCCATCCATCCATAGCTTCGAATAGAACATAAAATAGAGATTAACCATACATCTATTCATACAAGGGTTAATTCTAGCTATCTTCTAAGCATACAAGGGTTAATCCTATGACTATCTAGGAATCCAAGCTATCTACGTACTAACTGGGTTCATAGCTAGATCCACTATCTCCCTGGTTCTCCATCCTTTTAGCTGGGCAGGGTGGAACAACGACTCCTTCTCCACCAATTCCTCCCCCAATTCGAAATGGGGCAATTTGGGGTAGAAGCCTTTTGGTGTCCCACATTGGCAAGCCTGCCTTGCCCAATCAATTTGGACCAGGTAGCAACTCTGGGTTGGCCAATATTAACTAATTTAATATTTTAACCCCTTTTAATATTAAGTTAAGCCCTAAATTCGAATTACGATGTAGGGTTAGTTTCCACCTTAATAATTAATGATTAACATAGCTAACCTTAGCTTATGAATAATTAATGTGCCATTAATTATTCATAGTGACGTGTCATAATAGACATCACTATTTGGCCAAATCTAATTCATTATCATATTCAATAGTAATTATTCACAATGTCAACTTCCTATAGATAGTGTTAATGATGGCTTTATGGCTTGCCTCTTACCCCCGTTAGTTTTCTGATTCTTTTCATTGTGAGCTTAGGTACTTGTTGAGAGTATGAATGAGTTTTTTCCTACTGAAACTAGCTCTCTCTTACTGGAATGCGTTATTCAAATTTGGAATGACAATATAAAAGTGCATTTTTGATCAGATTATTTTCTTTTTCAATTTTTGTCTATGCTATAAGTATTAAATCCAGAGAAGTAACATTTTTGGTGTCAATACAGGCTTGGAGAGCGGCATTCTTTTACATTACAGCCTATGAAACCGTCACACAATAGGCAACAAAATATTCTACAAAAGCAAGTTTCCTAAGCAATGCCGAAGAATTCTGGAAATAGCACAAAGAAGGCCCTCGATAATGAACTGATGGAGAAGATGCAATCCGGGTAATATGCCATTATAATTTCCTGCCATTGCAACCTATACAGGTTGGTTTAGTTAAATTTCAATTTTAATAGAAAATAACAGTAACTTAAGAAAATGGACATGATTGTTACCTGGGTTGCCTCATTTTCATGCTTAGTGTAGGGTTAATCAACATGTGATGTGTAAAAAGCCAAGTTGATTGAGGATTAAATAAAGCTTAGCTATGGAGGAATTACTTGTCAGAATTTTCTGTAAAAAACGTGGACGAGCTATTGTTTTCTTCTTGCACAAACTCGTGTTATCACTGGACCATAAAAGACATCAATTAGCCATGATGATTCGTACATTTTTTTTCCAACACATTGAGCCCAGTGAAAAAAAGAGATTAGAATAGAATAGAATAGATTTTTTAACGTCCACAGAGACCAATAGGTCTCCGTGGCTAAGGCTATAGAAACAAATAAAAACCTCACAACAACAAATAATAGGTCTAATACTATGCAACTCACAACAATTATTTGATGCATGGTGTAGAACATGTGTGCTTACACTGGCTAATGTGGATATTTTGTGGGTGGTTTTCTCACCCTTTTGATTGATGCATGGAAATGGCAGAATATGTAGCATTATAACAGGGGGTTGTTTTTGTATTTCTATACTTTTTTTCCTAAGGTTTTTATATGATTTGATGACAGTATTTCATGAGACGTACTAATTGGTACATCTAGAGTGCGCATACTCTCATGACGCTTTTAGTGGCATTTTTCAATGGTGACACCTATGATTTCACAAACTATCCCAAATTGAACATGCAAGCATTGAACATGGTATTTTAGGGTTTCGATTGTCCATGATTTTGCTTCTATGTTTTTTTTGAGGCAGGGCAGGGGCCGCAAGGGCAGCGGTCTCGCTCAACTGGTATTGGAAGCCTAGTTTTGGGGCACATCGATGACGTCTAGGTACAGGGGAAGCATCAACCTGTTTTTTGAAAAAGGAGAACAAGAATCATATTGTATCATGTGTGGCCACCACAACAACCAATTCTTCAAAGCAACCAATTCTTCAAGGCAACGAATGCTTCGGCATCTTGCGACTAGACCTGTAGCATCGGATGCAGCCTTTGCAATTTCTGTCCTCTGCACAACTGAGCGATTTAGGCCTGCGAATCCCCTTTGGTTTAGGGTTCTCTGGTGTCAGGTGAGCACTATTTTCATATTCTTGTTTTCATGCATCCCTTGTTCTTAAAAAGCCATGGAATACAAAAAATCTCTCTTCTTATGTTTGGCAACAACCATATCATGTTATTCTATAGCAGGATTGTTTATAGGTTTGTTCTATCAAATATGAAAATATCATCGATAGCATTTGTGATTGCAGATACTTTGTTGTTCTACCTCCCAAAAAGTCCTTAATTCTAGCAGCTTCCTATCTCTCATGCTTCCTTACATGATAGGAGGGCTACTCTTCTTATTTTTTGCAGCAACCACATCATGGTATTCTGTAGCTTATTTACATGTTTGTTCTATCAAATATGAAAATATCATGGATAGCATTTGTGATTGCAGATACTTTGTTGTTCTACCACCCTTAAATTCCTTAATTCTAGCAGCTTTCTATCTTTCATGCTTCCTTACATGATAGGAGGGCTATGTGGGTTCAAACCACATAGGAAACAACCAAGCTCCAACAATTATGGGATTTACATAAGTTGGTATCAGTTGCCACAAGTATGGCAATGCAGCTCCGACACTATATGCGATGATGGCTCTTTGTATTTTCTGCTATTATCTTCGCATCCTTATCTGGTACATGAGCATGAGTTGGGCATGCAGATTTTGAGATGCTAACCTATTTGTTTCCAAGTTACTATGTTTTTTGTGCTTCTAATTGTGTACATCTTTTGGCATTTTTGTATGCAGGTCTTTTACGTTGCCTGCGAACATCAATATCTAGCATAATGTATTTGCTTCTATGGATTTTGCCGAATTTGCTCAGGACCTATCAAGTAAAGATTGGAAAGATTTGATCCACACTTGCAGGGGTTTCTCCAATTTTCTCGCATTCCATGCTGAAGAATGATTCTCAACCTATTTTGAACCGTAAAACGTCACTGGATGTCATGAGCACATCTTTACACTTGAATGCTGCAGCTCTAAGGACTATTGATAGACCCTATGTGCAAATACATTTCAAAAAACATACCTCAAGTCAATTACTATGTTTACCAAGGTAAGGATTAGCAGATTACATTAGTTTTAAACCATGGATGTGTTGCTTTATTAGGATTAGCAGATTACATTAGTTTTAAACCATGGATTTACCTGGGAATCCATGGAGTTGCCACAAGGCAATCATAGGAGCCGGATTTGGTTCGTCGGAGCTGGATCAGATTTTCCCACAGGCCATCGGATTACAAAAGTCGGCTTCAATCATTGTCCAAAAGTTTTCTTCGCATGTGATCCGCGATGTCGATTCCTTAAAATATCTTACAAGGCTTTGCCTTTTGGCACAAACCTCTTCTAAAGGCCACAACTATAATTAAAGTATCCTTTCACTTGGCATAGAAATACAAGGGTTATTATCCTCAAAAATCCACCAAACGGACTATCATTACAGGGTGGCTTGTTCTTCATCTCCAAATCTATTTGTCCTCTTCTGCATGTGGAGTAGTTGTAAATCACCCCCTTGTTCTTTTGTGTGGACACGTTTCAAAGTCCACTTGGAATGGAGGTAAAGTCAATCACTTGGACATGAGAAAAGTTCTAAATATTTGGATCAAACCATTATTGTTTGTGTTATCCTAGATAATATTGTTCCCTAAACACTTGTGCTTTAATGGAGTTTCTCATATATTTCAGAGAAGTTGTGTTTCTTTTGAAGTTGAAGTGCCTAGGTATTTACTAGGGCCCGAAGGGCCCAATTTTTTTTTCAGTATAACAACCAACTCACAACTACCATTAACGTTATTAACACAGACCATTGCATCCAACACATTTAAATTAAAATCCCCCCTTAAACCCCCTTTGATTTGGGTGCATATTCACACGGAGGGTTACGTAGGGCAGCGAGAGCCCCTAAAAACTTATGTACAAAATTAACACCATTAAGTACATTCCCTCAAATCTTATAGTATTTTGCAAACCTCAATATACAGTATACAAAAACTTGTACAGGCATACCCCACAAACGAGGCTTATTGCACAGGATCTTACCTACTGTATCCCTTTTGGTAAAGTCACACTCAAACCTGTTCTTCCATGGAGTTTATTTTATGAGTTGCGGCCTTATCATAATGCTTCTCCATTCTTAAAGGGATTGTTAGATTCCTGGCACACAGTCAAAACTTTATTTCACATCAGTCCAACTGCTTGTGTACAGTTGACTGCACCTTGTTGGTGGATCCCTCTGGTAGACAATCAACCACTTTGCTTTACAGTGCACCCATTGACTCAAAGACGTTGGAAAAGTGCTGGAATCTTAACTATTGCAAAGATGGTATGACTCGAGCCGATTGGTCGACATGGGAGGCTTTTCGGTTAAAGTTTCTATTGGGGGCGATGGGATAGAGTTCTTTGGCAAAAAAGTTGCTGATTTTCTACAACTTTTTATTACGCCACACCAAGAAGATATTTTGGTATGGGTTTGTCATGAAGAAATTAAGGAGTGCAAACTTGTGAACTCTATGTATCGCTTGTTGCTTGATCTCGATATTCTTCCTCCGATCTAATAAGTGGTCTCTTCAACTTCCTCCTCTTCAATGGCGAAGGTGTGGTCTTGGGCATGGGACAAGCTACTTCATCCTAAAGTGGCAGTTCTTTGGTGGCAGATTCTTCATAGGTGTCTCGGGTTAACGCGTGCTTGTCCATAAGTTTAACCCTAGAATATCAAATCGGTGTCCGGTATGCAAGCGTGGATCCGAGACCATTGAGCATTGCTTTTCATGTGTGAACACCTTAGGCAATGTATGGGACTGGTTGTTTTCCCTTTTTTCGGGTTTCACTAACAAGTCAACAAGCGCTTTTGGCAATTTACCCAAGTACACCGGACAGAGTTACAAGGCCGGGCTTTTCATCTAGCAAAGCCGGGATGGTTGCTTTGGACTATCTGGAAAAGACGAAGATTGGTAATCTTCAAAGGTCTGGATGTGGCAGATAATCGTGTTCTCCAAGAAGCTCAAGGTTACATTGTAAAGTCGTATCATTGTTCTTCACTTGCCCCTCGCAAGAGGCGATTGATTTTTGAGGAGTATTTGGATGTGCACTCTTATGCTTAGGCAGGTTGCTTCACTCGGTGGGTCTCTGCTTATCCGCTGAGATTTTATTCCTGTCTCTGCATTTATACTTGTATTTGACTCTTTGATTGAATAAAGTCTGACGTCCTTCAACAAAAAAAAATACCCCACAAACGAGGATCGCTATGTACGGTCCAGATCTTGGAATAAAGGGCAAATATGCCCATCCGACAGCTCTCGTTGCCCGAAGTAACCCCCCGTATGAATATGCACCAAAGCCTATAGTTGAGTATCCCAGTTTCTTGATTTTTACTAACTAGTATAGGCCTCGACATAGGCGTAGAATGAATGACTACAGTAATTGATTGAATTCAGAAAGTTAATATGAAAAAGAATAGCTTTGCATGTGGCAATAGTTGTCTGGGTGAACATGATCTAGTAGCTTAGATGTTAAAGGGAGGATGAGAACAAATAGAAATGCTGGAGGAACCTATCATTTTTCCATTGAGTCTTTAATATGTTGCCTAATTCTTATCATGCCATGCTGCATTGCATGTGCAGTGAATGTGTCAAAGTCTTGAGGTCTGAAAGCAACTGCCATATCGAAGATGGATTTTCAAGAGAATATTAGGTGTAGCTCCAGATCCAGTTCTGGATGTTAAGAGCAGAATGCTTGAACATGGGTCTCCATCCATCTTCACCATTAGGTAACATTCTGTTTTGCACCTTATCACCATCAGACTTCATTGATACCATTCATTTATGGTAATCCATATTTGAGCGAAAGTTTTTTGAACTTGTTAGATTCTAGGTGATATAACCCATTGATCTCGATGAATTTTTACAAATTGACCAGACAAATTGAATGTGATGCAATATGCATTGAATGATAGGGTATATTATTCCTCTCAGTTTTAAAGAACCCACTATCTACAAACTTTTATCTTTATGCCCATAAAGCAATGATTTGGATTATTTAGAGTGTGTTCTTTTCTGCTGATTTCTCTACAACATCTAGAATACAGTTTACATGATGTCTGATGCTGCTAGAGGAGAATTGTAACATCTTTGAATGGAGTGGGTTGTGGTCAAGAATTAAACATCATATTAACAGTTTATATCATGTTATTCTTTGCAGTATAACCATGAGCTCTGACTTACTTTCATGAGAAACATGCGAAATTATTTCAGGATTGTGTCTGAAGGTAAGACACAAGCTAGATTTATGTATGTTATATCTGCAATTGACAAGTGAGCTTTTCAAAGATGTTTTAACATTAGACTCTATTCTACTTATTGTCAAAATACACAAACTTAACCTAGGCACAATCACAACAACATGCATTCAATGACACCGCATACATCCATCATTTGTTGTATATTCCTTATTGGCTACTGTGAAAAAAGCACATTGTTTAAATTGTGTAGACCTCTTTATTGCACCAGCCAAGCTTTAGAAGCAACACATTCATCCCATATTCTCTTCACATGTATATGTCCTTAAAGTTAAGTTTGTTGAAGATTATATCTCAACAATGCCCATGTGAGAATTGCATTTGAACATTGACAAAACAACATTAGCCAATTCGCTTTCAAGTTTATAAGCTTTTCGCACTGGCTAATAATAAGAAAACTTTGAAGTATTTAATAAGTCTTTACCACAATCCTTCTCTAACATAGGAGATTGGAAGAAGATGCCTCCTGGATTGGTCTTTGGACAATGGAAAGACCTGCATGTAAAGTGTAGGCAATACAAAAAGGGCAAGGATAGTCTTTACATGTGAGAAAATATCCTAGATTTCAACTTCTACTCGCGAATATAACAACGTAAAACATATTGTTTTGTCACATCGAATAGTCAGCCTTCTATTTAGATGCACAATGGCAAGTGCCAAATATAACCATTTAATGTATGGCTTCAAGGTTTTTGGATTGCCATTCCGGTGTAAACCGGTGGAGTCCCACAACCGGCGTTAGCCGGGAGCGAGTCACCGGCCACGCCGGAATGGCAGACCAAAAAACTTGAAGCCACAATATGGCATTTGGGGAGCCAATTTTTTCTTTAGCGATGGCGATGGCAATGGCTCCCTTATATTATTGCAATAGATTCTAGCTTCTAGGTTTAAACAAGGCGGAGCTTAGGCGAACTGGCAGGCTTAGTCAAGTTTTTTCTTTTTTTTCGCAAGGATTCAAGGTTTCTCTGTTTTCTTAGTTCGATCCGCCTTGCTAATTTGCGGTGTAGAGGTATTTTTTAGCTTGTTCAATCCTTATTAATTCAATTCGATTCAATCTTACATTGTTCTGATATCAAATTCTACTAGAACAGATATTGTTTCTTGGTTGCTTAGCTTGAATTCTATAAAGTCCAATGTCTGCCTTGGTTTCTTTCCAAGTTTCAAGGATCATCTATTTTTTTTTGCGCAGATTCAAGGAAGCATCGACTTCAACTGGGAAAGAAGGCCTTGAAAAGATCAAACCTTCCTCTACTGGTATAACCGATTCTTTCAAATACATCGCCAGAGTTATGACCTCTTAGCTTAAGCCCTGCCATTTCTTTTTCATTCTTCAATGGCTTTTTTTTTTAAGAGTCCTCTTTATCATTGACTTTTCTCCTCTTGCCATACTTTTTCTCGTCTTTCTTCCTCCATAGCCATTTTACATGTTTGTGCTTTCATATTTGTGGTTTTATCTTGTTTTGTGCAGGTTTTCTTCTGCGTTTTTTGTTGTCTTCTGTGTTTTCCGCCATACTTTTCTTGCCTTTCTTGCTTTAGATTTGCTAGCTCAACATCACCATCGAATCTGCCCAGGCCGGCAGAGGTTTATTCAAGATTCCTCTGTTGTCTGTTGTCATAACTGGTTAAACCTGTCACCGCGGAATGGTCGACCCAACATAAACCTGTCACCGCGGAATGGTCGACCCAACATACCATTTTGCAATGGAATTGTCTGCCACGTGGCAGCACAGAATTAATACAATGACAAAATTGGCGACCCAAATGCCATATTGTTAACTTTTTCTCAAATATTTTCTAACCAGATCTCTAGGTCTTTTTGCATACCCCTAACCCTAACCACCCAATATTTTCTAAAAATATTTTCTAACCAGTTATATAGCGATCTCTAGGTCGTTTTGCATACCCCTAACCCTAACCACCCAATCCTTTGCCCCATGCCTGCCCCCCTTCTCGATATGGGCATAATTTAAGCCTCCCGTTGATTACGATGGCTTTTTTACTTTTTACTGTTTTTTAATGGTTGGCAAATTTCGAAATTACACACTTTTAGGGTTCCGGCAAAGTATTTCTTTCTCGAGTATTGCCGCGCTCATTGAAATGAGCTCGTGAGTTCTCCGACTATGGCTCTAATGTTTCATTTAGCGCCTTCCTTGCTGCTTGATGGCTTAAATCTGATCCCAGAAGCTCTGCTCCTTTCATACAGATGAAAGTGAAAGCGGCCAGTTTGGAGGTTGGAAAGCAGGCTAGAGTGAAGGTTACGTCGAGTTTCCTGACCTTTTAGAGGTATTTTGCTTGTCTAGGTCTGCGCTCTTTGAATTGCTTATATTGTTCCTTGAGAAATCTGCATCCTTTCAGAGTTGCGCTCCAGTAATCGCTATGGCAGCAACAGGGGAGCCCTTTGAAGATATAGTGGTACAATCCTAATTGCGATTCTCCTTTTTTATTTGACATGAGCCATCAATTTGACTCAAAGAATAGAGTGCCATTTTTTGTAGGACAAGCGCATATTTAGCGCGCAGATGTATATGACACTTTACCTTCTAAAAAGATAATACTTTTATTTTAGAGCAGGCACCTGGGGATATAGTTCTTGACATTAAAAGCCAAATCGGGGAATTGAGACTCGGAGGAGGTCTTCTTCAGGTATAAATTGATGAAGCTTTATACATGTTCTGGATTTGGTGGCTCATTACATCTTGTCATGTTTAGGATGGAGACTATATTATAGCAACCAAAGCTGGGCGTTTGAGACATGAAAAAAACAAGTATTGGGTAGAAAGTTCACAGAGACGGGTATATCTTACTTACCAGATTTATCAGCTTTTGCTTTCCGTAAAACTTTATTATGCCCATCATAAAGGCAGCATCTTAGAAGGCAATCAATCTAATGGGAGACAGAAAGCAACAATGCAACATCTAAGATAACTATTCCATTATGTCCTGATTTATTTATTGAGGAGTGTTTTCATACGGAGGTAGCAAAATCATTAATATTTAATGATCTAGACATGAGTGCACGGTTCACACAGAACTGAGTCTATTGATTTCATGAACCCTCAACAGCGAGTGCAGTTTTCTCTCCATTTCCACGCTTTAAGTTTTCAGATTTTGAAACCTGTGGGATAAATATTTATTTACTTCTTGTAGTTCCTAGTTATTATGGTGTCTGAGAAGGCAAGGAGAAGTCCCTGTTCTATTAACAAGGCTATTATTTTTACTAGCTAAGGAGCCTTATCGTACATATGGCTGTTTTATAATGTATATATTTGCCAATGTTATTAGGAAAGGTGGTGCTTTATAGTATATTTGGTTATTTCAGAATGCAGTTTTCGCATTGTATGTATTTAGGATGGAGAATATTTTATTGACATGTATGGTGCACTCTATGCAGTATATACCTAATATGGAGGATGCTGTAATAGGCATTGTGGTCAGTCGGAGATTTGAGGTATGCGATCTTAGTTCGGCAAATGCATACGTATTTTTTTGTTTCTAACAAACTTCAGCCTAAATGCAGCATTTCTTGGTTGACATTAATGGCCCATCATTGGCTTCGCTTCCAAGCCTTGCATTTGAAGGTGCAACAAGGAGAAATGCGCCAAATATAAAGGTTTTTTTTTTTATGGATGATAATTCTTTTTCTCAAATTTTGATGTCGCACTGAAGGAACAAAATGGTGGGACTGTTCTGATCTCTAATCTAATGGCTTTGTAATTTTGTAGGAAGGCGCAGTAGTTTATGCCAGAGTTGTAAAAACACATCGTGATACTAGCCCGGAACTTTCCTGTGTTGATGGTAAGATGGTATATAGCTTCCTTTCTTCTGGCTTGCCTGACTTTTGTTCCCACCAGCCAGTGGGAAGGCTTCAGGATATGGCCAGTTAAAGGAGGGGTATCTTTTTGACTGCTCAACTGGACTTGCAAGAGCGTATGTCTGCCAATACATTTTTGCTATTGCTCTGGACTTTAATTTAAGTTGGAAAACTGATTAGTTATCGGTTGCCCGATCACAATCGTCAATTGTTTGTGTAGATTATTGAGCAGACCAACATACCCTGTGCTGGAAGCTTTGGGAAAAAACTTGTCATTTGAGGTTGCGGTTGGCTTGAATGGCCGTGTCTGGGTAAGTTAGCAAATTTGGATTTTTGATAGTAGTGGGGCTGTTTGATTATCTGGGTCATTCTTTGCAGGTAAAAGGCGACTCTCCTGCTACATTGGTGTTGGTTTCTAATGCAATAATAAACTCAGAGTTCTTATCTGCTGCTCAGCAGCATGTCATGGTTCAGAAGCTGATTCAAAGAACGCAGTGATGTACTAAAACTCAGGAGGAGAGCTGTGAATGCTTTTCCACGACGTCCCCAGAAATTTCAGCTTTTTTTACATCTGCATCCATTTTTGGCACCACTCTGCAAATATCTGTCTGGAAAGCAGCCAATGGAGATGAACATTTTAAAATCAATGAGGTTGATGCTGCCTCCACAGCTTTATAGCGGATTTTACATTTAATGAGCTTATGTTTCGCACGTAAATTTTTGTTGAGTTTTTCGAGGTTAATTTCTTAGTGCATGCACATGACCTGCTACATTGGTTGGCGAGAACGCGAGAAGCTGGTGGTAGGACGCAGCAATGAAGCAACAACAAAGAGTACCAAAATGACTTTCCAACCATGACCCTTGCAGTTGAAACCATATCTACTCAAAATAGAAGCTAAAAAACTAATACGCAATAGAAGAATGCCCACTGGGAACTTTAAGACCAGTGAATTAAAACATAGAGTATTGCAATAGGCTCAAGAAAACATTCCCACACTCAACTAATGCTATCACTATAATCAAAATCACCACAATCGTCAACACCATTTATGGTAATATACAAGCATACATCAAGCATCTTCGTTTCCATCCAGTTTATGAACTTATTCTTTATGGCAGTTCTATGGCTAAATACGGTTTCAGCAATGGCATTACTTGCACATTGAAAAAGTGCAACTTTATCAATTTCAACATACAAGCATACATCAAGCATCTTCGTTTCCATCCAGTTTATGAACTTATTCTTTATTATTCTTTATAGCAGTTTTCTTTATAGCAGTTCTATGGCTAAATACGGTTTCAGCAATGGCATTACTTGCACATTGAAAAAGTGCAACTTGTATCAATTTCAAGACATTACTGAAAGAGTCTGCATGTACCTCATTGCATGCAATAGCAACTCTTATTTCTTCAAGTTTCATGTGCACCCAATTAGCTTGAACATATAAATTGGATTCAACATATTCTCTTCGCAAAGCTTGCCCATCAGTCAAAGGTGAGACCTCTTTCTTACCATCAATCGATATCACTTTCTGTGATGTTCCATAGAAAGATATGAGCTCTTTCAATTCTTCTTCATTGAACCTTTTGCTACTGTTGACACTTCTTTAGCAAATTCAGCTATAGGCTCATTTGTTCGACAACTGTATTTAGAGTTCGGGACGTGGTATATCCGGCCCTTTTTTGTAGTATATTCGACCACACGTTATCAGCCATTGTGCACTTCGCAATTTCAAGCTCAAAACCAACTATTTTGAGCCATTTTTTGATCAGTGCGGCAACTACCTGAGCTCAAATCGCTTCCTCTCTTCATCATTGCAGAGTTAAAGAGGTAGATAAACCAATTGGAAGTGCTTTTAAAGCAGTTCAAGCTGCCCATGGAGCTGCAAGAATGATCCGACCAAAGATCTCGACCTCGCCGCGTAGTTTCGCACCTGGTTTTTGGCCGAATATACCACTTTTTGGCCAGATATACAACCTGGCCGATGGGGGTGGCCGGATATACCACAAAAAAGGGCGAGATATATCACGTCCCAAACTCTAAAGATGGGCATCCTCATTTGTTGGTGCGGTAGGTTTTATCTTTGCAAAGAAATCCATGGGCGCAGTATTTTGCTTTATTTTTTTTATAAAAGCAAAGAATGAAAAGCAGTTTGCAGATTGGATTCCATAGATTCTCACACCAGCGCATCGATATAGAGCGTTCGTGTACTAGGACATCCATCTGGAGCGTCCGCGTTGTTAATCTACGGGAAATAGCTGCCGCCATAGCTTGTGGGGATTTACACAGTCTTCAGTCTTGGTTTGGCATTCACCGCCATTACCTACCGTCAAAACCACCGCAACTCAAGGCTGAATGTGGCAAGACGGATTGTGGCTGCAAGAAATGCCATCTGGTTTTTTCATCTCCCAAACATTGTGTATGAAAATATTTTTAAAACTCACTATCCTTTTACACTCACCATCTTCTATACACAGTATTTTTTGCACCAAGTTGAACATCTTCTGTGATGTCATCTGCTACGTTGTATGTAGATATATTTTTTAATTTGTTTGACTAATTAGCCACTACCAATAGCCACAAATGGACTAGTAGCATGGTTTTTGGGTGAGACTAGAAGCAATCTAATACACCTAATGTAGAGAAGCTCAAGGATCAATTAAGTGGTTTGGTTCTAAAGGAAACATGGGGTTTTTCGATCAATTTGACCCCAATATTGGATCAACACATGTTGAAAATGCAAAAATAACCCATCATGCAGATTCTGGAACTCTGATGGTGTAGAATCATCAATAATGGCCTTGGCAAGTTCTTACTAAATGGATTAGTGAATAGGCATGGATCATTCTCCAGAAATAGCCTCCTGCTCTTAATGCAATTCATGATCAAATAGGGTTTTTGACAACATCGTTTTAGATCATAATCATTTAGCTTCAATATTTCAATGTTAAAATGGCAATTTTCCTTAGTTGACGGGGAGCTATTTAATTTTTTACTTCTAAAACACACATCTAACTCATGCTCGCAAAGTGAATCTTAAAATTTGAACCTCATTGTGGAAGACTTGAAATAACACTATTTTCTTCAATATGAGGGCAAAGCATCATGGCTTGGAATCCGCTTGGAGATGGTTTTCACTTGGCTCCAAATGACACAAATTCCTCCCTAATGGATTTAGAAGAAGAGAAATATTCACGACGGCCTTGGCCGCTGTGATAAATTTCTTGTAATAAGTAATTAAGTTTACATCTCAAGACAATGACTCACACCTTTTTGCACAGCGGCAATTGTCTCTTCCAAATATTATAATGAATATGTCATTGTCCAGCATGCAACTCTCTGATTATTCACAGAAAATATTGATTATTTTGTTTTGGGTGTGTTATAGATGTTGTCAGTTCTGTTTTGCTTTTTCATTTTTTTTGCAAACTAAAAAGACATCTCCCATAACACATCCAAAAACATAGAATTTTATTTTTTTTTATTTTTTTTTTTGGGTGAAGATGAGATTGACTAAGAAAGTGGCAAAGAAATGACAAGAAAAGACAACAATTAAGCATAAGCCTATTCCAAATTCTTGGCAGGTTTTTCGACCAGTGAGAAAGGGACATTATAAAGAAACATTCTTCTTTCTCTTGTTGGATTTCCAAGTTGAGAATCTTGGACATGGAAGGGAGTTTCGTATACTCCTGAAATATTCTGAAATATTCCATGGGATTGTTCCAATTAGCAAGAATATGATATGGGTAAGTTCCATTCTAGCAGTTTTGATGGCACACGCGAGAGCAAAGTATAACTTTCATAGTTGCAATCTGTTTGAGCTCAGTGTTTCATTTCTTCGCCATCAGTTTTTTCTTCTTGCAGAGAAGTCATATTTTGTCTCATGAAGAAAAAGTGAAGCAGGTCTCAAAGGCGTTAAGAATTTTGCTGTAAGAGATGGGATTGGTCAAATTTGGCGTAGATTTGTAAACAGTCATGCATTTGGAGGTAGGGTTGTCTTAGATGATCTATTGGGTATAATGGATCAGTTTATATGTATTGTTGGATGCTTCTAAATTAACTGGTAGAGCAGATATTTAGAGTTGTGTGTGTAGATGGTCAGGGAAAGGATTTTTCCTTATACCAAGTACCAGATTAGATACTATTGCATGCATTTTATCTTTTCAAGATAGTAGAACCTATAGTGATAGAGTTCATAACTCGAGAGGATCCTAGTAATGTTCATGCAGGGCGTTCCCATAAACATTCGAATGTTTTAGCCAATTAGTTAGCCATAATGGTTATGAAATGTTATATTTGGTACCATACTTTGGCTTGATCTGTGATGCTCGAAGAAGAGAATAATCCTGGACCATGACCAACATAAAATATACCTCGTAAAGTATCAACCGTCACAATGGGAACTCCCTGGAAATGGAATACCGAGCATAAAATCCCTAGAAAATACTTAAACAAATATCCAGTGGCCTAAAAACCAATGCATTACGAATAAATAAACTGCTCCTTAGGATTCGAACCTGACTATATTCATTGAGCATGAAGAAATAAAAATTATACGACCAGGGCTAATTTATAGTCAATGATACATTTGCACAACAATGACCAAAAGTTTTTCTTAATCAAGATAACAGGTAATGGATCTAAATGTGAGATAACTTCAAAACAATGTCAAACGTGTGGAATGCCAGGTCTAAGTTATATGCTGCCACTTGAACTGTTGAACTCTAACAAACCGCGGCCTCAGGCAAAACTAGGAAACAAATCTGATTTTGTCAGACCCACTATTCTCTTTACTGGTTTAAAACAAAGCACAAATGCTATTGGCCGTCTTTAACCCTCAATAGTCATCATAATCTACTTCTTTATTCCTGATTGTATAGTATTATCATTACAAGACATTTCTTTAGCTCCAAACATGTGCAGTTGGAGCCACTTTAATGTCCAATGTCTGATAAATTCCTCAATTCATACAGTATTGTGAGGGTGAGGCTTGCTAATGCCACGGCGATAAATTTCTTTAGTTCCAAACATGTACAGTTAGAGCCACTTTAATGCCCAACGTTTGATAGATTCCTCAACTAAATTCACATAATGTTGTGGGCATGAGACTTACTAATACTCGCCTCAACTTGAAACTTAAAATGACAGCCCTCCCCTTTATTATCCTGCTCCAATGTGCAACTTGCAATTAGGGTTTTGTTTTACCTACGGAATCAAGGGAAATTTAGCTTTGGTTGTGTCGTTGCACCTGATATTTTATTCTTTATTGTGTGCAGCTAGCACTTTTAGCAGCTAAAAAATTATAATTATCTGTTCCAAACGTCGATGGGACCTCAGATCCCATTGATAACTACAAAAGAGTATAAATTTTATAAATGTTAACTTTTGGGCAAAATGAAACGAGTATCAAGAAAGAAAAGCATTTCTTTTTTTTTTTTTTTTTTTTTTTTTTGGAGGCAAGGAGAACTTTTGTATTATATATAAAAAGTACAGAGTACAATGTTTCAATCTTCAAGGAGGAGTACTACAGGAGTAAACTCAACCTCTTCGTCCTCCATGAATTGAGACTTATGCTGAGCAGGAAGAAAACAAAAGACTTCTCAGTGTCTTCTGAATCAACTGAAAGGGTCACCACAGAAGGAGTCTTCCACTTTCATTGTCCATGAAGGAGCCCATACATCCTCCACTAAATACAACAGACATCGATAGACAGTCACCATCACTTCTACCTGCATATAACTTTTGAAGCGGGATAGGTGGACAAACCCTATCACCAAGCTGCATTACTCTTACCAAGGCACTAAGAAGGTGGTAGAGAAAATGGACCAGTATTAGAAGAGCAGCCTGCCACTCTGCTCATAGAAGCTGCCACTGCTTCTTGAATTCTAGTTCCTCACCTCATAAGCAAGCAAATCATCATGAACATTAAATTGGAACAGATGCTGCATTGTCGGGATAAGCATTCAACCTGAAGCTAGCTAGACAAAGAATATGCCCAGCCGCCAGACTCCTCCCTCTAGAGCCCGGTACATGATGTATAGATCAGCATATCCCTAGCTCGGCAATCCACTCCAGTCTAATCCATTCCACCTACTTGCATTATAAGCAAAAGAAGACTAAAATTGCGTGGGTATCTGATCATTTATCTGAACCACCTATTTAGTCTTTCTGCCAGGAAGAAAGGGTAAGAATAAAACCATGACACTCTAAATCAATGCGAGATTGTATATCTTTGGATAAGTTTATCCAGAAATAATCCAAAGACTTAAACCTGCTACAATTTGCAACAATTCAGCCTGTATTTCTTCATTTCATCCCAGGTCGACCCAGCCATAGACAGCTGCAAGGAAGATATGAACTAATACGGTGGAAAAGAAACAGGATTGTAGACCACCCCCAGATTATGTCTCAAGAAAAACCTGGAAAAAACTTGTGAAGAACTAATCTTACAGCAAAGGAGTGTCTTGGCCTGGCAGCCATCTTCAAAGATCATCTTCATGCTTCGCTGCTGATCCGAAGGCAAGGAGAAGCGGGCGGAAGCCTCTCCCGCCAACGTCCTAGCCGCTTCCGTTTTGCCCTAACATCGATCTCCCAAGAAAGAAAAGCATTTCATGCTTGGGTGTCTTGCACAAATTGGTAATACTTATAGTTTATTTGCACGGGTGACTTTGATCCTCAACATAAATAAATAGGTCTTCCTTTTTTTTGCAAGTTTATACATCTTCGGAAATCCACCTTCTTGCAGATAAGTGGTTGCTGTTAGAAATGGTCATCCAGCATTTGTTAGGCTAGTTGGAGAATGAGATGTGTGTTGTTAATTTGAAATGTGTGTTAAAAAATAATAATAAAAGGCAGTGGCATGGCAACTAGGTCGGTTTTAAAAAAGGGGCGACCGGCGCAGGGCACAGATAGAACAACGCAGGACACAGACACATTGATTGAGCAGTCGGACGGGCTGAATCTGGGTGGGAATCGTATCAAAGAAACCGGATTGCGCAGCGAAAGCACGAATTTGTCAGCATCCGATTTCTATGTTAAGAACCGGCAGGAGGCAGACCAAAGATGTATACTGTAAGTTTTGATTCCAAATTCTCTGATGTTGGTGGACAAAATTGAAGGAGACAGATAAGAAGATTGCAGGTGAATTTGACCACTTTGGATGATCCGTGTATACAATTAGTTGTGTCCCCATTTGCAAGAAGAATTAGCAAGAAAGAGACGATACACCAGACTATTATTTGCTTGCTCCGGTTGTTTGTAGACAGATTACCTTGTGGTGCACAAAATCGCTTTGGGTTGCTCAGCAATCTCAACAATCTATGTCGGTAGATCAATGATTTTCCTTCTGTTGAAAGCAAGTAGCTTCACAGATGTCGCACATGGTTACAGCAACGACTTCGCCTAAACGGTATCTTGTACAATAGAGAAAATGAAAAGTTATTGAGGCCAGATATTGCCGGAACTGTAATTTTGAGCAGCAGGGTTTGAAAAAAAAAAAACAAAAATGCAGCATTACCTCAGACTCTAAGCTGCCGCTACTGCTCTCAAGTCCATTCGCTTCAACAATTAAATGTGGGCTAATGCGACATCACTGTAACAGACTGAAGAGCTTGATGCTGCTGGGCGCTGCATGAGGGCGATTGCATAGCCGGAGGAGATGCTTTAGCCACAGTTGCAGAACACGCCATAGCCAGAAAACTTTTGCCTTTTACATAAATGCGTCTGAACACACATTAATGCCTTGCAATCAATGATGCACACGTGTCATTGTTATTGTCATGATCTCGTAATTGTGTCTGAACACACATTAATGCCTCTAGCACGTGGCGGGCTGGAGATTTTCTTTTTTATTGGAATTGGAAAATGCAATGGACATATACGTGTCAGGGCCAGGGCTGTGCTCAGCCCAGAAAAATTACTCCCCTATTTTTTAAGAACAGAAAATATACTGCTTTATATATGGAATGATTGCCAAAACTTTTACCTTGGAACATTTCGAGGCAAGGGTTTTTTAATCTTTTAATGGGAATAATTGTACAAGCCCATTATTTGGGTCCCATGGACTCTTAGTCTTCACAGACATTAAAATATCTATTGTATCCTTATCATTTAAGATATATAAAAATCCTTTTAATCCTAAAACTAATTGGACATCCTAAAATTGAGTAGGACGTGTCCAATTGAAAACTAAAGTATTGAACAAAGTCCAATTTAATAAAACTAGAAAATCCCATTAAGAGAAGTAAAATGTAACATTAGAAATCTGAAATTTATAGACACAATAATATATTGAAATATAAACTGTTATAGACACGTCAAAGTACAAGAGGATCACTTGTACCATTGTGGATTTGATGACTAGCACTCTTTTTGCATATTGCAATGCTATCACTATAATCAAATTCACCACAATCGTCAACACCATTTATAGTAGTATACAAGCGTACATCAAGCATCTTCGTTTCCATCCAGTTTATGAACTTATTCTTTATAGCAGTTCTGTGGCTAAATACGGTTTCAGCAATGGCATTACGTGCACACTAAAAAAAGTGCAACTTGTATCAATCTCAAAACATTAGTGAAAGAGTTGCATGTACCTCATTGCATGCAATAGCAGCTCGTATTTCTTCAAGTTTTCATTGCATGCAATAGCAGCTCTTATTTCTTCAAGTTTCATGTGCACCCAATTAGCTTGAACCTTGTAAGACCTTGTAAATTAGTTTATTTGCAAAACCTTGTAAGAACGAAACGACTTCTGGTTCAAAAATATGCGTTAAAGCTCTGCTGGGTTCTCCAAAGAGTCTTGGCAGAAGCCTGAAGAAGAACTCTTTCCTCGTCGGAAAGCTGAGAATTGGCAATACTAACAACGCCGGATCGACCAAGAAGGGCAGGCAAGCTAAGATAAACCTCTTCTTCAATACCATGAAATCCTTGGGCCAGAACAGAAACAGGATGAATCCTTCTCTGATTCGTAAGAATACTCTTTGCCAAACTAGCAGCAGAGTACCCAATTGCCCACGAAGTGTACCCTTTAAGCTTGATTATCTCATATGCCCCATTTACCACAGCCTTGTGAATTTCTTCCAGATGCCGCTGGCTATGGGGGACCCCAATTTTCCGAGCAAATTCCACCACCGGAACGCCAGCTATGGTTAAACTAGACCATAACGGCACAGAACTGTCCCCGTGTTCTCCCACAATATAAGCATGCACATTTTGGGCGTTCACATTTAGCCGGTCTGCAATAAAAAACCGAAACCTTGATGAATCCAAATTAGTTCCGCTTCCAATTACTCTGTTTGAAGGAAATCCAGAAATTTTCCACGAAAACTGGGTCAGCAGATCCACGGGATTGGAGATTATGAGCAAAATTGCATTTGGGCTATGGCGAACAAGCTCGGGTATGATAGATTTGTAGAGGGTAATATTCCGCTCTCCAAGAGAAAGCCTGGATTCGCCCTCTCTCTGCCGAGCTCCGGCGGTAACAATGCAAATGTCGGAATTCTTAGAAACAGAATAATCTGTGGAGGCTGAAATTTGGGCTCTGGACAGAAATGCAGAACCGTGCTGCAGGTCAAGCATTTCGCCTCTTAGCTTGTCAGCATTTACATCTACAAGGGCGATTTCTTGGGTCAAAATCGTCTGCGCACAGGCCATGCCCACGTTTCCGACCCCCACAACTGTGACTTTTGCAGTTCTCGATTCTGGAAATTTGGTTTGGTGCTCTGGCACAGGCAGCTTTTGATACCTTTTCTGCCATCGCAGATGGATCCTCCATAGCCCTGCATCTTCTTAGTTCCTGGGATCTGAACTGGGTTTTTCGAGCCAAATAGATTGGTGTATCAATTTTATTGATCAGTAGGTTCCGGCAAAGATGGTAGTACGCCGGAGTTGCTGTTCCAACCTGAGATGAAACCGCCATAGCTTTTCTTCTTCCGGTCGGCCTCGTATCGTAGTACAGCTTTGTAATTTGATTGTCCGTAAAAACCACTTAGATAATATTTAATTTCGTGGTCCAATGGTATCATACCACGTGTTCTTTTTTGAAATGTGATCATTTACGTCCAGCGTTGGGCAGGCCTCGAATTTAGTTTTTTTTTTTTTTTTTTTTTTTTTTTTGAGGAAAAGGAAGGATTATATTAATCATAACTTAAGTACATACAAAATAAGGCTCAGAGCCCATATCAGAGAAAGTTAAATATAAACAAAACATCCAATTGTCCATTGGCAACGAGAGAAGACTGTCAAAATAGTACCATCTTCACAGCCATATGCCAGGGATGGAGGGAACAGAGTTCTGGGAGATTGGAGGGGGAGCAGCAGAACATGGGGTAGGGGATAAGTTCAGTAGAGAATCCGGGATGGTAGGAAGATCAGGGAAAGAGTGTGTAGCATTAAGGGGCATTGAAAAGCAAGGGGGGGCCATCCAATTAATCTCAGCCCAGGAGGGGGTCAACAACAGCAGTTCATCAATGGGTACCTGGATAATGTCCAATAACACACCAGCTGCAGCCTCACATCTGCCTTTGTGGTAGTAATACATAGACCGCAAGCAAGAGAACTGCCTTTCAGTAAGAAGCCGATTGTTGGCTCCAATGAACTTGTGAAGGATGTGTGCATTGTATGCTTCCTTCAGCAAGAATTTTAGCCGAAACGTAGCTCGACAAAATTTTGACGAAGGCGCCCCCCGAATGGTGGGTAGGAACATCATCCGGTAGGATTGATCCCCTGAACACCTGAACCACACTGTTCAAAAAGGCTGCAATCCACAAAGGCATTCAAGTTAATCAGAGAGTCAGAATGAATAATGAAGAAGTTAGACTTGAAGGATCCCCAATTCAACCAATCTGTATCAAACTTCTCCAATTTAAGGGCCTTATGAGCCATAGCACATCTAATGAGTTCAAATTGGAAATTGAGCTTCATCCAGTTAAGGTCACACTTCCTGTTTGCCAAAGCCACATTATTTCTATGTTTCCAGATAATCCACAGGGCTAGTTGTAGAACTGTAAAATTGACATTGGAATTCTGGAGCTGAAAAAATTGAGAAATACTGGTTATGGAGTCGAAATCAGGGATTTTCAGGCCTGACCGAGTCAACCACCTCCAAAAGTCCTGGATCCTTTGACAAGTGAAAATGTGTAGCACAGATTCATCATGATTGTTACAAAGCTGGCAGAGAGCACTATGGACAGTCTTAAAATTTCTCTTGATCATGTTAGTGTTACTCAGGATAGCATTGTGCAGGATGAGCCAAGAGAACACTTTTATCTTAGGGCAGGCATAGGATTTCCAACTAGAATAAAGAATCTTCTTGAAATTCTTGGAAGATAAGCCCTGGAGAGAGGCATGCTTTCTGCTTTTTTGGGGAAGACATGCATGGTAAATCTTAGATACTTTGTAGCTCCTCTTAACCTTGAAAAACCAGTTCAGGGGGGAGTGACTCTCCCCCGTACCATCTTTGCCTAAGAAGGGTAGGTGAGTACCACTTTCTTATATATCGATCTATGAGTAGCACCCCCTCCTACTTTCTTCTTGATCACTTCCCAGGGAATCCAGTTTTCCTCATCATCAATGAGGTCTCTGACATGCAAAATATTGGCAGAGTGCCATTTTTTGTAACATGTAGGGTGACAGATAGCCATAGCAGAGTAGGAGGAAGGGGCCATCACAGGAGACCAAAATATGGAGGTATCTCTCACTGAATTGGACAATTTGTCATGAGTAAAGTTAGCAGCCACTTTCTCCCATGCTTTAAAGATACTTCTAAGGAGAGGAGAAGTATTAGCTGCATATTTGAACTCATAGAAAGCAGAATCTGGGAGCTGGTGCTTGAGGGAGGGACTTCCTAAGGGTTTACTTTTATTAAACCAGAACCTAATAAAATCCATAGCAGGAGATTGGGAACCAGAGATGGCTTTCCACACATTTTTGGCCCCAAGCACTTGGGCCTGTAGAAATAAGGATTTACATCCCAAACCCCCTGACTTTTTACTATGAGTCAGCTGATCCCAGGCAGAAAGGTGTGTACCTTGCCAAATATACTCTTTAATACATTGCTCAATTTTATTATAGGAAGCCTTGTCAGCAATCAAAGCAGAAGAGAAATAGACATGGCTACTGGCAAGGACAGAGTTGGCAATCAAAATCCTCCCAGCCAGGGACAGAGAACCTTTAAGGAGGATAAGCTTTTTCCTGATCCTATTAATCAGAGGCTGCCAAGCAATCTTATGGGACATATGAACTGCAAGGGGGAGGCCTAAAAGAGTCAGGTATTGGCCATTAGGAACAAATTTGATGCCATATGTATTAAGGTCTGGATATGAGCCATCAGCTAGGATAGAACATTTGGCATAATTCAGGTGGATCCCAGAGGCAGCACTAAATTTAGAGATACAGTCCATAAAATTCTTCATATTGTCATTACCAGCTCTCAACATGGTAAAGGTATCATCAGCATATTGAAGAATGGAAAGCTGTTTATTGGAATCAGGCATTTGAAGGCCTTGGAGCAGACCCTTGTCTTGGTAAGAGAGGACCATTTTGGTGAGAACTTCAGCAGCAATTATGAAGAGGTAGGGAGCCAGGGGGCAGCCTTGTCTCACCCCTCTTTGAATGTGGAAAAAACCAGAAGGAGTCCCATTGACAATAACACATGAAGTGGCTTTTTGGTTTAATCCCATAATGAGCTTAGTGAGGGCAGGATGAATGCCAATATGGACCATGGCTTTCTCTAGGAATTTCCAAGAAATACAGTCATAAGCCCTTCTGAAGTCCAACTTGAGGAGGATGCAGTTTTGTTTGGTCAATCTATTCCAGTGCAAGGCCTCATTTGCAGCTATATAGTTATCCAGTATGGATCTGCTGGGAAGAAAGGCAGATTGACAGGCATTCACTTTTTCATGGAGATGAACCAAAATTCTACCAGCTATAATCTTAGCTACAAGCTTGTATAAGGTTGTAGTCAAGGAGATGGGGCGCCATTCATTGGTTTTAGAAGGGGATTCAGTCTTAGGGATGAGAGAGATGACCCCGACATTGAAGGTTGGATAAATAGAGCTGGCTCTCCAAACCCCCTGAACAAATTGAATGATGTCTTCCTTCATAATAGGCCAAAATTCCATAAAGAATTCAGGTTGAAAACCATCTATACCAGGACTCTTCCCATGCTTCATTTTTTTAAGAGTTTCAAAGATTTCAGGAAGTTCAGGGACTTCAGTCCAGTCATCATCCATCATTTCATTAGGAGGGCCAATGATATCAAAGACTTCCTGAATTTTACAATCGTCTATCAACTCTTCTTTAAAAAGATTAGTGTAAAAATCTAGGAAGACCGAGGCAATTTCCTTCTCATCTGTAAGAGTGGATCCTTGTTCAGTTTCCAGCTGGGTAATGGAGTTATTAACCAGCCTGTTCCTAGCAATTCTAAAGAACATTTTAGAACTCTCATGGTCCAATTGGTTGTACATCTTAACTTTACTCCTAAGAGCCATCCCCTTAACCTGGTGTTCTTCAAGAGCTTTGATCTGGATTTCTAATTGTTCCTCTCTCAAGTGCAGAGAGTCATCCTTGGGATTGCTTTCAAGATCAGATCTGATATTTTTGATTTGTTCCAACAGGCTGGACATTATAGCTTTCCTTTTCTGAGCAAGGTCTTTTCCCCACTGTTTCACCCAATCTTTGACTTTCTTCATTTTATCATTGAAGCACTTCATGGATTGATGTTGGCCAATCTTGGGCAGAGAGAGGTAGAAAGAGGTAAACTCTTGACAGAAAGACTTCATTTGGAGCAGAGAAGTGTTAAACTTGAAGGGAGTGTTCTTACTTCTAGGGCCAATTCTCAGATCTTTAGTGTCAAGGAAGTGTGGTTGGTGATCTGAGATGGTGCTTGCAATATCTCCAGTGACAATACAGTTGTCTAACCAGCTAGCAGAATTATGGATATAAAATCTGTCCAGCATGCAAAAAGTCCTCTGGTCACCCTTTCTCTTGTTGCTCCAGGAGAATTTTGTGTTTGAAGATGGGACATAGATAAGGTCTTGGTTGGACATCCAATTGTCCCAGGAATATCTTTCATTAATGGACATGTTGATTTTGTTGCCAAGCTTCATATCACTATGAGGGGTGTTATTAAAATCTCCAGTAACCACCCAGTTCTCAACATGCTGATGCTGACTCATCCAGTTGTTGATTTCAAGCCACATGGGCTCTCTTTCATGGGGGTCAGTTGAGGCATACTAGGCCTAACCAGCAAAAATGCCGCCTTCTATTTATGCTTACCGGATTTTTGAGAAAAATACCTCAAACTTGCCGGATTTAACACTATTTTTATGAAATTTCGACCGAAATTTTGCCTGCATCTACTTTAGTAAGTCGGATATTTCGTACTTTAATCGGATATTTTGGGGAGGAACCCCCCAATTTCGACCGTTGGCATTGGGGAACCCTTTTCCCCTCGTCGGAAAGTTTCCTCTAGTTTTCTCATTCAATCGGAAATTATAAATTTGAATATGATCCTTCCTGCAAACAAAATTCACACTCGATCTCATTTCATCAGGACAAAAAGAAGTCAATCTATATTAAAATCAGTTGATTACCACTATGCATTAAGTGCTCAATAGCGATATCACATCAAAATCAAATCAAAATGCTGCGTTCAGGACACGCCATATAAATAAGAATAAAAATAGATATTAAGTATCACATCACATTTTAATGTTACGCAACTTAAACAAAATCAAAATATGAAGTTTGTCTTATCATACCATTGTATCCATGCCATATAGGCAAACTTAAGCAAAATTGTAATGTCAAAAAAAGTTTATCCTCTTGACTTAAGCTTTTTACGAAGCAAGTAATTTGCTGATTTACGTATTTTCCTTGGGTTCTAGGAATTAGGTAGCAGGCTGGTCTTCAAGATTTTCTTTTGATGAACTTTAAAAGCATTGGTTCGTGCTAGCTTTGGATGCTAGCAGTGAACTTTGTTCGCATTAAAAATTGCAGTTGACGCAACACTGAACTGTAACAGGAAAGCAATAGGTATCGTGGAAGTGCAATTATATTTGGGAAAGTTGTTTTGTGGATAAGGCCATGGGGTGATCAGATCATAAGCATTGGAAACACAGCTTGGTCGATGTATGTGATAATGCATCGGAGAAATGGGCTTAATAATAAACTAGAGTAAATTTCCAATGCATACACAGAGGTGAAAGAATAAGAGATAAGATAAGATGAATTTTTACGTCCACGGGAACCCAACGGGTTAGAAACGAGTCCATCAAGTCTGGAAAGGAAACAATGTAAAACATCTACTCTTGATTGTATGGTTAAGTGGTGCATGCATGGTAACGACCTTTTTTTCTTAAGGGAAGCTGATGTTGGTAGTCTGATTAGATTGGTCTAGATTCTTAAATGGGCCTATTGCTTTTTGGTCTTTTAGTGCATTTAAGCTGTTCATAAAGCGAGTAAATTACCAGATCAATCTTTATACAGACGTAAGCCATTAGTATAAAATATGAGAATAGAGTTGCATGGCTAGTTAGAATAGTAAAGAATATCTTCTGAGCATTTATATCTAGGTTCTAGATCTTTGTCTATCATTGTCATGAGCTGTGGTATAAAATAGACGGAATTTGTGCATTAGTTTTACAATCTAGTGCTGATAAGTAAAGGATTGGTTTAGGCAGAAATTTTATGGTGGTCCCTCATACAATATTATGAGCAAATGGGGGTGGCCCCTTGAAGTACCATGATGACATTAGCATGGATTTAAAAAAGAACCAAAGTTTTGAATATAAGAGAGGCAATAGATCAGAAGCTTGCCAAGACAAAGCGATGGCTTTCACAGCAAGGGCATCAATCTTGGCAATCCTTTTTTGCTCTATGGTAAGATGCCATATAATAGTATGCTAGCCAGCTCTATATAATGGGTAATATAGTTATGGTGCTAACTTCAAGTGTGGGCATTTGTTAATGCAGGTATGGAGAGCTAAGGCAGATTCCAGATATACTGCCTTGCAGGCAATAAGGGAGAAGATGCCAGGACTGAACATTCCCAAAGAGCTTTTGCAAAACTTGAGTCCACTGATGGAGGAAGACATCAAAAATATTCTGTTCAATTCATGGGATGTAGCTACACTATGCACAAGGGCTGGTTTTGTATGCAACCCAAACATCCCCTACGCAGTGGCTATGCCATATTTCGTTCTCCACACCCCAAATAGTAATACTCAAGGATAAGAGTGCATGTCTGTTGGGAACTTGAATCTATCCATCCTTTTGCCATGTTTGGAGCTGCAACTTTAATAACCAGACTGTGTCTTTTATTGTGAGGATGATGAGATATATAGATTTGAAGTGCAAGCCATGAAGAAAGTTTGATTTTCCATGTAGCAACATAGACCATGATAATTACCAGCTATATTCATATTACATAAAATTAGATTTAGTTGTGGTAAAACTTATACTTTCTTAACACATGCATCCCAACTCCAATTTGTCAATGATGGTATTAGCTTCCAAAAGTTTGTCTGTTTATTAGTCTTAGTTAGATCTTCTATGTCTAAGAATGCCATTCCGTTGAACTACTCAAAAAGAGCAGTGGCGTAGCCACCATGCTACCATGCTTGCGAACCTCGAATTGGCAACGAGACTCATATAAGTTAGTTTTTACCCTTGAAAGCAAAAGCCCTCACACTAGATAAAGAGATTGCTGCAGAGTTTGGTATTGAGAGATTGGCACAACATTGTGAAAAATTGGGAGATGCATTGAATGCAGGCTCTATTGATATTGAGTGATGTTGAACTTATACTGGAGGATGGAGCAAAAATCATAAAGGCCCATAGGCTTATTTTAAGTGCATGGAGCTTGCCATTTGCAAAGGTTGGTAAATATGGCAACCTCCTTATTATACTATTGTGGATTAATTTTTTCTTAATATGTGAAATGAGCTTAGCTGATGAACATATTTATGATGTTTTAGATGTTTACCAATGGCATGAGCAAAAGTAGTACAACTCAAATTTATATTAAAGATGCTGATTTTGAGGTCTTTGAGGCAATGATTAAATATATGTATTCTGGTTCTCTTGGCCTTGAGAAATCTGCACTTTTGTTGCCTTTGCTGATTCCAACAGATAGATTTGGAGTTTTATTTCTTTCAACAGGAATATTGTGACAAGCTTTTAGAACACGTAAATGGGGTACACTCTCATTGCTCTTTTAGTGCCATATATTACGGTTCCACGACTATTCGCTTCTATCCCCCAAGAGTCACTTCACAAAATCCTTAAGTGGCTAAGGATGGGATTCTTAATTTTCTATCAGTTCATCGATACCTTAATTGATGACTCATCCCACCCTAAAATGGATAGTGAAGCTAGTTGTTCATGACATGTTCTGCTTTACCTAATCTATAGGATCTTGGCAAGCTGCATCTCAGTAATGACATTGCTCGAATGCAAGAATTCATTTTGATTCATTTGGGAGTTTTGCAGTTTAATAGCCATTGTCCTGCTCAGCTCAAGCTAGGTCTATAACACTAGTTTTTATGCATTGCAGGGTTCAGCTTGTGCATTCTACGGGTGGCAGCCACAATAGCAAATAATATGCCAGCATCTGAAATGATTGTATGCGAGGAATGTTGCACGAGTCACTTTGATTATTGTGTTACCTCAACTGCAGCAGGAGAATTCAAAGAGTTAAGAGTCCAAAAGTATTGGAAGAACTTTACAGGTTTTGAATCTTCGTCTATCATTACATGTATTTGTCCATCATTATCCAGGAGAAGATAAGACATGTGACAAAGGTAAGCTAAGCATCGTAAGCATCGAGAACGGAATCAGAAACAATTCAACAAACACCAACCTGTAATGGGATTTCAAAATGTGGGAATATGAGATGCAGGCATATTTTGTAATCATTACAGAAGATCTGGTCAGGTTGTAAAACATTGCAGTTTATAAATATTAGTACAAGTTATTATGAGCAGCAAATTTACTGTTTGGGACACATATGTTTGTTAGCCACAAAAATAAAAAATAAGTAGGATCAGTTGAAACTGTGGATACCCTGTTTCTGGCAGCATTTATATCAAGGTTCTAGATTTTTGTCTATCATTATCATGAGGTGTAGTATATACAATATCGATAATATATCATTAAGCAATGCAGTGTCATGGATCCCATTATACAGGATAAGCTAGATTGGCATTAAAATCAGCCAACTCTGATTACGTATCCCAAATGATCTAAGAATGTAAGATATGACAACATTCTTCATTTTCTTAGTTGATGATGATAAGGAATTTGCAGCATGTACTGGTACACAATATCAATTAATAGCATATACTCAAGGATAAGAGTGCGTGTCTGTTGGGAACCTTAACACCAGTGCAAATTTACTGTGTTGGGAACCTTAACACCAGTGCAAATTTACTGTGTTGATTTGCACTGGTATTTGGTTCCCTTAACACTCCGGTCCTCTGGTTTATGTTGGAATATGAATCTAGTAAGAAACAAATAGAAGACTAGATTGATATCAGAGGAAATACAACAGAGACACAAGCAGGCGAGCTCTCAGTGATCTGCGCCTGAGGTCATGAAAACAAGAAAGATGATCAAGGGTACACACAATTGGATACGTTGTGTCCTCAAGACTCGTCATTAAGTAGTGCTTCCCTTAACTGACTCTTAAGTGACTGACCTTCTAATGATACTGAAAATAGAAACAAACAATAGAATCTAATGATTCTAACTACTTCTTGTTTGATGAGATTCCTGTAATTACTGCTATCTTCAACACCCCCACTCAGTGATTGGAGGAATCTTGGTGTGGCTCTGTTGCAGAATATCCCCCACTCAGAGGCATACCAACTGAATGAAGTTGATGAACTTGGCAAATTTGGGACGTGCCAATGGTTTAGTGAGCATGTCGGCTGGCATCTCTTCAGTACACAGATATTTGAGAGTGATGATACCTTGTTCAAACAGCTCACGAATAAAATGAAACCTGATATCTATGTGCTTCATGCGTCGATGTAGAACAGGATTTTTGGCAACTGCAATGGCACCTTGATTGTCCACATGAATGGTCAAGCCAATATGGGAGCTGATGCTGAGTTCACTGCTGAAGCGCTGTAACCAAATGGCTTCTTTGCTAGCATGAGCAAGAGCAATGTATTCCGCTTCAGTGGTGGAGAGAGCAACACACTTGCTTGCTGCTGCTCCAGCTTATGGCAGCTCCTGCAAGGCAAAAAATGAATCTAGAAACGGAGTGACGGTCATTGTGATCAACGGCCCACCGCATCGTGAAGTATCCTACTAGAAGGGGAGAGGGCTGGCTTGGGTAGAGAAGGCCATGGGATGAACTGCCAGCAAGGTAGCAGAGGATTCGTTTCAGAGAGACACAATGAGAATGTTTGGGATCTAGACTGAATTGGCTGAGTTTGCACACAGGAAAGGAGAGGTCTGGACGGGAACAAGTAGCAGCAAAATTGAGTAATCCGAGAATGGTGCGGTAATTGGTATGGATGTGCTGAATGGAGGAGGAGCATGGTGGATCAGAATTGAGTAGAGAGACTCCAGGTTCAAGTGGTGTGGCTACGGGGTTGCAATTGATGAGGGCAAAGCGGCGGAGAATGTCTTGAATGTATCGGCTCTGATGCAAATGGAGAGTTCCTTTGGCACGGTCATAATTCAGAGACATACCGAGGAAATAAGAAGCTGGGCCAATGTCTTTCATGCAAAACTGAGACTGGAGTTGGGATTTAAGAGTAATGAGGTCATTGAGGTCTGCTGCCAGAAGCAATTAGTCATCAACATAAACTAGGATGATGAGGAGATGCGGAGATGAGGATCGATAGACGCTGGGATCAGAAGGACAGCGGGAGAATTTAAGATTGAGCAGGGTCTGATCAAGTTTGGCATACCAGGATCTCGAAGCTTGCTTGAGGCCGTAGAGTGCTTTGTGAAGGCGACATACTTTTTGCGGAGCAAGGGAATCAATGAAACCTTGGGGCTGCTCAATATATATTTCTTCTTGAACATCTCCATGAAGAAAGGCATTGTTGACGTCCATTTGATGAATGTGGAGTTTATTCAGCACTGCAAAAGCAAGGATTAGTCGAATAGAAGGCATTTTAGCAACTGGAGCAAAAGTCTCCTCATAGTCAAGGCCTTCGATTTGAGTGAAGCCTTTAGCCACCAAGCGGGCTTTGAATCGGTCAATTTCTCCATTAGAAGTATACTTGATGCGGAAGACCCATCTGCTACCAATGACTGCACGATTAGGAGGCCTGGGAACTAGTGACCAAGTGTTGGTCTCATGGATAGAGTCAAGTTCTGCATGCATTGCCTGTAACCACTCTTTACGGTGTGCACTATTCATGGCTTGGGAAAAAGTGTGAGGTTCCAAAGGGTGTTCTTCAACAGAGAAGTCATAGTCTGATGCCCAAACCGGAGGTCTTTTGATGCGAGATGGTCGAGTTGCAGGAGGAAGATCTGTGACTGTAGAGGGAGGTTCAGTAAGAGAAGATGCATTGGGGACAGCAGGAGGCTGGGGCATATCATCAGAGGGGGGAAGTGGTGTAGATTCAAGTGGTGCAGATTCTCTAGGAGCAGGAGTTGGAAGGCAAACATCAATGGAGAATTCATGCAGAGGCAATGAAATGGGTGCAGAAGGATGAGGAAAGCATGGTTCAAATTGTTGAACTTGGCATGGCATGTGACAAGTAACTTCTTTGCTTCCGTGTGGTACTGGACGGTAGGCCTTGGAGGTGATTGAATAACCAAGGAACATGCAGGTGACAGCTTGAGCATCGAGCTTGGATCTTTTGGCAGAAGGTATGTGGGCAAAAGCCTTGCATCCAAACACACGCAAGTGGTTGATAGAAATAGGTTGTCCGGTCCATATCTCTTCTGGAATCTGGAAATCAAGACTGGAATGGGGCATGCGGTTCAGCAAGTAGGCTGCAGTGTGAATGGCTTCACCCCAGAAATAATTTGGGACATGCATGCTAAGCAATAAGGAACGGGCTATATCCAAGAGAGAGCGGTTGATACGTTCTGCTCGTCCGTTTTGCTCTGGAGAATAAGGGGAAGAGACTTCATGTTTGATCCCCTGTGTAGAACAAAAGTCAGCAAAGGATTTGGAATTGAACTCCCCTTTGCCATCACTCCGGAGGGTGATCAGTTTGGAGGCCGTGTATCTTTCCATTTCTGATACAAAATGGGTAAAGGCCAAGAAGGCTTCAGATTTGCGCTGCAACAGTTGGACAGAAAGGCGTCTGCTATGGTCGTCAAGGAAGGTGATGATGTATTGAGCTCCTCCTACGGTAGCAGGCCGAATTGGGCCACATATGTCTGTGTGGACAAGTGCAAGGCGGTGGGAAGCTTGAGAGGAAGAGTTGGCAAAGGATGAACGAGGGTTCTTGCTAGTGAGACAGACATTGCATGGTATATGAGGAGGCATGTCCTTGAGGAGGCCTTTCTGGACTAAGTGTTGAACAGGAGACATCCCAGGATGCCCAAGACGGTAGTGCCACGAAGACTTTGCATGAACAGCAGAGGTCACAAGATTTGCGGATTAAGGGAATTGAAGGAAATCCACCGACTTGATACAAGTTGCCCAAGCGGCGCCCGCAAAGAGGGATTTTGTCATAGGCATTAAGAACATGACAAACATCTTGTGTAAATTGCACCAACAGTGCACGTGAGGCGGCTAGCGGATAGAAGACTCTTTTGTAAGCCACGGTACATAAAGAACGCCTCGGATATACTTTGTCATTCTCGAGGAAAGTTGGATTGCCACATTGCCCGAGCAATACCAAATTGCTGAGAATGGTCTCCCCATCTTGATGTGCCTAGCAATGCTCAAAGGATTGTAAGTAACAAAATTGGAGCGAATGGGGTCATATGGCGGTGGCCCCAGAGTCGAAACCAAAGCAGAACATGACCGGATGAGGTGTCTTGAACCGCATATAGAAAATCCATGTGAACATCTTCATCCATACAATTTTCATCTTCAACTAGATTGCCTTGTTCTCGACGTTGAGGGCGTGATTCGTGAACCGGACCGGGGCGGCAGACATTCTTTGGCATAGTGTCCTGTCACATGGCATCTGTGACAACGAACAATGCTCTTGTCAGGCCTAGATCGCCTAGTATTGGATCTCTTGGGTTCCCTTTTGGAATCAGCAATCATGAGTTGATCTGTCTGAGAAGAAAGAGTAGCAACCATTAAAGAATCAGCTTTAACCTTTGACTTTGCTTGTTGCTGCCGAAGAGATTCTTGTTGAACACGATCCAAGGCTGCTTCAAATGTATGATTATCAATGCTTCCTTGGATATTGACAACCAAGCTTGAAAAAGGAAGGGGCAGCTGTTGATGAGGAGGCAAACCTTCTCATCCTCTGTGACTTGGGTGCCTGTTGCATCAAGATCGTCAACAAGCTCCTTCATTTTGCAAATATGCTCAGTCACGTCACCATCTTCTGCCAGCTTCAATCCATACAATTGATTGCGGAGAAGAACCCGTTGGGACGCATTTCGTGATGCATAGTGGTGCTCAAGCAAGCGCATGATTTCCCTGCTTGTTTGGGCACCTTTGATGAGACGGGCTGGAGTATCGTCCAATCCCTGACAGAGCCATAGTTTTGCCTTTCGATCCTTCTCAGGATTAAAGGCCAAATCTACAACTGGCCCTTCACCATTGAACGGCTCTTGAGGATCCACGACCTCCCATAGGTCATGATCCTCCAACAGCATGCGAATTCGCCATTTCCACATCTGGAAATCTTTGCCACTAAATTTCGGAATCGTCCTGAAAGTGGCATGCGATGAGAGAACATTTGCGGGATCCATGAGTTAGAAAATAGAGATTCTTGCTTGCGCTTGAAAGGCTACTTCAAAGCGATTTGTGGGCCCATAACTTTGTTGGAATATGAATCTAGTAAGAAACTAATAGAAGACTAGATTGATATCGAGGAAATAATACAGAGACACAAGCAAAGCGAAGCTCTCGATGATCTCTTTGAGGTCATGAAAACAAGAAAGATGATCAAGGGTACACACAATTGGATACGTTGTGTCCTCAAGACTCGTCATTAAGTAGTGCTTCCCTTAACCGACTCTTAAGTGACCTGACCTTCTAATGATCTGAAAATAGAAACAAACAATAGAATCTAATGATTCTAACTACTTCTTGTTTGATGAGATTCCTGTAATTACTGCTATCTTCAACAGTTTACACCGCCGAATTAAATCTGAGCCGTTCTTTTGGAACCTGTTATCCGCTAATAACGTGGCTATGGCTGAAATTTTACGCAGATATCCTATAACAGCCTAGGATAATCTGCACAAATCCAAGGAGAAGGGGCGAAGACGGCAGAGAAAATCCTAGGGTATTATCCTAAGTGAGGTCTGGCTATGGCCATCGTTGAAACACATGCTACCTTCTAAGCATAGGCTGCGGGCCAATGCCAGATCTCCTCTCATCAAAAAGAAAGTCGAGCTCTTCCACAATCAATCAAGCATAGCGAAGGCCAAAGGCCTTCTTTTCTGGATTTCTGGAGCTTTGCAGGAATAGGGCAGAGCTTTCCTTGCAAGCAGAGCTAAAAAATAGAGCTCTCAAAACATAACTGAGTTAGTTCGGATCTGTTTTGCAGGCAAAAATAATAATGTGGACCGCCAGAGTAATCCGCGAAAACCTCAACCGGAGTGTTAAGGGAGAGAACGCCCTGGCCCTCTGCGTTCACCATAAAATTTGTTTTTATGGCCAAAAATGGTTTCTGGCGTCTTGCGCACACCCTCGCCATTTTGGCCATGCCTCAATTTTTTGTACGGTAACACCCTCGGCCCAGGGCGTTATCTCCACCATATCACACAGAGCTAAACGTTATAATGAACAAAATTACGAAGATCTCATAGGAAATACAATGGTCTTGTAAGGTACGTTGCTATCATTCTGCTGGTTTTTTATCGCTTTTCTATCTTACGAAGCTAACATTCAGTCAAATGCAAACCCAAGAAGAAAAATAGTGTTTGGGTTTTATTTTCTGTAATCCCATGCATTAATTCTCTTGCCATTCTAAAGATCTGAGATTTAATATGGCCCAAAGTGATCAAGTAATCAACGAGATGTAGGAAGGTCAAATATCACCCTACCCCAAATATGGGCTATGATCTCACGGATGGGAGAAATCCAGCACAGGTTTAATGGAGTAGAGTTTAACTTGAATGCTTGGCTTGTGTGGGAAGCAATCTTCCACATACAAACAGAGGTCCAGATTTTCTAGTGTATCTACATATGTTGGAAAGTCTCAAAAACCTTTAGTCCTTAAGATCTTTTTCGGATGCCTAGTCTTGTGTGGTTATTTGCAGTGACCAGCTTTGGATATGCTTGGTTCCAAAAACGAAATGCCATGAGTCTACCTTAGTTCCAAAAATGAAATGCCAGGAGTATATCTGGATTTGTTGTTGAGTTCAAAAACAAAAAGCTAGGAGGTTTGAGGGCTTTGCAGATGCCAGAGATCTCTAAATTCAAAAGCGAGGAGGTCTTTGCAGACGCCAGATACCAAGGAGCTCTAAAACGAATTGTCAAGAGGACTTTGCAGATGCTGGTGGATACTGCATTTGCTGAAAAAAATGAGGTAAAAAATGTTCTATTAGCTATTGTAGATTGATGTATTTTCCAAGCAGAACGATTGCTAGAAGTGTGTATAGAGCTGGATGCCTCTCTTATCTTAATTCTTTCGATTTTCCATATCTGTGCCTTTGTTTCAGGCTTCAAGAATAAGTGATGCTGCTTAATTTTGCTAGCCTTTGAAAGCCCTCTAATGCTTTGGCTTAAATTGTTTTGGACAGAAAAAACTTAACGTTATCTGCAGATATGAGATGTTGAAGCGATTGTCCCATCTTGTAATGTATCTGAAGCTAACATGATCTCCTTGCAAACCGATTCCAAATATCGCAGTGGTACTCATGTCCTAGCTCTTCAGATACCGGTTAGGGTTCTATACTTTCAGTTTTATCTAAGTTTGAGAAGCACAAACAAGCAGATCTAATGTCTGATTGATGAGGTTTCCAACTTGCCAATCAAAAAGCTCATCCTATAGGACGATTTATAAATTAGCAATGTGGTTATTTTGCAGTTTCAACTTGTGTCTCTTGAATGCAATAAAGGATTCATAGATAAGATTTCGATTGAGTTGTCAATAGTAAACGGAGCTAAATGAAATGCAGATCGATGATATCTCTCGCCTGTCTTCGTGATGCTTCTTGACCCTTTTACTAGGCATCAATGCTACTTATCTATTCAATTTCTCTAGTATCTAAAATACATTTGAGCTCCCATATAAAATACATTTGAACTCATATTTCAACCTTCCCTTGAGTACGTCCCATGCAGAGAGAATTCAGAAGCCTACATCCATGCAAGCTTTTCCCTATATACACCTAGAAATATAAATGCTGGATTCTCAAACCTCAATTTCTCTACACTAGGTTGATCTCTTGGAGAAACCAACTTTCAACTTTTGCAAAGAATCACAATTGCGGAGAATGTTCCTTTTTTGTTGCAAAATGTACAGATATGCCTGAAGCAGGCACTACACTGCTGATTAATGCCTATTGCTAGCCTAGAACAGTTTCTACATTCGCAGCTTGTATATCACACATGAAGGTGTAGTATATGCATTGTAACCATGCCTATTGGTAGCTCAAAATTTGTGTTTGCGACTTATATTTCACACATGAAGCAAAGTAGTATATGCATTATGATTATGTATGTTGATCGACTGATCATCATCCGGATGATGCAAGCGCACTCACATCACAAAATAAGCTCAAGCAACATTTTGAGATTAACCCGACCTTAGTTTTGTTACACTACAGGTTTGAAGGTTGAGATTTGGCCGACATCTTGAGTTTTATTCAATCACATGAAATAAAATAGATCAAAAGAACTTCTTCATAAATTCCATATTACGGATCGCAAACCCGTCTGAGACACCATTTGAGGGAGGAGCACTAACCCGACTTTGTTGTACAGTGCAATAGTTGGACCATTCATTTACTTTTTAGAGGGCTATGTTAGTAGGTCTATGAGACATCCCACTGGAACACACCGATAGCGTACCAAAAAGAATTCCTGCCATCTATCTTGAGCACCATAACAGATGAGCACCAATATTAAACGCTTACACTCGGGTGCGTGGACTTGGCAGGACATGACCTTCACAACAAAAAGGTGCGTGTCATTATTGTAAGTACATGGGCATCAAAAGCAAACCCTTTGTTTCCCGCGGTACGTAACCTAAACTCAAAGCTTTATGCACGGGAACAAGAGAAAGATTTTATTTCGCTACATGATATCGGGATCTTCAACTTTATAATGGACAAGGGGCAAAGTATCTTTGGTGGGTAGCAAATAAACGGATGCAGCACCCAGCACTTTCCAGCACTTTTTTTTTGTTTGTTTTTCATAATCGGCCATGCAATTCGATCATACATGCAAAATTTCCGAGGGCCCTAATTTGGGATATTGAGGAGCAATTAGAGAAAACCCATTTCTGCAGCAATTTTGGTAAAAAAAGAACAAAATTTCTTAATTCAGCCCAAATTAAAGCTAAATCGGATGGGGCTTTTCAGATTTTCATAATCGGCCATGCACCCCATATCCACGTGCAAAATTTCAGAACCTAATTTGGGATATTGAGTGAAAATTAAAGAAAAACCATTCTTTGCTTGAGGTTTTTGTAAAACAGTGAGAAATCTCTTAAGTCAGCCCAATTTAAGCAAAATTAGATGGGGCTTTTAGGCTGAATATGGTCGAAATGACAATCCTACCTTGATGTATAAGTTTTATGAAAAGATATGATGGATTGAGCAACTAATTAAAGATTCACATGCCAATTTGGAGTTTGGGTCATTTCTCACAAGACCAGTCGACTCAATCTAATGAAATCGATGCTAATCTGATGGAAAATTCGAGCAAGCAATGGAACGATTCTTGGCTGAAGAATCCTCTTAACAAATGAAGGGTGTAAAAAAACCGAACCCACACCCAAAAGTAGGAAGGGGTGCTAAAAGCATGCGTCAGGATCGTGCTTTGCACCCCACCATCATACTTTTGCCCACAACTCTCAAAGTGGCATTAAGTTAATAACTCAGTCTGTTTTCTTAAGAAGCAGCCTTGGACTCGGGCCTCGCACCTCAATACTATTCCACTACACATATCAGCTCGCAAATGGAATAGACAAAAGTACTTGCTAGGTCATATTTCGCGAGATGGAATAAACAAAAAAGTACATGCTAGTTTCTAAATTTCAAGACCTAAATCATCTCTTGAGCATTTTTGTTAAAAGATGATTCTTGCAGCTGCGACTAGATGAAACCAACAAAACGCCATAGATAGGCTTCTCATTCATCTCGCCAGATTTTCTGATGGTGGACAGTGGATGGCAGCACATATCACCCCGAACTACCCCTGAAAAATAAAGGGAAGAATCAATTATATCATTTGGACCCTGAAACAAATACAATCTTTAATAGATTAGTGGGTGATGTACATGCAGAAAGCTTATCCGCAGGATTAAAAACCCCGCTTTTTCCGGGTTTTAGAGGAAAACCTAGTGATAAGCCGGCCAAGGGGCTTAGACAAGCGTAAGGCATGAATGGCTCCCCAAAAACCCTCTGCGTTCACCGCAAAATTTTGTTTTGGCATGGCCAAAATGGCTGAAGCGTCGCTACGCGCACCCTCGCCATTTGGCCATACCCTGAGCCCAATACGGTAACACCCTTTCGGCCGGTGATTCTCTCCGCCATATCACCCACTGAGCTAAGCGTTATAATGAACTAAGAGTACGAAGATCTGGGAAATACAATGGTGTAAGATGCGTTGCTATCATTAGCGGTTTTCTCCTTTTCTATCTTCCGAAGCTTAACATTGAGTCAAATGCAAACCCCGAAGAAAAATAGTGTTTGGGTTTTATTTTTAAGTAATCCCATGCGTTAATTTCTCTTGCCATTCAAAGATGTTCGAGATTTAATATGGCCCAAAAGTGATCAAGTAATCAGCGAGATGTAGGAAGGTCAAATATCACCCCTACCCCAAATGGGCTATCTCTCACGGATGGGAGAAATCCGGCCTGAGGTTTAATGGAGTAAGTTTAACTTGAATGCTTGGCTTGTGTGGGAAACAATCTTTCACACAAACGAGAGGTCAGATTTTCTAGTGTATCATATGTTGAAAGTCTCAAAACCTTTTTAGTCGCCAGATCTTTTAGGTTGCCTAGTCTTGTGTAGTTATTTACTTGTTGACCAGCTTTGGATATGCTTGGTTCCAAAAACAGAATGCCATGAGTCTACCTTAGTTCCAAAAATGAAATGCCGGGGTATATACTGGATTTGTTGTTGAGTTCAAAAACAAAAAGCTAGGAGTTTGAGGGCTTTTACGGATGCGAGGAGATCTCTAAATTCAAAGCGAGGAGGTCTTTGCGGGCCTTGAGATAAAGAGCTCTGAAGCAGATTGTCAAGAGGACTTTTCGGAATCTTTGGTGAATCTGCATTTCTTGAAAAAATGAGGTAAAAATGTTCTATTAGCTATTGTAGATTGATGTATTTTCCAAGCGAGCGGTGCTAGAAGTGTGTATAGAAGTGGATGCCTCTCTTATCTTAATTCTTTCGATTTTCCTATCTCATTGCCTTTGTTTGGGGCTTCAAGAATAAGTAATCTTTGCTTAATTTTGCTAGCCTTTGACCCTCTAATGCTTTGGCTTAAATTGTTTTGGACAGAAAAACTTAGCGTTATCTGCAGATAAGGATGTTGTGAGCGATTGTCCCATCTTGTAATGTATCCAAGCTAGCATGATCTCCTTGCAAGGAATTCAAATCCTTGATGGTACTCATCCTAGCTCTTCAGATCACAGGTGCAGGGTTCTATACTTTTTCAGTTTTATCTAAGTTTGAGAGGCACAAACAAGCGGATCTAATGTGGAGTTGATGAGGGTTTCCAACTTACCAATCAAAAAGCTCATCCTATAGGGCTGATTTATAAATTAGCAATGTGGTTATTTTGCGTTTCAACTTGTGTCTCTTGAATGCAATAAAAGGATTCATAGATAAGATTTCGATTGAGTTGTCAATGATTGGAGACTAAATGAAATCACCGGTCGATGATATCTCTTTTGTCTTACATTGATGCTTCTTGACCCTTTTACTAGGCATCAATGCTACTTATCTTATTCAATTTCTCTAGTATCTAAAAATACATTTGAGGCTCCCATATAAAATACATTTGAACTCATATTTCCAACCTTCCTTGATGCGTCCCATGCGAGGAGAGAATTCGAAGCCTACATCCATGCAAGCTTTTTCCCTATATACACCTAGAAATATAAATCTTTGGATTCTCAAACCTCAATTTCTCTACACTAGGTTGATCTCTTGGAGAAACCAACTTTCCAACTTTGCAAAAGAATCCTGAGTGGAGAATGTTCCTTTTTGTTTTAAAATGTCTGAGATATGCACAGGCGGGCACTACTGCTGTGATTAATGCCTATTCTTTAGCCACAAACGGTTTCTACATTAGCAGCTTGTATATCACACATGAAGGTGTAGTATATGCATTGTAATAACCATGCCTATTGTGGTAGCTCAAAAATTTTCTGTGTTTCGACTTATATTTCACATGGAAAATGATAGTATGCATTATGATTATGTATGTTGGCCGACTGATCATCACGGATGATGCAGCTGCACTCACATCACAAATAAGCTCAAACAACATTTTGAGGATTAGCCAGAGCCTTGGTTTGTTACACTACAGGTTTGAAGGTTGAGATTTGGTATCTTGGGAGTTTATTCAATCACATGAAATAAAATAGATCAAGAACCTTCATAAATTCCATAGAAAATTCCCACTCCCATGGTGACTCCATCACCCGCGGAAAGGCCCTAAATGCGACTGAGACCACCAATAGTGATGGCCACTTGTTGGTGAAGGACGGAGGTGTCATTAGATCCCACATGCACCTTCTATGGGAATCTATGCCAGGCGTACATATGTTGCTTTGCAATGTTAATAAATAGCCACCACGGTGGCCATCATCATCAATGCAACTAATAGCAGAAGACCAACATGGCAAAGGGAAATGCACCATAAATAAAGGGGCTCTACCGGGGCTCCGAGACTCATGGGGGTGCGGCGGTCAAAGGTCTGGGATAGCGGTGAGCGGTATAGCCTTATCCGTGGCGGTATGTAGAACAATGGCTGCGGTGGTCACTCCATGCTGCCCTCCACGTGCACACTTTGGATGATAGGGTCGTACTTTTATGGTGATGGTTGTAGCTGCTTAGAGATGCAGTCCGTAGTTCACCCTATGAGACTACTCAGGATTACATCTCCACAGTCGATGAGGCGGAAAGGGATGAATCACCGAATCTGTAGGTTCCGTGGGTTGTGCTGGGATGCGTGCCGCAGGCGCCATGTCCGTTGGAGCTTCGTCTCACGCCAAGTCTGGTGTCCGCTGGGCGCGTTGCGGCATTTGAGGATGAACACGAACCACCGTAGTATTGACTATAAGCCCGCACACTATAGGAGTCGGTAGCCACGCTCGACGAGCTCGCCCACTTCACCAGTAATGTCGTTATTTGAGTGTGAACCACATCATAACAATCCCATGACTGATTGGGCTCTTGTCTTGTGCACATCTTAGCATTCTTGGGTTTTGAAGGGTTTGGCTTAGGGACATCTCAATTACAGATGGCCTTTGGGTCTCACCACACACCCATACAACACGGGAATGACTATCCTTATACATCCATCCATCCATCCATAGCTTGAATAGAACATAAAATGAGATTAACCATACATCTATTCGCCTGAGGTTAATTCTAGCTATCTTCTAAGCATACAAGGGTTAATCCTATGACTATCTAGAATCCGAGCTATCTACATTCTTGGGTTCATAGCTAGATCCACTATCTCCCACAGTTCTCCAAAATCTCTTTTTAGGCGGGGTGGAACAACGACTCCTTCTCCCACCAATTCTCCCCCAATAATTCGAAATGGGACGAGGAATTTGGGGTAGAAACCTTTTGGTGTCCCACATTACCGCCTTCAATCCACCCAGACCGGTATACCAACTTCGGGTTGGCCAATATTAACTAATTTAATATTACTTACCCAATGATAAGTTAAACCACCAGTTGTTGCTCCCGGTTGTAGGGACGTTTGTGCTGGCAACGTTTAACGGCATGGACATTGACCGTTCAGTTGTCGTATGCGTTGAACTATTCACAATGTCAACTTCCTATAGATAGTGTTAATGATGACTTTATGGCTTTACTATCTTACAGATTAGTTTTGATTCTTTTCATTGTGAGCTGGGTACTTGTTGAGAGTATGAATGAGTTTTCCCTCTAGCTCTCTCTTCTTGGAATCGTTATTCAAATTTGGAATGACAATATAAAAGTGCATTTTTGATCAGTTATTTTCTTTTCCAATTTTGTCTATGCTATAAATTATTAAATCGAATGTATTTTTGGTGTCAATCTGACTTGGAGAAAGCGGCATTCTCTTTACATTACAATATGAAACAAAGTCACCCACAATAGGCAACAAAATATTCTAAAAACAAGTTCTAATATCTGATGCAAATACTAAATTTCGATGTGGTACGATGGAGAGATGCGATAGGGTAATATGCCATTATGATTTCACGCCATTGCAATACGGTTAGTTTGGATTAAGTTCAATTTTAATAGAAAATAGCGGTAACTTAAGAAAATGGACATGATTGTTACACGGGTTGCCTCATTTTCATGCTTGGTGTGGGGTTAATCAACATGTGATGTGTAAAAGCCAAGTTGATTGAGGGATTAAAATAAAACTTAGCTATGGAGGGTGCGTGAGGTGCTACGTAAAAAGCGTTATTGTTTTCTTCTTGCACAAGCTTCGTGTGGTATCAGCGGACCATAAAAAGAGACATCAATTAGCCACTTGGTGATTCATTTTATTTTTTTTTCCAACACATTGGGCCGATTGAAAAGAGATTGGAGATAAGATAGAATAGGTTACTAGCGTCCGGGGGCTTAAATAGGAATATAAGGTGGCTAAAACTATAGAACAAATAAAACCTCACAACAACAAATAATAGGTCTAATACTATGCAAGCTCACAACAATTATTTGATGCATGGTGTAGAACATGTGTATTGATGCTTACAGCGGCTAATGTGGATATTTTGTTGGGTGGTTTTCTCACCTGATTGATGCGGAAGCGGAATATGTAGCATTATAACGGGGTTGTTTTGTATTTCTATACTTTTTCCTAAGGTTTTATATGATTTGATGGCGATTATTTCATGAGGCATTACTAATTGGGTACATCCTGCAGTCACCTTACTCCCTCATAGCGGCTTTTAGTGGCATTTTCAATGGTGACACCTATGATTTCCTGCGTATCCCAAATTGAACATGAAGCATTGAACATGGTATTTTAGGGTTTAGATTGTTGTCCATGATTTTTGCTTCTTATGTTTTAGCGAGAGGCGAGGCGGGGCATAAGGCGGCGGTCTAGCTCCAGCCCGGTCGTGGAAGCCTAGTTTTTGGGGCACATCGATGACGATGCAGAGTACAGTGCTTGTTTTGAAAAGAGAACAAGAATCATATTGTATCGTATTGTGGCCTACAACAACCAATTCTTCAAAACAACCAATTCTTCCAAAGACAGCGAATGCTTGACATCTTTAGCATTGGAGCACAACATCGGATCGACCTTTGCAATTCGTCCCTCTACTGGCTTGGCCGATTGGGCCTATGAATCTGGTTTAGGGTTCTCACGGTGTCGAGGTGAGCACTATTTTCATATTCTTGTTTTCATGCATCCCTTGTTCTTAAAAGCCATGGAATACAAAAATCTCCTTCTTATGTTTGGCAACAACCATATCATGTTATTCTATAGCGAGTTGTTTATAGGTTTGTTCCATCAAGTATGAAAATATCATGGAGTAGCATTTGTGATTGGGATACTTTTGTTCTCCCAAAAGTCCTTAATTCTAGCGACTTCTATCTCTCATGCTTCCTTACATGATAGGAGGGCTGCACTCTTCTTATTTTTAAACCAACCATCATGGTGTGCGGCAGCTTATTTACATGTTTGTTCTATCAAATGAAAATATCATGGATGGCATTTGTGATTCTGGGATACTTTGTTCTACCACTATAAATTCCTTAATTCTGTGACTTTCTATCTTTCGTAGCTACCACTTGTGGGGCTATGTGGGTTCAAACCACGCCCATAGAAACAACCAAGCTCAAACAATTATGGAAGTTTACATAAAGTTGGTATCAGTTACCCACAAAGTATAGCAATAAACTCCGACCTATATCACGATGATGATAGCTCTTTGTGACACTACACATATTATCTTAGCATCATGCTCACATTTATATGAAACATGAGTTAGACATGCAATTTTGAATACTAACCTATTGTTTCAAGTTACACTATATTTTATTACTTAGTATTAGCCCACACACATCTTTTAGCATTTTGTATAGAGTCTTTCCCCGTTGCTGCGGGCATCAATATCTGTAATGTGTTGCTTCATATGGATTTTTGCCGGGTACATAGGGACCTATATCAAGGTAAGTTGGAAGATTTGATCCACACTTGCGGGGTTTCTCCAATTTTCTGCATTCCATGTTGAGAATGATTCTCCAACCTATTTTGGTGGTAAAGAAGCGTCCATTTGGATTATTAAGCTGAGGCACATCTTTTGCTTGAGATCTTTAGGCTCAAAAAGGACTATTAGTAGACCCTATGTGCAAAATACATTTCAAAAACATACCTCAAGTCGAATTACTATGTTTACCAGAGAGTGGGATTAGCAGTTACATTGGTTTAAACCATGGATGTGTTGCTTTATTAGGATTAGCGATTACATTAGTTTTAAACCATGGATTTACAGGAGTCCATGGAGGTTACCTAAAGAAAGGCGATCATAGGAGGCGGATTTGGTTGTCGGGCTGGATCAATCTACGAGCCATCGGTTACAAAAGTGAAGCTTCAATCATTGTCCAAAAGTTTTCTTAGCATGTGATCGCGATACCGATTCCTTAAAATATCTTACAAGGCTTTTGCCTTTTTGGCTCTCTTCTAAAGGCCACAACTATAATTAAAGTGTCCTTTCGCGGCAGAAATACAAGGGGTTATTATCCTCAAAATCCACCAAGCGGACTATCATTTGCGGTTGACGTTTGGCTGCGTCTCCAGAATCTGATGGTTGGTTGAGTCGCCGCGTTTAACATTCCGGGTCGCGGGTTGGAGTTGAGGTCGATGCACTTGGACGAGAAAAGAAGTTCTAAATATTTGGATCAAACCATTATTGTTTGTGGTATCCTAGATAATATTGTTCCCTAAACGCATTAGCTAATGGGTTTCTCATATATTTATCAGTTGTGTTTCTTTTGAAGTTGAAGTTACCTAGGTATTTACTAGGGCTAGAAGGAACTGAATTTCCGATATAACAACCAACCCTTACCATTAACGTTATTAACCACGGACCATTCGTAAGCCTTTAAATTAAAATCCCCACTTAAACCCCTTTGATTTGGGTACATACGAGGAAGGGGGTTATGCGTGGAGGCGAGAGCCCCTAAAGGCAATGACGCAAAATTAACACCATTAAGTACGATTTCCCTCAAATCTTATAGGTATTTTGCAAACCTCAATATCTCTGATTATACAAAAACTTATGCAGGGGCATACCCTGAAGCGAGGCTTATGCCACAGGGATCTTACCTCTTGTATCCTTTTAGGTAGGGGTACCTCAAACACGTTCTTCCATGGAGTTTATTTTATGAGTTCTTGACCTTATCCTTAATGCTTCTCCATTCTTAAAGGGATTGTTAGATTCTGGCACCTGATCAAAAACTTTATTTCACATCGGTCCAACTTCGCACATTAATGCGATTGGCTGCACCTTGTTGGTGGATCCTCGGTAGACGAAATCAACCACTTTGCTTTCTGATTACGCCATTGACTTAAAGGCGTTGAAAAGTCTTTGGAATCACCCAACTATTAAGCATGGTATGGCCGAGCAGGTTAGCGACATGGGAGGCTTTTGGGTTAAAGTTTATTGGGGCGATGGGGATAGAGTTCTTTGGCAAAAGTTGCTGTTTTCACGACATTACGCCCACTGAAGATATTTTGGTATGGGTTTGTCATGAAGAAATTAAGAGTTACAGGCTTTGTAGACTCTATATCGGTTATTTGCTTGATGCGATATTCTTCCCCTCCAGTTAATAAATTGGTCTCAACTTCCTCCCTCTTCAATGGCGAAGGTGTGGTCTTGAGCATGGAACCAAACTACTTCATCTAAAGTGGCGATTCTTTGGTGGCCGAGATTCATATGCTTCATATATAGGTATGGGTTAGCGATGTCCATAAGTTTAACCTAGAATATCAAATGGTGTCCGATTATGCAAAGCGTGGATCGAGACCGGCTGAGCATTACTTTTTCATGTGTAGCGAACACAGCAAGCGGTGGGCGGTTGTTTTTCCCTTTTAGGAGTTTCTTTAACAGGTCGGCAGCTGGCGGCTGGTTGCCCAGAATTGCACGGGCCGGTTTTAGGGCCGGCTTTCGTCTAGCGGCCGGGGATAGTTTACTTTGGACTATCTGGAAAAGGCAGAAGATTGGTAATCTTCAAGGTCACGGATGTGGCGGATATTAAGTGTTCTTGAAGCTCAAGGGTTACATTGTAAAGTCGTTATCATTGTTCTTCTGCCCCTGTAGTGATTGATTTTGAGGTGGCGGATATTACGCTCTTATGCTTAGGCGGGGTTGCTTCCGGTGGGTCCTACGCTTCGAGATTTTATTCTACTTGCATTTTATACTTTGTATTTGACTCTTTGATTGAATTAAAATTCGGCGTCCTTCAACAAAAAAATACCCCTTGAGGATGCATGTAATACCGGTCCAGGATCTTGGAATAAAGGGCAAATATACCCATCCAAACGTCGTTGCGAAGTAACCCCATTATGAATATGCACCAAAGCCTATAGTTAGGTATCGGTTTCTTGATTTTTACTAACTGGTATGGGCCGTTGAAGTGGGGTGAATGACTACGTTGGTGATTTGGATGGAGTTATTTGTGAGAGAATGGCTGCATGTGACGTGTGGTTGTGCGGGTTGAGACGGCGGTCTGGTGGCTTGGATGTTAGGGATGAGGAACAGAGTAGAATGTGGAGGAGACCTATCATTTTCCATTGGGTCTTTTGTGTGTTCACAATTTAATGGAATACCATCTTGCATTGCATAATGCCGATGAAATATCAAAGTCTTGAAGATGCGAAAGCAAGCCTCTATACTCCGAAGATGGATTTTCAAAGAGAATATTAGGTGTAGCTCTCAATTCACGGATGTTAAGCGAGAATACTTGAACATGGAGTCTCCATCCATCTTCCTATTAAAATTGTAACATTCGTTTTGCACCTTATCACCATGGACTTCATTGATACCATTCATTTATGGTAATCCATATTTGGCCGAAGTTTTTTGAACTTGTTGAATTCTAGGTGATATAACCCATTGATCTCGATGGTACAAATTGACCGGACAAATTGAATGTGATGCAATATGCATTGAATGATGGGGTATATTATTCCCTCTAGGTTTAAAGAACCCTATCTACAAACTTTATCTTTATGCCCTTAAAGCGATGATTTGGATTATTTAGAGTGTGTTCTTTTACGCTGATTTCTCTACAACATCTAGAATCGGTTTACATGATGTCGATCTTCAGGAAATTGTAACATCTTTGAATGGGGTATGGTTTGGTCAGAATTAAACATCATATTAACGGTTTATATCATGTTATTCTTTCTGCGGTATAATATGAGCTCGACTTACTTTCATGAAGCTTATCTCGCAGTATTTCGAGTTATTATGCGAGGTGAACCTAAAGCTAGACTATGTAGCATTATATCTGCAATTGACAAGAATGAAGCTTTTCAAAAGATGTTTTAACATTAGACTCTATTACTTATTGTCAAAATACAAACTTAACCTAGGCACAATCACAACAACATGCATTCAATGACACCGCACATCCATCATTTTGTTGTATATTCCTTATTGGCTGCGTGAAAGCACATTGTTTAGGGTGTGTAGACCTCTTTATTGCCAGCCAGGCTTTAGAAGCAACACATTCATCCCATGACTCTTCACATGTATGTCCCTTTAAAGTTAAGTTTGTTGAAGATTATATCTCAACAATGCCCGTAATGAAAATTGCATTTGAACATTGACAAAACAACATTAATAGTCCTTTCAAGTTTATAAGCTTTTATGGCTAATAATAAAGAGAAAACTTTGAAGTATTTAATAAGTCTTTACCACAATCGCTTCTCTAACATGGGAGATTGGAAGATGCCTCCTGGATTGGTCTTTGGACAATGGAAGAAGACCTGCATGTGTAAAGGGAATTGCCAGGCAATACAAGGAACAAGATAAATCTTATGTGAAATATCCACAGATTTCAACTTCTACTCGCGAATATAACAACGTAAAAACATATTGTTTTGTCACATCAGCGAATAGTCAGCCTTCTATTTAGATACATGTAAGTGCAAAATATAACCATTTAATGTATGGCTTCCAAGGTTTTGGATTGCCATTCCGGTGTAAACCGGTGAGTCCCACAACCGGTTAGTAGGAGGCGGGAATCACTTGAGCCCGCCGGAATGGCGAACAAAAACTTGGCTCCTAATGGCATTTGGGGAACCAATTTTTCTTTGGCGATGGCGATGGCGTGCTCCCTTATATTATTGCAATAGATTCTAGCTTAGGTTTAAGCAGTGAACTTACTGCAAGCGGCGGGGAGCTTAGTCAAGTTTTTTCTTTTTTACCGCCAGGATTCAAGGTTTCTCACGATGTAGTTGATCCATGCTTGCTAATTTGGGTATGGGGTATTTTAGCTTGTTCAATCCTTATTAATTCAATTCCCACGATTCAATCTTACATTGTTCGATATCAAATTCTACTTCGGCGAGATATTGTTTCTTGGTTGCTTGGCGGACCTATAAGGTCCAGTAATGCGCCTTGAACTTAACCAGGTTTCACCAGGGATCATCTATTTACTGGCAGCGGCGATTCAGGAAGCATCGACGCTTCAGGCGGGAAGGGCCTTGAAGAGAGATCAGGCCTTCCTCTCTTGGGTATAGCGGGTTCTTTCCAGATATTAGCCCGAGGTTATGACCTCTTCCAGTAAAATACGCCGTTTCTTTCGTTCTTCAGTAGCTTTAAAGTCCTCTTTACTCAATGGCTTTCTCCTCTTACCATACCGATCTTTCTTCCCTCCATAACCATTTACATGTTTGTGCTTTCATATTTGTGGTTTTATCTTGATGCGGGTTTTCTTCTGGCGTTTTTGTTTGTCTTATTGTTTCGCCATACTTTCTTGCCTTTCTTTGCTTTAGATTTTACCTTTAGCTCAACATCACCATCGAATGTCTGCCAGTAGGCGGAGGTTTATTCAAGATTCTCACGTTAATGCATTTGTCATAGCGGTTAAACTGTCGCCGTGAAGGAATGGTCGACCAACATAAACATCATAGTATTACCATTTTGCAATGGAATTGTCGCACGCCGCGATGGCGTACGAATGCTCTAATGACAGGCTGACCAAATGCCATATTGTTAGCTTTCTCAAATATTTCTAACCAGATCTCTAGGTCTTTTGCATACTAACCTAACCACCAATATTTTCTAAAAATATTCACAACCAGTTAATATAGCGATCTCTAGGTCGTTTTGCATACCCTAACCTAACCACCCAATCTGCTTTGCCCATGCCTGCCTTCTCGATATGGGCATAATTTAAGCCTCCACGTTGATTACGATGGCTTTTTTTTTACTTTTACTGTTTTTAATGGTTGTAAATTTCGAAATTACACACACTTTTAGGGTTCCAGTAGTATTTCTTTCTCAGTATTGCCGCGCTCATTGAAATGAGCTCGTGAGTTCTCCGACTATGGCTCCTAATGTTTCATTTTGGCGCCTTCCTTGCTGCTTGATGGCCAATCTGATCCCAGAAGCTCTGCTCCTTTTTCATACAAGATGAAATTGAAAGCGGCCAGTTTGGGTTGAAGCAGGCTGGGGTGGTTGCGTCGAGTTTCCTGACCTTTTTAGAATTATTTTGCTTGTCTAGGTCTGCCTGCGCTCTTTGGTGCTATTGTTCCTTGAGAAATCATCCTTTCGAGTTGCGCTCCAGTAATCGCTATGGCAACAGGGGAGCCTTTGATATAGTGAACAATCCAGTACGATTCTCCTTTTATTTGACTTATGAAACCATCAATTTGACTCAAGGAAATAGAAATTCACCACCATTTTGTGGACAAGCACATATTGTTGCAGATGTATATGACACTTACCTTCTAAAATAATACTGTTACAGAAGCAAGCACCACAGGGATATAGTTCTTGACATTAAAAGGCAAATCAGAGAATTGAGACTCGGAGGTCTTCTTCGGGTATATGATGAGAAGCTTTATACTGTGTTTCTGGATTTGGTGGCTCATTTGTCTTACATCATGTTTGGGATGGAACACTATTATGGCAATAAAACTGGGCGTTTGAGACATAGAAAAAAACAAATTATTGGGTAGAAAGTTCACAGAGACGGGTATATCTTACTTACCAGATTTATCAGCTTTTGCTCCGTGAGCTTTGTGTACTTGTCATAGGGCGGCATCTTAGAAGGCAATCAATCTAATGGGGGCAAGAAAGCAATACCAATGCAACTTATCTAAAGATAACTTATTCCATTATGTCCTGATTTATTTATTGAGGGTGTTTCATACGGAGGTAGCAAAATCATTAATATTTAATGATCTAGACATGGTGCACGGTTCACACAGAACTGAGTCTGTGATTTCATGAACCCTCAACAGCAGTGCAGTTTTCTCTCCATTTTCCACGCTTTAAGTTTTCCAGATTTTTGAAACCTGTGGGATAAATATTTATTTACTTCTTGTGGTTCCTAGTTATTATGGTGTCTGAGAAGGCAAGGAGAGTCCCTGTTCTATTAACAAGGCTATTATTTTTACTAGCTACCTTATCATTTTTATGGCTGTTTTATAATGTTATATATTGCCAATGTTATTGGGAAGATTGGTTGCTTTATAATTATATTTGGTTATTTCAAGATACAGTTTTTCGCATTTGTATGTGTTTGGGATGAGATGTTTATTGACATGTATGGGTGCACTCTATGCAATTATATACCTAATATGGAGGATGCTGTAATGAGCATTGTGGTCAGTCGAGGAGATTTGAGGTTATCTGATCTTAGTTCGGCAAATGCATGCATTATTTTTGTTTCTAACAAACTTCAGCCTAAATGCAACATTTCTTGGTTGACATTAATGGCCCATCGGTAGCTTAAACACAAACCTTACATTTGAAGGAGTTACAACAAGAATCGCCAGAAGGGTTTTATGAATGACAAATTCTTTTCTCAAATTTTGATGTCATACTGAGAGGAGGAACAAAATGGTGGGACTATTCGTCCTCTAATCTAATGGCTTTGTAATTTGTAGGAAGGCGCGGTAGTTTATGCAAGAGTTGTAAAAATACATCACGATACTAGCCGAACTTTCTAATGTTGATGGTAGATGGTATATAACTTCCCTTTTCTTCTGGCTTTACCTGACTTTTGTTCCCACCAGCCAGTGGAAGGCGGGATATGTAGCCAGTTAAAGGGGAGGGTATCTTTTGACTCGGCTATGGTTACAAAGCCGTATATACCAATACATTTTGCTATTGCTCTGGACTTTAATTAGGATTGGAAAACTGATTGGATTGCTCGGTTGCCGATCACAATGCGTCAATTGTTTGTGTAGATTATTGAGCAGACCAACATATGCCACCCTGTTGCTGGAAGCTTTGGGAAAAACTTGTCATTTGAGGTTGCGGTTGGCTTGAATGGCCGTGTCTGGGTAAGTTAGCAAATTTGGATTTTTGATAGTAGTGGGGCTGTTTGATTATCTGGTCATTCTTTGCGGGTAAAGGCGACTCTCACACCTGCTACCCATTGGTGTTGGTTTCTAATGCAATAATAAACTCAGAGTTCTTATCTGCTGCTCAGCAGCATGTCGTAGTTCAGAAGCTGATTCAAAGAACGCAGTGATGTACTAAAACTCAGGAGAGAAACTGTAGATACTTTTCCACGACGTCCCAAATTTCAGCTTTTACATCTGCATCCATTTTTGCTTCCTCTACAAATATCTGTCTGGAAAGCAATAATGGAATGAACATTCCGTCAAGCTAGGGAGTTGATGCTGCCTCCACAACTATAAGCAAGGATTTACATTTAATAGGCTTATGTTCGCATGTAAATTTTGTTGAGTTTTCGAGGGAGTTGGGCTGCTGGTGCATGCACATGACCCGCTACATTGTGGTTTGGCGAGAACGCGGCTTTGGTGGTGGTGGGACGCAGCAATGGTAGCAATAGGGAGATTACTTAAGGTGACTTGACCATGACCCTTGGTTGAGCCATATCTACTTTCAGTAGAGCTAAACTGTGCACTTATTGAAGGGAGTAGCACTTGGAGACTTTGCAGGGCCAGTGAAGTTAAAACATAGAGTATTGCAATGAGCTCCAAACATTCCCACACTTTCAGCTAATGCTATCACTTATGTCCAAAATCACCTGTCGTCCAACACCATTTATGTTAATATACAAGCATACATCCTGCTAAACATCTTCGTTTCCATCCAGTTTATGAACTTTATTAGCATAGCGGTTCTATGGCTAAATACGGTTTCAACAATGGCATTACTGCACATTGAAAAAGTGCAACTTTATCAATTTCAACATACAAGCATACATCAAGCATCTTCGTTTCCATCAGGTTTATGAACATTCTTTATTATTGCTATAGCAGTTTCTTTACTTAGCGGTTCTGTATGGCTTCATCACGGTTTCGACAATGGCATTACTTGCACATTGAAGAAGTTACAGCTTGTCAATTTCCCATCAAGACATTACGAAAGAAGTGCACATGTACCTCATTGCATTACCAGTAGCAACTCTGGCTTCTTCAAGTTTCATGTGTGCGCCCAATTGGCTTGAGACGTATGAGTTGGTTCAACGTATTTATATTGTGAGGTTGAGGGTTGGGGACCTTAACCGCCATCCGATGGTATCGCGCTGCGTGATGTTTCCGCCAGAGATGTGAACAACCGGTTCATCTTCATTGAACCTTTACTTCTTGTTGACACTTCTTTAACAAATTAAAATTTATAGAGCTCATTTGTTCGACAAGCGTATTTAGAGTTGGGACGTGGTATATCAGAGCCCTTTTTTGTAAACATAAAACCGACCACGTTATGGAAATACCATTGTGCGCAATTTCAAACTCAAAATTCAACTATTTTGAGCCATTTTTTTATTCCGGTCACGGCAACTACGACTCAAAATAAGCTTCTCTCTTCTTCATCATTCGCGAGTTAAAGGGTAGATAAACGGAAGTGCTGGCGGTTCAAAGGCGCCCATGGAAGTACAAGAATGATCAGACCAAGGATCACCGATTCCTGTACGTGGTTTGCCTTTGGTTTTGGCGATATACCACTTTTTTGGCGGTGCTGGCACGGCGATGGGGGTGGCGGATATACCACAAAAGGCTGAGACATATCCGCGTCAAACTCTAAGATGGGCATCCCCTCATTTTGTTGGTGCGGTAGGTTTATCTTTGCAAAGAAATCCATGGTGATGTGCACTTTTATTTTTTATAAAAGCAAAGAATGGCGATTTCGGGGTGGATTCCATAGATTCTCACACCAGTACGCGCCGATATAGGCGTTACCGTGTACTAGGACATCCATCTGGGCGTCGCGTTGTTAATCTCACGGAAATGGCGCCCGTATCACCAGCTTGTGGGGATTTACAGGTCTTGATCTTGGTTTGGCATTCACACGCCATTACCTACCGTCGGCTCCACAGCAGCTCACAAGGCTGAATGTGGCAAGGCGGATTGTGGCTGCAAGAAATGCCATACGGTTTTCATCTCCCAAACATTGTGTGTATAGAAAGAAAAATATTTTAAAAACTACTATCCTTTACTCACCATCTTCTATACAATTATTTTTGCACAAGTTGAACATCTTATTGATGTCATGCTACGTTAATAGATATATTTTTTTAATTTGTTTGACTAATTAGCCACTACCAATAGCCACAAAATGGACTAGTAGCATGGTTTTGGGTGAGACTAGAAGCAATCTAATACACCTAATGTGTGGCAAGAAGCTCAGGATCAATTAAGTGGTTTGGTTCTCAAAAGAAGCTTATGGGGGTTTTTGATCCAATTTGTTAATATTGGATCAACACATGTTGAAAATGCAAAAATAACCCGTCGTGGGATTAGGACTCGGTGGTTGGCCAGGATCATCAATGAGCTGGCGGCGGTTCAGCGCTAGTGGTTGGTAGAATAGGCATGGATCATTCTCTCAATAGCCTCCGCAATGCAATTCATGTGATCAAATAGGGTTTTGACAATAGTTTTAGATCATAATCATTTAGCTTCAATATTTCCAATGTTAAAATGGCAATTTTCCTTGGTTATTGAGAATATTTGGTACACTTCTAAAACGCACATCTAACTCTCATTAGCACCATAAAGTGAATCTTAAAATTTGAACCTCATTGTGTAGAAGACTTGAAATAACACTATTTTCTTCAATATGAGAACCAAAGCATCATGGCTTGGAATCCAGCTTGGAGATGGTTTCTTGGCTCCAAATGACACAAAATTCCTCCCTAATGGTTAGAGAAGAGAGAAATATTCAGCGGCCTTGGCATTTGTGATAATTTCTTGTAATAGAAATGAGTAGTTTACATCTCAAGACAATGACTCACACCTTTTTTGCCGCGACATTGTCTCTTCAAATGTTATAATGAATGTCTCGTTGTCCCGCGTACAGCTCTCGATTATTCACGAGAAAATATTGATTATTTTGTTTGGGTTATTGTTATGGTGTTTGCATGGGTTACGTTTTGCTTTTCATTTTTTGCAAGAGCTAAAGAGACATCTCCCGTAACATCCAAAACATGGGAATTTTTATTTTTATTTTTTGGGTAGAATGGGGTGACTAAGAAAGTGTAGAAATGACAAAGAAAGACAATAATTAAACATAAACCTATTCTACACAAAATTCTTAGCGAGTTTAAAACCAGTGAAAGGACATTATAAAGCATTCTACACCTACTCTTATTTGGATTTTAGTTGAAATACCAGACATAGAAGAGTTCGTATACTCTAAATATCCCAAAGCAACTAGGATTATTCCAATTAACAAGAAATATGATATAGGTAAGTTCCATTCGCCGGTTTGATGGCACAGCGGTAGAAGTATAGCTTTCATAGTTGCAATGCGTTTGGTTTCGGTGTTTCATTTCTTAAGCCATCAGTTTTTCTTCTTATGAGAGAATCATGGCCCTGTCTCATGAAGAAAAAGTGAAGCGGGGTCTCAAAGGCGTTAAGAATTTTTCTTCAAGAGATGATTGGTCAAATTTGGCGTGGAATTTGTAGCAGGTCATGCATTTGGAGGTAAGGGTTGTCTTAGATGATCCTGGCCGGGTATAATGGATCGGAAGTTTATATGTATTGTTGGATGCTTCTAAATTAAACTGGTAGAAGCGAGATATTTAGAGTTGTGTGTAGTCAATTGGGGAAAGGATTTTTCCCTTATACCAAGTACGGTGGAAATACTATTGCATGCGACATCTTTTCAAGGGCGTAGAACCTATAGTGATAGAGTTCGCCTTTCGAGAGGATCTAAGTAATGATATTCTATCGCAGGCGTTCCATAGTATTCGAATGTTTTTAGCGTAATTAGTTAGCATAATGGTTATGAAATGTTATGTTGGTACCATACTTTGGCGATCTGTGATGCTTTCACCGAAGAAGAGAATAATCACGGACCATGACCAACATAAAATATACCTGTAAAGTCAGCGAGTCGCAGTGGAGACTCCACGGAAATGGAATACCAGAACATAAAATCCCCTAAATACTTAAACAAATATCCGATTGGCTAAAAGCAATGCATTCTGAATAAATAAGGCTGCTCCTTAGGATTGAACACGACTATATTCGGTGAGCATGAAGAAATAGAATACTCGACCGGGGCTAATTTATAGTCAATGATACATTTACAACAATGACCAAAGGGTTTTCTTAAATCAAGATAGCAATTGTAGATTCTAAATGTGAGATAACTTCAAAACAATGTCAAGCGTGTGTGGAATGCGGTCTAAGTTATATCTTTGCCGCGAGCTATGAACTCTAACAAGCCGTGACCTCAACAAAAACAAAACTCATCAATTGTCGAGACCCACTATTCTCTTTGCGGTTTAAACAAAGCACAAATACTATTGGCCGTCTTTAACCCTCAATAGTCATCATAATCTACTTCTTTGTCGATTGTACTAGTATTATCGGTTACAGAGACATTTCTTTAGCTCCAAACGTAATGCGGGTTAGACCCACTTTAATGTCCAATGTCGATACATTCCTCAATTCATACGATTGTGAGGGTGAGGCTTTGCTAATATGCGGCGGAAGATAAATTTCTTTAGTTCCAAACATGCAGGTTAGAGCCACTTTATTATAGCGTTTGATGGATTCCTCAACTAAATTCACATAATGTTGTGGGCATGAGACTTAATGTCCTTCAACTTGACTTAAGGCTGACCCTCCCTTTATTATCTTTTGCTCCAATGTGACTTGCAATTAGGGTTTTGTTTTACCCTAAGGGAATCAAGGGAAATTTAGCTTTGGTTTATTAGATTTACTTTTTATTTTTATTCTTTATTATTAGACTAGCACTTTTTGGCATTCAAAATTATAATTATCGTTTCCCAAGCGTCGATTGGGACCTAGGATCCCATTGATAACTACAAAGGTATAAATTTTATAAATGTTAACTTTTGGGGCAAAATGAAGCGGTATCAGAAAGAAAAACCATTTCTTTTTTTTTTTTTTTTTGGAGGCAAAGGAGAACTTTGTGCATTATGTATAAAGTGCGGTTACAATGTTTCCAGTCTTCGAGAATTTTCTGATTAGGCTTCGACCTCTTAAGGTCCTCCATGAATTGAGACTTATCGTGGGAAGACAAAGACTTCAGTGTCTTACGAATCAACGAAAAGTCCCCACCAGAAGAGTCTTCCACTATTGTATCCATAAGAAAGAGCCATACATCCTCCCACTAAGCCAACAGAACATCGATAGAAACGGTCCTGCCATCACTTCTACACACATATAACTTTGAAGCCGGGATAGGTGGACAAACCCTATCACCAAGGCGCATTACTCTTGCAAAGACGCTTCTAAGAAGGTGGTAGAAAATGGACCCGATTATTGAAGGAAATGACACGCCCTTTCACGCTCATAGAGCGCCGCGCTTCTTGAATTCTAGTTCCCTCACCTCGCCAAGCAGAAGCAAATCATCATGAACATTAAATTGGAACGGATCTTTGTTGTGCCGGGGATAAGCATTCAGCACGAAACTGGCAGACAAAGAATATGCCCGGTAGCCGGACTCCTCCCTCTAGAGCCCGTTACATGACTGATGTATAGATAGGCCTTATCTAGCTGACAATCCCTCCAGTCTAATCCATTCCTACATTTACTCAACAAAAGACTAAATTGATGGGTATCGATCATTGCTCCCGAACCACTGTTTAGTCTTTTACACTTGAGAAGAAAGAAAGGGTAAGAATAAAACCATGACACTCCTATCAATGCTGAGTTAACATATCTTTGGATAAGTTTATCGAAATGAAATCAAAGACTTAAACATACTGCTACAAGTGCAGCAATTGACTGTATTTCTTCATTTCATCGAAGATTAAAACCCGATACATGAGCGGTACCAAAGGAAGATATGAACTATCACGATTGGAAAAGCGAGTTGTAGACCACTTGGGATTATGTCTCCAAGAAAAACACGGAAAAAACTTGTGTGAGAACTAATCTTACGACAAAGGTGTCTTGGCACAGCGACCATCTTCAAAGATCATCTTCATAGCCCCATTCTAGCGTCCAGAGCAAGGCCAGTAGAAACTATACTTGATCCCTACTTCGCTTCCGTTTTGCCCCTAACATGATCTCAAGAAGAAAGCATTCGTACTTGGGTGTCTTACACAGAGTGGTAATACCTAGTTTATTTAGCAGGTGACTTTGATCCTGGCACCATCATGGGTCTTCCCTTTTGCAAGTTTTATACATCTTCGAAATCCACCTTCGCAGAGATAAGTGGTTAGCATTAAAATAGATCATCGACATTGTTAAACTAGATTGAAGGAAATAGAATGTGTTATTAATTTAAAATGTGTGTTAAAAAATAATAATAAAAGCGTTAGCATATGCTTAATAGGTCGGTTTAAAAGGGGCGTGTGTGAACGCGAATAGAACAGCAGCGAGGTTGAACACATTGATTGGCGATTAGGAATAAGGTGAAGATAAGTATCAAGAAACCGTTAGCAGCGGTAACCGCAATTTGGTAGGCATAGATTTCTATGTTGGAAGCAAATGACGAGACAAAGATGTATATCTATGGTTTGATTCCCAATTCTCGTGTTGGTGGACAAAATTGAAGGAACGAATCTAGAAAATTCTGGTGAATTTAATACACTGGATAATCCGTGTATACAATTAGTTATTGTCCATTACAAGAAATTAAGAAAAGGCGATACACGGAACTATTTACTTGCACTCCGGTTGTTTGTAATGATTACCTTGTGGTGCGTCGCTTTGGGTTGCTTTCGACAATCTCAACAATCTATGTCCGGTGGATCAATGATTTTCCTTACGTTGAAGAGTAGCTTCCGCGGATGGCCATACATAGTTCACGACAGCGACTTAGCCTAAGCGGTTATCTTGTACAATAGAAAATGAAAAGTTGATGGGGGCGGATATTAAATTTGTAATTTTGGCGGCGGGGTTTGAAAAAGAAGCAAAAATGGAAGCACCTGGGACTCTGAGCTACGCTCTGCTCTCCAAGTCATTACAACTGTTAACAATTAAATGTGGGCTAATCACGACATCAGCATGCTGTTGAAGAAGAGCTTGATTAACATGAGATTGCATGGCCGGGAGGGAGATGCTTTAGCCCTGATTCGCGAGAACATAGCATGGCGGAAAACGCCTTTACATATAAATCGTCGAACACGGTAATGCCTTGCAATCAATGATGCACCGCGTGTCATTGTTATTGATAATGATCTTTCGTAGTGAACACACATTGGTACTACTCTAACGCGGTGGCCCGGTGGAATTTTCTTTATTGGAATTTGGAAAATGCAATGGACATATACGTTAATGAGGGGCGAACATTGCTTTCGACCCAGAAAAAGTCCTCCCATTTTTTTAGGCGGAAAATATGCGCTTTTATATATGGAATGATTATCCAAAACTTTTACGCTGGAGCGTTTTGAGGCAAGGGTTTTAATCTTTTAATGGAATAATTGTACAAGCCAATTTGGGTCCCATGGACTTGGTCTTCCTGGGCAATTTAAAATATCTATTGTATCTTATCATTTAAGATATATAAAATCCTTTTCAATCCTAAAACTAATTGGACATCTAAAATTGGTGGGGACGTGTCAATATAAAACATTGAACAAAGTCCAATTTATAATAAAACTAGAAAAATCCATTAAAGTAAAAATGTAACATTAGAAATCTGAAATTTATAGACACAATAATATATTGAAATATAAACTGTATAAGACACGTCAAAGTACAAAGGGATCACTTGTACCATTGTGGATTGATGACTAGCACTCTTTTTTGCATATTGCAATGCTATCACTATAATCGAGTTACCACAATCGTCAACACCATTTATAGTGACATACAAGCGTACATCAAGCATCTTCGTTTCCATCAGTTTATGAACTTATTCTTTATAACGGATTCTGGCTTCAGCTGGTTTCAACAATGGCATTACATTACGCTAAAAAAGTGCAACTGGCCAATAATCTCAAAACATTAGTGAAAAAGAGTTTACATGTACCTCATTGCATTACAATAGCAGCTCGTATTTCTTCAAGTTTTCATTGCATGCAGCTCTATTTCTTCAAGTTTCATGTGCGCAATTAAAAGCAGACAGCAAAGACCTTGTAAATTAGTTATTGCAAAACCTTATGAGAACGAAGCAACTTCTGGTTCAAAAATATGCGTTAAAACTCTGCTGGGTTCTCAAAAGAGTCTGCTTAAAGCTGAAAGAAGAACTCACTAATCGGAAAGCTGAAATTAGCAATAACAACATGGATGACCAAGAAGGAGCAGGCAAGCTAAGATAACCTCTTCTTCAATACCATGAAATCCTTGGGCCAGGGCAAAACGGGATGAATCTTCTCTGATTCGTGGAATATATGCTGCCAAACTAGCGGCAGGTGCCCAATTTGTACGGTGCCTTTTGAAGCGCGGTTATCTCATGTACTTCATTTACCGCGGCCTTGTGAATTTCTTCCAGATACCGCTGGCTATGGGGACCAGCAAAATTCCCACCACGGAACGCTATGGTTAAACTTAGACCATAACGGCACAGAATTGTCCCGTGTTCTCCACAATATAAGCATGCACATTTTGGGCGTTCTACATTTACGCCGGTCTGCAATAAAACCAGCTTAACAGTGAATCCAAATTAGTTCCACTTCCAAATTACTCTGTTTGAAATCCAGAAATTTTCCACGAAACTGGGTCAGCAGATCCACGAGTTGGAGATTATGAGCAAAATTACGCGTTTGGTACATGGCGAACAAGCTCGGTATGATAGATTTGTGGGGTAATATTCCGCTCTCAGAAGCCTGGATTCGCCCTCTCTGCCGAGCTCGGCGGTAACAATGCAAATGTGGAATTCTTAGAAACAGAATAATCTGTGTGGGCTGCGAAATTTTGAATCTGGACGAGTAGGAGACGTTAGCGCGGTCCAGGCGTTTCGCCTCTTGAAACTTTGTCGGCATTTGCGTCTGGGGCGGAACAGTTCAAGATAGATGCGCGGGCCGTACTTGCGTTTCCGACCCTGACTTGTGGGCTTTTGCGGTTCTCGGTTGAGAATTTTGGTTTGGTCAATACCCGGCGCGGGCGGTCACCCACCATCTGAATGGATCCTCAACCATCTTCTTAGTTCCTAGGATCGAACTGGTTTCGAGCCAAATAGATTGGTGTATCAATTTTGATCAGTAGGTTCGAATGGGTAGTACGCCAGGTTGCTATTCAACCTGAGATGAAACCGCCATAGCTTTTCTTCTTCCGGTCGGCCTCGTATCGTAGTGTACAGCTTTGTAATTTGATTGTCCGTAAAACCACTTAGATAATATTTAATTTCGTGGTCCAATGGTATACCACGTGTTCTTTTTGAAATGTGATCATTTACGTCCAGCGTTAAAAGACCTCAATTTAGATTTTGTTTTTTTTTTTTTTGAGGAAAAAGGAAGGATTATATTAATCATAACTTAAGTACATACAAAATAAGGCTCGAGCCCATATCGAGAGAAAGTTAAATATAAACAAAACATCCAATTGTCCATTGGCAAATCTAGGAGAAGATTGTCAAAAATAGTACCATCTTCTGACCATATGCAGGGGATGGAGGGAACAGAAGTTCTTAGATTGGGAGGGGAGCAAGGTAATATAGGGGTAGGGATAAGTTCAAGAGAGAACTGGATGGTAGTAAAGATCAGGAAAGAGTGTAGCATTAAGGGCATTGAAAAGCAAGGGGGGGCCATCCAATTAATCCCCGGCCAGGAGGGGTCAAAAACGGCAGTTCTCAATGGGTACCGGATAATGTCCAATAACACACCAGGTGCATTTCATCCGCCTTTGTGGTAGTAATACATAGACCGCAGAAGCAAGAACGCTTTCAAGAAGAAGTTTTATTGTTGGCTCCAATGAACTTGTGAAGGATATTGTTGCATTGTATGCTTCGCCGAGAAGAATTTTAGTCAAACGTGAGCTCGGATAAAATTGACGAGGCGCCCCCGAATGGTGGGTAGGAACACATCATCGGGTGGGATTGATCCCCTCAACACCAACCACACTGTTCAAAAAAAAGGCCGCAATCCACAAAGGCATTCAAAGTTAATGAGAGAGAGTCGTAATGAATAATGAAGAAGTTAGACTTGAAGGATCCCCAATTCCAACCAACTGGTATCAAACTTCTCTCCAATTTAAGGGCCTTATGAGCCATAGCACATCTAATGAGTTCAAAGTGGAAATTGAGCTTCATCCAGTTAAGGTCGCTTCTGGTTTGCAAAAGCCACATTATTTCTATGTTTCCATAATCCATGGGCTAGTTGTAGAACTCAGAAAATGGACATTGGAATTCGGGCTGAAAAATTGAAAATTACGGTTATGGAGTGGAATCGTGTTCAGACTGTCAATCGGTGCTCCCTCCAAAGTCCCGGATCCTTTGGACAAGTGAAAATGTGTAAAGTACCTGATTTCATCATGATTGTTACAAAAGTCGGGCAAGAGAGCACTATGGGCAGTCTTAAAATTTCTCTTGATCATGTTAGTGTTACTAGGATAGCATTGTGCGGGGATGAGCCAAGAGAACACTTTTATCTTAGGGCGGGTGCATAGGTTCCAACTAGAATAAAGAATCTTCTTGAAATTCTTGGAAGATAAACCGGAGAGAGGCATGTTTTTCTCTTTTAGGGAAGACATGTATGGTAAAATCTTAGATACTTTGTAGCTCCTCTTAACCTTGAAAAAGCTTCAGGGGAGTGACTCTCCAGGTACCATCTTGCCTAAGAAGGGTAGGTGAGTACCTTTCTTATATATCGATCTATGAGTAGCACCCTCCTACTTTCTTTCCTTGATCACTCCCAAAGGAATCAGTTTTCATCATCAATGAGGTCTCGACATACAAAACTATTGGCGCAGTGCCATTTTTGTAACATGTAGGGTGACAGATAATATAGCAAGAGTAGGAGGAAGGGCCATCACGGGAGACCAAAATATGGAGGTATCTCACTGAATTGGACAATTTGTCATGAGTAAAGTTAGTACCACTTTCTCCCATGTTTTAAAGATACTTCTAAGGAGAGGAGAAGTATTAGAAAAATATTTGAACTCATAGAAAGAATAAACTGAGGTGCTTGAGGGAGGGGACTTCTAAGGGTTTTTTCTTTATTAAAGAAACTCTAATAAAATCCATAGGTGAGATTGGGAAGATAGATGGCTTCACACATTTTTGGCCCCAAGCACTTGGGCTCAGAGGAAATAAATTTTACATCCCAAAACCCCTGACTTTTACTATGATGTCACCGGATCGTGCGTAAAGGTGTGTACCAAAAAATATACTCTTTAATACATTGCTCAATTTTATTATAGGAAGCCTTGTCAAGAATCGTTTAAGAGAAATAGACATGGCTGCTGTAGGGGCCGGGGATTGACGAAATCAAAATCCTCCAGAGATGAGAACTAAGGAGGGATGTTTTTCCCGATCCTATTAACGTGAGGTCACAAGCAATCTTATGGGACATATGAACTGCAAAGGGAGGCCTAAAAGAGTCGGGGTATTGGCCATTAGGAACAAATTTGATGCCATATGTGTTAAGGTGCTGATATGAGCCATCAGCTAGATAGAACATTTGGCATAATTCAGTGGATCCCAGAGGCAAAGACTAAATTTAGAGATACAAAATTCATAAAAATTCTTCATATTGTCATGCAATATCAACATGGCAAAGGTATCATCACGCGATATTGAAGAATGGAAAGCTGTTTATTGAATCGTGCATTTGAAGGCCTTGGAAGCAGAACTTTGTCTTGTAAGAGGACCATTTTGGTGAGAACTTCAGTGACAATTATGAAGAGTAGGGAGCCAGGCAGCCTTGTCTCACCTCTTTGAATGTGGAAAAACCGTATGAGTCCCATTGACAATAACACATGAAGTGGCTTTTGGTTTAATCCCATAATGAGCTTAGTGAGGGGGGGATGAATGCCAATATGGACACATGCTTTCTCTAGGAATTCCAAAACACTGTCATAAGCCCTTCCGAAGTCCAACTTGAGGAGGATGCGCTTTGTTTGGTCAATCTATTCCAAAGGCAAGGCCTCATTTGGTAGCTATATATAGTTATCCAAAGATGGATCCGGGAAGAAAGAGGCGATTGATGGGCATTCACTTTTCATGGAGATGAACCAAAATTCTACCGACTATAATCTTAGCTACAAGCTTGTATAAGGTTGTAGTCAAGGAGATGGGACAGCCATTCATTGGTTTTAGAAGGATTGATCTAGGGATGAGAGAGATGAACCAAACATTGAAGGTTGGATAAATAGAGCTGGCTCTCAAACCCCCGAACAAATTGAATGATGTCTTCCTTCATAATAGGCCAAAAATTCCATAAAGAATTCAAAGTTGAAAACCATCTATACCGAGGACTCTTCCCATGCTTCATTTTTTTTTAAGAGTTTCAAAGATTTCTGTGAAGTTCGGTGGACTTCGGGGTCCATCATCCATCATTTCATTAGAGGGCCAATGATATCAAAGACTTCCCCTGAATTTTTACAATCGTCTCATCAACTCTTCTTAAAAAAGATTAGTGTAAAAATCTAGGAAGATCCAGGCAATTTCCTTCTCATCTCAGAAGAGTGGATCCTTGTTCGGGTTCCATACCGGTAATGGAGTTATTAACCATTTGTTCTAGCAATTCTAAAGAACATTTTAGAACTCTCATGGTCCAATTGGTTGTACATCTTAACTTTACTCCTAAGAGCCATCCCCTTAACCGGTGTTCTTCAAGAGCTTTGATCCGATTTTAATTGTTCCTCTCTCAAGCGCAGAGAGTCATCCTTGGGATTGCTTTCAAGATCGGATTCGATATTTTTGATTTGTTCCAACAAAGCTGGACATTATAGCTTTCTTTTTCGAAAGCAAGGTCTTTTCCCCAATCGCTTTCACCCAATCTTTGACTTTCTTCATTTTATCATTGAAGCACTTCATGGATTGATGTTGGCCAATCTTGGGGAGAGAGGTAGAAAGAGGTAAACTCTTGATGTAAAGACTTCATTTGGAGCAAGTAGAAGTGTTAAACTTGAAGGGAGTTCGGTTCTTCTAGGCCAATTTCAGATCTTTTTAGTGTCAAGGAAGTGTGGTTGGTGATCCGAGATGGTGCTTGCAATATCTCCAAAGGACAATACAGCTTGTCTAACCAGCCAGCGTAATTATGGATATAAAATCTCGCCCAAAGATGCAAAAGTCCTCCGGGTCACCCTTTCTCTTGTTGCTCAGAGAATTTTGTGTTTGAAGATGGGACATAGATAAGGTCTTGGTTGGACATCCAATTGTCCTGTGAATATCTTTCATTAATGGACATGTTGATTTTGTTGCCAAGCTTCATATCACTATGAGGGTGTTATTAAAAATCTCAAGAACCACCCGGCTCTCAACATCGATGCCGACTCATCCGGGGCTTGTTGATTTCAAACCACATGGGCTCTCTTTCATGGGGTCCATTGAGGCATACTAGGCCCAACCAAAGCAAAAATGCCGCCTTATTTATGCTTTCACCGGATTTTTGAGAAAATACCTCAAACTTGCCGGATTTAACACTATTTTTATGAAATTTCAATCAAATTTTGCCTCGCGATCTACTTTAGTAAGTCGGATATTTCAGACTTTAATCGGATATTTTGGGGAGGAACCCCCAATTTCGACCGCTGGCATTGGGGAACCCTTTTCCCCGTCGGAAAGTTTCCTCTAGTTTTCTCATTCAATCGGAAATTATAAATTTGAATATGATCCTCCTGCAAAACAAAATTCACACTCGATCTCATTTCATCATCAGGACAAAAAGAAGTCAATCTATATTAAAATCAGTTGATTACCACTATGCATTAAGTGCTCAATAGCGATATCACATCAAAATCAAATCAAAATGTGCGTTCAGACACGCCATATATAAATAAGAATAAAAATAGATATTAAGTATCACATCACATTTTAATGTTACGCAACTAAAAACAAAATCAAAATATGAAGTTTGTCTTATCATACCATTGTATCCATGCCATATAGGCAAACTTAAGCAAAATTGTAATGTCAAAAAGTTTATCCTCTTGACTTAAGCTTTTACTAAGCAAGTAATTTGTCGATTTACGTATTTTCCTTTGGGTTCTAGGAATTAGGTAGCGGCTGGTCTTCAAGATTTTCTTTGATGAACTTTAAAAGCATTGGTTCGTATAGCTTTGGATGCTAGTAAGCTGAACTTTGTTCGCGATTAAAAATTGCAGTTGACGCAACACCGAACTGAACAGAAAGCAACAGGGTATCGTGGAAGCGCAATTATATTTGGGAAAGTTGTTTTGTGGATAAGGCCATGGGTGATCGTGATCATAAGCATTGGAAACACAAATTGGTCGATGTATGTGATAATGCATCGGAGAAATGGGCTTAATAATAAACTAGGAGTAAATTTCCAATGCATACACAGAGGAGGAAAGAATAAGAGATAAGATAAGATGAATTTTTACGCCCACGCTGAACCCAACGGGTTAGAAACGAGTCCATCAAGTCTGGAAAGGAAACAATGTAAAACATCTACTCTTGATTGTATGGTTAAGTGGTGCATGCATGGTAACGACCTTTTTTTCTTAAGGGAAGCTGATGTTGGTAGTCCGATTAGATTGGTCTAGATTCTTAAATGGGCCTATTGCTTTTGGTCTTTTAGTGCATTTAAGTCGCTCATAAAAGCGAGCAAATAAATGCGATCAATCTTTTACTGACGAAGCTTCATTAGTATAAAAATATGAGAATAGAGTTGCATGGCTAGTTAGAATAGTAAAGAATATCTTCTGAGCATTTATATCTAGGTTCTAGATCTTTGTCTATCATTGTCATGAGCTGTGGTATAAAATAGACGGAATTTGTGCATTAGTTTTACAATCTAGTGCTGATAAGTAAAGGATTGGTTTAGGCAGAAATTTTATGGTGGTCCCTCATACAATATTATGAGCAAAATGGGGTGGCCCCTTGAAGTACCATGATGACATTAGCATGGATTTAAAAGAACCAAAGTTTTGAATATAAGAGAGGCAATAGATCAGAAGCTTGCCAAGACAAAGCGATGGCTTTCTACAAAGAAGCGGGCATCAATCTTGGCAATCCTTTTTGCTCTATGGTAAGATGCCATATAATAGCATGCTAGCCAGCTCTATATAATGGGTAATATAGTTATGGTGCTAACTTCAAGTGTGGGCATTTGTTAATGCAGGTATGGAGAGCTAAGGCAGATTCCAGATATATCGGGCCTTTAAAAATAAGGGAGAAGATGCCAGATCTGAACATTCCCAAAGAGCTTTTGCAAAACTTTGAGTCCATGATGGAGGAAGACATCAAAAATATTCTGTTCAATTCATGGATGAAGCTACACTATGCACAAGGGCTGGTTTTGTATGCAACCCAAACATCCCTACGCAGGTGGGCTATGCTACATTTCGCTCTCCACACCCCAAATAGTAATACTAAGGATAAGAGTGCATGTCCTTTGGGGAACTTGAATCTATCCATCCTTTTGCCATGTTTGGAGCTGCAACTTTATAACCGCATCAGTGTCTTTTATTGTGAGGATGATGAGATATATAGATTTGAAGTGCAAGCCATGAAGAAAGTTTGATTTTCCATGTAGCAACATAGACCATGATAATTACCAGCTATATTCATATTACATAAAATTAGATTTAGTTGTGGTAAAACTTATACTTTCTAACACATGCATCCCAACCCAATTTGTCAATGATGGTATTAGCTTCCAAAAGTTTGTCTCTTTTATTAGTCTTAGTTAGATCTTCTATGTCTAAGAATGCCATTCCGCTGAACTACTAAAAGAGAGTGGCGTAGCCACCATGCTACCATGCTTATAAACCTCGAATTGGCAACGAGACTCATATAAGTTAGTTTTTACCCTTGAAAGCAAAAGCCCCCACACTAGATAAAGAGATTGCTGCAGAGTTTGGTATTGAGAGATTGGCACAACATTGTGAAAATTGGGAGATGCATTGAATGTGCTCTATTGATATTGAGTGATGTTGAACTTATACGGAGGATGGAGCAAAAATCATAAAGGCCCATAGGCTTATTTTAAGTGCATGGAGCTTGCCATTTGCAAAGGTTGGTAAATATGGCAACCTCCTTATTATACTATTGTGGATTAATTTTTTCTTAATATGTGAAATGAGCTTAGCTGATGAACATATTTATGATGTTTTAGATGTATACCAATGGCATGAGCAAAAGTAGTACAACTCTAATTTATATTAAAGATGCTGATTTTGAGGTCTTTGAGGCAATGATTAAATATATGTATTCTCGGTTCTCTTGGCCTTGAGAAATCAAGACTTTTGTTGCCTTTGGCCGATTCCAAATGTGATAGATTTGGAGTTTTATTTCTTTCAACAGGAATATTGTGACAAGCTTTTAGAACACGTAAATGGGGTACACTCTCATTGCTCTTTTAGTGCCATATATTACGGTTCCACGACTATTCGCTTCTATCCCCCAAGAGTCACTTCACAAAATCCTTAAGTGGCTAAGGATGGGATTCTTAATTTTCTATCAGTTCATCGATACCTTAATTGATGACTCATCCCACCCTAAAATGGATAGTGAAGCTAGTTGTTCATGACATGTTCTGCTTTACCTAATCTATAGGATCTTGGCAAGCTGCATCTCAGTAATGACATTGCTCGAATGCAAGAATTCATTTTGGACGGCTGGGAGTTTTGCAGTTTAATAGCCATTGTCCTGCTCAGCTCAAGCTAGGTCTATAACACTAGTTTTTATGCATTGCAGGGTTCAGCTTGTGCATTCTACGGGTGGCAGCCACAATAGCAAATAATATGCCAGCATCTGAAATGATTGTATGCGAGGAATGTTGCACGAGTCACTTTGATTATTGTGTTACCTCAACTGCAGCAGGAGAATTCAAAGAGTTAAGAGTCCAAAAGTATTGGAAGAACTTTACTGTGTTTTGAATCTTCGCCTATCATTACATGTATTTGTCCATCATTATCCGTGAGAAGATAAGACATGTGACAAAGGTAAGCTAAGCATCGTAAGCATCGAGAACGAATCAAAACAATTCAACAACACCAACCTGTAATGGGATTTCAAAATGTGGGAATATGAGATGCGTGCATATTTTTGTAATCATTACGTAAGATCTGGTCGTTGTAAAACATTGCGTTTTATAAATATTAGTACAAGTTATTATGAGCAAAATTTACCGTTTGGGATTATATGTTTGTTAGCCACAAAAATAAAAATAAGTAGGATCACTTGAAACTGCGGATACCCCCAAGCCGGCAGCATTTATATCAAGGTTCTAGATTTTGTCTATCATTATCATGAGGTGTAGTATATACAATATCGATAATATATCATTAAGCAATGCAAAGGTCATGGATCCCATTATACAGATAAGCTAGATTGGCATTAAAATCAGCCAACTCGACACGATCCCAAATGATCTAAGAATGTAAGATATGACAACATTCTTCATTTTCTTAGTTGATGATGATAAGGAATTTGCAAAGATGTACGGGTACACAATATCAATTAATAGCATATACTCAAGGATAAGAGTGCGGTTCGTTGGGAACCTTAAACACCAGTAAATTTATCGTGTTGGGAATTTAACACCCGCAAATTTTATCGTGGTTGATTTGCACCGGTATTTGGTTCCCCTTAACACCCGTCCTCCGTTTATGTTGGAATATGAATCTAGTAAGAAACAAATAGAAGACTAGATTGATATCGAGGAAATACAACAGACACAAGCAAAGGAAGCTCTCGCGATTCATACCGAGGTCATGAAAACAAGAAAGATGATCAAGGGTACACACAATTGATACGCTGTGTCCTCAAGACCGTCATTAAGTAGTGCTTCCCTTTTAACCTAATTCTTAAGTGATCAACCTTCTAATGATAATCGAAAAATAGAAACAAACAATAGAATCTAATGATTCTAACTACTTCTTGTTTGATGAGATTCCGTAATTATCGCTATCTTCAACACCCCCACTCGCTGATTGGAGGAATCTTGGTGTGGCTCTGTTGCAGAATATCCCCACTCGCAGGCATACCAACTGAATGAAGTTGATGAACTTTGGCAAATTTGGGACGTGCAATGGTTTAGTGAGCATGTCGGCGGCATCTCTTCAAGATAACGATATTTGAGAGTGATGATACCTTGTTCAAACAGCTCACCTAATAAAATGAAACCTGATATCTATGTGCTTCATCGCCGATGTAGAGTGATTTTGGCAACCGTGAATGGCACCTTGATTGTCCACATGAATGGTCAAGCCAATATGGGAGCCGATGTCGAAGTTCCACCGGGCGCCAGAACCAAATGGCTTCTTTGCTAGCATGAGCAAGAGCAATGTATTCCGCCAAAGGGTGGAGAGAGCAACACACTTGCTTGCCGCCGCTCCAATTATGGCAGCTCCCGCAAGGCAAAAATGAATCCGTAAACGGAGTGATTTGGCCATTGTGGATCACCGCCCAACCGCATCGAGTATCCTACTAGAAGGGAGAGGGCGCGGCTTGGTAGAGAAGGCCATGGGATGAACCGCCAAAGAAGGTAGCAGAGGATTCGCTTCGTAGAGACACAATGAGAATGTTTGGGATCTAGATGAATTACCGAAGTTTGCAACATGTGAAAGGAGAGGTCCGGACGGGAACAAGTAGCAAAGAAATTGAGTAATCCGAGAATGGTGCGGTAATTGGTATGGATGTGCTGGAATGGAGGAGGAGCATGGTGGATCAGAATTGAGTAGAGAGACTCCGTGTTCAAGTGTGTGGCTACGTGGGTTGCAATTGATGAGGGCAAAGCGGGGAGAATGTCTTGAATGTATCGGGCTCGATGCAAATGGAGAGTTCCTTTGGCACGGTCATAATTCAGAGACATACCGAGGAAATAAGAAGAAGGGGCCAATGTCTTTCATGCAAAACCGAGACCGAGTTGGGATTTAAGAGTAATGAGGTCATTGAGGTCTCACGCCGAAGCAATTAGTCATCAACATAAACTAGGATGATGAGGAGATGCGGAGATGAGGATCGATAGACGGGATCAGAAGGACAAGGGAGAATTTAAGATTGAGCAGTGGTCTGATCAAGTTTGGCATACCAGGATCTCAAGCTTGCTTGAGGCCGAGAGTGCTTTGTGAAGGCGACATACTTTTATGGAGCAAGGGAATCAATGAAACCTTGGGGCTGCTCAATATATATTTCTTCTTGAACATCTCCATGAAGAAAGGCATTGTTGACGCCCATTTGATGAATGTGGAGTTTATTCAAGACGCAAAAGCAAGGATTAGTCAATAGAAGGCATTTTAGCAATCGGAGCAAAAGTCTCCTCATAGTCAAGGCCTTCGATTTGAGTGAAGCCTTTAGCCACCAAGCGGGCTTTGAATCGGGTCAATTTCTCCATTAGAAGTATACTTGATGCGGAAGACCCATCCGCTACCAATGACCGCGACGCATTAGGAGGCCTGGGAACTAGTGACCAAGTGTTGGTCTCATGGATAGAGTCAGTTCTCGTGATGCATTGCCTCAGAACCACTCTTTACGGTGTGCACTATTCATGGCTTGGGAAAAAGTGTGAGGTTCCAAAGGGTGTTCTTCAACAGAGAAGTCATAGTCTGATGCCCAAACCGGAGGTCTTTTGATGCGAGATGGTCGAGTTGCAGGAGGAAGATCTGTGACTGTAGAGGGAGGTTCAGTAAGAGAAGATGCATTGGGGACAGCAGGAGGCTGGGGCATATCATCAGAGGGGGGAAGTGGTGTAGATTCAAGTGGTGCAGATTCTCTAGGAGCAGGAGTTGGAAGGCAAACATCAATGGAGAATTCATGCAGAGAGGCAATGAAATGGGTGCGTATGATGAGGAAAGCATGGTTCAAATTCGCTGAACTTGGCATGGCATGTGACAAGTAACTTTGCTTCCGTGTGGTACGACGGGTAGGCCTTGGAGGTGATTGAATAACCAAGGAACATGCAGTGACAAAGCCTTTTTGAGCATCGAGCTTGGATCTTTTTGGCGAAGGTATGTGGGCAAAAGCCTTGCATCCAAAAACACACGCAAGTGGTTGATAGAAATAGGTTGTCCGGTCCATATCTCTTCTCGAATCTGGAAATCAAGACTGGAATGGGGCATGCGGTTCAGCAAGTAGGCTGCAGTGTGAATGGCTTCACCCCGTAAATAATTTGGGACATGCATGCTAAGCAATAAGGAACGGGCTATATCCAAGAGAGAGAGGTTGATACGCTCGCATTCGTCCGTTTTTGCTCGAGAATAAGGGGAAGAGACTTCATGTTTGATCCCCCGTAGAACAAAAGTCCAGCAAAGGATTTGGAATTGAACTCCCTTTGCCATCACTCCTGAGGGTGATCAGTTTGGAGGCCGTGGTATCTTTCCATTTCTGATACAAAATGGGTAAAGGCCAAGAAGGTTTGTGATTGGCGCCGCAACAGCTTTGGACGTAAAGGCGCCCGCTATGGTCGCCAAGGAAGGTGATGATGTATTGAGCTCCTCCCACGGAGCAGGCGAATTGGGCCACATATGTCCAGGTGGTGGACAAGTGCAAGGCGGTGGGAAGCTTGAGAGGAAGAGTTGGCAAAGGATGAACGAGGGTTCTTGCTAGTGAGACAGACATTGCATGGTACATGAGGAGGCATGTCCTTGAGGAGGCCTTTCTGGACTAAGTGTTGAACACGAGACATCCCAGGATGCCCAAGACGGTAGTGCCACAAAGACTTTGGATGAACAGCAGAGGTCACAAGATTTGCAGATTCAGGAATTGAAGGAAATCCACTGACTTGATACAAGTTGCCCAAGCGACGCCCGTGACAAAGGGATTTTGTCATAGGCATTGCGTAACATGACAAACATCTTGTGTAAATTGCACCAACAAAGTTCAGATCCGTGAGACGGCTAACAGATAGAAGACTCTTTTGTAAGCCTGGTACATAAAGAACGTCTCGGATATACTTTGTCATTCCTGAGGAAAGTTGGATTGCCACATTGCCAGTAGCAATACCAAATTGCTGAGAATGGTCTCCCATCTTGACAGGCCTAGCAATGCTCAAAGGATTGTAAGTAACAAAATTGGAGCGAATGGGGGTCATATGGCCGGTGGCCCCAGAGTCGAAACCAGCGGTGAACATGACCAGATGAGGTGTCTTGAACTGCATATAGAAAATCCATGTGAACATCTTCATCCATACAATTTTCATCTTCAACTAGATTGCCTTGTTCTGACGTTGAGGAGCGTGATTCAGGAACTGGACTGGGAGCAGGACATTCTTTGGCATAGTGTCCTGTCACATGGCATCTGTGACAACGAACAATGCTCTTGTCAGGCCTAGATCGCCTAGTATTGATCTCTTGGGTTCCCTTTTGGAATCAGCAATCATGAGTTGATCTCGTTCGAGAAGAAAGAGTAGCAACCATTAAAGAATCAGCTTTAACCTTTGACTTTGCTTGTTGTTGCCAAGAGATTCTTGTTGAACACGATCCAAGGCTGCTTCAAATGTATGATTATCAATGCTTCCTTGGATATTGACAACCAAGCTTGAAAAGGAATCGGCAGGCTGTTGATGAGGAGGCAAACCTTCTCATCCTCTCGCGGACTTGGGTGCCTTGCATCAAGATCGCCAACAAGCTCCTTCATTTTGCAAATATGCTCAACACGCCACCATCTTCCGCCAGCTTCAATCCATACAATTGATTGCGGAGAAGAACCCGCTGGGGACGATTTGCGGATGCATAGTGGTGCTCAAGCAAGCGCATGATTTCCTCGCTTGTTTGGGCACCTTTGATGAGACGGGCCGGAGTATCGCCCAATCCTCGACAGAGCCATAGTTTTGCCTTTCGATCCTTCTCGTGATTAAAGGCCAAATCTACAACCGCCCCTTCACCATTGAACGGCTCTTGAGGATCCACGACCTCCCATAGGTCATGATCCTCCAACAAAGATGCTTAATTCGCCATTTCCATTATCTGGAAATCTTTGCCACTAAATTTCGGAATCGTCCCGAAAGTGGCATGCGATGAGAGAACATTTATGGGATCCATGAGTTAGAAAATAGAGATTCTTGCTTGCGGCTGAGGCGGCTACTTCAAGCGATTTGTGGGCCCATAACCGTTGGAATATGAATCTAGTAAGAAACGAATAGAAGACTAGATTGATATCGAGGAAATACAACAGAGACACAAGCAAAGAAGCTCGGTGATCTCATACCGAGGTCATGAAAACAAGAAAGATGATCAAGGGTACACACAATTGGATACGCTGTGTCCTCAAGAGACTCATCATTAAGTAGTGCTTCCTTTAACCGACTCTTAAGTGACCGACCTTCTAATGATACTGAAAATAGAAACAAACAATAGAATCTAATGATTCTAACTACTTCTTGTTTGATGAGATTCCTGTAATTACTGCTATCTTCAACAGTTTACACCGTCAGATTAAATCTGAGCCGTTCTTTTGGAACCTGTTATCCGCTAATAACGTGGCTATGGCTGAAATTTTACGCAGATATCCTATAACAGCCTAGGATAATCTGCACAAATCCAAGGAGAAGGGGCGAAGACGGCAGAGAAAATCCTAGGGTATTATCCTAAGTGAGGTCTGGCTATGGCCATCGTTGAAACACATGCTACCTTCTAAGCATAGGCTGCCGGCGAATGCCAGATCTCCTCTCATCAAAAAGAAAGTCGAGCTCTTCCACAATCAATCAAGCATAGCGAAGGCCAAAGGCCTTCTTTTCTGGATTTCTGGAGCTTTGCAGGAATAGGGCAGAGCTTTCCTTGCAAGCAGAGCTAAAAAATAGAGCTCTCAAAACATAACTGAGTTAGTTCGGATCTGTTTTTGCACGGGCAGGGCCGAATAATCTGTGGACTGCCAGAGTAATCAGTGAAAACCCTCGAACCGGAGTGTTAAGGGAGAGAACGCCCTGGCCCTCTGCGTTCACCATAAAATTTGTTTTTATATGGTTAAATGGTTTTGGCAAGCGTCTGCGCACACCCTCGCCATTTTGGCCATGCCTCAATTTTTTGTACGGTAACACCCTCGGCCCAGGGCGTTATCTCCACCATATCACACAGAGCTAAACGTTATAATGAACAAAATTACGAAGATCTCATAGGAAATACAATGGTCTTGTAAGGTACGTTGCTATCATTCTGCTGGTTTTTTATCGCTTATCTTACGAAGCTAACATTGAGTCAAATGCAAACCCAAGAAGAAAAATAGTGTTTGGGTTTTATTTTCTGTAATCCCATGCATTAATTCTCTTGCCATTCTAAAGATCTGAGATTTAATATGGCCCAAAGTGATCAAGTAATCAACGAGATGTAGGAAGGTCAAATATCACCCTACCCCAAATATGGGCTATGATCTCACCGGATGGGAGAAATCCAAAGACAGTTTAATGGAGTAGAGTTTAACTTGAATGCTTGGCTTGTGTGGGAAGCAATCTTCCACATACAAACAGAGGTCCAGATTTTCTAGTGTATCTACATATGTTGGAAAGTCTCAAAACCTTTAGTCCTTAAGATCTTTTTTGGATGCCTAGTCTTGTGTGGTTATTTGCAAAGGACCAGCTTTGGATATGCTTGGTTCCAAAACGAAATGCCATGAGTCTACCTTAGTTCCAAAAATGAAATGCCAGGAGTATATCTGGATTTGTTGTTGAGTTCAAAAACAAAAAGCTAGGAGGTTTGAGGGCTTTGCAGGATGCCGAGATCTCTAAATTCAAAAGCGAGGAGGTCTTTGCAGACGCCAGATACCAAGGAGCTCTAAAACGAATTGTCAAGAGGACTTTGCAGATGCTGGTGGATACTGCATTTGCTGAAAAAAATGAGGTAAAAAATGTTCTATTAGCTATTGTAGATTGATGTATTTTTCCAAGCGTAACGATTGCTAGAAGTGTGTATAGAGTGGATGCCTCTCTTATCTTAATTCTTTCGATTTTCCATATCTGTGCCTTTGTTTCAGGCTTCAAGAATAAGTGATGCTGCTTAATTTTGCTAGCCTTTGAAAGCCCTCTAATGCTTTGGCTTAAATTGTTTTGGACAGAAAAAACTTAACGTTATCTGCAGATATGAGATGTTGAAGCGATTGTCCCATCTTGTAATGTATCTGAAGCTAACATGATCTCCTTGCAAACCGATTCCAAATATCGCAGTGGTACTCATGTCCTAGCTCTTTGATACCTGGTTAGGGTTCTATACTTTCAGTTTTATCTAAGTTTGAGAAGCACAAACAAGCAGATCTAATGTCGATTGATGAGGTTTCCAACTTGCCAATCAAAAAGCTCATCCTATAGGACGATTTATAAATTAGCAATGTGGTTATTTTGCAGTTTCAACTTGTGTCTCTTGAATGCAATAAAGGATTCATAGATAAGATTTCGATTGAGTTGTCAATAGTAAACGGAGCTAAATGAAATGCAGATCGATGATATCTCTCGCCTGTCTTCGTGATGCTTCTTGACCCTTTTACTAGGCATCAATGCTACTTATCTATTCAATTTCTCTAGTATCTAAAATACATTTGAGCTCCCATATAAAATACATTTGAACTCATATTTCAACCTTCCCTTGAGTACGTCCCATGCAGAGAGAATTCAGAAGCCTACATCCATGCAAGCTTTTCCCTATATACACCTAGAAATATAAATGCTGGATTCTCAAACCTCAATTTCTCTACACTAGGTTGATCTCTTGGAGAAACCAACTTTCAACTTTTGCAAAGAATCACAATTGCGGAGAATGTTCCTTTTTTGTTGCAAAATGTACAGATATGCCTGAAGCAGGCACTACACTGCTGATTAATGCCTATTGCTAGCCTAGAACAGTTTCTACATTCGCAGCTTGTATATCACACATGAAGGTGTAGTATATGCATTGTAACCATGCCTATTGGTAGCTCAAAAATTTCTGTGTTTGCAGCTTATATTTCACACATGAAGCAGTAGTATATGCATTATGATTATGTATGTTGACGACCTGATCATCACAGATGATGCAACTGCACTCACATCACAAAATAAGCTCAAGCAACATTTTGAGATTAACTGACCTTGGTTTGTTACACTACAGTTTGAAGGTTGAGATTTGGCAGCATGCTGAGTTTATTCAATCACATGAAATAAAATAGATCAAAGAACTTCTTCATAAATTCCATATTACAGGACTGCAAACCCGTACCGACACCATTTGAGCAGGGAGCACTAACCTGACTTTGTTGTACAGGCAATAGTTGGACCATTCATTTACTTTTGCAGTAGGCTATGTTAGTAGGTCTATGAGACATCCATCGGAACACACAGATAGCGACTAAAAGAATTCTCGCCTATCTTCGAGCACCATAAACGGATGATGAGCAACCAATATTAACGCTTACACCGGTGCGGACTTGGCGGTGACATGACCTTCACAACAAAAAGGTACGTGTCATTATTGTAAGTACATGGGCATCCAAAAGCAAACCATCAAGTAGTTAGCCACTACGTAACCTAAACTCAAAGCTTTTATGCACAGGGAACAAGAGAAAGATTTAGCCGCTACATGATATCGGGGATCTTCAACTTTATACGGACAAGGGCAAAAAAGTATCTTTGGTGGGTAGCAAATAAACGGATGCAAAACACCCAAAGACTTTCCCAAACTTTTTTGTTTGTTTTTTTCATAATCGGCCATGCAATTCGATCATACATGCAAAATTTCAGGGCCTAATTTGGGATATTGAGTGAGCAATTAGAGAAAACTTGGTAAAACAGAACAAAATTTCTTAATTCAGCCCAAATTAAGCTAAATCGGATGGGGCTTTTCAGATTTTCATAATCGGCCATGCACCCATATCCTACGTGCAAAATTTCAGAACCTAATTTGGGATATTGAGTGAAAAATTAAAGAAAAACCATTCTTGCAACAGGTTTTTTGTAAAACAGTGAGAAATCTCTTAAGTCAGCCCAATTTAAGCAAAATTAGATGGGGCTTTTAGGCTGAATATGGTCGAAATGACAATCCTACCTTGATGGATAAGTTTTATGAAAAGATATGATGGATTGAGCAACTAATTAAAGATTCACATGCCAATTTGGAGTTTGGGTCATTTCTGCGCACTAGTCAGACTCCAATCTAATGAAATCGATGCTAATCTGATGGAAAATTCGAGCAATGTGGAACGATTCTTGGCTGAAGAATCCTCTTAACAAATGAAGGGTGTAAAAAAACGAACCCACCAGCACCCAAAAAAAAGCAGGAAGCAGGGGTGCTAAAAGCATGCGTCCGGATGCGTGCTTTTGCACCCCACCATCATACTTTTGCCCACAACTCAAAGTGGCATTAAGTTAATAACTCAGGTCTGTTTTCTTAAGAAGCAGCTTGGACTCGCCTCGCACCTCAATACTATTCCACTACATATCAGCTCGCAAATGGAATAGACAAAAGTACTTGCTAGGTCTATCAGCTCGCAGATGGAATAAACAAAAGTACATGCTAGTTTCTAAATTTCAAGACCTAAATCATCTCTTGAGCATTTTTTGTTAAAAGATGATTCTTGCACTGCGACTCGCATGAAACCAACAAAACGCCATAGATAGGCTTCTCATTCATCTCAGCAGATTTTCTACAATGGTGGACAGTGGATAGCCGCACATATGCGAACTACCCACGAAAAATAAAGGGAAAATCCAATTATATCATTTGGACCCCAAAACAAATACAATGCTAATAGATGAGTGGCTGATGTACATGCCGAAAGCTTATCACCGGGATTAAAAAACCCCGCCCTTTCAGGTTTTCGAGGAAAAACCCTAGTGATAAGCCTTCGGCAAGGGGCTTAGACAAACGTAAGGCATAGAATCGCTCCCAAAAACCCGCGCATGGAGAAGTCAAAACGGATGGCGCTCGCCAACCTGTACCTGCACATCACCAACAACAAACGAGAAACATACCAAAGAATAGCATCACCCAGTGGGTGGAAAAAAGCATCACCCACCGGGTGGAAAAAAGCATCACCCACCGGGTGGAAAAACATGATAAACAGAACTTGTACAAAATATAATAAACAAAGAAGGGGGGGAGGGTGGGTTCAAAGAGAATAAGGTATGCTGAGGAGAGAAGAGGAAGCGCCCGGCGAAACGCCGATGAAGAACTCGCAATAAGTAGCAAACGCCCAACCTGATGAACGGCCCAAAACGCATGCGATGCATGCATGCGACGCATGCAATGCATGCATGCTCGTCTTGAGCAAGAATGCCGATTTGCTACGCGAATCGACGACATTCTTGCACTGCGACTCGCATGAAACCAACAAAACGCCCGAATACCAAAGGACTTCCTTAACAAACTAGGATCGAGGACGAAGGTCACAGGATGAAGGCTAAAGGCCGGAAAGGACAGCAGGAAAGCAACGCCAAATTGGCCAAACCAGGTAGGAAGAAGCCCCTCCCCTGCCTGGAAACAAATCAAAGAGAATAAGGTACTGCTGAGAGAAGAGGAAGCGCCGATGAAACGTCGATGAAGAACTCTGCAATAAGTAGCAAACGCCCAACCTGATGAACGGCCCAAAACGCATGCGATGCATGCATGCGACGCATGCAATGCATGCATGCTCGTCTTGAGCAAGAATGCCGATTCGCTACGCGAATCGACGACAAAGTGGAATACTCGTACTTCATAGTAACTCCTGTAGAGCTTGAGCTCAATTGTTAGGAGTTCTGCTTATTGCTTTTGTCCATACTGATCAAGAAAGAAGTAATTTCCATCTATATGCATTGCCCAGACTTCTCAGCCCCATATTCTTTAGCACATATTATCTACATTGGCTCAACTGATGAAGGCTTAAATCTGATGACAAGAAATCTGATGAGAACAGAGGGATTGATTGATTGATTGATCTTATTAACATCTATAGAGGCAGCTTGGCTCTTGAGGCTAACAAAAATGCATGTATTGTTATTATACAGCTAGAGACAAGTAAGGATGCCCCGCTAGAGACATGTAAGGTTCTAAATATTGAAAATTGCTGCACAATATGGCACAAATATGATTTTTCTTCTTTATAAATGGTTGCTTATGATAGTTATCGAGCTGTCCTTTTATTCGTTTAGAGATCTCAAGGAGAGGCTATAAGATCCATGTTGTATGGTCCTAGTTTTATCCAGCTAAGTACATGAAGGAACTTTCCAGATTTCTTTTTGGAATGTTCTTGGTTTCTGTCTACAGAAAAAGAATTCTTTAGATGTTGATTTGCCCTAGATGCGACGGTCCTTCGCCCGACACCGGTTAATACTTAAATACATAACACCAATACCTCAGGATCCACGGGTGCAGAACCTGCGTATCGACCCAAAACCCAAAATAGCATGTTGCAGCATCCCTGAGCTACTAGTCTCTAACTCATGAGACAACCTTCATCTAGGTGCAACTTGACATGACCAATGTCAAGTCCTCACTAGCGAGCTTCATCAGTGCCCACTCGCTAGTGTCGAGTGACTAGCACTCGCGGCCTCGGTTTCTGCTTAGTCTCCCTGGAGAGCTGTGGGCAGACCAAGGTGCAACTAGGCTAGCAACATGATAAAATCTTGTCAAAGGTATCTAATAACAACTCAATACCTAAATACTCAAATACTAAGATTAAAATGGATCTTGCACAATATTATAATGGCCGCAAATCATAATGGCCTAAAATCGTAAGCCAATAACTAAAGATAACTTAAATTTGATCTTGCAGCATAAACTAGAATGACCTTATTGACGTGCCAAAATATCAGGTCCCTAGCCAAATTCGAACCCTGAACATTAGCTTTGCAAATACATTGGAACCATTACACTATAATTTCGTACATGGCAAATAAATAAGCTCACAACTTCATTAAGCTTTAATAATTCAAAACATATACTCAGCCAAGTTTGAACCCAAGGTAAATACCTTAATCACTACACCATAAAATAATTTCAATTCGCCACTTATTTTAATAGCCCTTTTGTTTTCTCTTTTCCTGAAGTTTTACAGATTACAAATCTGGAACTGATAAAAAATGGCCGGAATGGCCTCGACCTAACTTGAGATGGATTCATGGCCCTAGCCGTTCACTCTTATCGTATTCAAACTCAAAATTACAGCAAGTTTTCTTCATACCGTCCTAAAATCAACTTGAAACCTAATCCAATGCCAGTTTTACGGAACAGTTCTTGTCATCCAAGTTGCATCTTCTATAGGATAGTCCACCCATTATATAAGGATTTCTTTGATCGTTCTACTACGTAGCTTTCGTTCCCGATACTGCAATATTTGGGATGGCATTACTTCAAAGGTATTGTTCTCCTGGATTAATTGCAAATCCGGAAGCAATTGATCTCCGTCATGTAAAGAGGATTTTAACAAACTGACATGAAAAACATCATGAATCTTTACATGTGGTGGCAGCTCTAATTGGTAGGCTAGGTTCCCCATCCTTTTAATGATTTTGAAAGGACCAGCATATCTTGGAGCAAGTTTACTACATTTTCCAATTCTGAGCTGACTTTTCTTTGGTTTCACATGGAGATATACAAAGTCTCCCACCTTAAACCCCCTTTGGTTTGGGTGCATATTCACACGGGGGGTGACTCCGGGCAACGAGAGCTGTTGGATAGGCATATTCACCCCTTATTCCTTAATCTACACCGTACGTAAAGTTCCTCGTTTGTGGGGTATGCAAGTACAAAATTTGCTATACTGTATAACAAGATTCGCAAAATACTATAAGATTTCAAGCAGAATACTATATGGTGTTGATTTCATACGTGCAAAATACAATTATGAGGGCTCTCCGCCTCTACCAATCACCCGGTGTGAATATGCACCCAAACCAAAGGGGGTTTAAGGGGGATTTTAATTTAAATGTGTTGGACCCAATGGTTGTGTTAATTAATGTCAATGGTAGTTATGTGTTGGTTGTTAATGTCAATGGTTGTTATGTGGGGGGTTTAATTTTTATATGTTGGATGTTAATGTTTTGTGTTGCAAAAAATTTTTTTTGGCCCCTTCGGGCCTTAAGGACGCCAGAGCCCCTCCCCGGTGAGACAAAAATTTTAGAATTCAAACCGAAAAAACTAGAATTCATTTGAGGCTTTCATCATTGTAGCTTTTGAATTTCATCACAATAAAACAAATAGAACATAAGTAAAAGTTACCATAAAGATAGAGCAGATTGATCCCATTATTCGAAAGTCATAAAGTTTGCAACACCCATACACAAACATTTTGCAACCGGAAGTTAACAAAGAACCTTTGGCCTCCATGGATTCTTGTGGTGAGAAACCAAAGTGGAAACTTTTACGCTTGTTAGCACAAGGATCTAGAAGCCTCAAAATCTAAAAATGCATGGTAATTTTTGCAGGCTTCATCTTGAATGAGCCATAAAACAATATCCAATAGTGCAATCCTCAGATAATCACCGGTAGGATGTAAAAGCCTACCAAACCCGGCCGGAAAATTGCTGTTTTAGCATAGATAACTTAACCAAACATATCCATTTCATACACTATCAAAAAGATCTCGGGAGAGAGCTTTCCAACGCAATAAAAATCATCTCAAACAGAGCTCGATCAAAAGTTATGATATGAAATGTGTTGCCGGGCGGGAAACCGCACTACATGCGCCCTTCATCCGCCCATTATGCACCACACACACACAAAAGAGGACTTTGTTGTGAGCCATTGGTTGTTGACCATTATGCACCACACACACAAAAAAAGAGCTTTTGTTGTGAGCCATTGGTTGTTGACCATTATGCACCACACGCACAAAAAAAAGGGCTTTTGTTGTGAACCATTGGTTGTTGACCATTGGAAAAAAAAAGGGCTAAAATCAATGGCTCAGAAATGGTGCACTCTAGATGTACGCATTAGTACATCCATTTGAATACATCACGAAATCATAGGAAAACCTTAGTGAAAAGCGTACAAAAACACAAAGAAAACCCCCTGTTATTATGCTACATATTCTATGCTTGTCTGCAAATTGCTTCTGTTTACGTTGTGCTTCTGCTAGCCTGTTCTTATAAGCTGCACCTTATCTGCATATTCTTCCAATATCTGTCTAGAAATTTCAGATTTAACCATGGGATCATACCAATTTATTAGAGCATAACAATCCTGTCCGTAAAGTGCTTCAAAAGGTGCCATTCCAATAGATTCCTGTTTAGAATTATTGTAAGCAAACTCTGCTAAAGGTAACAAACCTTCCCATTTCTTTGGATTGTCTTGACAATACATCCGCAACATGTCCTCAAGGACCCTGTTTACTCTTTCTGTTTTCCCATCGGTTTCTGGGTCATAGGCTATGCTCATCTGCAATTGAGTTCCAACTCCCTTGAAAAACGAAGTCCAAAAGTTACCAGTAAACCTTGGATCTCTATCGGAAACAATACTTCTAGGAATGCCATATAAACGAAAGATGTCATAAATAAAGATGTTAGCGGTTCCTTCCGCTGTTATTGTTTTTCTAACTAGAAAGAAATGAGCATGTTTAGTTAACCTGTCAATCACCACAAGAATTGCGTCCTTTCCTGTTTGTGTTCTTGGCAATCCTACTATGAAATCCATGCTAATATATTCCCATTATCTTTCTGGAGTAGGTAACGGCTGCAAAAGGCCAAGTGCCCTAATTTGTTCGGCCTTAACACGTGAACACATCACACAATTTTGGATATACTTACGAACATAATCTTTTAATCCTGGCCAAAAGAAACTTCTCTTTACCTTGTGATATATCTTATGAAACCCTGGATGACCTGATATTACTGCATCATGACATTCATTTAGTATTTTCTTTTTAATGTGATCTATTGCAGGAATACAAACTCTTGATTTGTATCTCAATATTCCCTGTTCAAAACTATAATTATCCTTTATCTCCAAATTCTCTTTTTGTACTTCCTTCAATTTAAGTCCAAAATAAGTGTCTATGGCAATAGTATTTTTCACCTCATCCAATCAATCTGTTGTAATCATCGTTATTGCATAACAAGCTGGAAGTCTAGACAAAGCGCCCCAGAGAATCCACATTTGTAACGCCTGCTTTATAATTAACTGAAAGTCATACTCTTTGAAGAAATTCCATCCACCTATGTTGTCTCAAATTCAAATTAGGTTGTTTCATAAAGTATGCAAGACTAGCATGGTCAGTATGCACCTCAAAATGATTCCCTATTAGATAATGTCTCCCAGTTCTAAGTGCATGTACAATTGCCAATAGTTTCATGAGTGGGATAATCTGCTCTAAGCATCGCTCAAACTTATGAGAAATATATGCACACATGCTTGTCTTGTATCAATACAGCTCCTATCCCTTCCCCACTAGCATCTGCCATAACCTGATACTTCTTACTCTGGTCTGCCACTTTTAAAACAGGAGCGTTTATCAACTTCTCTTTTAAATTTCTGAAAGCTTTCTCACATTTCTCATCCCATCGAAAAGTCAGATTTGATTTTGTAAGTGTTGTCAAAGGACTTGCTATTGTAGAAAAACTTTTGATAAATTTTCTATAGAACCTTGCAAGTCCTAAGAATGAACGCACCTGTTTTGGGTTTTTAGGAACTGGCCATTCTTTCACCGCCTCAACCTTTTTAGGGTCAGGTTTAATTACCTCTGCTGAAACAATATGACCTAAATAATCCATTTCGGTGCTACAAAATGAACATTTGACTTTCTTAGCATACAATTTTTCTCTTTTTAAAATACCCAAAACAATTCTCAGATGTTCTCTATGCTCTTCAAAATTCTTTGAATAAATAAGTATATCATCAAAGAACACGAGGACAAACTTATCAAGATATTCATGGAAAAGATCATTCACTAGACACTGAAAAGTTGCTGGTGCATTTATTAAACCAAAAGGCATAACCACAAATTCAAACTGCCCATATCTTGTAGAAAAAGCTATTTTGGGTATGTCACTCTCTTTGATTCTTATCTGATGATACCCAGATCTAAGATCTATCTTTGAAAATAATGAAGCTCCTTGAAGTTGATCAAACAAGTCATCTATTCTAGGCAATGGATATTTATTCTTAATTGTGATATCATTTAATTGCCTATAATCAACACACATACGCATAGAACTATCTTTCTTCTTAACAAATAATACTGGAGCACCAAAAGGTGAAATACTAGGATGTACGTATCCTTGATCTAAAAGTTCTTTTAACTGTTTTTTTAATTCCACTAACTCTGACAAAGCAAATCTATATGGAGCTTTTGATGGAGGAGAAGCTCCTAGAACCAATTCAATCGCATGATCAACATATCTTCAAGGAGGTAACTCCGTCAACTCTTCTGGAAATACTTTCTTGAACTCTTCGAGGATGTCCTGCACATTATTCATATATACTTGATTAATTTCTCTTGACCCTTTGAGTACAAGTAATGCCAACCTTTCATGCTTCCTAATTGACCTCTTGATTTATTTGCGACTAATGGGCTTAGGAGTAAAATACTGCTTATTCAATCCTTCCAGTGTATATAGTTCTTGATGTTCCTTAGATTTTACTCTCACAACTCTTTATGACAATCTACTATAGCATGTACTTCACTAAGCCATTTCGTGCCTATAATCATATCATATGAGCCTAACTGAAGCACATGAAAATTTGCAATTGTAGGCATTTCTTGCACTTTTAATTTTAATGCATGCACATACTCACTAGTAGCTTTTCGCTTACCATCAGCCATTTTCACCATTCTTAAGGCTTGTTGGCTAGTACTGAACCCAAACAGCTTCACAAGCCTTGGTGAAATAAAATTGTGAGTGGCTAAAAGACAATATTACAAGCAATATTACAATGACATATAAATACTTTTGTTTGGTGAAGATTGTCAAGATCCATAAAACTTCTAAAAGTGGCATCTTGACTTTAAAACTCAATATATTTTCTAATATTTTATTACTATTAACTGCTTCATCTATGCTTTTATCCTTCAAATTTTCAATTGCAATTTAATATAATGATGGCTTCTCTATCCTCCTTCACAAATCCAAAGTCTTATAAACTAGTTATGGTGCCCGGCGTTGCCGGGCTTTAGTAACAATTTGGAGAGGTGGTTGTTTCATTGTTGTCTAGAATAACAATGTGGCCTAAAGGGGGCAAGGTAATATAGAGTTGAATTGAATTGAATGTGTTCTTATCGTCCGCGATCAAGCTTTTAAGAGATAAAGATAAAAAAAATCATTGCGCAAAAAATTATGGATTTGATCTCAAATGTTGAACTGTAGAGATGTTGTAGTGCATTGTTTTGTTCATATGATTTTTCTACCACAATGATTTTATGATGAGGCATTGGTAGGCTTTAGCAACCTATAGAAATTTGTGTTGCAACGTAATAGCAACAATAGTTATAGTTGAAGTTAGGTATGCCCGTCTTGGGTTCGGAGAGAGGTAGTGACGTTTAGCATTACTCATGATTTTATTAGGATGAGTATGCCTTCATGGTTGTGAACAAACGGAGTCCCTAATTTTTGAACTACACGATAGGACAAAGAATGCAATGGACAAAAATGTGTGTCAAAGTTTTGCATTTGCCATTATGAAACATGGAAGGTATAATACATGGTCATAGTGGTTTCTGGAAATGTATATGATATGCCCGAAATGTAGAAGTAAGGAAACATTGCAAAGGAAGACCATAGCTAGGGATATGGGTAACTATTATCTTGATCGTGCCCCACTTAGGCATTGGACGTGTTGGATTATTAAATTGAAGAATGCCAATAGTCAAGCTTTAGTGCAAATATAAAGCGTATGGACTTATGATATTGCACATTTTTTTATTACTTTTCATAGATGAACTTATTTCATCTTAATCTTTGTAAAGAACCATGTGCCCAACATAAACAACATATAAGCCCATAGAACCAAACACTTAGGAACCTAAACAACATTTGAGCCCATATAACCAAATTTTCATCGACAGTTTTAATTCATCTTATCTATGCAAGAAACCTTAACCACTTAATATTTGAACCCATTCAACTAACGTGGCTCCACTTGTTTCACCAAACATAATCAAACATTTGAAATAGTAAGAGAACAAATTTGGGAGCAAGTGAAATAACCTTTGTGATGCACGACTCTCTGTTTTTTACTACATCCAACATTTTGCCATTACATTACATGAAAGTACGTTTTGGAGGACTGCAATTCTTCCTTGAGATTACACACATCATGAATACAATAGAGGGAATTTACTTTACATTTGGTATTGATGGCTTAAGAAATGTTGTCATTGATGGCTTGATAAAATGCTCACGTTGTTTATGAATCATGAATGAAAAGCTGGGCTCTTCGTTGAACTTTTTTGCATTTGCTAAGGGCATGTGTACTCTGTTTTACACCAAAATTATATGGTCTAAAAAGAAATTGCAAAACAACTACAACGAATATTTAGATTCATGTTGTTACAAAATATGTTGTCCATAGGAAATGTTTGCATTTTTTGTTAATTTAGATTCATGTTGGTACAAAATATGTTGTCGATACAAACGTAATTATACGTGATTGAACAGGCGAATGGAATGCAGGTCTTAATCTTCTAGAATAGCCGAACCTAAAATAGAAAACTTAACAATACAAATTAGTCTCTTTGGTGAGGAACCATGCAACACGTTTCTAGCCGTTCAAAGATTCCATCATATACATGTAATAAATCAATAAATGTCTAATAGTTCAGCTATTAGATGTTTCAGCATACCTAAGTAAACACTTCTGCAACTACATTGGTATGAGATTATGTAAGCTGCAAAATAAAACAAATTTATAAGGAGATTAACGTTGTGCAAGATTGTTGAGAGGTGATAATGAACCATAAAACCGTCCATATCATAGGAACCCTTGTAAAACTAACATCTCTTTGCAAGTTTTTGGATAGCTAGCATGAAAGCATAGGTGAAGCCTGGCTACGGAAAACTTCAGAAGAACAATTTGATACTTGATTTCACCAAATGAGGTATGAATAGGTCATCTAGATTGGACATATTGAAATTGTAGAAATCCATATCTTTCTTAAAGCTTAGGAGATAACATTAGGAGATAATAGAAATGCTGATACATCTTGGGCCTGAATGCTTCATTGCCATTGAAGAATCTTCAGATCGTTGAAATGTTGACACATCTTGGGCTTGAAGGCTTCATTGCCATGGAAGAATCTTCAGATCCTCAAACTGCACCAATGTGCTGCATCACCTGGGCATAGAGTTTATTCTCGAAAGCAAAGTCAACAAAATTCATAATTGTAGACATGCAGACATAGAGCGTATGAAATCAATGTTGATTACGAAGAATACAAATAATACTGACAATGTATACAAAGAATATTCGCAATATATTTTCAATATCAGTGAGACAGAAATCCATATTCAAAACATACACAAATGTGGATTTCGATGGCGAATGAATAGGAAGCAGTAGCAGTGCAATAGCGAATGGATAGATCCGGGGCATTGTGTTAGATGAGCTGGAGCAGAGACTTTATTCTCATAAAGAGCGTTGAGGACCTCCATAGCCATCAACTGTAATAACTCATCGCCATTAGACTTAACCTATGATGGGTTCATCTGGAAATTAGATTTGATAAACATAAAACAAATAGAACCTATAATGCGCTTCACATTAGTAGACTGGCTTAAGGATGAGCAATATCAATTTGCCTAGTGCTGAATAGTTTAATGTGCCTAGTGATCCTTCAGATTCACAAAAAGCTGCAGAAATCTAAGCCCATGCATGCTGCTCTTGCTGCCAAATTAGAAGTAACAGACAGAAATTTAAACAGTAGATAACCTGCACATACTCACATGTTGCGTATATTTATAGCTATAAAATGTAGAATACACTGAGCAACAATGAAAGTAACTATATATAACTGTCAGGGACAAATCTAGCTGGCTACACATGATAAGCACAGCCCAGTGCCGTGGCTTTCTAAGTGCTTGAAGGCCGAATACAAATTCATGTAATAGAGAACTTAATCATTAATCTGATGGATAAGGTGTTCTGTACAACCAAGTCTTATGCCCAAATGTGCTGCTACATAAGGTGTTGTAAGAGAGCTACATAAGGTTCTGTGCCACCAATGTCTTGCATTATCTGGGCAGAGAGTTTATTCTTAAAAAGAGTGCTTAGGAAGTCCATAGTGACGCTAATTATAATTATGGGACTGGCAAAGTCAACAAAATTCATAATTGTAGGCATGCAGACATAGAGCACACGAAATCCATGAAAAAATGCTAAGTCCCTAGTAAAAATGGAGTATGGACATTTTTGAAGCAACCAAGTAGGATCTGTTTACTGTTCCTAAGTCTCCAGTCATTGGCCTTTTTTTTATGGGCTCGTGAAGGGTAGCTCTAAAGTGCATGAATAGCATTTCATATGCTCTTGAAGGATAAATGCAACATATAATAGAGAATTAATCATTGATCTAATGGATAAGGAGCAGTGGTGAAGACAACAAAATTGATAATTGTAGACACGAACTTGGAAAGATAGTCTTAGAAAGGGACTCACCTGTGGAAGTTATGAGTAGCCACACCTCTTGCGCAACTGTGTGTTCTTTATCAGGAAGTTGTTTGGATTTGTGTAAATGGTGAGAATTCACGGTTTCAAGCTTGCTGGATTGCTATCCTGCATGCATGGAGGAGCCAATAGTAAGTGCTCTCAAGAAATAACAATGGATTTGGATTCCATATATAGAACTATAATATGACAACTCAGAATCCTACGGTTGATAATCTTATACACAAAACGAAATCATGTTGTGTGACAGCAAAAAGAGATCCAAATCATAAAATCATGTGGCCCATCCTAAATCTGTTCTAGAGTTAGAAACCCTGGCATTGTTTTTAAAGAGGACAGAAGAATGTACACTTGGGATCACCATAAGACTTGGTCGTACATAGCCCCTTTCCATCAGATTATGAAAAGCTACTACGATTGACATCAAAAGGAGTCCGGTGCCACCAAAACCTTGGGGATGATCACTAAATACCACTGCAGACTCAAATGAAGATAGAAGTTTTGAAATGTAGATTGGCCAAAACTTGCAAGGAAATATTCTTCGTGGCCTGCCCTGCATGCCGAGAATGGGCCGAAATCCACCTGCATGAACTTGTCCAATATCTCATTTCGAAATCATAGAGGAACCCAACGTTAGATTTTTGGAGAACCCTGAATTTTTACTGGGGACAAAAGACCTCAAAGTTTAGGAAAATCAACCTAAAAGAAACTGATAGACAATAAGCACAACCTAAATTCAGATATTCAAGACCTAGACATTCAAAAGCTGAATGTGAGAAAAGCAATACATGCTTACTTGTAGGCTGGGCATGCCTCTAATGCTCTATGCTCAGCTCAGTAGAAAGAAATGCCAATGAATGAATGAATGAATGAAGTATTTGCAAGCAAATAATACCTCCTTTATTACTCAAATATGGCCCAACACACAACCTTTGGTCCTTTTGCTTACATCAAACAATCTGTTGTCTCCTGTGCACATTAAACCTCAAATTTGCCTTAGAACAATATGGAATTTATAAAGAAACACTCAATACGACAAATTGGAAGCAAAGATACAATCTCAAGAACTGCAGCCTCAAGAATTACAATCATTACAACCTGAAGAACTACGGAACAATTTCACTGAAAGTGAACAAACATCTCAGTTTCTCCGCTATCATGTGCCGGCTCTACCCCTATCTGCTAGTCCTGTTGCATGGACAAAAAGAACCAAAACAGAGTCTGAGCAATCGTGACATGCATGGCACACATGGCAAAGAGACAGCAAGGCTGAGCTTGTTCAATTAAACAAAAGAAAAAAGAGACATGGTAATCCAAGAATAAAGCTTTATAACAATGATTGGATCATGAAGACTGGATTTACCTGCCTATTCTGGCTTCGTCCCTAGACAATCTGCTACCATAGCTAATAATAAACAATCCCAATAAAAGCTCCTGTAATCCTAATAGAACTTGACTAATACATGATCTGGTAGTGTTTTTTTGTATTACTTGGTTATATTTCTTCACCACATTAAAAACGCAGAGATTGAGCAATCATGTTGTGCGTAGACAGTAGACAGACAAAACAAATTTTCCCTTGACTATTTGGAGCCCAAACTTGTTCTAACCTGAAAAAATCGAAGTAGAAGACATGAGAATCCAAGAGCAATACCTTATATAATCCATTTTTTTCAAGCATAGCCTCCAGACGCAGTGAGGCATCCATCCTCAAATTATAGATATTGTCCATAAAATGCAGCAGTGCCTCACGAACACCAAAGCGGTGCGCTCAGTGTTGCAGGGGGCAACCAATAAGCAAATCCATAGAATCACCTCAGGACATCCGGTGAATGCAGCCGGTGAGCAGGATATTTCTTTGCCATCCCCATTCAAATGAAATCCGGCATCTCCAACATCCATTTGCCCAGAAACAACAATGTGTGTCAATGCAGTGGATGTAACACGCGTATTCGGTGACATGACATGCAAACAGATCGGTGAAAAACCCTCTCAAAATCATACAACGAAAAACATTTTAATTTTTGGATAACCGGAAAAAGATTTCAGCCTCAAAAATTCCCACAACCTTAGAAAACTGGCCTGGAAAAAAAATCTAAAAAGTTTTTGGAACCCCGGAAAAACCGAATTTAAACAATAGGATAGATAAGCAACTACTACCTCATCTTAGATTCCTAAGCGCGCCCAAAGGGATATCAACTTTTAAAAAGGTTATACACCTTTCATAGAAATGGGCAGTTGAGCTGGATGAGGTGCAATTGGACCCATTTGGAAGTGGATTTGGAAGAGTCATTTGACAATAAAGGTTCCCACATTGTTATAGCAAGTTCTTCATAGAGCGGTCAGAGCCAATGTATTGGCATGTAAGCTTAAGCAGAATGTCTTACCTCGTTGTACTTTATGTGGGCACATTTGAGCATTGCTTCATTCAGTGCAATGATCCTCCTCCTGTATGGAACAAGTTAAGGGAGGCGTCGGGAGCATCTATCTCAGAAAAGAAGTTGCAGCCAAAGAATAAGATAGGTATGCACCTATGTAAAGGATGGCTTATTTGGTAGAAATGGCGAAAATTTGTTTTTACTCACATTATAGTGACCAGTCCAATCTACTACCATCCTTGAAGGCCAAACTATAATAATATCTTGCATTATCTAGAGAGGAAGATTGGGCGATCCGAGCCAACAAGACTTGTTTTATCTCAGTTATAGTAGCTTAGTTGAATGGCCGAGTGGTTATCTTTACAAAGCGCTTATGTTATGTCGGTGACTGATAACTCTCCGCTTACATATGTGAGTTTTATTCTTTCTAAAATATAATTTAATCCGTCAACAAAAAAGGAAAAATACTATCTAATGGTTTTTTTTTTTTTTTTTGGAGAAAAGGAAGATTTCTATTAATCATAAAGAGTTACATAAAAACCCAAAGAGAACCCATTAGGTTCAGAGATTTCCAAAAAATTCCAACTGTTTGTATACACAAAGGAGCTTGGGGTAACCAGAAGAATCACAACCTGCAAAATTGGGACAGGGGTCCACCATATGCAATGAGCCGAGGAAGAGGAAACCCGATCGAAACTAAAGATCTTGAAGGAGGAAATCCGAGTGCGATCCAGTGTCGTCTTCGTCTATCAAATATGTAGCCACCGGATTCAATTGCCAGCCAATTTCATTCCTCTCGGGAGGAAAGGCAAAGAACCAAAGAGGGGTCGTGTCTGAGAAAAGGATGAGAGCTTCTCCATGAGCATCACGCAAGGCTTTATGATGGTAGAAAATGTCTCTGAAATGAAGGAATTGATTATCAGTAAGAAGCCTTTCATAACAGAAAAGAAACCTGTCAAGGATATGGGCCTGATAGCCATTAAGCAGAAAAGGCTTGAGCTTCTCCAAGTCCTGGTCAATGGAGGGAGGAATGGGCCACAATTGTTCATTGTTGAATATCTCTGTAGCAGCCGCATAATTAGATAGATCAGGAAAAGTGGGCTTACAATTCATCCTCGTGGTGAGAGCAATCAGCAGCTCTGAATATCACAAAATGATCATCAGTAATAATCATACCATCACACACAAAGATGTTATTAAAGCCTACAAATTTTCCTATAGACAGCCAAGCATTATCAGATTTATCTTGTTTGCCATTCTTGTGAGCCATTGCAATTCTAGAGATCTCTATCTGAAAAGCTACCTTCATCCAGGCAATATCCACCTTATGATTTTAATAATTGACCTTGTTCCTGTGTTTCCAAATAATCCAGAGGGCAATCTATTTAACAGTGTTGAGAAATCTATTGGATCCTTTTAGAAGGTCCATCAGATTGGCCCAGTTGCCTAAATTATGGCCTTTTTCCTTAAAATAGTTATCCAACCATCTGCAAAAGTCTCTAATTTTGGGGCAGTCGAAGATATGATTGATAGTTCCAGAGCTATGGCCACAGAGTTTACATTTAGGATTGATCTGAAGATCCTTACATCTTCTGGACATACTATGATTAGTTGGGAGTGCGTGATGCAGGCACCTCCAAATAAACGTTTGCACTTTGACTTCCAATTGTTTATCAGGATGCTCATGAAGTGTTTATTGGGAACAAGCCATTTATCAGAGTGAGTCAAAGATTTGGAAGGGGCCAGAACTTTGTACCCCAAGGCAACTTTGTACTGGTCAGAGTTCTTTAGGTGCCAATCAGGATTTCTGGAGCTTTGGCACTCATTCTGAGAACCAGCAATATTCATGATAGCAGCATAGATGACCTTGTCAGTCCTTTTACCTCCTATAAGCTTCTTAATATAATCCCAAGTGTGCCATTTGTTCCCCTCCCAGAGATGTTGTAGCTGGGTAACACCTGCCTGTTTCCATTTTTTCCAGATTTGGGGGTGTTTAAGGGCCCAATAGACATCTTTTTCTTTAGCAAAAACAGGAGACCAGAAAAGAGAATAGAATAGAATAGAATAGTATCTTTATGCTCAAAGCCTTCAGCCACCAGATTCCAGGCCTCAAAAACTTTTCTCATAAGAGGGGAGGTATTAGGGGCACTCTTGAATTGGTAATAAGCAGAATCGGGGAGGTGATGAGCATATTTTTTTCATACCAGAAAGTCTACTAATTTGTAGCCAGTACCTTATGAATTCCATGGCAGGGGACTTCCATCCATTTATTGCTTTCCACACATATTTGGCACCTAGGGCTTGACTATATTTTTGTAGCACTTCAAAAACAAGACCTCCCTCTTTTTTGCTATGGGTATAAACTTCCACGATTTAAGTTTGGTATTTGGGGAGGTGCTTTCAGCAGTGGCCTGGGATATGATTTCAGTGGTGTATCGTATTAGAAAGCGTATATTTTGGGCAATTTGAGCAGCTTGATTGCGTTTAGTTGTCATGGAAGGAAAGTGTTTCAAGTTTTTAGGGCGCATGCAATGTCTGAATGTGGAAATTCAAAGTCGTCACGTGAAGGGGCTGCATTTGAAGACACTGTGCTGTTGTATGCCGATGGAATCGGGAAGGGGGAGTTCTGCGCCAGCGCCAAACAAGTGTTCCGGAATGGTGCCTGCCATGTTTGCTTTGGATTCGTTTATCTCTGGTTATATGGTGCAGTCGTGTGGAAAACTCATGAATGTCTGCCATTTGGTTTTGGGTTCGCTGTCGATTGAGCTGCAGGGGCTTGGGATTCAAGCCTTGTTTAGTCTGGTTTTATTTGCATTCTTGTTCGTTTCTTTTGGCAGATGAACAGGATTGTTCGTTTCTTTTGGCAGATGAACAGGATATTGATTTTCATTTGGCAGATCTGATGCTGCATGCCAGGCCATCTTCCGTCCTTTCCCGCATCTTCCGACCATGCAATAGTAATCCGGCAGCATGTTGTTCAGGAATCAGAGCTGCCATAGTTGATTAGAAACTCTTGAACAGTTGAGCGGCAGTTCATTGAGGCGGCTACCATTGGGTTTTTATTTAGCCGAATTTAATCAATGGTGAAATTAAATGTCTCCATGTAGGGAATCGACCTTAGGAAGTGGCGAAGCATTTTTTTTTGAAAAAAGATGTGAGCCATTGATTTGGTATGATACTGGGGAGATGCTCGAAATCAATGGTTCATATTGAATGTTAAAAACAAATCCCATAAACCCTTGAAATACAATATAAATATCCATCCCAATTTACAAAATGCATATCTTTCCAGACATAATCTCTGAGACATCTTTCAATATCATTATATGTCTCTTTGTTAGCAATAAGAACAGAGGAGAAGTAGACATGGGTACTTGCAAGCACCACATTAGCTGTTAAAGCTCGGCCAGCAAAGGATAGATTGGGAGAAAGTGATAGAAGCTTCTTTCTGATTCTGTTTACTATAGGCCTCCAAACCTCTTTATTAGGCATGTTTACAGCCAAAGGGAGCCCGAGAAGAGTGATGGCTTGGTTAGGAGGGTTGACTTTGATCCCTTTGGTGCCCATTGAGTCTAGGGGGTCCTCCCAAAGAATACTGCATTTATTTAAATTGAGTTGCACTCCTGAGACAGAGGCAAAATTCTGAATGCTATCCAGCAGATGGTTGAAACTAGCCTGTTGAGCTTTTAAAAGAATACTATCTAATGTCGTGAACAAGTGGTAGCTAAGTTGCAAAACAAACTAAAACATTCCATTAAGAAAACTCAAATGTGTGGAATTTGTTAAAAATAGTCAGCTAAGGGAATCAACGCTTGTCTACGTATGCCTTAATAAAATATGTCTACTATAAGACGCCAATGTAGCATTATCGTTTTGGGTGTCTAAAAATTATTTGGGGCCATTGGATGCTGGCATATGCCACAGCATATGCCATGGGGCAAATTTGGAGCCCTCAAACGCAAGTCAAGATGGGGTCAAAACCCCCATCTTTGACTTACCCCTAAGATTCAACTAAACTATTGAATAAATATAATATCTCGAAATTAGCACATTGACCAAATAAAAAAATATGAGCCTGGGGAGTCGAACCCCAGTAGAAGTTCCGACGCTCGTGCATGCTCAACAACATGCTCAACAACACCAGATTTGAAGAACACTTGCTCAATTGGGCGTTTCCCTAAGAGCTCCATGGAGACAAATAGTGATGTAAAGGCAGAAACAAGCAGAGAGCTCCATGGAGACCCAAGAAGCAAGGCTGCTGAAACAAGCTGCAAAGTTTCTGGAGCAAAACCATGGGAAAACCGTGCCAAAACCTCAAGGCCTGTTCAAAAGTCCAGCAAGACCTGCGGGAAGAGCTCATATCCAGATCTGTCAAACTAGTTAAGATTATGTGCTTGCCCCAGCGAAACCCCAACAAAACAAGTACCTGCACAATAAAGAAGAAAAGCTAGTGCAACAGCCCAGCCTTAATCACAAATCTGGCGGATTTAACAAGGTTGGGCCCTAACAGGGTTTTCGCCGCCTTCCTAATGCACCCGGCTTCTGGAACAACAAAAAAAGAAAGAAACTACATAAAGAAAGATATAGCTATGGCTTCCGGCAAAGGCCTGGCTGCCTCCACAGGAGTTGTCGCCGCCTTCCTAATGCGCCCGGCTTCTGGAACAACAAAAATAGAAAGAAACTAACAGAAAGAAAGATATAGCTATGGCTTCCGGCAAAGGCCTGGCCGCCTCCACAGCAGCTGTCGCCGCATTCCTACTCAAAACGTAACAACAAAGATAGGAAAAAAAAATACAGAAAGAACAACAAAAATAGAAAGAAAGAAAGAATCCACTATGCCAGCGTCAGCAAACTACGTATTTTCATACGAATACACCAAAATATCTTTGACAATCTTATGTAATAAATGTACGCTGACCCTTGGGGATGGTGAATGGCTAGGGTTAGGGCGGCCGCCATGGCCGCCCCCGTTTCTTGCAGAGCAGGGTATGTGCCCCTCTGATTATGCTTCCCGTGGCCTGGCAGATACAGTCACGGTGGGGCTCTTGCTTCCAAGTTTCGTAGACAGGTTTCTCTGGTTTCTCTTGCTTCCAAGTTTCGTAGACAGGTTTCTCTGGAGGATTAGATCAGAAGTATCTGAAGGTGTTAGCAAGAAGAACTTGGATGAAGACGGTGTTGGCTATAAAACATCTGATTTGGAAGGATATTGTATGAGGACATCTGTGTCAGAAAGGAGAAATGAGTACCGAGGGTTTGGGCGACAGCCATGTCCATTCCTAATAGTTGCACAACAGATTATTTTCAGCTACGAACTAGTTTCCTGTGGCCTGATTGATGCAGCCACGGTAGAACTTTTGTTTCCGTTTGGTATGAAACAATGGAGTTCCTTTGAGAGGCTTCCCTGGAGAACGTTCCTGGTACTTGCAAACCAGGGTATGTGCATCTACGAATTTCTCTCAAGTGGCCTGGTAGATGCAGCATTGAATCCTTGGGGTAAATGGAGAATCTGGAGCGGGCTTTACTTGAAGACGTCTGCTTATATCCTACCTGGTTTTGAGATGAAGATTGAAATGGTCTATTTGTTGGGAACCTTATTTCTTATAAGCGGTCAGTACTTTACTTTTTGCACCTGCAGTTGTTTCTGTTTGTCTCCATTCTATAGTTCCTATAAACAGCTCAAATATGTTTTAAAATCAATAACGTTTGTTAGAAGGGTGCTTGTGATTGGAAACCTTGGTTTATGGCACCATGGGGACAGTATATATCGTGCTGGTCAGTGTTATGTATTATATGGCAGCAAAAATATGACCAAGAATGATCATAAGATTGGCACAATAGGCAAAATTGCAATGTGGAATCCTAATGAATTGGGAAATGGGGTAGTTTTTATGCCTTCTCCACGTGGAAAGTCCCACCATATGGGAAAGGAGGTAGCTGGACAGAATGGTTACAGGAAGATAAAGGGTGAAACAGTGAGAGAATACCGGCCAAATATTCTGATGGATTTGGCAAACCAAAATGCAGTAATGAGTGATAGGTTTTGGTGTACATTCTGGCATGATCTAGCAAGTATGGCAGATGCAAATGTTGTAACTGTTAATGCTTTTGCAATCAAAGACATGGTGTTGTACCTTAAAGTGTCCCATGGTGTATTAATCAGTATTGTATGGTCTACAAAAAATGCAATTTCAATTGACTATAGTCGCCCTATTAGGTCAAACAATGGAACAATGCTGCTCAAGCTATGGTTTATATTCTGCTGTGTCAAAAAACAAGTAAAGGATTATGATACTTGGGCTTTTATCGTGCAAAATATTGGGATATTGGCTATGGGAAATAAGGATCTCAAAACATGTCGAGGTGCTATACAATTAATAACTGGGGTGGGCAAAAGGTCTCGTGGGTTTTGTGGGGTAGGGACGTCCATGCATTATTGGCAAGATAGTGGGCTACCTAAACCTCGATGCAATGGATTGAATATTACTCCTTCCGTTTTGGATTGGGACAAGGGTATTTCAATTGGATGGGGAGCAATAGTGCTGACGCTATGGGTTGGGTTGGCAAAAGGGTCACCCCTCAAAAAACTCCGTTTATGGTATAAGCTTACCCAATATGGTGATATTATGCCTTCACAAGGAGTCCTGCAAGGGAAACAAACTGACACGCATCGAGGATGGCTAGGTCGAGCTGACAACAAACCATTGACTCCTCTAGGTGTAATTTCTAAAATTGAAAGCAACTTGCTCTGCCACCCTAACAAGGGGAGAAAAGTTTATGTATCATGGGTTATGATAAATACAATGGTTCCTAATGTATGGCCAAACTCAACCCTGTTGGGAAGTAGTTTGAGGGTACACAATACTGGAGGGGTTTGGGTATCGGAGGGGTTTGGGTATCACCAAAAATGATAAGGGGTACGTAACAAGGGATGATGCTACTCAAATAGAAAAATCATGAAGATTATTTCGTGGAACCTTCGAGGTATCAAGGGACCTCTAAAGAGGGCTAGAGTTTTAGCAGCAATGAGATCGATGAGCGCAGATATCCTACTTATACAGGAACATAGACTTCCTGACTTCGAGGCCAGTTCCTTAGGTGCCTGGGTAGGAAGTCAGTATTCCTCTTTTACCTGTGCTGCCAAGGGCACTAAAGGGGGTACGGGAACTTTATGGAAGGGTTTAACTAGTAAGCTGCAATATGCTGGGACAGATGGAAGGTGGCAAGCTGTGCAATTTGATACAGATGGGATTCAATGGGGAGTGATTAATATTTATGCAACAAATAAGCCTGCGGAAAGAGCCATTCTATGGAAGGAAATCATGGATTGGGTGATCAGTCAGCCGGTGGCCAATTGGGTACTAGGTGGTGACCTCAATATGACGGATGTTTGGGATCAAAAGATTGGCCTGTATAGAAACCTCTTGGGGGAGGAGCGACTGGCATGGGATTCCCTTCTCAACAATTGTGGCTTCGTTCTCCTCCCACCATCGAATACTCCCTATTCATGGTCTAATAAACAAAAAGGAATGGACAGAGTTTATTGTCTGCTAGACAGATTTTATGTGGCTAACAAGTCAGCCCCCTTTATGGATCGCTGCTATGTGGAAGGGGACCTTTCTTTTTCCCAGTCAGATCATATCCCACAAAAACTAGTATTTGAAGATCTTCAAAAGGAAATGTCCCCTTTAAATTCAATACTGGGCTCCTAGGGAAGGATCTCTTTTGTATACCATTCAAAGAATATCTGTTAGCTCAGTCAAGAGAAGAGGGTCTTCCTAGTATGAAAGCCTGGATCAAGAAAAATGCCGAGATGAAGGATTGGATAAAAAAGTGGGGGAAACTACGGGCTATCAAATTCCGGGAGAATAAGGTTGACCTATACAACCAAGTTCGACAAGTTAAACAAGGTTTGATTCTAGATCCCTTTAATATTGCCAATCAGGCACTTGAGGAAGAGCTAGAGGTCAGAATAAAAGCGATAGAAGAGGAAGAGGCTCGAGGGGCCGCTATTAGATCTAAGACCAAATGGTATGCGGAGGTTGATCATGAAAGCTCTAAATGTTTTTAGATTGGCGGGAGCAAATTTGGTGAGAATAGTATCACTTCAGTTACTAATGATCAGAACGTGGTTCTTAAAGAGGAGGCAGAAATTAAATCCTTCTTCAGGGACAATTATGAGGGGTTGTTCAAAGAAGATCCCCTTCCAAGTGACTATTACAGTCGATGCTCTGAGTGGCTCCCCTCTTTAAGGCAAGGCCAGATAGTGACTGATGGAGAAAATAAACTTCTACTTCAAGAGCCTCGTGATGTAGAAATCTACAAGACTCGTGTTCTTTAGCCACGGTAAGTCGCCGGGACACGATGGGTTCCCTCCGAGTTCTATGTCGAATTGCGGGATATACTTGGGCCATTCTTCACCGCTGCGGTCAAAGGGAGCATGGGCGGTCAAATACCTTCACCCCAGCCTAGCAACCTGGATTTATCTCCTTGATTCCAAAAGTCAATAAGCCCCGTGTGCTAAATGAATGGAGACCAATAGCACTAACCAATGTGTTGTACAAAGTAATCATGAAGGTCATTGCTAACCGTTTAAAGCCAATCTTAACCCGTTTGATTGGATGTGAACAGTCAGCTTTCCTCCCAGGCAGGAACATTTTGGACAACTATCTGGCAGCTAGAGAGGGGCTCCATTGGTGCAAGTCTTCTCGCCCGTAAGTGTGTAATCTTTGAAATTTGGATTTTTCGTAGAGCCTATGACTCTCTTAGATGGAGTGGGCTAAAAAATGTGATGGCTCACATGGGTTTTGAAATAAACTTTATAGAGTTAGTTATGGGTTTGAACAAGATGGCATCAAAGATCCATTGCGGTTAATGGTCACCGATTTGGTCTCTTTGAGCTCAGAAAGGGGATTAGGCAGGGGTGTCCCCTTGCTCCTTACCTTTTTATAATCATGGCTTATCTCTTAACTTGTATGGTGAAAAGCTTGATGACGAGGGGTTTGCTGAATGGGTTACTTCTTCCAGGTTCCAATCTAAATCTGACTATTATGCAATATGCAGACGATACCTTTCTTTTCTTAAGGTACGATGATGGGAGTTTTCCTGCCTTTCAACAGGTTTTAAATTCTTTTTACTCCATATCGGGTATCGGGCTGAATCACGCTAAATGTGATGTAATATGGCCTTTTGAAGAAGACATTGATACAAGGGTCAGGGCATGGAATTATCATATAGTGGCAGCTACAGAGACGACTAAGCTGTTGGGTATGCCACTTAACCTTGGAGAAAATCTAAAAGGTCTTTGGGCGCCAATTATAGAAAGGATCCGAAAGAAGGTTAACCTCTGGTCTTGTAAGTCCTTGTCCACTATGGGGAGAGTGACAGTAGCCAATGCAATCCTTAATGCGACTCATATTTATTACTCCTCGGCTATTGTAGCGCAGAAGTATATATATGACCAGTTATTAGTAATCATTCGCAAATTCATCTGGGGAGGGAAGATAGCAGGGGTTGCATGGTCAGAAATGTGCCGAGGTAGGAAGGATGGGGGATTGGGATGTAAAGACCCAATGGTCCAGGGGAAGGTTCTGGCAGCTAAGTTTGTCTGGAGGGCTATCCAAGGGGATACATCCCCAGCTATTGCCTTTGTGCATTATTGGCTTCAGCAGGGTAAGATAAAGGGAAAACCTTCTACCCCTAGAGATGAGGTTAGCTCCTACTTTCATAAATTCTCAATGGGTCGAGGTACTTCCCCAGTAATGAGGAAGATATTAGAAGCTTGGCAGGATGTGCAGAGTCTCTTTAGTATAGCAGATGCTCATTGGGAGGCAGGGGGGCTGAGTATATTTTGGAACACTAGGATTTGGGAGAGGGATGCGCTCCCTCTTGCACTTGTACACCCTCGAGTGTTTACTAAATGGCGTGTTGCGTGAATTCGTAAGGTTGGGCAAGTTGTGGGAAAATGATAGATGGATTACTTGGACAAGATTTAAAGCTCTAGTTCAGTGTTGGGGAAGGTGATAGGAAGGTCTTTAGGAAGATTATGGTGAATGTCAATCTGGTCTACGGTATTGTAGGGGAAGAAGATAGGTGGTTGTGTGGGGATGGGGCAGTAATATAAAGTCAAAAGTTGTATGGATTGCTAATGCCACGGTCCCCATTAAAAGGTCAGCAGACAGGTTGGGATTAGATCAAGCGTAAAACCAAGGGTCTATTGACAAGGTCTTGGGTCTCCTTATGTTCCAAAAGATCCAATTCTTTTCATTTGGATCAGTCTACAAGAAGGTGTATACACTATGACATGGCTGTTGAACAAGGGTGTTGTTCAACATGATCTCTGCCCTCTAGGATGTGGAGCGTCAGAGACAATGGATCATCTTTTCTTTTGTCCGATTATAGGAGACTTCTGGAGGTGGGTTTGTCCAATTATTGGGCTCTGGATGTGTCGGCTATCATGGCCGCCATTCTAGCGATATAGGTGCGATATTATTCAACTCACTTTAACCAATATATCATTGTGGTGCATTTGGAAACACCGATGTGGTGTAGCTCTTGGAGGACCCGGACCGCCCCAAGAACAAGGATTGAAACGGCTTCAACATGGAGGTAGCCCTCATGGCCTTGGCCCACCACAGGAAGTTTGGCCGCAATTATAACAAGAACTTGGATAGAATTGGCAGTATAAGGGGATTCTATTCATTTTTCAAATGTAACTGGGATCTGGATTTAAGCAGTGTGCAGTAAGGGTTTATGACCTGTCCGACATCTATCAGGATGTTGGATGGAGGATCTTCGTCTTCAGCGGGGTTTTCTCCTAAGTTCTTGTTGCTTGGAATTGGCTGCTAACTCCATATAGTATCTAAGCCTGGATGAAGATGGTTTTTCCTATAGTAATCCAGGGGTAGGGAAGATTGGAGTGGTAGTTTTTAGTACAATCCTTGACACTTACGAGTTATATCCGCTTTGTGATAATTCTTTCAATCAATCCCATTTGGGAATATCCTATGTAAATTTTTATATATGTGAGTGGTATTAGTGTTTTTTATGGGGTTTATGGGTTTTTTCTATCTTTTGTTTTGGGCCACTGATCCGGGGAATATTCTACAAATTGTGCCAGATCAAGGACCAGGGATTTTTCCACCAGAAATCTTAGCCCCACTTCCAATGGTGCAAAAGTGCTCAATGGTCTACGTGCACATTGGAAAAATCGAGGGCCAAACTCAATGGCAGGCATCATTCCTGGCGACCTGTGCCAAACTAGACTGCCCAAATGGATCCTCCGCTGCTGCCAAGATTTTGAACTGCATGAATGAATCTGCCAGCGTCAATCCTGCCAGCGTCAATCCTGCGCTGCTAGTGCAGTGCAGCTACTTCTTGGGCCAGAATCCATCCTCTTCACAGCAACCAAATATACCTGCAGAACACACAGACACAGATATGCCCTGCGGAAAAGAAAGAAAGATAAGCTTCTGCCCCTGCTTCTGCTCTGCGCTGAGAAATAGATAGCGGCCAAAGAAGCCAAACAAGGCATTTAAATAACAAGCCAAAGAAGCCGATTCAGGTAAATAGCTGCTCCACAGGAAGCAGGAACAACCACGACCCTGAAAGCTCTGCCACGAACAAGCTGGCATGCCGCTTGTTGCCGGACCGGAAATATAGACAAAGAAAACCAAATAAACAAAAAAGCCCATGCAACCGAAGCCTGTGTAAAACCAAAACAAAGGAGCCACGGATCTTCACGCCCTTCACCACAGCAACATGAAGAGCCCTGCGCTGCAAAGCCCTGCGCTGCTCGCCCCTGCCCTGCACTCTCCCCAAAATAAGGAGCCTAAAATAGAAAGCAGCACGCCCTTTCATCCGCACAGCATTACTTTTTCTATTCCAAGATGGCAAGAAATCATGAAAACACATCAAAATAGTAACATGACCACTAAACGCCATTAAGCTGCTCAAACAACGCAAAATATACCCTTTTCTATACAATACGACACTAAAATCATAGTCCCAACCACTGATTCCCAAATACGAAACAAAAATCGCAGAAGTTTATCCTATGTAAATTTTTATATATTAATACATACTCTTACCCTCAAAAAAAAAATAAATGTACGCTTTCTGATTTCGGCCACATTATTGCTTGGGAGAAGAGATAAATAAACGTTTATATAGAATATATGTAAAGTTTACCATACTTAAGCACATATATAAGGCTAGATAAAACATGTATAACAGATACAAGATCCAGAGGAGATTCTCAAGAAATTTGGGAGGAGTCTCTCGAGATGAGAGCTCATACTATCACATTGGATATAATATATTACATACATGATGTTATTTTACCTCCATTGTTGCCATCTAATGCATCTAACGCATTGAACCATGGGGACAAAACGTGATGGTATAAGCACCATTAGCACATGTGAAAATCGAGCTTGCATCATCATATGCATAGCTATAAGCTCGAGGACAAGATGCCTTGAAAGTTCTACTAAAGCTAGTGGGTGCACATGTATTCGGACTACCATAAGAGCCAGTGCAACAATATTGTGATGCTCCAAATGCAGCACAAGCACTCTTGCATGCCACCACCTTTCCATCTGAGCTTTGAACTTGCAATTGTGAAGGACAGTGAGTGTTCAAGTCCCAGACACACCCTGCGGATCCGCATTGCCTACTAGAAGGTGTAGATTTGCCACCAAATGGAACTACTGAAAGTGGCAAATTATAACCATCAACTAAACTCACATCATAATAGTCATTTCCATCTGCCCCATGTAAGGTGAACTCTGCTAATGTTGCTGGAGGCTCCCCACCAACACCATTACATTGAAGGTTACCACCACAATCTCCAGTGATGCAAGCACCCTTTCCATTGGTGCCAAATTTGCAACCAGTGCGCCCCCAAAATCGACCACCCCAATCTCTAGGCGTGTTTACTGAAATTGACCTTCCACTTCCTAGTTCAACATTGCTCACAATAAGCGCGTCGTGCCCCGCATTTGATTGTGCTCCTATCCAAACAGTTGATGGGCATGAATTCACAAGTTTGAATGTTCCTGCCCAAGCTGGAGTAAGTGCTGCAAGATCAAAACTTGATTAGAATTTGAAAATAACATAATAATTAAAGATGAGAATGGATAAATATATATAAACTAGAGATAATAATACAATCTTTCATATTGGACAAAAAAAGAACATACAAGACAAAATACATTGGCGTATGCATGCAATGACTGTGATGGGAGACCCAAAGATGCCATTCTTTTCCTATAATTTAAAAGACAGGGCTATGGCAAAAATAAAAAGGCTGTAAGCCTGTAACCAAATATCTCTCCTAAAGACCACTTCACATGTTAAAAGTAAAGAAATGTCAGCAATATTTTATTATCAGACCGAGACACTTTATTCCTTCTTGAAAAGCGTAATTGATTGAATTTTTTTAACCAGAGGCGGGAAGAATGGTCAACCATCTGATATGAAAGAAAGAGTAAAAAAAGAAATTACAAACGGATTGTGTCAGCAAATCGTGTCCTCAGTGTACCGGTTCTCAGTGTTCTGGTAACAAAAAACAGCATAGAACCTCTTTTAACGATGGGAATCCGATATTCCAGACCGCAGAGTATCACATTATGCAGCTAAATCAACCGTAGGAATCATACATTGCTTCAAATCCAAGCTAAACAAATCGTCTAGTCCTTTCTAAGCTAACAAGATCTCAAAGAAACGAAAAAATCAGCAGAAAAAACGAGCAATATATGTGTTACAGAATTACAATATGCAAAGGTAAACAAGATACGGGAGAAAACGAGAAAAGAAGCGAAAAACAAGAAAATCAAGGCATGGTTTGCAATGGAACGAAACAGAGGAATCTGCAAGGAGCGCGTACTTACCTTGGTGAAGAAACAAGAGGAAAAATGCGGCAGAAAAGGCGAGCCTTAAGGCCATTATCTTCCGCCGGAATGGCCGAAGCAGAGGACCGACAGTGAGCAGAGCTTCCCAAGCTTTGTTTCTATATAGAAAGACGCCGCCTAAACGGCGACGACAATGTAACCCCGGCCACATGGGCCGTTTGCCACGCCGTTTGTTTCCATAACTGCTTCATTTCAATGGTTGTGATGAATGCATTTGTTTACTTTAAAATCTTTCCTACAAAGAATATGCAAAAAAACTCCTTTCATAAGTCTTCCTAGTGGACTTTGAAGTCAGCTTGGTCATCAGTTTGGCATGATCTATAAACTAAAGAAAATAAGAAAACAGATCCTCAGTGGATCAGATAGCAAGAACTTGCAAATTCTTTCAATAAGTAGTATATTGTATATTATTATGCTTTAGAATATTGTATATTATGCTTTATCAGCACACTGCCATGCACACACAAAGAGCCGCTGATGTGAATAGAAGTATTCTTTGAACTTTGCAATCGTATTTGATCCAGCATAAGAATTGGAGATTCCATATGTAACCCTTTTGGTGTGATGCTCTGTTAGGTACGCATTATGCACCCTCAACTCCTTAACGGAATACATTACAAGGATGCTATTTACGCTAATACATAGGTTCCACTTGCATGTGAAGCGGTGGTGAAGAATATGAGGTTCAGATACCATTACTAGCAGCTAAAAGATCATTGTTTCTGTTGGGATATCGTTGTTAGAAGTGGTGACATAGATGGAGAAAGGTGCTTTATCGCCTCAAATTCAAAATGTGTTGGTGATAAAGGAGAATGCGATCTCATAATTTATGAACAAGCTCTTAGAGATACCAACAAGTTGCTATTAGCCCTTTAAGGATTGTTCGCAATCTGTTATGCATAGATTGGATAATGAATTAAGATATAAACTAGAATTGAAGTATGTAGTAGACTTGTAGCTTTAGATTGCCCTTGGAGGTTGAGTGGGAATCCCCTCCTTATGGTCTTGGGTTGGAGTACTTATGAGAACAATGCGATGTCGGTGAACGGGTGTGGTGTGCTTATCCCATAGTAGACCATTGGTCTCCAATGAACGTGCTCTTCTTCTTAGTTACAAGCCAAAACTATTGTAATGTATAACATAATAACATGGGATTCCAGAGGGATTTGATTAGATTAAATGATCATACCTAAAACCATAAATCATACCCCTAAAACAATTGAATGGATTGTTATCTAAAAAAGAATAAAATAAAAACATAGATCCAAACGAAAAAATAATCATGGCAGCTTGTTGGTTGTATCGTCAAAGCATGATTTTTAGGACATTAAATTATTTTGGTAGATATTCCGGTCCCTATATTTCATATTTCAAAACTTTGGAGCACTTGCAAAAATGACCGTAATCAAAATGAGAGGTGCCCAAAGGCCTCAACACATGCTTTGGACGGTAGGACTAATGTGACGCTCCGAAAAAAATATATGATATAAATACATATATTGTATGACCATGTCATGAGCACATATGAAGTATGATGACATGTACACCAGTGTTAGGAAGGATTGCACTAGAGTTTATTGTTTTTAAGTGCCCTATATTTTTCAATGGTAAAAAGTAACTGGCTACAATCCATGCTTGATAAATAATTTAGCGTAGTTTGGCTTGGTGATTTTTACCGCCTTAAGGCGATGTAACTGAACTGGCACAACAATGAACTTATTAATTTGCTACATTTAACAAATTGGCTGCGACCATGTATGCTTTAGTTTAACTATGTGTTCTTTTCCTCTATATGCTTTGGTATATTTTGAGTAAAAAATACAAATTGATAAAAAGGCCAGCAAGCTAAGGGCCTGAAGGAGATAGTTCTCTCATGCAAAAGGATTGGAGGAGATAATAGCATATTAAAACAAAGTTCAAAAGGAAGGAAGGAAGGAAGGAAGGAAGTATATTTTAACGTCCACGGAGGCCAACTGGCCTATGAGACGGTTTTACAATATAACGAAAAGTTTCGGAACACAAAATAAAACCACAGAAATCCCTGTACAATGTGTCTCTACCACTGGGATGAAAAAACCCCCCGTGTGGGAGGAAAAACCCTTGTAGTAGGCGTTGAGTTGTGTGGAAAGAAAAACTTATGAAAAGGTTTTAAAGCAAAATTGAAACTTGAAGGTTTGCAGACAGCCACATTGATAATCCATGCCATATCAGGCTGTTTACTTGGATGTATAAACTAACAACTTCAAAGGGATCTGGCCCCTTAGTGACCATAGTCAGCTTGCAGTAATGGGCATTGTCTAGATTTGGCAAAGTCGTACCTTCTTGCAATCGCTTGGCATATAAAATCTTGCTTCAGATTTGGTTCAAGAGCACAGGAGCAGATGTAATTGCAATATTCTTCAATGTGATGAGAGGGAGTCCCAGTCAAGAAATCGGCAACCCATTTTTGGATGTCATTGAATTTCTTGTTTGGGGAGGATCTGCCTGGTCATGAGGAATAACTTTTCTGCAAACAAAGTAGAGTTATGAGAAAACTTTATAAATCCACAAGATACCATAATTGGTTTGAGAGAGGATGGCTTGTGGCCATATAATATCATTATTAAACACCAATTATTTTTTCCCTTCTAGTTTCTCCATAAAAGAAAATCAAAACTCCAAGGGCTTGGGGTATTTGGCAAAAAGAAGTCTTTTTTAGGACTTTCCAGAAAAAGGTTAAGATCCAAAACTTCAGCCGAGATTTCAATAGTCCATTAGCACCAGAAGCATGACCTGAAGAGGTGATCCTCATTTTCTACAGATGATAAACATCTAGGACAAATACTACTACTAGAAAAACTACAATTGAGCCTCTCGCAGTTGGTTGCCAAGCTTTTGTGCCACAATTGCTATATGAAGGCCTTGATCTTAGAATTATTGGGCATTTTTAGAGATGATTAAGGTTTACCTTACATCTTTTTGGTGGAACTTCCCACTTAAGGTGCACGTCATATTTTGATTGCTCATGAGGAACTTGTAAGCCTAGCTAACTTTGAAGGTGAAATGACCCTTATGCTACCAAATGATATTGTTGTTACTCCAAAAAACATGAGAACCCTTGAATTGCAATGTAGAGAGTTTTGATATTGACCCTCATTATGGATGATGGAATGCTCAAAGTGAATAGGGACGTCTGCTTCAAATAAATCTGAAATAAGAACCAAACATTTGTTCTGCTACAACTTAGCTTGATCAGGAAAATTTCTCACTAGGCAGTAATGACTATTATGTCACAGCAAATAAGGGTTCCAGAAGATGCTCTAAGTGAGGAAGAGGGCTCTATTCCATGTATACAATTCTTTGACCTGAATCCAGACATTGATCCATTTCCTTATCAAAAGGGCATTTTGACTGGGATTTTGAACTCGAAATAATAGCATCAGAAAGCTGCATATTAATATTTTAGCCATACGGCTTGCACTTCGTACTATAATGCTTTATAATATTGCAACTGGATGCTTGATATTGCATGTAATAGCTTTGAAAAAGTATTTAGCTGCAAGAGTAGTTGCACGTTTGTCAACTCCAAGGTCTCCCATATGCTTTGGCTTACAACATTCTTCCATTGAAACCCGGATCCAGCATCTCCTATTATTTCGACAAGAAATAAATCTTCTTTGGGACTAAAATGAAGGAAGATTGATAAACATGGTTGGAGGCAATGATTGAATTGGCAAGGATGGCTTAGCCAGCTTTAGAAAGATAATTGAACTTCCAAGTATCCATTTTGTGGTAGAATTTATCAATGATACCAGTCCAGAGCTCGACAACATTTGTACGGATAGCAAAAGGAATATCAAGCAATTTAGAACGAGGGTTCGGAAAATTGAAGTTGCATTCCAGCAGAGTTACAGTTTGAGCACCTAAATCCTGGTTATGGGCATTGAAGATCCATAGAAATGAGGAGAAGTCATCTACAAAATGTCTGTTGAGAAATTGGCCAGTTATAGTATTGTGTAGAGGATACAGATCTGTGATATTGCCATCATCTTTGGTCATTTGAAATCTGCTGTGGAGAGCCTCCACGACAATGATAAAGAGGAAATGGGCAAGGGGACAACCCTGTTTGACTCCTGGCATTCTCATTTGATGAAAACTGAAGAGGTCGAGTTATGGAAAATAGTAAAGAGGAGGTTAATAAAATTGTTGCTGAACCCCAATTTTATGCAGTAGAGCTCCAAGAAGTTCCAAGTTAATTGTATCAAAAGCCTTGGTAATATCAAGCTTTAAGAGAGCCACATCTTGATTTGAGTCCTTTGCCCATCTAAAACCAAGAGTTGCTGTAGCAACATTATCGAGAATATTCCTGCCTTTCAGATATGCAGATGGGCTAGGATTTACGATATTGTTGAGGATGCCCTTTAGTCTTTGAGTGGCAGTTCCTGAAATAATTTTGTAAATGACATTTTTTAGTGAAATAGACTTGTATCAAAAAAGAAAATGGATTCAGGGATCTTAGGAATGTGAGTAATGAAGCTTGTGTTGATCCTTCCATCCATCCTCTTTTTTATGAGAAATTCATTAGCAAGATTCAGGTTGTAAGACCCTATAATATTCTAGTTGGATTTAAGAATTCCGCAAGCAAGCCATTGAGACCAGTGGACTTTCCATTCTTCATGTCTGTGACAACCTGTTGAAGTTCCTCTAAAGAAAAGAGAGAAGTTAGAGTCTGATTTTGGTCTTGAGTGACTCTACTTTCTATATTGATGAAGTTCTCATTATCCATGTAATCAACATCTGTATTGTTACCCATAATATTAATAAAATGATTAGTGGCAGCAATCTTAGGGCCATTGTCCTCACTAATACTAGCACCATAAACCACGACTTCATGGATCTGATTTCTTTTGATTCTGCTATCGGCTTTAACAAAGAATTGTTTGGAGTTCCATCTTCTCTAAGCTAAGTGATCTCAAATTTAGTCTCAGTTCTAAGCTCTTTAGTCTCAATTTCCATTTTGATCCTTTCGTAATCATCCCCTATGGCATTGGACAGTTGATTCAGGTTATTGAGAAGGGCAAGCTTGGCCTGGTGAATCTCTTTTTCCTATATCTTAAGTTTGTTCTTTAGGATCTTAACAAGGTTGCACCACCAAGACATTCAAGGTGCTATAAGGCTTATTGGAAGAGTCAGTAATATCAGAAATGATATTTCTAAAGTCTGAATGATTGATCAGCTGGGTGTTGAGTTTGAAATAAGCATTCTTTTTAGGCATGGCAGCACCTTCTCTAGGGATAGAGAGGAGTTGAGGAAAATGATTAAAGAGAGTATAACCCTTAAGATTGGTCACTCACCCACTATTATTCTAGAGATTCTCACTCAAGTAGAACCTGTCATGGAGGCAGCAGATTGGATCATCCCTGTGATCAGACCAGCTATATTCATTTGAAGCAGTTCTAGCCAAGGTAAGATTTTTTAAAGCTACAAGATCAGACCAGGCATTTTACTCCTCATGAATAAGGGATCTGTATTTATAATTCCTCATAAAATTATGAGTAACCATATTGAAATCTCCACCCAGAACCATCTCATCAACTTCAATATTATTCAATTTTACTCCAGATCATAATTCTTTCAGCAGGGTTGTTATAGGCATAAATGTTAATGGGCCAATTTAAGATTATCAAACTTTTTTTTTTTTTTTTTTTTTTTTTTTTGATGAACGTGGTCCTTTATTACTCAAAAGAATACAAAGAGTACATGGGGGACTCAAAACCCAGTGGAGAAGATATCCACTAGAGCAACACTACCCACCACATACCTAACATAGAAAAGCAGAGAATACAGATCACCATGAGCACAACTGTTTGCTATGAGTAGGTGTGAATCTGAAGATATTGCTCCCAAATGACACTTTTGATGTCATCCTTCAAGGAAGAACATGTGTACGCCTTCACAATGCGACTCACGGCATCGCTAAGCACTTATGCGATATCGAAAAGAGCTGTCCCTTGAAGATGAGGAGATTTCGTCTCTTCCAGATGGACCAGATGATCCAAGCAGATGCTAAGTGGAAAGCCCTCTTTGCCAACTTGTCCCAAGAACTAGGATAGACTGACAATAGGACCTGCTGACTATTCAAGTCACAATGGAAAAGACTCAGAAGCCACTGCCAAGCAGGTCGCACATGGTGACACAAGAAAAAGCAGTGCTCAATTGTCTCACTCCTCTGCGTGCAAAGAGGGCAGATCACAGAGACTTCTGGACGAAATCGATGAACAACAGTGTTTACCCGCACGCATCTATGAGTGATCTGCCACCATAAAATGGATAGCTTAGGATGAAGCAATTTATCCCATACCCATCATGCATCGCTTTTACGATGAGGCTCGGGGATAACTAAAGGCCACTTTGGCGATGGAGGCAACACCTCAGGATGAAGCAGGACCACATACATCGAGTGCACCAGGTGCTCCTCCGTAACACTACCATGAACCACCCAGAGCTGGGGAGCCACGTCTTGTGGGTGTGGAGGAAGTGTAGCAGCTACTTTTTCCCAAATGCTCCGGTCCCAACGAAGGAGAAGGAACTTCAATTTGAACTCATTCCACGTCAACAATCTTGTCTCATTATACCATGCAGATACCGTGAGCACACCTGCTGCTCGCCACCGACGTTGCGTCAATGGATGGACAGAAGAGACCAGGGGACAATCTGCATGACCGTCACCCAAAGGGATCCATCAACAACTGGCTGTAGGATCTGTGTGGGCCATTGGATGGAACTGAAACAAAGTGCGCACAGTCTCCCAAGCAGCTAGCAACCCCTTGAGGAAAGGAGATGCATTAGGATACGGAGAAAGTGGATAGAACAATGCCCATGGGAGGAGAGGCTTAATGGATAGAGAGCCAAAGGAAATGCACCTCAGAAAGACCGGGTGAATGAGACGGACACTGAGAATTATCAGCATTATTGAGAATCCGCCACATGAACTTAGAGATCAGCACCTTGCTCTGGAGAAGAAAGTGAATCATCCCCAGCCCCCCACAAAGTTTAGGCATAATGCACTTCACCCAACTAACTTTAACATCAGCTCCTTCTTCAGTGCCACCCCAGATGAAGTTCCTGACAATACGAACAATGAGCTGCATCTTTGACTGCGGTGCCAGCAAGATGGATGCCATGTAGACATGTCTACCACTTAACCGACTTTTGCCACGTTACACGACCAGCCATGGATAACTTAGCCGTGGACCACCGGAACAAATGCCTTTCCAACCCCTTAATAATGACATCCCACGCATCTCCAGATGAGAGGCGTATACTAACTGGAATGCCTAGAAGCTTAGTTGCCTTCCCATGAGGAAGAACCTTCCACGGAAATGCAAACCACGTAAGACGGCACTGGAGAGTCTAGGGCCACGTGGCGCATACACTTTTGCCACCCCACAAAGATACCGAAGCCAAAGAGAAATCTGTCCAACAAAGGAAATGGCATTTCGCAAATTTCGCTCATCGACCATTAAGAACAAGAAAGTGTCATCTCGTGATACCGATTCTGAGATCTCTTGTGAACCATTATTCATGGGAAGACCATGCGGGATGCCTTCGCGACCGCTGAAGAGAGAATACACGAGAAAGAATCTCGCCACAATTGTAAAAAGCAATCGGTGCCAAAGGACATACCGGCGAATGCCACGCCCCACCTGAAAAAATGTTGATGGTTCTCCTTGAAAAGAATCAAGAACGAAAGCAGAATAATGAAGTTTCATAACATCCATTAACCGGGCACCAAAGCCAAGACGTAAAAGGCACTGCTCCAGGAAACTCCAGTCAACACTGTCATATGCTTTTGCAAAATCCAGCTTCAAGTATACAATGGGGTAACCATGCATTCTAGCCCAATAGAGACCCTCATATGCTGCTGCCACATTATTCAAGATACACCGGCGAGGCAAGAAACCTGACTGCGTAGAGGAGATGGACTCGGTAAGCACGCCACAAAGCTTCTGAGCGAAAGCTTTGGCAAAGATCTTGTACACAACTCAGAATTTACCATCTGACAGTATTATCATTAACCATGAAGATATATTGGATGTTTAAGCTCTTTTTCCAGCCAATGGCAACTCCACCCGAGCTATTGTTTGCAGAAAGAGCCCACAAATCCATATCCGATGGGAGAGTTCTAGCGATTTTAAGACTAAAATTAGAATCAAGAAGCTTATGTTCTTGTAACAGCAAGAAATCAGAGATGAGAGAAGAAAGACAAACTTTTAGCCTCTCTCTTTTACAGGAATCATTAATACACTGGAGGTTCCAGGAAATAAAATTAAGTTGACTAATTGTAAGGAGAGATTCTCCCTGAAACTTCTTCGAATTCGGATAACTCCAAGAATTACCCTTGATATTGCCTTTGGTTTGACTCTTTTGCTTTTTTTTGCTAATCACTATGCCCCATTCTTGCTCATTGGGAATTTCTTTAATGATGATGTTTTTGTTGTAGGGGGCTAGAAAAAGAGACAATTGAGCTAAAGCGATTTTCGTCCTGGTCCCTTTCTTGACTGAAAATACTAATTGCACCAAGATTAGTACCAAAAGTAGTTCTGAAAGATATATTTTCATGAAAATAATTATTTCTTCTTAGATCATCAGAGATAGGAGCTGGAGGATATATTGTGAAAGCTTCCATCCTTTTGAAATCCAAAGACCATTAGGAGCTCGTGGGAGAAAGAACTATTGGAACTGCATTCTCCTACATATTATAGAGACATGACATTCGAGTTATTCTTGGATTCTTGGATTCAAATTTGTTTGTTCTCGGGTCGTTTTTTGCCCTCTGTAATTTTAGACCACCACAGAGTGAGGGAGATTGCTACACTGATTATGATATCTAGGTTCTTGAGGTTCGGGATCTTAACCTGCAAGAAGTTGGACCAATATGAGGAGATAGATTTAGAAATACAGATTGAAGTTGGTTTGAGGAATACTGATCTCAAAAACCTGGCCTAGAGATGGCATTGAGTTGATAAAGAAATTGTCTTAGCAAATGACTTGGAAAGTCTTAGGGTCGAGCTTAAGAATGAAAGGGATCGGACAATGGTGGATCTTAGTAAGATGGAATTTCACTTCACTGGGAGCAGGACAAGAGTCAAGAAAATGGATAATAAGCCCTATATTGGAGAAGTTATTGGTGGCTGAGTGATCATGGATGGCTGAGAGATCAAGGAGACAAGAAGGTTGGATCACTGCTGGGTTATTTTTGGGAGGGACTACTGCAGGGTTAGTACTACAAGAATTTTTTTTTTTCTAACTTTTTAGAAACAGAATTTTGCAAAATCTGAGAGTAGGAGAGATTACTTTTGATCTTGTTAGCTTTGCCTAAGGTTGGAACTTCAATTTATACCTTATTTGTCTTTTCTTGATACTTGATGTCATGTAGACCTCCTCTTTTGAATTCAATGCAGTTTGGGCAGTTACAGTTGACAACATCTTCGGGTATAAAAAAGCAATTTTTATCGATGCATTTGTAGCCCGAGGAGTTGACATAGGGGATCTCACTGATTTGGTACTTTGCCTTAGTGTCTTCCAAGGTGATGACTGAGCCCGAAGGGCAGCTTCAGTAGGGCAGCTTCAGTATAGTATTTAAAATCTTTGTTTCATTTATCAGCAACAAAGGGGAAGGCTTCAACCCATTGATCAACCATCTTGAAGGAAACTTTGCTTCATCCTGCAGAGGAGCAAAGTTCTTGATAGCATTTATTGGCTCTAAGCTTGAGTTCGTCGACAGTAATTTTAAGGTGGCAGCAATTTTGAGAAGAATGACCAAGAGATGAGAGAAAGGTCCAAATGCTAAATCTTATCGAGGGTTTTGAAAGAAAATCTCTTATTACATCAGATCTACCAGCTAGAAAGTCGGATTCATTTTTTCTTATTCTTCAAAAACTTGGAAAATTTCCCCTTCCTTCATCAGATCTAGTGCCTGATAGAATTTGGCAGCAACAACAGCCAAGCTCACACTTCGAGACATTTCAAAGGCCTTCACTTGTTATAGTAGCATGGACATGTCTTAGGGACTCGAAACCAGCCAAGGATGCAGTGAGTGATGATTCTGTCAGTCAATGCAAGTTTCATGGCTATTCGTAGTCCGGATTAGTATCTGATATTAGTCTTAAATGACCTCTTGGGCCTAAGAACCTAGACCTATAACCCAGACTAACGAATGAATTCTACCATGTTGATTAGATTAGCTAGATTAGATCTGTTACTGCGTTTCATTCTGTTATTTAATAATAAATTTTATCTCTATGTGTTTAGCGTCTAGCTTCGGGATTGTCTGCAAGACAACCCCCTATGAGGACCCTTGGATAAAAGAGACAAATCCTTAGTATGGAGTGTCACACGGGATTTTGCAAGGGATTAGAACAGAAAAAACAAAACATAGAACACAAAAGCAAAGGAAGCCCATGCCAAGACAAGAATCCTTTGAATATCAGAAAGAGTACATGAGGTCTTGCAAGAAGCTGAGACACAAAACTGAAATAAGACTAAGTCTCATCTAAAAACTTGAGGTCTAACTCTACTGATGTATATAGTACAATGGCCTTGGGCCCAAAATAGACATATGGCAGAGCCTTTGTGATCTCGGTTACCAACTCCTGGATCTTATGTTTGATTTGAAGGAATCTTCGCGATGCCGTCATTAATGCCTGCAATCCCGCTAAATTAGGGCCGCACTCCCCGTAGGTGGTCATTTTCTTGCCTGGTCCTCTTCTTTGACCCGGGAGAGGGGGGGGGGTCTGCGTGGGTTTCGCCGGGGGCATGGGAGTGCGCTACGGGCAGCTTGACCTTGACCTTTGCCTTTGGCCTGTGTTGTACTCAGAAATAGACGGTGCACGGTGGCATAGGACTAACCCCCCCCCCCACCAAAGAACACTCGGAGGAGAGAAAAGTAGGCATGGTTTCTGGAGGTGGAAAACCGGGCACCTTATTAAAATCATCTATGAGGACGAGCCTCAGAGTGATACTTCTGGATGAGATCATGTCGATCTTTCAAGGCATCCCCAGTGTTTACCCCAATGGACGGTGACGCGTCGAGTAGAAAGCAGACTGCGCCATGTCTTCAAAAGCACGGTGAGCCTTAGCTGGAACATACTGACATTCAATTAGCAGACAAGTCTGGAGGCCAAAAGCACCAGCACTAGCATTGGAGTTGCAATAGTAAACAGACTGGCGATAGAACATGTAAGAAGACACTTCAAGGCAGCAAAAAAAAAAACATGCTTGCCGGTGAATAAACAGATCTAGGGACGTGGCAGCTCTGTCCAAAAATTGAGTGAGTCCCCAGATGGCATTAGTTGGGGTCTGCTAACCTCGTTTATTAGGAATATAGATCCAATTTCTGTTATGATCCAGGGTTTCTCCTTATTGCCAGATATTTCAATGCATAAAGCGTGGATTCCACCTGAGGTCTGAATAAATATGCGCAGGGGTCCAATCAGCATGACCAGCCAGGGCCTTGGTCCAAGAGGATGAGCGCCAATCAAAAGTAAGAAATTGATGGCGTGGAGGTGCTCCCAGTGATGCATAAGGGGTGTCACGTTGAGGAGCAGGCTGCATCATCGGCTGCTGAGCTTGAATGCAGAATTCTTGAAGTAAATATGCGTTCAGGCCCTGACACCAACATTCCCATTCTGGATAGGGAACAAGTGTATTGATAAGAGGAGTTCCACGGGAATGATCTGACCATCTATATAAGCACGAAGACTGTTGAGGGCGCCTAAGTGCTATAAGTAGAGTTGAGCGAACTCAATCCTCATTTCCTCATACATGTTTTTTCAGACTTGCTGCAAAGTTTCTGCAATCCAGAGAGGCAAATGGCCAGCCAACTCGGGCATGTACTCCGCCTGAAGAGCATTAGCCCAGAATTGATCTTGAAGATATTTGTTGTCCTGCTGTAGCAGCCAACTTGTGTGAGTGTTCTCTTGAAAAGCACAGTGTGAACCATCATTAAACTTATCCTCTATATCTGCCAAATAGAAATCATGCATGACATAGGCCATTGGCTGGACAAGACGAAGAATGATTAAATCTTTATCATCACAGGGGATGAGCTGAAAGGTAAGGAGAGCACAAAGAAGGCCGTTGTCTTCTATAAAAATAACTGGCCACAGAGTAAGCAAATCCTTGCTGGTGAGTGTTGAGGGTAATCCTGGCAAAACCCTCAACTAGAATGGTTTAGGACCTCCAGGTTGCTTCAGGCAACCACTCACGAACCTAAATTTTGCAAAACTTCTCACCACAAGCTGTTTAGTACACTTTTTTCCCATTTCAAGAAAAACCCTGTACTCTCTTTTCAATACCAAGTGCAAATAACTGGAGGTTTTATCTTGAAGAATGTATGAATGTGATCCCAACAAATAGTATTAAAAATGTGCAAGACCTTTTTTGAAGTCAGACTATTCTAGATACTTGAAAATTATATGCCCGACCTAGTCAAAAAATCGGTCAATACCCCTCCAGAGAGAGAAATTCTCGGATGTTTTGTGAAATATTCTTTTTGATCTGGGACAACTGTGACTAATCAAATTGCTATTGTAGATGAGTGCAACACCTCTTTTGGATTTATTTAGAATGCTGGATGAACAGGGAATAATTTGCCCTTGTGATGGTTTTTGATGATGAGAGATATTTATCTAGATGTTTTTGCTTTTCCTGAGACAAAATAAAAGAGAATTACTATCTTGATAACAATAGATGGACTGGACTTTTTGTTTAAGGAGTTTGTAGCGAAAAGATAGGTTTTGACTTTTATCAGATAACTAGAACTTAGTTTTGACTAATGTTTATATTTTTACATTTTCTTTGGATGCGGGGCGACTATTCCTATGAAGTCTAAGCGGGGATCTTACTAATATCCAATGGGATTAAAAAACTAGAACAATATTTAGCAGATATGCATAAATTTCCTTGAAAAGAAAGTTGAGAAAAGAGAATTATACCAAAGTCGGATTTTCATTCACTTGACAATCATAACAGGAGTCTCACATAACTTCAAATAGCTCACAATTCATGAGCCGATAATACTTAGGGATCGGACGAGAATATTTGATCAGCTTTTCTTGCTCAATCGAGTAAATTGATGCAAAGCAAGGAAGGTCAAATCCACAAGCGAAGATCGCGACCGACATGTATTTCATTATCAACAATCTCCCAAATGCGAGAAAAGCCCTTGAAATTTCTGAATCGATTTGCCCCCTTTTGAAAATGCTCTGTTCTGTTGTTTTAATTCTTGCAAAATCCAACAGATTACTCGTCGTTTAGCACAGGCTTAGGGTTCTTGAGGTCACTCAGGTTAAATCGGGAGGATATAGTCATGATTAGGTAGTTTCATTTTGCTAAAAATCCGTTTCTTGGCACGCAAATTTTAGGGTTCTTGATTTTTCTTTGCGAAGAAATATCCACAGGCGGAATGAAAAAAGTGGGCCAAGGTATAAATATAGATCCATTTCCACGTTTATTGATTACGTGGTCTCCTCCCACGCCAAGCTCGGCTCGTGTTTCGACTTGGCATGCCAGGGGGGACGCCACTTGGCAGAGGATGAGAGGGTAGATAGATGGGGGGGGGGGTAGATGTAGGTAGGTTTTACCATTTTTTAATGAGGCACGTTTCCCAAGGAAGCCATTTAGAAGGTCAATATAAACTCTTTTTTCAAAAATGTTTGTGCCAGGTGGCATGATTTCATGAGGGCTACCAGGTGGTATCATCAAATTTTTGAATGGAATACTTTGATTTTTTGGTGGAAAAAATAAATGAAGTGACTAGGCATGGGACTTGGTGAGGTGGCAAAAATGATGATGATGTGGTACTTAAGGGTTGGTAACCATCTTTTCCCCTAGTCAAAATGATTTTTTTTGGTGAGGTGGCATGAAGTATAGATGATGTGGATGACACGTGTGATGTGAGTGATGAAGTGGAATTATGAATGATGAAGTGGATGTTATAACTTTTGCAATTTTTACATGGAATGCTACTAGGGAGTTCACCTCTTGCATAGTTGGACAAATCTTGCTTTTTTTGTCCTTCCTTCTTTTGTAAGACCTAGTAGATATTTAGAACCTAGGTATTCTTGAAATGAATTCATGGGGCTCCCTAGTGCTTAACTTTAGTGAGTAGGTGGATGGAGCATGGAGTGTGTGTTTCATTTGACTAGGGGAAAAAAAAGTTACCAACACCATAGTATGTAAATGGAGATGTGGAAAAAAAAGGCTAGACATGGAATGGAGAAGATGATTCAAGACATAGAATGGAAGAGAATGGCTAGGCAATTCTTCAAGAACCTTAAGAATATCAAACTTCAATGCTCAAATGATGAACAAGATATCATACCAAGTTGTGATCTTGCAATCTTCAATGGGGTATCGAATTTTAGTAACTTGCCTTGTGACCTCCCACTTAGCCAAAATACTCCTTTTATGTTTCCCAAGTGAATGTCCTTCTTTGGTTCTTCAAGTCCTTGTGTCCTTTGTAACTTTTCAAATGGTCTTCAAGTTGCAACTTCAAATACTCCTTGTGTGCTTATTGAACCATGTATTTGGAAATGCCAATGGCTCTTCTATGCTGCCATGAGTGGCAGCAGTGAGGGTCTCTTGAAGAGCTCCATTAGCATTAAACCATTTGAGCAGAAAAAGATGTCTGTGGGACAGAACATAGTCCAAATAGCTCATGGATTTTGGAAAATCACCAAGTATGTGGACAACTAAGACAATGTAAGTCTCATGCTAGTGATGAGCTTCATCGACAGATTGAATTGCTTGTTTCAACTGGTGTTCCAGATTATGGATTCTGTTATCTTTTTCTGTAAGGAGATGGAGTTGTTCCTTGATTTTGCGGTGAGGATACGTGGCCTGTGAAGACGAGGGACCATGAATGGAGATCTGTAGCTGGAGACTAGCAATCTCAGCGTCATCCACGATCTTCTATTTTTGCATGCTTGCAATTCTGTGACCTGAGTTTGAATTGCTCCTAACTGACCTTCCAAAATAGTGATATGTATTTCATCCTACATGGTAACATGCTATTCACGGGTGTATCCATTCATTCTACAAGCCCATGTAGAGGGCTTGGGTGTCCACAAGAAATTTGTCCTTGACATTGATCTGAACCAAAAGCTCAGTGATGGTGGCTTGATGTTCTTCCATAGCAGTGCGTGTCTCCTGTTTCTTAAGGATGGCAGCCCATGTCTCCAACAAGGCACTATGTTTACTCTGAAAGCTCTTATCCAAAGCCTAGGTCTGAGCGCCGGCAGTCTGAAGATCACACTTCAAAGCATCAGTGGAATCCACATAGTCTTTAATGCCATTCATGAAATGATCTTGAGATTCCTAGAGCCTGAGCATACGACTGGCAACATTCTGTTCATATTCATATAGGGCCCGTCTGGAGAGTGGAGATATGATCGGCAGAACAGGCAACAAAGGTTGTGGAACGATATGCGTGGATGTGTGGGAAGCTTGTTGGGAGGTGGAGGCGTCAACGTGAGTAGACTGAGAGGAGGTGACATTGATGACCTTAGAAGGAGAGGGGCGAGCATCGGGCCGAGGTTGTTGTCGTTGAGAAAGTTGGACCTCCATGCGTGGGCGAGAGGTCTCATCTTGAAGTTCACGGATAGGGCGAATGACTGAATGGATCTGACTGGAAGCTTGAGAGGTGGCTTTTAAGTGTCTTGTGGAAAGGCGACTAGAGTCTGGAAGGCATTGATTGATAATGGCCTAGAAATGGGCTCCCATGGTAGAATCAAGATCCGAATCAGGAGATTGGCAAAGGCAATCTAGTTCATGGACAAGTCGTTGGAACAGAATTTGGGGTCAATCAATAAAACTGGTGGAGTGAATAGCAACAATGGCTGTATGGAAGAAGTGCTTGTTGATGTGAGTGTTCTTGACAGAATACCCATAGAATTTTTGCCACAAAAACTTGACGAAAGCTTCATGAGGCTTAGCGATGTTTGTAAGCTTGTGGGTTGTGGCAGCATAGGGGGCTTGATCATAGACTGTGACATCATGATCCTGCGAAGCAGCGCAATTTAAAGAAGGAGTGTGTCTGAGTAGTTAAAATACCTGTGCCAAAAGACTTTGATTTAGAGTGATCCGAGTATGATCCACCATCGTCTAGTACGCAGCATCTGTCTTGACCAAATGCGCGACAGACTGTCACTGTTGCACATATTTTGGAACAGGGAGTTCTTAATTGGCGAAATCAAGCAAACCCGCCTTTTCTGCAACGTCTCGGCTGGCGCCTTTAACCTCCTGAACTGTTGGTATGGAAAATATCACAGATGGAAAAAGATCTGGACTCATGGGCACAGTGGCCTGTAGATTTGCCAATTTCGGTGAAGCGGCCATATCGATTGGAGCAAAGAGCTTGAGAGAAGAAGGCGAAAGACAGAAAAGTTTGAGCATTTGGGTTTGCGGTTCAACGGAGATTTTAATAGAAAGTGTGGAAAGCAGAATCTGAACCATTAATTTTGCCAGATGGCAGCATCGCGGAAGAGAATGATCGAGAACCAAAATTTTGGCTAAGTCCCAAAAAGCCAATTGAAGGAAGATCAATGGTGGAGATTGACAGGAATGAAATGTGCGATGCGACATTGTGGTGGTGTACGAATAATGGTTTGATACAGCTGTGGTTTAAATGTGCGTAATAAAAATGGGCAACTCGAGAGTTCAAATGGTTTAAGGAAGAAGGTGATGGGAGGAGCAGGCCCGAGAGAAGGTACCGCTTCTGAATTTGCGGCGAGATATGGGAATCTGGAATTGGAATATATCGCCGATATGGATAGGTCAGCAAAAAGTGATTGGGCCACCGTGGCAACCAAGAGTCGGTAGGGCTATATAAGCCAAGCAAGGATGGAAGCGAAAACACTATCAGTTGCAGCGATGGAGATGGTGAACACCATGCTGAAAGAACTGCCTCGAATGGTTAACATGCGGGATGAACAACCTTGATTTATGGAAGATAAAAAATCGTGTATTCCCATGGATGGCTAGCTGTTTATATCCACAGACAATCCTGACACAATGTCCAATTATCATAACGTGATTCTGGACCTTCGCTATGATCTGGAGTAGGGTTACGTGATCCTGTGGGCCTGCGCTATGCCAAACCTGGAATAGCCAAAGAATTAGAGTAGGATTTTGTCTGTAAAGTAAGCGCAATCCCATGCGATTAAGTAAGGGCACTGCCCATTTTTGTAATCTGACTCTTTTGAATATATAACATATAAGACTGCTACTTAATCGCCTTGTCTGTGTCTTGAATTGTGTCTGTTGATGAATCAGTATAAAATGGTTTGAGACAAAAGCCACTAACCAAGGTAGGTAATGGAGTGCCATCGAATTCCCCGAGTTGAAACTCACTCGGTTGTACCACTTTAATAATTTTGTAACGACCAAGCCAACGAAATTTGAGTTTGCCTGAAAAATTTTTGTACCTGGAATCATAAAGAACTAAATCTTCTTCCTTGAAAGTTTTGATTTTGATGTGATTGTCATGCCAGGATTTTCGTAATTGTTGTCCTACAAGAACCCTGAGATAGGTCTCTGCGAATTTCATCTAATAGTTGCAATTAATACACCCTTTCCTGTAAAGCGGCGGGAGGATCATGGACAGTAACGAGTTGGAATCTGAGAATGGGTAGGACAAACTCAAAAGGCATCAAGGCCTCTTGGCCATACACAAGTTTGAAAGGTGTCTGCCCTGTAGCAATTTTATACGTAGTATTATAAGCCCATAAAACAGTGGGTAACTTTTCTTGCCAATCTTTCCTGGAAGCATCACAAATCTTCTTTAGAATGTTGATGAGAGTTTTGTTGGTACTTTCAGCAAGACCATTGCCTTGTGGATAATATAGTGTACTCTTCCAATGATGGATATGCAAGTAGCCAGTGAGTTCCTTGACCATTTGATTGACAAAATGAATACCTCGATCACTCACGAGTTCTGTGAGGCAGCCGAAGCATGTAATGACGTGCGTGTAGAGCACCCACACCATGTTGACTGCAGTGTTATCAGGTAAGGCACAGGCTTCAGCCCACTTCGTGGCATAATAAGTGAGAACAAGGATGTATCGAGCATGGGAGTTTCGAGCAGGAGGATCAATTGGCCCAGCAAAATCCATATCCCATTTGCTAAAGGGTAACGGCGTGGCTACATGAGTTAAGGGTAGAGTGTCACGGGTCATGGGCCTTCCCATGCGTTGGTAGATGTCACATTGGCGTGCATGAGCATGAGCGTCCTTGAATAGCATGGGCCAAAAATAGCCAGCAAAAGAATTTTTCGTGTCGTGTTATCACTACTAAAATGGCCTCCACAAGCCCTTCATATGCTTGACGAACAATCTCCGGGACTTCATGAGGAAGAATACATTGGCGCAAAATCATATCCTTTCCACGCTTGTAAAGATGTCCAGTAACCATGGTATAGCCACGAACTTCGCGAAGAAATTGTTGACGGCATGAGCGTAGCTTTTTTGGAGAAAGCGTGGGACCTTCAGATGGTAAGGCACCAGAGAGAAGATATTATTGGTAGTCATGGAACCAGTGTAGCGTAGCTGTGACCAAGAAGAGTTGGGCGTCCAGAAAAGTGTCTAAAACTCCTGAGGATGGGTCATCGGTGTAGATACGTGAAAGATAATCAGGCAGCTTTATGAATAATCTCAAAGAGAGCAAACTCCTGTAGAAGCAGCACCCAGCGAGTAATACAGCCCGTGGGCGCGGTCTTATTGATTATATAAAACAAAGAACTTGATTTTGCTTCCCAGCAGACAGTGGCAAAATCTTACACACAAAAAATGAGTCTGTGTGCTTCTCTTTCCATGGCAGAATAATGTTTCTCTATAGGGTTGAGTTTCCTGCTGACATAACGAATTGGTTTGTCCCGGTGAGAGTCATATTCTTGGGAAAGATCATGACCAATAGCAAAAGCTGAAACATCGACATGAACGTGAAAGTGCTTGTCCCATTGAGGTGGAATAAGTACAGGAGCTTGAATAAGCAAAACCTTCAATTTTTGAAAGGCTTCAGCCGCCTGTGGATTCCAAGCCCAAGTGGATTCATCACCCGTATGGATGGGATCAGCAATGGCAACTAATCCAGGAATAAAAGTAGTATAATAATTGACTTTCCCAAGAAAGGAGCATGTCTCCTTAATGTTGGTAGGCACCTGCGCCTTGAGAATACATCTGATTTTCGCAGGGTCCCTGGTAATGCCTTCTTTACTGACAATATGGTCTAGAAGAACACCTGAAGTGACGCAGAAGGTACACTTCTCGGGATTTAAGCTAATGCCCGATTCATCACATTTTTGAAAAAGAAGCTCGAGTTTGGTGAGATGATCATCTATGAAGCTGTAAGCAAAAAAATCATCTTGAAAAACTTGCAGAAAAGCATTATCTTTCATATAATCCTGAAAAACAGAAAGCATAATGCGCTTAAAGTGGAAGATGAGTTGGACAAATCAAATGGCACCACTTTATAGGCAAAAGTACCCCACGCCGTGGTGAATGCTATTTTCAACGAATCTTCAGAGCGGATGGAAATTTGATTGTAGCCAGAGAAGCCATCCATGAAGGAGTACTCGATCAGAGTGCTCAGGTGCACATGGAAGAATTTGAAGCTCTTGTTGTTTTTAATGGACACTCTCAGCCCCAGCTCAAGTTTCACATTTTCTCTATCACACTACGTGGCATAGCACATCAATGGCTCATGGCCAATAAAAGTCATTGGAAACAAAACTGGCCCGACATGAAGACATCCTTTCTGTCACATTATGGCACCACAGATGATAATCAACAACTTCTCAAGCAACTCAATGATCTTCAACAACAACCCACGAAATTTGCCCGTGATTTTGCTGATCGTCTGGATATCTTGATTAGCAAGCTCAAGGAGTATCCCATGCAGAGTCAGATCTTAGTTTGGTTTCTGCAGGGCCTATCTCCCGCTATTCGACTTATGACTGAATACTTGCAACCCAAAACGTCGGACCATGCCATCGAACTGGTCAATCATTCCGTCGATGTGTCTTCACGAGGTGTTTCCCTCACAGATCTCCCCTTCATCCCCCTTGTTCCACAAAATGCGATCCAATCTCATCAATCTGCTCCACCACAACGAAGCCAAATCTGGTGCCACATTTGTAAGTATCAAGGTCATCTGCCAATGAATCAATTCCACTAGTGGTCCTCCTCACTGCAAGCATTGCAATATGTGCCACCACGCTACTGAAGAATGCACGCGCACTTATCCCATGCCTTTTCGCTTGGCGTTCTAAAGGTAATTTTCTTAATATTTTTTTGTCCTGTTTCATTTGTGCCTTATAAAACCTGTTACAGAATTTCTTATGAACATATTGGAAAGTACTCCTAGATGAACAATATAAAGCATTGTTGAAGATTCGTTTGTGTAGTCCACCTCCATTTCCTACAGCCACTTTCTCTTTTTTTTTTTTTTTTTTTTTTTTTTTTTTTAGCTCAAGCTTCCCATTTTTCTATTTCGGCTTCATTTTGTTAGCGTTGTGGTAGAACTGTGGTTTTAGTGCTTGTTTAAGAACTCTTAGAGAACTATGGCCTGCCACAAAAACATGCCTAAGATGGAAGCACGAGTTTGGATCTTTCCGATTTCTCCAGTTGGGTAAGAGCATAGTGAATTACTTATTTGCATATGGTCAGCTACTTTGCAACCGTGTTTTGCTCTATTTAAGATCAGTTTTATGCATATCTCTCTAATCTATAGATTTACATGCATCTCTCGAATATTATTTGATGTTTCTTCTTGGCAGACTCACAAAAATGGAAAAGACATTAGTCATCAGGGTGAATGAAGGATGTGGAATTGTGACTGACCATTTGTAATGAAATAAGATGGGACGGGCTACTAGAGGATGAAAAAGAATTTATATTTCTTGGGGATGAGAAGTGGCCTTTATATCAATTGGATATGTGCAAAGAGAACCAAGCTCTGGTTGAAAGTACATTATCTGCTGCCACTACAAAGTTTCAAGAGGAAACTAGAGTCTTTGATGCTGTCTTTAAGCTTTATGAGAAGACTATTGGTGGATACGTAAGACTTAATGGCATGCATATTGTTTGTGCCATGTGTGATGTGTGAACTGTTTCCAAAATCTGGAGATCTGAATGGCCGTATGAGAGACCATATTCTCTAAAAGAGATGCGTCCATGCTATCATGAATATTGAGAAGGAGTCAGATGAACAAGCAGCAAGAGATGGGCAACCCAAGAAGAATTAGACCCGAGTAGAAGCATGAAAGGGTGCTCTTTTTTTGGGTTGTTTGTTTTTGCATTAAAATGTACAATATCTAGCTTAGAATTCAAATTTTGTATGTTTATTTCTTGCCGTAATTATACATTAAAATATTACGTACGCTTGGGAAAAATTTTAACTTTCTTGATTTGGTGGGAGAAATTTTTTTTGCTTCATGCTTCGAGTTCCTCTTCTTCGAGTTTCAGGTGGTTTTGTTGGGCCATGATCAAAGAATATGGGAAGATCGAATTTTTTCAGCTCTCCTGCTTTCAGAAAATTTCTAAGACTGAGTGGCACCATCTGCCATTGTAAAGAAGAGATTGTCATCCCCACCATCTGCAAAAACCAAAAGGAGATTGGCATCCCCACCTGCTACAAAATCCAGGCACATGAAGGTTTATGATTAACCTGAAGAGATCAGGGCAGATCATGTGAGGAGAAAACAGGCCAGACTGTTCTTCAAATATTTGGATAAGATTATGAAAGCACTTTGGGGAAAAGTAGTTAAGAAGGGGCTATCCAGAGTACCTTGTTCAGCCAAAATTTAAGTCCGAGTTTATGGGTTTGTATAGGCAGTGTCTGATAGAAAAAAAGTGAACAATCACATCATTCCATATTATTTTGCTAAAGCTTTTGCTTTCCACAAGGCTGGGAAGAAGGTAAACCTGCGAAACCTTGCCAAAGAGTTTTCAAAGAAGGATTCAGAAGCTAATGAGGATTTAGTGACCATAAGATCTTCCAATGTTCGAAGTATGATAAATCCAGCTTTGCCATATGGAAAGGACCAACCGCAAAGGATGAGAGATGCATGTCATTGTACATCAAGCAAGAAAAGGTGCAGAAAATGATTTTAGAACATGAGCAAAAAAGACTCACATCCGAGAAAGAAGTCATGAGATGGGATGTAACAAAAGAAATACTATAAGAACAAGTGCAATCTTTAAAGAAAAAGATGGAGCTTTGTTCTTCTGAAATTTCTAAGATAAGGGTTGAGCAAGCTTTAGGAAAGGGCTCTTCAAATGATTTGAAAATTTGGGAGGACAAATTTGAATCTTATATTGCTGATAAAAAATCTACAATGGAGACTATTCATAATATGGAAGTTAAATTAACTCTAGCCAATTTCATCAGAAATCCATGCGTTGCAGGCTGCACTGGCAAACAATGATGAGAAGATGAAAAAAGTGGATGAATTGCTGCAATTTATGGAATCCCATTCATCTCTATATCTTGTTCCAAGCCCTTCTATTACACATGTTCAGAAGCATAATATGACTGCCACAGTAGCATCAATAGACATTTGCTTGTTTTGGGGACATCATTTTGCTATTGGATTGGACATGGTGCACCTAGCTCCATGTCATCATGGATACTATCTTCTTTGTATCTCCTATATTTTGCAGCATAAATCAGAGTGCATACATGGTTGCAGATGACCTCCGAATTAGGAAGTGCACTAGGACTCCAAGGTAACGTCTTTTTTTACATGCTTTCATTGTACATTTCATTGTTTAGATTGCATAAAATATCTTGCACATAGTATGAACATGTTGGTAATGCATGTTCATTTTGTAATGTTCCAACTTTTTAGTTACATTCATGTCATGAGATTGCAGTATTAAGCTTCATTTGCAGATGTTGCATTCACTACGGTTGTATATATAATCTATTTTTGCATTAATTGCTTGTGCTGCTAGTGCATGTTGTACTACTTCTCTCTTTATATGTTTTTTTTCATGATGTTGTTGAGAATATTAGCCTTTACAATACAAGTGTCATAAGGGACAGGTGTTTATGTCTGGCTGGGAACACCAAACGATAGAGAAAAGGGAAAACCGCGCCCGTCAGGAAAAAGGAACGAATAAAAGAGGGGAGGACCTATTTGTACAGGGGTGGATCAATTATAGAAGAAGCTCGATTTGGAGTCATCTGCAAGGCCACATTTTCAATCAGAAACCTTCGGATCTGAAACAAATTGGAGCCAAGATTGGAGCAGAGATCAATTTGGGAAGAGATCAATGACAGTTTTGTAAAAGCTGCTTGGGTTCTCGGCTATAGTAGTGCAGCAAGAATTCATTGTAGAAGCTGATTGCATCAGTGGTATCAGAGCCACTAAGATATGGCTAGTCGATTGGCGTTAACATATTTGAATAGTACAGAAGTCTTTGAGGGAGAGATTGGCTTCCAGCTTTGGAAGGCCAAGGTGATGCAAGCCCTCAAGGTAGACAAACTGTGGGATTTGGTCGATCCAACCAATGAAAATGTCATACCTCTAAAACTGAAAGTCAAAATAGAAGCATCTGGATCAGAGGCTAAGAAGGAAGATATTTTGGAGGATGAAGAGAAGGAAGAAATTGCCAAAACAATAATTATGGCAAAGTTGGATGGTGATATTGTGCTTGAAGTTCAACACAAGTGCGCAAGTGAGTCAAAAATGTCATCGCAGATTGATGTCTTGGAGATGAAGTTGCGGAATTTGCAATACAAAAAAGATGACGATTTGAAGGTTTTGGTACGCAATCTTAGGCTGCAGTTGATACAGGAGTACACTACAATGAGGAACAAAAGATATTGGCCGTAACCAGGGCTTTTCAGATTTTATTTAAGGATCTTGCTATGTTGGTTAGAAGAACAACATCCACTCTGGATGAGGCAGTAGAGGCAATCAGGACGGAGCTTGAGCAAGACGTGCTGGTGAAAGCAACTCCTCCCATAGAAGGTGAAAAGAAAGAACATCCTGTAACCTTATATACAGGAGGGAGGGCTTGAGGTCGTGGAAGAAGTAGAGGAAGGGGGGGAGAACATATACAGTGCTACGGATGCGAGGAGTTTGGGCATATCAAGGCGAAATGTCCAAATCGAGAGAAGTGGAGCCGAGGACGTGGTTCATCTGGTCAAGGAAGGGGACGCGCAGTTGTGGCAACCATTGGAGAGACGTCGAGCAAAGAAGCACCAGCAATAGGAGTCCTCACAGAAGAAAAAGCAAGTAAATGCGATTTCCCTTTTGAACTTATCCAATCTATATCCAAAGTCAATATTGAAAGCAAATAACAGTTAATGGAAAGAATGTTTTGAGTTTGCTAAATACATTATATGCCCCAGGGATGCTATTTAATTTGATTTCCGTCGCAAATTTAGTAGATAATGGATTTTGATTTGTTCTTTCACAAATGTGGATGCAAGTTTATTAAAGGAGGTATTAAGCTATTTGAAGCTCAAAGGAGAGAGAGTTTATTTGAATTAGGGCCATTTCCCACTCGCCATTAAGTTAAGTTAATTTAAACGGTTGGTTATCTTTTAACTTAACCGAAAAGAGATTATGCTTTCCCATTAAGGTCGTTAAGTTAAGACTAACTTAACGGATTATGAAGATATACATTCCCACTAGACTTGTTAGGGGTCACTTAGGTTAAATTCAAAAAATCAACTTAACCTAACATTTACAATGAGTTGATGTTTCACACTAGTAGTTAAGAGACTTTGTTAGGTTAGAGATAACTAAGTCCATTTCTCACTTTAGTTAAGAGATGCCATTAAGTTAAAGATATCTAAAGTATTTCTTAGTTGTTGAAGCCAACAATCCATGAAGAGATACAAGGTTTATTTTCGATCTCTTCTCTTTCTATATTTTCGATATTTTTTATCTGTCTCTATTTTCTCTCTCTCTATATTTCTCTCTTTTTTAACCTTAATTTGGATGTCTCATTATTTTTGGTGGGTGTCACATTTTTCTTGGCATTGGAAAAGCCGTAGGTACACGCTCCATGAAAAAAATCTAAGAAATGTTTCCACTATCGAAAAAAGAACTACAAATTCTAGTCATTAGATGTTCAAATATGCCCAAAATATGCTCTAAGGTGCAAAAACTACCCTAGATTCAATTCGATTCTAATGAATTGTCCCTTGAGCAAAGGAAATCCAAAAGGCTTTTGATCCTCAAGCTACTCTAGCTGTGAAATAAGCCATTTTCATAAAAAAAAAATAAAAAAAAATAACCTAACTAGATTGTTACCCCTTTCTCACTTAACAGTTAGGTTAAGTTAGTTCTTAACCGAGTTAAGTGTACCTTTCCTGGGTCACTTAACTTCTAGTTTAAAATAAGGGGTCCAGTTAAAGTTTTAATTTAACTTAACTTAACTATTATCAGTATGAAAGTGACCTGGTTAAGTTAACCATAGTTAAAATTTAACCAAGTCCTAACCTAACTGGTAGTAACTTAAGTGCTAGTGTGAAAGCAAGTTTTCGTTATTTACCCTATTTAACCTAACCTAACTGCCAGTGGGAATTGACCCTTAGACGTTAAGACGATCAAAGATACTATCAATGAAGTATCTCTCCTTGATAGCATAAAACTTTGGCACTTAAGGTTGGGTCATGTAAATTACAACAATATCAAGATTGCTAAAAGGGATAATCTTTTGGATGAGTTGAGATGCTGTGATTGATGATGTCTGTGAAGGTACATGTTAGGAAAACAACATAGGTTGGCTTTTAGAAATAAAGGAAGAAGAGCGCATGGATTTCTTGAATTAGTGCATTCAAACGTTTGTGGACCCATGCAAGTTGAAAGCGTGGCGCTAAGTCTTATTTCACTACATTTGCAGACGATTTTAGTAGATGCACAAAGTGTTTTTGTTGAAAACCAAGGATCAAGTGTTTGATGCCTTTATGTTGTATGTCGCCGAAGTTGAAAGGGAGGCATTTAAGATCTGACCTTGATGGAGAGTACAAATCGTCAGAATTTAACATGTATTGCCGGATGCGAGGAATACGAAGACAATATACTTGCAGATCTATATATGCCGCAACAAAATAGAGTAGCAGAATGCAAAAATTGCACAATTATAGATGCGGTCAGATCCATGCTTAAGCATGCAGGTTTACCGAACAATTTTTGGGGAGAGGCGGTTGCAAGAGCTTGTTATATCCAGAATAGATTGCCCACAGTTGCAGTAAAAAATGGAGTACCGGAAGAGGTTTGGACAGGGAGAAGATAGTCTGTGCGGCGGTTTAAAGTCTATGGATGTCTCGCCCATATGTTGGTACCAGAAGAATTAAGAAGGAAACTAGATGACCGCAGTGTGTGCACATTTTTAGTAGGGTATGATGAGGAGACGAATGGATACAGATTGTATGACCTAGTCACATGCAAAGTGTATGTGAGTAGAGATGGAGTGTTTAATGAGAGTGTATTGTATAGAGACAGAAAGACTCTAGACCGGCATGAAGCTAAGGAATGGATACCAATAGAGGATTTAGAACATGATCCAGAAAGTAATGAGGAAGAAACAGGGGTTTCAACATCTAGGTTTGAAGAAGACGACATAGAATTAGAGACTAATGAAGCCATAGAACTCGATATTATAGATGTTGAGACTGACACTAGACCAGATGAGGCGCATGAGGTCATTGAGATCGATAGTGCTCCTCATGAACCGGAACTTGAACTAGAGGGGGTGCATGAGGCTGTTGAGGTCGATAGTGCACCGGAAATGGGACGCCAAGTAGTAGAAGGAAATAGCAGGAGGAGTTCGAGAAGTGATGCAAAACGTCTAAAAGCTGAGGTGTCGTTTGATACAGGAATGTACGGTAGAGAAGAAAGTGGAAGAACAAGAGGACCACGTACAAAAGGATATACCTAGGAAGAAGGCGTGGATTATAAAGATGCTCTTATAGTCAAAATAACTAGTCTAAGAGCACTCATTGCGATTGCAGTACAGAAAGACATGGAAATAAATCATATGGATGTTAAGATGGCTTTCTTGAATGAGGATTTAGAAGAAGAAATCTACATGAAGCAGCCGCGGGGATATGAGCAAGGTAATGAAGTAGTGTGCAAATTGAAAAAGGCTATTTACGGGCTTAGACAAGCAGCTAGATAGTGGTATTTGTGTATGAACAGGTTCTTGATTTCCGCTAGATTTATAAATTAAAAAACTGAAGGGAATCTATATATGACAAAGGATGGGGATAAATGTTTAATTATGGCCCTCTATGTGGATGATTGTGTCATTGTGAGCAATGACAAAAACATGCTGGAAAATTGCAAAACTCTGTTGAAAAGCCGATTCCATGTGACAGACTTGGGAGATCTTGAGAAGTTACTGGGAATGGAAGTTCGAAGAAACAGAAGTACACAAGAACAAAACATCAAAGGAGTTTTAGCTAGGTTCAGAATGCTTGGCTGTAATTCAGCAAAACACCGATGGCATCAGGAGTAAGGATTTGCAAGGAAATGTGTCCAAAAACATCTGAAGAGACGAAGGAAATGGAAGCTAGACCATATAGGTCTTTGATTGGGTGCTTATTTCATATTGCAAATTATACCCGGCCAGACATAATGTATGCAGTCAATTTACTTAGCAGGCATAAGAATAATCCGGGGGTACAACATTGGTTGGTGTGACGTTCCAGCATAATATACGCCCCGAATACGTATATTATACTGCCACGTCACCCATACATGGCACGGATGACATGTACTTACAAGACGTATAGGGTTGCACCTAGAAGGCAAGGGTTGCACCTAGGGGGCAACATTGAAAGTTGTGCATGTTAAATAAACATACACAATTATTAAACCCCATGGACCCCATTGGCAAATGGCTAAATCCCATTGGGCCAATGTCTAACCTAACCCTAAGGGTTTCTATATAAGGGTTTTCCCCTTAAACCCTAAACCTTTCTTCTCTTTGCATTTTAGGGTTTTTCCTAGAGCTCCTTTCGTCTCTCGAACTCAGGGTTTTCTTGAGCCATTTCGGCCAAGTCAAGACCCAATCCGCATTGCTCGGCTCTGAAAAGCCGTCTTTGCACAACAGATCATCGTGTAGCAGCAGTCTTCAGTAGGATCAAGAGCATGGATGCATTCCGAGGATCAGGAGCAGGTCAAGGACCAGGTATCTAGTCATTATGTTGTGCAAAGCTGCCTTTTGGCTAGGCAATAAGTTGGTTTAGTATGTTCGATCAGCCCTAGAGGCCTGATAGATCCCGAGATCATAAGCCCTAACAAAGGAACCTAACTCTAGATGTTTAGGTAGATCGATCTGATGTTATTCTCTATTTCAGTTCTGTGATGTTATATGTATTTCACTATGTGACCTCCATGTATTGGGAAGGGGGGTAGAGGCTTAAAGCTGTGTAGCAGATGATCTTAGATAGCCTACTAGTTCCCAACTATATGCGGCCTGTGCACAGGAGCCTGCCTGGTTGTGGGTGGCGGGGCTAGGCCGGGTGATAAGGAGGAACTTGTCTCATCACAGACTGACCCCTCTGGTAGTAAGGCCTATCGGGGGTCTATGTGGGCTAGGCTTAATGGCTTGTCACTGAGTGTGGGCAAGGCATGAGCTCGACACTCGTGGGGTGATGCGTCACCTTCCATTGAGTTCAAGTCGAATACGGACAGTGGCCCTCTAGCCGCCTACGATGGGCATTGATGCCTCTGGAGGGGAGGTGACTCCCCTCCTGCCTCATCAGGGCTGGGGAGATGCAACCCAGTAGTAGTAGCCCCTCTGGCTATTCACCTGGCAGGCTACGGTCAGGCCCCAATGCTTTTCAGCCTACTCTGCAAAGTGTGCACGGGAGGGGCGGATGGAGTGGACTACCCTAAGCTATGTTCTTATGCCAGCCACATCCATTTGCCATGAATTCTGTCTGCAATGACTTCTGGAGGCCCTAGACGTCAGTCATACCCCCTTGAGTCAGAGCCCTGGGATAGGTTTTTCCCTTACTGTTATTGTTCATGTTGATGCTGTTGTATTGATGATGTTATGATGTGTTCACCCTTCAAGGTGATTGTATTGTTATATTGTATCATATGCTCATCTTTGCTCACGCTTCCGCAGATAGATCGACTCGAAGGGAGACGGGTGAATGACACATCCACTCTTCCCTTGCTGGCTCATTCCACTGGGAGTGGAGTCAGGTGGATGGCCCCTGCCAGTTTGGCTGACAGGGGGAATGCTCCGTCTTCTGATACAGTGTGTACACCGTAGAGGAAGCAGGGGACGTCACAGTGGTATCAGATCATGATCTTGGTAGACCAAGATCGAGCACTGACCATTTTTCCCATAGGACTAACAGTAGACTCAAGCCTTGGGCACCCAAGTAGGAACCTCGAAAATTGGAATTTTTTTTTTCCAATTTCTAGTGTAATAAATAGGTTAATGCTAAGTTAGTAATAAGTTTTAGCAAGAACCAACCTAAATCATCCAAAAAGAGGTGACCCCTCACAGAGTGCGCCCAAACCACTTTGGACCATGCTCCAAAGTGCTCCCCGCGCATTGTGTGAGTGGTGGACTCATGTTGACCTAGTTAGATGTATAATTTAGCTAATCTAACAGTGCAGTTCAGCTTATTGCTTAGATTCTAGCTAGTTTTGCATGTTAAAACACAAAGAAGCCCTTGTAAATTGAAAATTGGACCCAAAAAGAGGTGACCCCTCACAGAGTGCACCCAGACCACTTTTGACCATGCTCCAAAGTGCTCCTTGCACACTGTGTGAGTGGTGGATGCTTTTTGGCTAAATAAACCTAATGTACTCCTCATATCTACACTAATGCCCTCTAGATTGGCCAAATATGGAATTGCAGGTCCGAACCCTAAATTTCCTCTACCTATAAATAGAAAATTAGGGTTCCTCATTTGTCCTCAGCGCCTTTGGAGAACAGCTCGCCCCCGAAAATGATTTTTAGGCGCCCGAGCTCAGATTGCCTCAAATCAAGACATGGCCTGCACCAAACAAACCGCCCGAATCACAGTGCCCCCTGGTTATACCAGCGCCCAAGAGCGGGCAGCGCAGCAGAAGGCCCGTCGGGCTCAAGACCGAGCCAGGCGGGAACAGAAGGAGGAGCCGAGCAGCCCACCAGAGCTCGACCTCGACGAGGAGGAAGCTGCAGAAATGTTGGCTAGAGAGCTCGAGAGAGAGCTCTTCAAGGATTTAGAGAAGACGGAAAAGAAGAGCAAGAAGAGGAAGAGGGATGGCGAGCAGACGGAGGAAAAGAAGACAAAAGAAGAGCGCCGCAGGGAGAAGGAAGAGCGACGCAAGAGGAGGGAAGAAAAGAAGCAAAAGAAGGAGGAGAAGAGAAGGTGACGGGAGGAGCGGGAGAAGCTGAGGGCAGAAAAGGGCAAAGGCCCTGCACTGCCCAAGGACACAAAGAGGAAGTTGAAGACGACTCCCGCCAAAGGAGTCGCCATTCAGGAGCCCGACCCCCTCGAGAAACCTTCCGGCCCTCATCCGAATCGAGTCGATGAGGAAAGAAGGGTGGTGAGGGCTCAGGACCCTCGAATACAAGACGCGAGGAAGAAGATGCAGTAGCAGGAGCACTCCCGTACCCCAGATGGCCGTCCCCAAAGCACCGAGCGACAGCAACAAGAAGCCGAGGCCACAGCGGGAGTCATATGTACTCAAGCAGGATCTTGAGTACAGAAAGAAGTTGAAAGAGTATACTTCGTACATGAAAATGCACGAAGAATACTCTAAATACTATGAGGAGCACAAGGTTACTTTTGTCGAAGGAGGCCGGCCGACCAAGAAGAACACTCTGAAGCCGCCACCTAAGAAACCAGCTCCCCCGAAGAAGCCCATGAAGAGAAAGGCTGACTCACGTTTTTCCAGAGCTGCTCGAGAGACCAAGCATTTCCAGAGGAGTTATGGCCTTCTCATCCCAAGAGCTGCTTTCGTGAGGCTGACATGGGAAGTTTTGCAAGAGTTCGACAACTCGAAGCGGGTTACAGACGACATGTTGCTCGCGTTACAGGAGGCGGCCGAGCAGTACATAGTCCAGCACTTTGAAGACGCGGTAGCATGTGCAATGCATGCCAAAAGAGTGACATGCATGCCAAAGGATATAAGGCTAGCTAAATACATTAAGAAGGAGTTCTAGTTAATACAAGTTTACAATTTTGTTGAATTAATGTGCTTAATCATGTTTAAGTAGGGTGTATTACTAAGTTCTGCATTTGAAATTAACAAATTTGGAGCAAAACTCAGTGTTTTTAGCCCCCCACCCCTCACAGAGTGCGCCCAGACCACTTTAGACCATGTTCCAAAGTGCTCCCTGCGCACTGTGTGAGTGGTCGAGCACTGATCTATGCCAAAACTTGTCCAAATGCAGAAAGTAATGACACCATTCAACTCAGCTCACTTTGTTTAGTAGGATTTGACCCTTAAATTGTAGAAATTGGCCAACCCAAACTCAAATGGAGCCCCACCCCTCACAGAGTGTGCCCAGACCACATTAGACCATGTTCCAAAGTGTTCCCCGCGCACTGTGTGAGTGGTCGAGCACTGATCTAGGCCAAAACTTGTCCAAATGACGCAAGTAAGGACACAATTCCACCTATCTCGACGAGTATGCATGATTATATCCTTAGTTTGCATGTTTGGCATCATCTTTGACCCAAACAAGGCCCCACCCCTCACAAAGTGCGCCCAGACCACTTTAGACCATGCTCCAAAGTGTTCCCCGCGCAATGTGTGAGTGGTCACACTTGAATCGTCCTAACTTGGCCTAACTTTCACCAAATTAGATGGAATTATTACAATAGGACCCTTAGAATGCACTCCTTAGCATGATTAACCTGTCTTTTGCATAGCAATACCTTAGAATCATAGGTTTTCCCCAAACCCTAAAATTTCCCAAAATTAGGGTTTTTGCCTATAAGTAGACTACAGCCCTCATTTGCATCCTACACCTTTGCTCCTCACTCCAAGCCGATTTTCCAGACCCCTTAGGTGCTTCCCCATCTGTTTGATATCCCCAGCTGCTCATAGACCATGGCAACCACTGCATTCAGGCGATGGTACAGCGCCACAGCTCATGTGGCCGAGGCCGACATCAACTACGTCTTTGCCGTCTTCCAGAAGGAGGTTAAGGTGGAGGCCACCATCAATGCCACCCCCTTCTACCAAGACATCATATCTGAGTTCCATGCTAAGATAGGACCTTCTCTAGTAGAGCTCCCACCTTGCGTAGGATATTTTGCACCAAGCATGGCCCTCAAGATAGCACTTCAAAGATAAATACCTAGAAAACAATTGTGCCTCTAGCAATGTTGTAGGCTGTTTAGCCTTCACCTTATGAGCAATAGCTCGTTTCAGCCCCTTCACATACCATTGGATATCCATTTCTTCACTCCTTGCAATCTTCCAATGAAGCACGGCTTTGAGAACCACACTATATCTCTGATTATACTCTCTGATTGATTCATCTTCCTTTTGTGTACAATTGGTTCCTTACCATGGACTTCTTGATAATTAGCAATGAATGCTTCCTTTAATTCCTGATATGTCATGGTATCTGGCTGGGTTTGTGCCCATTCCTCCACTAAATCTTGCAAAGAACTATGAAACCAAAGCAAATAATCACCAGCCGGTAACTTACATTGCTGGCAATACCTCTCAAATTTCATAATTTGCTTCAAAGGATCCCGATCTACCAGATTATCAAACTTTGGAATCCCCATTGTCTGAAAACCCCACACCATCGGTGGTAATACAGCCATCTCTGCCTCTTCTTGAGGTTCTTGAAATTGAAAAAACGAAATGGAATCCCCCTTCAATTTGAAAAACGAAATTGGATTACCTTCTAGATCGGTAAATGGAATCAAAACCTCCTGGATCTGAGAATTAGACCTCAGATCTGCTCCCAAATCTCAAAACGAAATTGAATCTTGATGCAATTTTGAGCCCAAAGATTGACTCACCGGTCCCCTTCTTGTTACGATGGAGCTTGGTGGAATATCCTTCTTACTTCCCTTGGGCATAAAACTATGCTCCCTTTATCAAATTGTACCCCACAAATCAATTACGGCAAAATCCCCTTCACACAAGAAATTGCTCCTTTCTCAATGGTGTCGTTCTTTACCGACGATCACCAATACCAATGGTAACAACTCCTTTTCCAATGGAAATTCTTGCCGATCAATGGTCTGTCGAGCACCGTGGTCGCCAAATTGTTAGAGCCTGAACTCTAACCTTGCAAGAAGGATGAAAAACCCAACAATCCAAGCTGAATCTATCAGATCAATGGCAATGCACAACACAAAGATTCATCATCTCCATAGCTAGATCAAGCAGAAATACTGTCTCTCAATACACCGTTTCTCTGTTCTCCTCCCTCTGCTCAGATAATACAGTGGTCATAATGGCTCCTGCACACCACAATGCATACGTGCAAATATCCTGCACGCGTGCATGTGCGTATATCACTCTATATACAGGATACTATCTTCTATACCACCTCAATAGTGATGAGTGTGGTGAGTGGTGAGTGGTGACGAGTGTGGTGAGTGGTGACAAGTGTGGTGAGTGGTGAGTGGTGACAAGTGTGGTGAGTGGTGACAAGTGTGGTGAGTGGTGACCACCCCAACATACACAGATAACAAGATAATGGCAACATCTACTAGATTACTATTGTTGCGGCTACCAAATAGCTGCGGTGATTCATGTGTTAGTAATGGGCAAACACATTATCCAAGAGAGTAATCATAAAGCGATGATGATTGATTTGCAAGAACACCGATATGGAATTCGGGCCAAGATGCACCATAGCATCTACCATGCGTAGATGCTCCCCTCCATATCTAGGCAGTATGTCTTTTAGAACTCCTGCACCTATCGGTCTAGTGTTAGAAGGGAGACGGTACAAGCATCAGGAATACTCTGAGCATCTAGACTATTGCTTAACAGATGCCACCATTCCATACCAGTAGCAAATGCAACCTCATCAATCTCTAGGGAATTGACTAGATAAGCCAACATGTTCATCCCCTAGTGCTTCCATAAAACTTCCTGCAATGAGCACTCACTGCACTAATCTTGTATCACAAAGATACATACATAGAATATAGCTCTATGACGGATATCTTGCTTTCACTAGACTATGGAAACGCATGATATTGTTTCATACCAATACCATATGTCTACCTCACCAACACTCACAAGCATCCCCTAGAACAAGCATTACGTCACCCTCATGGAAGGAGACTTGCAGCAGCCTGGCTTCCCTGCCAAGGTAGTAACACTAATCTTGGTTAATCCATGCGCTTTTAAATGAGTCTACTATAGCTTATGAATTAGCCCCAACTAATTTTATAAGGCTCTATAAGGAGTGCCCTGTGAGAAACATTAGTTTGAGGCAAGTCCTCTTTTATTCGGAGGACCTTTCCACAAGGATTATACTGAACCTTCCATGATATAAATAGGTGACTAATTTAAGGCGTGCTCTTATATAGCAGACCATCGTTATAGCTTCGCCATCATATGACACAACCAATTGCATGGCTTTCCAGGGTTGCCCTTAAGGCCAAATTTGTCTAAGCATAATTCAGAAGGTCGGGCGAATAATAGAGTTGCAAGATTAGTTATGATGGCGAATGTTTTCTAGACATGAAGGTTTTTATAGAAATCTAGATGGATGAATCATGGGTCAAATATTATTTCGCTAAGATTCAAGTGCCTTTTCTTTTTCCACAATTTCGGTGAGAAAATAGGGTCTTGCTTACTCCCAGTAGTTATTGACATCATTCATTTTAGACTATACATCAAACATAAGGTCTTATGTAGTATAAGTTAAGTGTATCCTGATAGAGGGGCGAGGGAGAGAGATGTGATGTCCTTTTTTGTGGTGTTCAAGCCTTCGACATATAGGGGGAGCCTTCCCTCACCTCATGGGAACCGAGAACTGGGAACCCTGTGCTAATCAATCTAATATAGTGGTTGGTGGCCAGGAACAAGATAATTCACCCATATCCAATCAAAGGCACAAACACATTATAACTATAGTTGCATGATGAAATACCACAATTTAACCTTTGCAAATGAGAATGTGGCTTTATCCTTGTAGATAAAGCAAATATATTAAAAGGGGGAGGGGGTCTATAAAAATCCTCTCCAATGCATCCTTAGAACTTTGATTTGCACTATAATAGCCACAAAAGTAGCTCTTATGTTCATATCTTCAAAGTCATGGATACGCAGACTCAGACGTGTCCTCGGGTATGGTACTGATTGATGTTATACCATATCATTATCTGATCTGCCAAAGATACTTATTATTGCCAAGGTTTTCCCCCCGAAAACCCTTCAGGGCTTTTAATTCCTAATAGTAATACGCTTGTTGCTCTTTTTGTTTGGGTCCCATAGGCCAATTGGTCTCCATGGATGATAAAACATTCTATTCTATTATTAAAATTATATGTATGTAGAAGCAAGGATATGGTGAATAGATCAGGTTATGAAGAAAACCTAGAATATTAGGCGATTCCTTGAGAAATCTTCCAGAAAGAGGGTAGAAGATAAGGCGAATCCACAATTGTGGTGCATAGTGGATGTGGCGAATTTTCAAGTGGAATGAATTTGTTTGTAGAAAAGTTGGCTAATTTTATTTTTTTCATCTATAACGTGCCCTACTAAATCATAGTGTCGAAATTTTTCAATACCCTTAAAAAATAGCCTTTTTGCGAACTTTCGTCCTTAAGGGCTATCCTGTGGCTTACTTGAGATCAGAGCTTCCTTTGCTTCAACAAAAACCCTTGCAAGTGTCCCTCCTTAATTCGTTCTCCTTGAATTCGACTTCTTTGACTTTCTGTTTCTTCCAACCCTCTGACATGTACAGATCATGTCGCCTCTTCTTCATTTTGATAAGGGCACCTACCAACATGGTGACCCTCCAAAAGGCAGCTTCGGATCAAGAGGGGGGCGTGATCCGCAATTTTCTTTACCGCAATTCCAATGGCTACTTAAAGATATACTATTGCCCATGGCATTTGGTGAATCCGTAGTGTCTTGGCCCCTTTTTGTTTTATATAACTCGGTGCCAATGCACGAAGATCAATTGCTCCAATGTCTATACTTTTTGTTTTTACTTCTACTTATGTTAGGAAAGTTTTCCATAAGATCGTGTTGCGATGATTAAGTTATTTGGTTCACTTGTTGAGCATATTTAGCAACATATGGTGGCAAAAGCAGGCCTCATGCAGGGGAGTTGGGGGGAGAGAGGGGAAGGGGTGAGGGGGGGAAGGAGGAGATACATTTTTAATGTCTATCCTAAACCAACTACCTACTATTCTATGAGAAGCATAGACAATACTGAACGTTTATTCAATCTTATATTGTATGTCCTCATGTCTTTAGGAGGAACCAACAACCACAATCCAACTTTTTGGCATCGTAATTGGTGGCACTAAAAGATTAGTCTATTTCATATAAAACATCTTTTTCGTGTTTTCAATCATAAGAATATCAACAATGAAAGTTATTCTTCAAAGAATTTCAAAAGTTATCTCACAAATTCCACAATAGCTTTGTGCCCCGTGGACGACTTGATGCAAGTGAACTTTGTAAAACTATTTTGTTACTTCAAGTTATATCAACAAGAGATTCCAAACATTGTTAAATAAAATGAAACCAGGTCGGTTGGCCTTCTAAAGAGTCGATTCTATTATTGTTCACAATAGATAAGAACCATATTGCTTTCCAAGTTTGAATGCCATGATATAGTGGTGATGCTATGTGATAAACATGTGAATTATAGATCCGCTTTAACTATATATTTTGTCATATCCGATTTTATCCGGTGCTTTTCTTATCTACACTCAATAAAGATAAATTTGTTTAAGTCGAAAGTCTAGTGCTTTTCTTATCTATGCAGGGAAGACAAATTGTTAATTGAGTTGAAAATATATTGACCCTTGAATTATGTTAATAATAATAATAAAAATATAAATCAGTAATGTGGCTAATTCAAAGACTCTCACATGGTGGAGTTGAATTTTACTTTATTTAGACATGATTACAATCTTTTGAGTCATGTTGTAGCATTAACATCTAGCTTATATGACCACCTTCTAATCGTATTATTGTAAAACCATTTGTGGTCTTCAAATGGACAAAATAAAGATAAGATAAGATAAGATAAATTTTTACGTCCACGGGAACCCAACGGGTTATGGGACGGCACATGCAAGGGCAACAGCCCATCTAAAACCTGGGGACTAGGCCTCATCACCAAACACAATAACCAAATATTAAAAGGCTACCAAGAATAAGATAAGGTAATGCTAATGCTAGTAGTAAATTTATGCTTCTAAAATTATCTAGACATAGCCAGTCCAAGGATTGGAAGGCCATTGATCTAGAATAATTGCTGCGCCTCCCACAGCCTACTTTGCCCATTTCTTTTTTAAAGGGCTGCCCTCACCTTGCAGAGCTCCTCCTTACGGTTACACAATTGAAGAGGGGTGAGATCCTCCTGTACTGAGAAACTAGTCCCTTCGAGATGGTTTCCATCTTTGAAGAACATGTAAGCGGCTAAGAGTGTCTTGAAACCCGAACCAAAAGATGGCGAGGGACGATCGGGTCTTGCCGCTCCCACCCTAGTAGCGGAGACAACTCCACTAGCCTTCACATGCATGACATCGGTGAAAAAATGCAAAGCGGCATCCATATCGAAAGGGCATCATCTTCTACCTCGCGCAACCCCTATAATCACGCAAGTTCGGGCTCCTAGTAGCGAGAAGATCGAGGTAGCTTTGCTCTGTCTGCTAAGCTAGCGGCAGCTGCGACTCTGGTCCCCTTGGGATTGGGGAGATGTGCATGCGCCCACCTCAACATGTTCCCTTTCCAATGTATGCACTTCCGCTTCAACATAATGTTTCTTACGTGGGTAATGTAATTTGCATCTAGTTAATGCGTACTAAGGCATCACTTGTGCCCACATCTTTGGGCTTTAGGTGCGGAAGGAAGGCATGTATTAAGCTGTAATAAGTGTGTCCATCTCTCAATAGACACGATCATAGATGTGGCCGTCATTCCTCCCTCGGAATGAATAAGTCTTTTTGGTCCGCGAAGTGTAGGCGGCAAACACTGAACTTGCAGGTCTAGAGCACTTTGGAGATTCTCCCGATCTTGGAAGGTAAATGTACCAGGCCTGCTTGTGCCGATATGAAGAGGCTGCTGGGGACCAAAAAGAGAAGATGGCAAATCCATTATTACACTGGAATTAGCTTGCCCCTGACCATGGAGCTGTATGCTAGACCGAGCACTTGTGGGACGAGGGACCTCCTGTGCAAACAATGATTCCTGAGTAGAAGGCTTTTTCTTTTCCCTGGCCAAGAAGCCTGAATCTAAAAGATCTGAAACACAATATCCAATACTGCAACCCTACCAAAGCCGGCCGGAACAGGACTGTTTTGACACAGAAAACGTAACCAAAGATGGGCATACCATACACCATCGGAAAGATCCTGGAAAGAGCTTTCCAACGCAATAAGCCTCACCTGAAACGGAGTCCTGGATCAAAAGTTATGCTAGAAACTGTGTTGTCGGCGAAAGAAGAAGTAAGACTTCTTTTTACATATCTTAAGATTAGATCATATGTGAGATCACTCCACACCAATTTGTTCTCCAAGTTTAAAATGTCATAGCATGTCTAGAATTTGCAAAGATGGAAGAAGTGATATTGGAGAGAATAAAGAATTACACATTCAATAGTGAATTCTAATATGGGGCTTTTGTGTACACGTTTCAGGATTGTTTTCAATGCTGTCAATGATCATGCAAAATTATATTATACAAACGTAATGCAAAATGTGAATACTCACTTTTTATTTTGGTATATGGACTAACAAGGCACTCACGTGCAAGAAATTTTAACAAGTACAAAGGACTCATATTTGTTCGTATACGATATGGCAACTAAAGAACCATTTGCAAGTTGAGAAGAAAAACAAGTTGAGAAATGGCAGCCAAGTAGACCCTTTTATGTAGGGGATACTTACTAGAGTCCTCATAAGGACCTTAAAATACTTACTGGATTATAAGTGGAAGAAGAAAACTAAGGCTGAAAAGCAAAATCTAGGCAAGGATCACCAATATATTGTGGTGCTAGTCTGAGGCGAGAATGAGAAGCTACGATAGAACAAGAGGAGAAAGGACAGGGCCGTAGTGAGGAAGTGGAGAAAGGGTGAGAGAGGGGGTCAAAGGAAGAGTGGTGGTTTGAGGATGTTCTCAATGTTGTCAAATGATCATGGCAAAATGACGTTACACAATTCTATTGTTAAAAAAAAAGGGAAATTGTAAAAGAACACTTCTTCATTTGGTATGGAGTAACAAAGCGCTCACCTGAACTTTTAACTAGGAGTTAATCTGTTTGTACACAATATAATTACCAATGAAGCCTTTGCAAGTTGTGAAGAAAAGCAAGTTGACAAACGTTAGTCAAGAAGACCCTTTATGTAAGGGATACTCCTCATAAAGACCTTGAATTCTTGCGGGAATATGAGTGGAAGAAGAAAACTGAGGTTGAAAAGCAAAATCTAGGCAAGGATCACCAAAATGTTGTGGTGCAAGTCTGAGGTGAGAATGAGAAACTGCGGTGGAACCAGAGGAGAAAAGACGGGGTTGCGACGAGGAAGTGGAGCAAGGGTGAGAGAGGGGATTGAAGGAGGAGTGGTGGTCTGGAGATGGAAATGAAAAATGTGAGGGGGGTAAGGTTAAGGGGTTGCTAGCGCTAGTGCTAGCACTGGGAATGTGGGGCAACAAGGAGTTCATATCCATGCGAGGTTGGTCTACCCTATGGGGATGGATTTGCCAAGGAGGTTTGACTGAGGGATCCTCGTGTTGTTGGGGACAAAAAGGACGAGGACGAGGAGAAGAGGAAGAAGAAGCAGCAGCAGCAGCACCAGCAGCAGAAGAAGAAGAACATGTAGTTGTGACTGGGAAAGGAAGGTCAGCAAGTTCATCAATGGCAGACTTGGCCTTGGTCATGAGCCATTCAACAGCTTTGCTGGGCTGATCAAAGCCAAGTCTGTCTTGGACCTCATAGAACATGACCGCGGTCGGGACGGAGAGGCGAACTCTTCGATCCCGAGGCCCGCGGGCAGTGTTGACCTTGCTATGGCGGTCCTTGCCCCCGGTTGGCCGGAGAGTTCGGGCCGCGATCCTCAACCTCTCCTCCATCTCCACTGGTCTGGCTCTAACCCGCCTGCGTGCTTCCTCCTCCTCCTGTATCAGCCTTTGCTGCTGGAGCTGTCTCTTTTCCTCGCCATTTGGCTGCAGAATGTGCTCCCACATCGCCCCGCTTTTCTGCTGCAGAATTTCTTCCATTTGTTGGAGCGCTCCTTCCTCGCCATTCCTCTGCAGAATGGCCTCGTTTCTGACCCACATGGATCGATTTTTTTGCTCATTTGCTGCGTCTGATCCTTGCATCGTCTCGCCCGATCTAACCGCTCATCGAATACCTCTTGATCCATCGCTGTACCCTGCACAAAACCCATCACAAAAACCCACCCGTTTTCACAGATCTGCCACCGATAAGCTACGAATCAAACAACTGTTTTCTGGGTTTTCTTCCCAGAATCATAAAACTGTTTTTTTTTTGCTACACGAACGAACGAATCTACTACTCGCAGAAACAAAGAGGAAGGAATCGTTGGTACGATGGCGCATCAAAATTGGTGCAGCCCACTCATACTTACACATGATCCAGATGCATCATCGCCATGTCGCCCTCCAGCTTGAATAGACCCCTGTGCTGCAGCGGCAGCGCCACTTAATCCTGGCTTCTAAAAAATAATGCGAAAAAAGAAGCAGGCCCAGGCTTATCTGATGCACGGTAGTATTTTCACAGGCACATGCCTTCAATCCGGCAGAGCCATCGCCAGAGCACGGTATCAGCCTTCACATCAGGAAGGCACCATCTCTAAACCCGTTGGGTGATAACGCATCCCTATATCAGCCCACTTCGAACTGTTCTTCCTAACGTTCATGTCTATGCCTCTCCCTTCCCTTTGCCCTCATGTTGTGTGGCCTCTATCCAATCCTTTAAAGGTGACTCCCATTTCTGTCGTGCACGTCCCCTTCAGGCACCCTAATTGCCTCTTTTCATTTTCTATTAGCCAGCCTCGGCTAACTCGGGTTCAGTTCCTTCACCTTTGTTGCTTGCAGATGTCGCAATGATGTCCAAAGTTCTCCTCATGGTCAATGATCTCGCACGCGATTCGTCTAGGCTAAAAGTCATTGATTCTCTGTTTCCTGACCATCTTATCACCCAACTTGCTCCGTGATTCATATGTGTCATCATCAAACAGCATCATAATTCATTATAATTGGGATTGCGATCTGATTTTCCATATCTTTGCTGGGGTCAAGGTAGACAAATGTAGCATGTGTTGCATCAAGCATACAGTAGATTAAACCTAAAGTCTAGAACAAAAATTCTCGTTGTGCTAAATCCTAAAGACTAGAACAAAAATTCTAGTTGTGCTAAATCTTGCAGGGAACACCAATAATTGACTATAAATTAGGTATAGGTGTTCATATAACTATGACAAAGATTCTCGTTATAACCATTTTGATAATTGATATCAGAATGTTCGAACTTATGTAAAGTTATAAATACCTTGATTCATCACAAACAACAAGTTGAGACCATTTACTTTATATTGTTTTGTACACCTACTATTATGTCACGTACTTACCATTTCCCTTCTACCTCCATCAATTTTGTGCTTATGATGGTTGAGAATTTGAAATTAATGGTGAATAGGTGATAGCTCATTGATGTGAATTCATTGCAGCTTCACTTCTGTTGAGTATTTGAAAGTAATGGTGAATAGGTGATAGCTCATTGATGTGAATTCATTGCACAGATTAACTGTTTGCATTATGATCCAATGAATTTTGCTTTTACATAGTTTTAACAAATAATTGAATATCAATTGCAAAAGTACAAGAAAAATACTTGAAACAACAACTTTTTTCAATTCAATCATTAATGTACAACCCTTTTTGTTCCCCATCTCATAAGTCCTGTTTATTTCTCAATGTATTCACTATGTGTGGGATGTTTCTTTCCATAGCTAGTGTAAATGGAAGTGGTCCTCTTTTTTTGAGTTTTGCATGCATACAAGAATGCAGTGTGATGTCAGCATAACCAAATCACCGTTCTAGAGCAAGGGAAACATTGATGGCGTGCATGCATCACATTCATGGGTTGCATACAATTTGAAATCATTATATTCTCAAGATTTACTATTTATTCCAAGTTTTCACATTCCATCAACTTTTCTTCACCCCCCTAGTACTATTATCAAAATTTCTTTCATTCCATCCATCCTCCCTTAATTGCTATATTCATCTAAATTGTTGTATTTTATGAGGATTCGACTTCTTTATCGTGATTTCTTTTTTAAGTCAACCTTATGTTTCTTGAAGCCCTTGATGAGGGGTTCTACTAGGATTTTCGTCGAAATCTAAAAGAGAAATGGTACTTTAAGTATTCTAGTGATAAATCCTCGCCGAGTAAGCCGCCTACATATACTGTTTCTAACTATTTTGGAGTCTAGGTTAATATAATTGAATACTCCCTTTATTTTTTTAGCACCATGCAGGCACCATTGGAAAAATCTGTTAGATGAAGGAAAATCCTACATATTAGGAGTTTTAATGAATCACGTGAGATAACCTTCTCTCTCGAATATCTACATTATTTTCTTTCATCCTTCTCCACATTCACTTTCCTCTTCAACTTTTTGCCTCAAGTCTCCATAATCTTTTCTCTATCTATCTATCTGCCTAGTGGCGTGACGTCAAAATACTATCTATCTATCTATCTATTTTTCAACTTCCTTTTTTTCTTGATCCATCTGGGGGATAAACTATCCAAAACTCTGGGACTTGAAGTGGAAGATCAGATTTTTTGGTGGAAAAGCTCTTATATCAAATTTTGGCAGATTTTCTTCTTAGTGGTCAATGACTGCAAAGGGAACTAGTAGTTTTGCTTTTATAGAATATTGGCAATATTGTAATATTTGTATATTTATCCTTGAATTTATGTTTATGTACCTTCAAGGTTATATTGTACCATAAAGTGTCGTAGTTACTCTTTTTTGTGTTTTAAGGGCAGTGATCAACTTATAAGAGCGGATTTTGATTAGCTCTCAATTATGCATGGCAAATTTTAGTATGCCCATATATCATTGTACAGTCTCTCAGCATATCTATTACTACCAACGTTTTTCCCTCGAAAAATCTTCAGGGTGGGTTTTTTTAATCCTAGCAGTAATATGTCTGGTGTATTCCTTCTTTGGGTCCCATAGGCTAATTGGCCTCTGTGGATGATAAAAATCAATTCAATTCAATTTATTTAAGTGCACAACTCAAATTATCCTTTTTTATTAACTAAGATCACAACCTGGTAGGGGACTCGCAAAGAACACAAAAATCGGTGATAGATAGTCTTGTCATTCATTATAGCAGTGGTATACAATGTTTCAAGGAATGTGTAGGGAGCTGACCATAGGAACAACGTCGAGCTGCCTCACAAGAAACAAAATAATAGAGTATGCTCGAGCAATACTACAGGTACTGACAAACACCTTCACGCCGGATGAACGTGCACGGCAGGCAAGCGACCACCTAAATATCAAGAAAACAAACAGATAAAAAACACACGTGAGAGGTTAATAGCAACTAGGAATGTCTATATGGAAATAGCGTCACCAAGTGATGGAAGAAGAAATAGCATCATCCTTCGGGTAACCATCATTCAATTAAATTGGGATTATGTCAACTCCAAAATCATGCCAACCTGCGGTTGTTTTCTAGGGGTCTTTTGTTGTTTTTAAGCCTTTTTTTTAACTTGATAAATCACATAAGATTGCAATTCCCATTTGTCATTTTAGATGCGAATTGAAATATGTAAAAATGAAGGGCAAGTTGCTAAGATAGATGACATCAAAATTGACGAGCATTGAGATGAAAATAATATGTTAGATGATAACAGATTGCATTATTTTCGAGGCAAGTGGAACCTCAAAATTATGGATACATGACATGAATATCATTAAAAAAAAATCATATATTCCAATAAAACATTAAGGGGTCAATCCATATTTTTTTCACGAATTTAACAACATGTGGTTCCATGTCAGCTGTTCTATCTAGTTCTGGGTGTGAATCTAACACTTCAAGGACTGTCATCCCCATAGCCAGTTATTCATAATAGGCATAAGCTTCACGGCCTAATTATTCATAATTGGATAATAAGATTGTGGATTCACGGCCTTGTTTGATTGTAGAAGTATTTGAGAGCATCATCATCCAATATGATTATATCATCTTTATTCTCGATACCAAGTTCGTTCATCATGTTACTCAAGTGTTTGATGAAGATAGGCTTGCCTGTTGGATCTTTAGGATTAGTTCACATATTTGTGTTAATCCCAAAAGGTCAACCAATGTCTACCCATTTGCTCCAATGCCTCCACAGTATCCTTGATGTTCCGGAGTTCCATAGACGACCAAATACCAAACTCAAAATAACCTAAATGCCTCATTTAGCATCTCCTTCAAGTGCGGCAGTGGATAGATCCACTTGGACTGGTATCTAGTGAAACTGATCTAGAGCCACCTTATTTTTCGAAAAAATCTTACAAAGAACTCCGTTAAGGTCAAACACCACAACCTTCTTAGAAAAGCAAGGGAAGCTGAAACATCAAACATGTATCCAGTCAAAAAGATATGATAAGCATGTACACCCTTATATTAGACATGGAAACAAGACAAATGCGCCAGGTGTTGCGTTAGGCTTATCCAAATCGCGCTCGACGTGATTTAGTCTGACAATGAAATATAATTAAAGCACGCTTGGCATGATTTAATTCGATGAAGATAAACTAAATCATGCCTGGCGCGATTTTGTCTGCAAGGCGAGCAATACTAAGTAAATACAATGAGCATGTTGTCATACCTTTCTTCAGTTTTGCTATCGTCATCGGCATCATTCTCCCCTTCGCCACCCTTAATCTTCGTGTTTTTCTGACTGTTAGAATTGTTATTTTCTATTAGTCCCTTTACGTCCTTCACAACTGACATTATTTTAGTGTTGATTTGGCAAACCTGGGAATCATTAGAGTCGCTTGGGTTATCAATGGTCCTTTCTCCCTCGGTTTCCTTATCAGTTAAATCCCTGTGAAACCTGTGAATCTATTGTATAAAAATGGTTGCATCACTCGCAAGGGAGGCAAGGATATCCCCCATATTCTACATTATCACATTACTTTGAGCAGCCAGTTTAGTAACCAATTGCTCATTACTTTCCTTATCAGGCTGCGCATTACTAGTTCTCTCCCCGGAACCATTGTCCATTTTTTAGTTGGACAAGTCCATGAAGCTTGTGATTGCTGAAAATTTCAGGTTGCCATAAGGATCTTTAGGAGATTTGGCAAGTACATGCATGAGGAATGGTTCAAGAAAGTCTTTTGCCTGCTCATTACTCACAAAATAGTGACATCTTCTAACACCCATCAGAGCCTCTCGGGCAATATAACCTCTAACATGGAGCTCCAAGCATGTTGTGTCACTTGGAGCAAAAACCTCGACAAGGTAAGCAGCCATTGACGGGGGGGAAACCATTTTTATTTAAGAGAACCTTCTCCTTAGTAAGTAGCTCGTACTTGATCTCACCACTTAGGAGAGGGTCCCAATCGCATCCTCTTCTGACTCATCTTCATGATCCAGATCCTGATCCATATGAAAGAATATAGTTGTTAGGTCTGGATCATCTAGAAGAAAACATTCTCATGCACTGCTATTGTCACCCTTGGCCTTAACACTATTATATTCCTCGTCTGACAGCATAGACACATAATGAAGATCACATGTGTCATCTTGCGTGCTGTTCCCAGCTCATTATCCTTAATATCATACATTAGGCATCCCTCCCTAAAACCTTTCAGGCACTCCAGATCATGAGCATCTGATAGTGCATGCAGATGTGAGTCATCTGAAGGACATTCAATGACAATGGCGAAGCACCTCTCAGTTGTCAATTCTATACAGCTGGTAAAGAAGATGCTATGGTCCTTCTGGTTCATCCCCAAGTCTCCTCTCCCACCTTTACTGTCCAATACAAAGAGTGATATGTTTTTAAGGCAAATAGTTAATTCTGGCAAGAGACCTTTACTGAATACTGGACAGTATCTTCTTCTCCAGTAACCTTCTTCACAAGGGCCACTTTTCTTCTCAACTCGGCCAATATCTTAGGGGGCAAAGTCTCTTTATGCTTTGCATTCTTAGCCTTCCAATTCTTTAGGAAGTCCTTTGACCAACATACTTCTTTATGTCATCATTACTGACTTTTTACTTGTCAAGCAATCGAATTTTAGATAATGCAACATCCCCCAATAGCCTTTGTAACTCAGCTCCTACAACTGACTTCATTGTACGTACATCCTTCACATAGCTGGAGCACTCAATGAAGGACATTCTATCCTTATTGAAAGCACTCTTCTTATATAAGACCTCCTTCTTTAGGCACTAGTCTAACACCCAAATGGTCTCAGTGTCGTCTAGCCCCTGAGCCTTTCTCATCTCTGTCACATTCAAGTCAAAGCTGTTGCTTACATCAACAGGAGGCATCCTACCCATGGTATCTGTCAGCTTCTTTTATACATAAGCATCCCAGAATTCATTCCACTTGAGCCATATTGCCTCCTTACAAAATACAATCTTATACGAATTTATTGGACCTGACCTGCTGGATGTGCTATCAGAAGGATCTGCATTGTCATCACCACCTTTTTTCTTCAATTTTCTTGCACTCTTCTTCTTCTCCTATATAATTGTCTGCAGTAGAGTCCGCTCTAGCAGCTTGAATGCCTCAGACTTTCACTTGTCCTATCTGGTGGGTAATGGGCAGCCATATTCCATACATTGTTGACGAGCATTGCGCAGTTGCTCCAAGTATGGACTACAACAGAAATGGCATCAGTATCTTAAGTAGAAACACATCTGATGGAAATTGAATTGATTTAAAAGCACTCTGTTAACGCAATTTACGCCAAGCGTGCTTTCAAATCAACACAATTCGCGCCAAGCATGCTTTACGCTGTGTAGAAAGCATGCCTGGAACGAATTGAATTGATTTAAAGCACGCTTGTAACGCAATTCACGACAGGCGTGCTTTTAAATCAATGCAATTAGCACGCCTGGCGTGAATTGAATTGATTTAAAGATATTAAAAGGATAACATTTTACTGTAGTAAATTACCTTTTGTATAGAAACATCTTCCCCATTTCGTTTAAAGTAGCATTAATCTCAATCATATCTACAGGTGGAGTATTGGCATCCAAGAGTCGGCACCTCCTATATGCATAGTGATTGTAGAACATTGTTTGGCATGTTTGTTTTGCCTACCTGATGCGTGCCTTTTGTGCCTCAACTGAATGCTGCCCATCGATGATGACGAATTTAATCTCATCATTTCCTAATAGCTCCTCGGCATTCACCCATACAGCAGGCTTATTCGTGATCGAATTCCAAGGTAACACATCTGCTGGCATACACATTTGATGTGGATTACTAATCATGCACTGAACAATCTCCATAACATGTGCTGGATCATATCGTCTGCTAACGTAAATGGAGCTTGGTGAACGGATGAGGCGCTTCCACGTGGAGCTAAAAAGTTGTCTTAAGACCACATGGATAATGGTCAGAGTACTTATTCAGCTTGTTCATGGCCTCCAGCTGCGCCACCCTGTCCTATTCATTCTCAAATCCTGAAGCTTCTATGCCCTCGACAACTGCAGGTTCAACATCCTTTCCTAGACTCAGGACCCTCCTAGAAGCTTTCGAGCCAGCTAATTCTCTAGCTTGCTGCAGATAGTGACTTAGTGTCAATTTATTGAACGTGTCCCTATGCATATATAGCTGTAACCCTGTGGTAGATATTGGTGTAACTGCTACATTAGTGGGCCAATCATACTTAAAACATGTCTCACCATTCACATCTGTCTTCATGAAAGTATCTTTGTATGCAGTAGCTCTATACTGAGTATGTCTGAGTAGATCTTTCTTCTGCTTTTATGTGTCATCTCCAACAGCAATTTGCAGTTGGTGTTGTCCTCTTCCTTATAAGAGATTACGATTTCTTGTTTGGTCAGCTTGTCTGCTTCCTTTTTCCTGCAGAAGAGTGTTAAGTCGAGCTTGGCGAGGTCAATGAACCACACGACATCCTCATCCATTTCCTCTTCAGGGCATGAAAACACTCGGCACCCTCATCCATTTCGTCTTCAGGCCACCTTAGATAATAAGACATACATCACATGTATACTGCAAGAGATCGTGTTATATGCCCATGTTCGAGGAGCTCTTATCCCCATCTTCATTTGGACACTAATTGAATATATTATGCACGGTTCCTCTTTCATGTGGATACAAGAAGCTATTGGTCAGTTATTCTCATTTTTGGTTGCCATAGGATGTCATTCTAATGCCTGACATGCAATAGGGGAAACGATGTGCACTATGCTTGAAACGTTGTGGAGGTTACATTACCAGAATTGGAAGAGATGCGCCTTGCCCATTTTATCACCATAGGTTGCGCATGCAGTTAGTTATTAAAGTGATGACTTGACTTGCAGATACGGTCAAATGCGATATATTCAAGAAGGTATATATTATCATCACCCCTACTACAACATATATTTTGTGTGTTGTTTGTTCCTTCTATTCTTGCAAGTATACACCGAAACATCTGGCTTTTCAAACATATAAATTCAGTTTGATTTATATCTGTACTAGAAAGATATGTTTTCTACCGTTTCCATTTTCAGCTTGCAGGTCAGATAGCAAGGGCTGCCGCAATATTCAGTATAAACAAGATATGCACATTACTGTAACCTGGTGGCTATAAATATATGCAGTTTGTTTTTAGTGATGGGTTCTGCTTGATATTTTTAGGATACTGGTTTTCTCTTTTGAGCAGATTATCATTTTTGATGATGGTAATGAATCTGCAAGTTCCTTCAGTAGAACGTCATGGAGCAAGGAACTTGGAGAAGAATCTGGCAGTCCATTTTTAGTTCTGTCTTGCAATATCTTGAAGTTCCATAATATCTTCGAAGAGCTCTTATCCCCATTCATAGTAGCCTAGGTGGGATGTAGGAGCCCGCGTGGCATGTTTGAGCCACCTTGGCATGTTGGAGCCTAGGTGGCATGTTGGAGCCCACGTGGCATGTTTGAGCCAGCATGGCATGTTGGGGCCTAGGCGGCATGTTGGAGCCCGCATGGCATGTTTGAGCCTAGCTAGGTGGCACGTTTGAGCCACCCTGGCATATTGGAGCCAACATGGCATGTTTGAGCCACCTTCGCATGTTGGAGCCTAGGTGGCATGTTGGAGCCCACGTGGCATATTTGAGCCACCTTAATGTTTGAGCGACCTTGGCATGTTGGAGCCTATGTCACATGTTGGAGTTCACGTGGCATGTTTGAGCCACCTTGGCATGTTGGAGCCTAGGTGGCATGTTGGAGCCCGCGTGGCATGTTTTAGCCACCTTGACATGTTTGAGCCTAGGTGGCATGTTGGACCCACGTGGCATGTTTGAGCCACCTTGGCATGTTGGAGCCTAGGTGGCATGGTGGAGCCCACATGGCATGTTTGCACCACCTTGGCATGTTGGAGCATGTGTGGCATGTTAGAGCCAGCATGGCATGTTGGGGCCACCATGGCATGTTGGATCCACTTTGGTGGCATGTTTGAGCCACCTTGTCATGTTTGAGCCACCTTGGCATGTTTGAGACAAGTGGACAAAAAATTTGGCCATTGCACATTCCTATGGCAAAAAAGGTATGCACACTCAAATGATGATATCTTGAGTGTTTTTTAACATTTCTAGCTGATATTTAAAATGACTATTAGGGAAAACTTATAGGAACTCGTGGAAAGAAATTTGGCTTGATTTGGAACTAAGGTGATAGAGGGATACGTGTTCAAATTGGATAAAATTTTGTGTCTATAAGGTTTTTGTTGTGTTCTTTCAATTCCTGCAAGTTTGAATGGGATCTGAGATCATGTGCATATGCTCAAAAAATGGATTTGAGGCAAAATGGCAAAACTCCCTCCCTCCTTCCCTCCCTCCCTCGCACGCACGCATGCATGCACACAAAAAGAAACACACACACACACAGAGAGAGAGAGAGAGAGAGAGAGAGAGAGAGAGAGAGAGAGAGAGAGAGAGAGAGAGAGAGAGAGAGAGAGAGAGAGAGAGAGAGAGAGAGAGAGAGAGAGAGAGAGAGAGAGAGAGAGAGAGAGAGAGAGAGAGAGAGAGAGAGAGAAGATCTGGTAGACTTGTTGGTCCCCATGGATGTTGAAGTTAAATTCAATTCAGCTCAATTTTGGGATCTTCATATGCTTTTGCATTCTAGTTTTCTATAAGCATGAGGGGTAGAGAAACAATAGATGAGATACTGCATTTTTACACATAGCATGCAATGACAACATGAATACTTTATGAAGTAGTGCAATGCGTGTATAATGGTGCTTACGAGATTGGCTATAAAGAACCTTAAACTATCGGGTAAAAGCATGTTAGGGTGTACCACTTTTGGAACCTGCAAAAGTACATACACTAGGTACTTCAGAACTGGGTACTTTCTCATTTTTCTTTTCATTAAAACTAGTACAAAAGTCCAAAATAAAAGTCAAGGACGTGTTAATATTTAAAGGTAAGATAAATATAATGCTATCTAAGCCCAAAATTTATATAAAAGTTCTAAAATGTACCTTTTATTGACATATTACACAGGTACCCAGTACCCAGTCCTGGGTACCTTTTTTAGGTACTTTTTTAGTCACTAAATAATACTTTTTAAGGGACACCCTAACATGCTTTCACCCTATCACACCCCATTAGAGAACCATATATCCTTAAAAAAAAACTGTACCTCCAAAAACTACACCACCTGAAAAACAACACTAAAAAAAACAAGAACCACAGTTCTTTTAACAAAAAATATACCTCCTTAAAAAACAACACCTCCTAAAAAACAAAAACCACGGATCCTTAAAAAAAGCAACAGTGGACGTTCCTTGTCCACTTAAAAAACAACACCGTCACTTAATAAAACCACACCTCCACAGATCTACATATAAATTTTTTTGTGATCTCTAAATAAAGTACATCTGGACCTAAGGAAAGTAGAGTTTTACCGTGGACGAAAATTTGGGGCAGTGTGCATGGACAGGCATGCCTGCACAGTAGAGGTTCATGGTCAGACTCAATGTTGTCCTTTCCAATAGAAAAACTAACCACTTGTCGTGCAAAAGAGGGTTTGACCAAAACATAGTCCACCACACTCACTTCTCTACACGTAAGTGCTCCTGTTCCTGGAAATTTGGTCGTCCCATTGTAGATGACCAGATTTAAGTCACTGCAAAAAGCCAGAACATGATTACCCTGTGGAGAGGGCCAATGTATTTTGTCTTTTGAATATCTATTCCAACCAGTTTCCGTGAACTCAATATGATCTAACATTTCAACCCATTTCGGGTTCCCATCAGCACTAACTCTAGCAGCTTGCCTGTGAGACGTCTTTCCATTAAAATCACCCATTAACAAAACATCACCCAGATCACTAAAGGAGAACACTCTATGCTCCAACTGTGCAAAGGGGTCATCTCTGTCCAGCTCATCTGAATTATATACATGAGATCCACGAGGTGGATAATAATACCCAACAATATAAATATTTCCAAACTGCCCTGGTACAACAATCCAAATGGTCTGAAGCGATGCCTTTTCATAAAGAACATTGACTAAAGATACAAATTCATTTCTTACCAAAACAAGCAATGCTACCATATCCCTTAAATCTCCACCCCTTGGGGGCCACACCGAATGCACCATCTTAAAGCCAACAATATTAGGCAATCTCGATTCCTCATGTTCTCCTGCTTCAAGAAAGAATGCAATATCAACATTGTTCAACAAATTGATGGTGACTGTGTTTTCTTATGTTAGAGTATTGATGTTCCAATACATTACCCTGGCGATGGCAAATCCCCAAACAGCCTTTTGCCCATTCTTCCTAGCCGCCTTCAGCTTTAAAACTTCTCTTTTATGCTCCTCGTATTGTTCTTTTGTCAAATCTTCATTCACCCAACTTTCTCGCCCTTTAGCAATACTCCTTTTTTTAGAACTTCCATCTTTGATTCTCTGTATGCAAACTTGACCACAATATGCCTTGTCTTTCTAGTAGATTTTCCAACCCTGAATGCTTCAAAAGAGCTACAGTCTAATTGCATTTTATTAGAAAAAAATGCACAGACCTTCGACATAGTATTTTCTTTTGGCTCTTCAGGAAGATTCACCAGGCGAATATTTAGAGCTCAGTTCCTCTTATGGGTGAAAGTGTGCTAGGGTGTACCATCTAAATTACTTTTTAGGGAGTGCGAAACTACCCAAAAAAGTACCCAGCACTGGTATTGGGAACTTGTATAATTGCCACAATAAACAATGTTTGAGAGTTAATTCATTTATTTTAGTCTCCAGTAGCATTGTTATCCTCTAGTACTATAGATTGACATATTATTGACCTTCAATTCAAAAAATTTCTATTGATTTTAATGGAAAGTGTTTGGGGTCTGGGTTCGGGAACTCCTGCAAGACAGCCCTCTGTGAGGACCCGTGGATCTAACAGGAGAATCCGGGGGACTATGTCACGCGGGATTTGCAAGAAGAGAACAGGAAGAAGAAAACAGAACAAAAGAGAACAATGAGAGAAAAATGATAAGCTTCCTTGATATCAATGATGAACATACATGAGCTCTCGCAATCGAGAGAAGACTGAAATGAGACAAGACTCAAAACTCATCTAAAAACTCATGTGCTAGCTCTACTCATATATATAGTACAATGGCCTTTGGCCCAATATAGACACTCTGACTGATCTCGGTGCCGACTCCTGGAAGGAGGCCTGATTTGCAGGAATGCTGGCGGTGCCTCTTGAAGTGCCTAGAATCACGCTGACGCTGACGCGGGCGGTGACGGGCCGTCACTTGTGTCCGGCGCCTCCTTTTGGCAGCAGCGCGCCTTTGATCGCGGTGGTCTTCTGGCATTGGGTCTTCGGCTGGGCCTTTGACGACCGACCCGGCTGATCGTGGATCCTTGTTCTTGACCTGGTCCGTCAGATGCATGAATAGTCCCTGCACGGGGAGGCATTGTGACTAACACTCCCCCCCACCAAACGACACTCAGGGTGAAGAAAAGGAGGAAGTGTCTCTGAGGGCGGGAAGCCATCAGTCTGAAAGTGATCCTCACGGGAGTGAGGACGGGCACCATTATGGTAAGTGCCAATGAGATCCTGGCGTATTTGAAGAGCAGGAGGAGTGTTGAGCCCAAGGGCAGGATCGGCGTCAATGAGAAAATGAGAGCGCACCATGTCTTCAAGGGCAGCATGGGCTTCAGAAGAAACAAACTGGCACTCCATGAGTAGGCAGGTCTGGAGACCGAAGGCACTGACGCTGGCATTCGGATTGCAGTGAAAGATGGGACGCTGCCGATTTAAAGAGTGACCAGATGCATTTGAGAGCAAACGTAAAAACCAATTTTGACGGCGGTGGGTGGATCAAGGATCCGGTGAGGTGGCGGCATGCTGCAAGAAGGTGTCAAGACCATGAAGAGCATCAGCAGGGCGTTGCCAACCACGCTCATTGGGAATATAGATCCAATTGGTAGTGTTATCAAGTGTGGCACCATCCTCCCAATTGGAGCGGCGAACAAAACGGGGATCCCACCGGAGATCCGTCGAGATCCGAGGTGAGTCCATCCAAAGATGGCCATCCATGACCTTGGTCCAAAAGGGGAGACGCCAATCGAGGAGAGGAACCCGGGGCGGAGGGACACCCGGGGAAGCATAGGGAGAGGGGACCATGCCCATGGGCGTGGGCTGCTGAGCCTGCTCCCTGAATTCACGGACAAGGTCCGGATCAAGAGCTTTGCACCAATGGTCCCAAACAGAAGCAGGGAGCTGAGAGTTTACAGGAGGGCTATCCCAACCCGTGGGGACCGCCTTGCTATCCGTAAGAGCACGCAGATTGATTGTAACCTGCCGTGTGCTTTGATATAAACTTGTGCAAAGGGAAGATCCCGGGATGTCCCGTGATACTTCCTTATCTGTTGCTGGGCTTCAGCCTACGCCGAGAGGCAATTGATGAGCAAGCTCAGGCATGTACTCTTGATGAAGAGCATGTGTCTGATCATGATCAGACAGATAGGGGTTGTTATCCAAAAGCAACCATTGAAGTGTGGGATCACCCGGAAAGTTCTGATGTGGCCCATCTCTAAATTTGTCCTGTGTATCAGCCAGATAGAAATCATGAAAAATGTACGCCATTGGCTGAACAACTCTGAAGAAGAAAATCTGCAGTGCACAGGGGAACATCAACGGGACCATCAGCCCCATGCCACTTCAGAAGAAAGAGGTGGCGTCGGGCAACCACATAATCCAGATAACTGGAAGGAATAGGGAAGTCCACAGGCAGGTTGAGAGCAATGGTCACATAGCCGTCAAGTTTGGTCTGAGCCTCATCAGCAGACTGAATGGCTTGCTGTAGCTGTTGTTCGAGGTCACGGATCCGGTTCTCCTTTTTGAACAGAAGGCGTGACTGGTCACGGACCCGTTTCTGAGAAGTCGTGGCATGTGAGGAGGATTGCCCAGGAACATTGAGTCGAAGCACGGCAATCTCAGCGTCATCAAGAATTTTCTGTTTCTGAACCTCCGTAAGCTGATCTTGGAGAGATGTGAGCTGAGAGGTCTGCGTGGAAAGCTGAGCTGTCAAAGAGGCAATTTGAGCGTCACGCGCTGTAAGGTCTTGGGCTTGAGTGTTGTAATTGCGAGAGAGTTCTGTATACAGCGTGTCCAGTTTGGCAATGTCTTTATCCTTGTCAACCAAGAGAGTCTCTCTTGCCTTGACCTGCTCCAATAATTCTTGAATGGTGGTCTGCAATTGAGCCTGCTGATCGGCAAGCAGATTATTCTGATGTTGGGCAGCCTTGAGATCCTCGCGGGCCTGTAAAAGAGCCTCGTGCTTGTCTTGAAGCTGGGTCTCCAGAGTATGAACTTGCGTGGTAGCAGCTTGAAGGTCGCGGTGAACCGCGTCGGAGGCCTCCAGGGCCGTTTGAACCCCATTCAATAGAGCTTCCTGGGATTCTTGTAACTTGAGAGCAGCAGTTTGAACATCCTGCTGATATTGATACAAAAGCTGGCGAGGGTGCTGAGGCGGTGGAGCCAGCTGTTGCCTTGTTTGTGACGTTTGGGAGACATGTTGAGGATTGGAGTGCTTGGTTTCTGTAGAAGAGGAGGAGACAGTGACATGCGTGTGCTGAAGGTTGACATGACCAGAAGAAGAAGGGCGTGAAGTACCAACTTGGTGAGTCTGAGGAAGGGACTGCTGAGTGGAATCATGAGAATGAGGAGGTGTTGGAGGAAAGTAATGACGGATGATGGCTTGAAGATGGCCACCCACTGAAACTTCAGATATAGAAGAGGGGGCAGCCCTAAGACGGTCGACCTCTTGAAGAAGGCGGTAGAACAACAATTGGGGCCAATCAATGTGGTGGTTGGAGCGGATAGCAGTGATCACCAAATTATAGAAAGGCTTATTGATATGGGTGTTCTTGATAGAATACCCAAGGAACTTTCGCCACAGAAACTTAACAAAAGTTTCATGGGTCTTGTCAATATTTGTCAGGCGATGCATGTTCGCTTGATAAGCAGGAGCACCAAACTCAGTGACATTGGGATCCTGTAAGGCAGCCCAAGATAAACAAGGGGTTTACAAAGGAATATGGAATACCTCAGAAATCAGGTGCTGGGTCAGCGAAATGGTGGTGCCATCGACCATAGTAGTGTATCCATGCGGGCTGTTGACGATGTGAGCGAGGAACTGCTTCAATTGGTCTGGATTTGGAGCCGGAAGTTCCATTTGTGAGAATTCATAAAGCTTCTGGCGTTCCGCGACTTCACGATTTGGGCCAACAAGGGCTTCACGGAAAGTGGGCGTCAAGAAAGATACTGACTCGAAAAGGGCCGGTTCCCTTGGAGCAAAAGTGTGAAGGGTAGGTAATTTGGGTGCAGCCATGGCGAAGAGCGTCGGAATAGAAAGAACTGGGTGTCGAAGGCGGAGAGCAGAGAACAGAAGACGAAGACGCAGATAGACGAAAAGGTTTTAGGGCGCACAAGTGTAGGCGAAGGGGCATGATGAGGGCGAACCAGCAACCGTTGATGATGCCAGGTGGCGACAGATGCGAAGGAGGTCATTGAAAGGCAAAATTTTGGCTAAGTCCCCAAATGGTAAAGGGAGAATCAATGAACGGTGGCGATGAGACGTAAGAGAATGATCAGATGTGACAGGTGGCAAAAGGACGCACATTAATGGTTGACGGGCGTGAAAAGAAGACAGGGTATTTAATGCTGGCAACTCGAAGTGGGATATCATTAAAACGAATGTGTCAGAAGGTACCATGGCTAGATATGCGGCGGGAGAAAAGATTCTCATTTTAGAAACAGCCTTGCATTGCAAACACGTTGGCGATTTTTTTTTATTGGTCCATGTCGACAAGGAGTTCCTCGGTTGGCTATATAATAAGACTAACGGGAGTGAAGCGAAGACATCCGATGGCACTCAAGATGTTCCGCTACCGGTTTGCATGATCACCGCACTATGCCTTCAAACCGCTTTGGAGTGGATTACCCGCAAGATGGATTGTCGGACCTCGGGCGTTGCCACAACCGTGGCATGGCGATGGACGGGTGGTGTGCCGGGATGGCTGAAAGCATCCCGATCCGAAGACCAACGGATGGAGGTGATTCTCGCACCTTGGGACCCGGAGCATAATCTCTACCACATCCTGCGTATCACCTGCGCTCCTAACCCGGAGTAGAGGGTTTTTCTTCTTAGGACTTAGTAGATAGGGCTCGAGCCCGCTTTTTATATATAGGGCGCGCCCATAGCGGAAATAGTTGGTCGCGGCCCACATTTTGTAAAAAATTCCACCTATAATATAAATATGCATTTGGTTTAGTCACTATCTCATTTGTGTTTGTGTCCGAACAAAGATCCGCTTGAGCTTCACTTTCGTGGTATGAAATGTTTTGAGGCTTAAAGCCATTAACCGTTGTGTAGGTAATGGAGTTCCATCTAACTCACCAATTTGGAAAACGCCGGGTTGCACCACTTGAACAATTTGATAAGGGCCAAGCCATCAAAACATTAGCTTACCCGAAAATTTTTGTACCGAGAATCATAAAGAAGAACCAAATCTCCTTCTTTGAATGTTTTTTTGTCTCGAGACGCTTATCATGTAAAGATTTTTGCAACCTGTTGTCCATGAAGAACACTAATATAAGCATCCCGTCTAAGTTCATCCAACTGTTCCAATTGATAAACCCTTTCTTTGAGTGCAAAGAAAGTAATTATGGGCGGTGAGCCATTGAAAACGGAGAGTTGGAAGGATGTATTCAAATGGCATGAGAGCTTCTTGACCATAAACCAATTTGAAAGAGTGTGACTGTAGCTATTTTGAAACAAGTATTGTAAGCCCAAAGGGGAAGAGGGAAGCTTGGTTTGCCGGCCGGTGGTAGAAGCGCCACAAATTTTCTTGAGAATTGTGACCGTAGTTTTGTTGGTGCTTTCGCCAAACCATTCCATTGAGGATAGTAAGGTGTGATCTTGTGATGATGTATCAAGAGATAATCCGCCAGCTCCTTGATGGTATGATTGATAAAATGGACACCACGATCACCGACCAGCTCGCGGGGCAGCCAAATCGCGTGATGATTTGTTGATAGATGACCTTGGCCGCGGCTTGCCGCAGTTGTTGTCCGGAAGTGCGCAAGCTTCCGCCCATTTGGTAGCGTAGTCGGTGAGAACTGGGATCGTAGCGGCACGTGTGTGCGCGGCAGAGGATCGATGGGTCCCACAAAATCCATTCCCCATTTGCTTTGAAGGGAAGTGGCGTGGCGACCGGGCCAAGGGAAGAGCCGCCACGGGCCGTGGGCCGCCCCACACGCTTAGCAAGCATCACACGGCGGCGCGGGCGTGAGCGCCTTTGAAGAGCGTGGGCCAAAAATAACCAAAGAAGAAGGATTTTGGCGTGCCGTGGTGTCTCCATGAAAATGACCACCACCTAGCCCTTCATGGGCTTCTCGGACAATATCCGGGACCTCATGAGGGAGAACACCGGGCCGAAGGACAAGATCCTTACCCTTTTTGTAAAGATGGCCTGCAACCATGGTGTAGTCACGGACCTCCACGGAGAAATTGGTGTCGACGGGATTGTCGCTGGTTTGAGAGAGCGTGGCATCCTCCGGGTGGAAGAGCGCTGCGGAGGAGATACCGCTGAAAGTCGTGGAACCAATGTGGTGTTGTCGTGACCGAAAAGAGTTGAGCGTCGTGAAAGGCGCCCGAGACTCCAAAGTGGAGGGATCATCCGCGGTGGATGCGTGAAAGATAATCCGGGACAACATGAGATTTGCCCGCCTTTGTGAACAATTGCAAAGGTGCAAATTCTTGCGTAGGAGGACCCAACGAGCCCGGGCGTGGATTTGTTGATCAAATAAAGGAGTGCTTGGTGGTCAACAAAGAATTTGATCCGACCGCCCAAAAGATAGTGACGAAGCGTTGGACACGAAAAAATTAAACCCAAGGCCTCACGCCTGCGGGCAGAGTAGTTGCGCTCAGCAGAATTGAGTTTCCGGCTGGCATAGCGGTTTGGTTTGTCAGTGTGCGCATCATATTCTTGAGAAAGAACAGCTCCAATAGCAAACGCCGAGACATCGACATGAACATGAAAGGGCTTGTCCCATTGAGGAGGAACAAGAACCGGGCCCGAGTAAGCAAGAGCTTCAACTGTTGGAAAGCAAAGATCCGCCGGGAATTCCAAGCCCATGTGGATTCATCACCCGTGAGTTTATGAATGGGATCTGCAATGGCTGCAAGTCCAGGAATGAAGGTGGAGTAATAATTGACCTTACCCAGGAAAGAACGTGTCTCCTTGATATTGGCTGGTGCTTGAGCCTTGAGCACACAAACTGATTTTGGCAGATCCGGTGATACCGCTTTGTCGACTCACGTGTCCTAACGTAACACCGGTGACGCGAAAAGGTGCATTTTCTGGATTGAGACTAATGCCTGGGACTCATCACATTTCGAAAGACGAAGTTCCAATTTATCCAAATGGTGGTCGCATGGAACTCAGAGGCAGAGAAGTCATCTTGAAAAATTTGTAAGAAGGATTTTCCTTCATAAAATCATGAAAAACGAGAGCATGATGCGCTGAAACGTTGATGGAGAGTTTGATAATCCAAAAGGAACCACCTTGTAGGCAAAAAGTGACCTACGGGTGGTGAAAGTAGTCTTGAGTTGATCAGATTCTTTGATTGAGATCCGATTGTAGCCGGAAAAACCATCCATGAAGGAGTACATCTCATGTCCAAAGAACCTCTTCCGTAAACACGGTCCGTGGAAGGGAAGTGGAAAATGATCACGCCCTCGGGGCCTGATTGAGTTTTCGGTAGTCCACGCAAACGCGGATCTTTCCATTGTGTTTGAGTGCCAATGACGATGGGGCTCACCCATTCAGAATGTTTGACCTCATAGATCAAACCTGCAGCAAGGAGTTTGTCAATTTCCGCCTTGACGCGATCACGGTAATTGGTACTGTCGTTGCTAAACGGGGCGACGCATCGATTTGGTAGGAATGGTGAGTTCCCCCAAGGCTTTGTTGATCCCCCGAAGATCTCTCAGTAGCTCCAGCTAAAAATGTGTTTGAACTTTTTGAAGAGTGTGACGGCCCTGTTACGATAAGGTGTCGGAAGATTTGCGGCAATGCGACAAACGATTGTTGCCCACGCCCACAATCTCGACTTCCGTGAGTCTGAATATAGGGGATAACTTCCATGTCCCGACAATATGAGCAGGAGGTTGAAGCATAACAGATGCGTGGGTAATTCTGCGTGGTGAAAAAGAGAGGTTGCCGAGTTTCATCAAGCGTAGGTTGCTTCATGACGGCGTGTACATCTACTGGAGCCGCAGGAGGTTCAAAGATCTGAAAAGTGATCAACACGTTGGATTCGATTGCAAGGAGTCGTAAGGGTCAAGCAAAGCAGCCAATACCTGGTCCGGATCAAGAGTCATTTCTCCCCAAGGATCAAAGATATTCGGGTAGGATGACAGAGGCGGACTCACGTGTGGAGCCTGAATATGATAGATATTCGGGCGCCCCTAACCGGTGGTCGGAGAGAGAGGGTTCAAAGATGGTCAACGGAAATGATCTTGCCTGTTTCCAAGTCCATGGTGGCATTGAGGTGACCATCGGTGATGACTAACCCATCCGTGGCCCAAGAATGGATACTCTTGGCTCGGCGGAGAAAAGGTCTGCCGACCAACATTTCATAATCACCTGGATCTTCTCCAGCCTTCCAAACACCAAATTCCAAGGGGAATCGGAGATCACCAATGTTGATGTGAAGAAGAGGCGTGACGCCTTGAGGTCGCGTGATATGGCCATTAGCCAATTTGATGTCATATGGGGCACGATAGAGTTGTTTGATGCCCATTTGTTTGCAGAGTTTATCCGTGATGAGATTAACTGCGCTACCTCCGTCAATTTGAACATGGTTGACTTGTTGATTGCCCACCGTGGCATGGACCGTGGGTGTAGAGGTAGCAACAGCCCCAACCAAAACGGTCGGGAGTGGTAACTGGTCCTTGAGAGCAGGACAGAGTTTCAAAATTGTTGCCAGACTTAAAGGAATTTTGATTTTTGCCAGCTCCTCTTGGAGTTCCAGAGGCACATGAGAAAAAGGATCAGCTGGATCTACAGGTGCTGGAGTGCGTGGTAATGAAGCAGCAACTTCTTTGAGTAGGTCAACCTCGGCAGCAATATTCGGATATGTCTGAGAGCGTGGAGGTTGAGACGTGGAAGGTGCTTCTTGTCTTTGTTGAGCTCTAGTGGTGGCATGAACATTAGCCAACGTGCGGCCTTCAGCAGCTTGCATGAGGTTCAGAATGCTTTGGCGAACTTTAGGCATGACATGCGGCATGAGTTTCTTCAAGTCAGGTGCAAAGTGAACCTTTTTTTCCTCTTCATGAGGAATTGTGTCGACTGCAAAGGCAGGTTGGGTGCCATTAGGAATAATGGTTAAGGGACATGACGCCCTGGTCTGGCGTGAAACCAAACCAACCCAATTGGACGGCTGGACTGGAGGATTAAGAGCCTGAAAAATTTCTTCCTGTGCTTGTTGATCCATCTGAGGTTGATTGGCAGGAGCTGGTTGATAGCGTGATTGCTGAGGCGCACGAGGTGGCTTCCGAAGAACAGGACGCGGGCCTTGTTTGCCATTGGCAATCCAGAGTTGGTAAGCCGTGAGGCGGACCGATGTGGTCTGATTGGTGCCAGGAAGCTGCACCTGAACTTGTGGAAGTTGAGGACACGCCGTGGTGGTATGACCCCATTCTTGACAGTGATAACACTGAGCTTTAGAAGGATCAAAAGGAGGACGTGTGTTGGGTCCCCGTTGTTGCTCCTGTTGCTGGTAGAGTTGATTGGGTTGCGCTTGCATTGGTGGCTGCTGATATTGCGATTGTGGCTGAGGTGTTGTTTGCACTTGATAAACCAGTTTGTTGCGGAAAGATGTAGGATGAGTGCGAGTGCACTCTTCCGTGGCATGATTGCACATGTTGCATCTTTTACAATGAGGCGGGCCATTGGTGGAGTTGCACTCATTCGCCAAGTGGCCTTGATATTTGCAGATATGGCACCAGATCTGACTGCGCTGCAGATTGGCGTGTTGAGGTTGGACAGCAGTCTGTGGAACCATGACGGGAGGAATGAAAGGGAGCTCCTGAAGAGCCACGCCACGGGAGGAAACATTAACTGAGTGATTGACAAGGTCGATAGCCTGCTCCAAAGTCTTCGGGCGCAGGTATTCAGTCATGAGTCGGATAGCTGGAGGAAGGCCTTGGAGAAGCCAGACCAAAATCTGGCTCTGTGTGGGGTACTCCTTGAGTTTGCTGAGCAGAATGTGAAGACGATCTGCAAAATCCCGGGCGGACTCCGTGGGCTCTTGTTGAAGGTCATTGAGTTGCTTGAGATGAAGTTGATCATCATCCGTGGTCCTATAGTGAGAAAGAAAAGCAGTTCTCATTTCTGACCAATCTTGTTTCCAGTAGCTTTTGTTGGACATGAGCCATTGATGAGGAGAGCCACGCAGTGTAGTGGAAAAGATATGGAATTTCAGTTGAGGTTGTGCATGACCATTTAGGACACTTCCATGTGGGCCTGAGCACTTTGGTCTAAAGGTTTGCCTTTCGTGTTGCCAAAGGTGGGATAAGTCAGCTTAAGGGTCTGAAAGGTAGAGGTGAAAGTGCTTGGCTGGACAGGAACAGTATAGTGGTTATATTGAGGTGGAGTTGAAGGTGGCATGGTGTCTGAAGGACCCTGATGAAGAGGTGACTGAGGAGGAGGTACTGGAGGTGCCTGAGTATTGGTTTTGAGGTCTGTAAGGTTGTAAACAGGAAGAGCGGTGGGAAATGTAGGGAAGGGAAATTCCTGGGGAGGAGCAAAAGAGACATGTGGATATCCCTGCCCACCCGGGGGAGATGATGGTTGTGAAGGCAAAGGCGTATGGCCAGAAGAGTGATGGATGTAGGCATGTTCGGGGGTATGAAAGTAAGGTTGAGAAGGTTGAGCCTGATAGGGCTCCTGATAGTGATGAGGGGACTGAGGCTGTGAGCAATGTTTGCACGCTTGAGGCGGGGAACTGGGACGAGACAGGGCACGAGGGGTGGGTGGCACCGACTGAGCCCTAGACCGAATGTGGCCTCCCTCAATGTCATAAGCAGATCCATACATGTCTCGAACAGCTTCCCTTCGATGATGGCGCTCCAAGCGAGACGCCGTCTGGGAAAGGAGTTCTTCTGGCGTGAAGTTTCGAACAGACATGGCGACAGAAGAACCCGGCAGCGGCGACAGTGTTTGGGGTCTGGGTTCGGGAACTCCTGCAAGACAGCCCTCTGTGAGGACCCGTGGATCTAACAGGAGAATCCGGGGGACTATGTCACGGGGATTTGCAAGAAGAGAACAGGAAGAAGAAAACAGAACAAAAGAGAACAATGAGAGAAAAATGATAAGCTTCCTTGATATCAATGATGAACATACATGAGCTCTCGCAATCGAGAGAAGACTGAAATGAGACAAGACTCAAAACTCATCTAAAAACTCATGTGCTAGCTCTACTCATATATATAGTACAATGGCCTTTGGCCCAATATAGACACTCTGACTGATCTCGGTGCCGACTCCTGGAAGGAGGCCTGATTTGCAGGAATGCTGGCGGTGCCTCTTGAAGTGCCTAGAATCACGCTGACGCTGACGCGGGCGGTGACGGGCCGTCACTTGTCTGAGCGCCTTCTTTTGACGGCAGGCGCGCCCTTTGACTGCGTGGTCTTCTGCTGGGTCTTCTGCTGGGCCTTTGACGACTGACCCGTGGCTGACTGTGGATCCTTGTTCTTGACCTGGTTCGTCGTATGTATGAATAGTCCTGTACCAGGAGGCACAGGACTAACAGAAAGAGAAACCAGAAAGTACCCGTTTTAAAAGTACCCAGTGTAGGTACTTTTGAGGGTTCCAAAAGTGGTACACCAAAGCATGCTTTTACCCTTATCCTGTTCCTCCATAAAAGCTGCAAGTGCCTTATTACGTTCTTCTTGAATCGTCATAAAATATGCCAATTGTTGCTGCACCAAATCCATGGTCTGGTTTGTGCTGCCATCATCTTCCCCACCATTATCGGATGCATCCTCACCTTTACCTTGAGCTAGTTCAGCCCGCATCTGTTCTTTAAACTCAGCAAATTCATCAGCCTGCATTTGTTGTTTGAAGCTCTCTAATTCCATTTTCATTTGCTCCAGGAATGATTATTTTAGATTTTGAATAAGCGAATCCACAGCAAATATTAAGGCAGCTTGCATCGTGCACTGCATAGTCTCCAACAACTCTTGTTTGAGATTTCTCATTGCTATGGCTTGGTATGAGGCCATGGTTGCAGCAGAATCCAAAGCATCGAAAACAGAGCCCTCTTTTCCCTAAATATCTACTGCTGGATTTAAATGCTGCATAGCTGCTGGATTCGTCTGCTCCAACTACCCCTGCTCCAACGGGCCTACTAAAATCATCTGCCCCAGTGATGGTTTCCGCTCCAACTGCTCTGCTGGATACGTCTGATCAGAGGTGACTTTTGCTCCAACAAAAATACGGCGTCCCCTGAATCCACATAATCAACATCAGATATTTCTGATTCTGCCCCCGATGCAGACTTATTGCTTTTTTTAATATTATCTTTAGAAGCATAGTGCTCTGCCTTTTTGTCCTTTGTCGTGTCTGATTTAGATGTCTCTGCAGAGCCGCTTCTAGTACCAACAATTTTTTTTTTTTTTTTTTGAAGAACTGTGTCATCAATATATTAAAAGAATGGTAATGTTACAAAGCAAGTGAGGAGGAAGGAGAACTGCCCCAAAGAGACAGCGATACCTCGACACTCCACAACAAACTCACAGAAAAACTGCAACTCTACTGCTGTACAAACCGACCATCACCATCTACAACACCCAAGAAGTCCCGCCAAATGGCAAACTTCCACTCTTTTCTCATAGTCCTTTCTAGATTTTGCCATAATCTCTCACAGCAGCGCCCACAGCGAAAGAGAAATGAAATGAAATGAAATGTTTATTTATGTTGGTGAGACCATCAGGTCTATATGACGTTTCATAGAGATTGTCACAGTACGGAATAAATTCTAATGAACTCTCAATCGGAGTTTCACTAGAGCCCTCTACAATCTCATCTTTCTCAACCTCTTCTAAGAGAAACTTATAGTTTCTTATATGTGTCTCTCTAATTTGATACATTTCAACTAGAAAATTACACACATTCTTGGATGGATACTAAAAAAATTGAACCAAACTATCTGCATGCACCTTAAATCTGTCTCGCAAAGATGCATAAGCAAAATATTTCAGAATGACATGTCCTTTGTCTTCAATCTCGTTCATTCCACAAACTCTACACGTCCTCCTTTCTCTTGGTATATTTTCCCGACAACCGATTTTGACTCCCAAGTGGTGAGAGCTTAATCGGATTCTGCATACCAAATGTCTCATTTTCAATGAAAGTGACCCTTAATTGTTGTAACTCAGGATTCATGAATTCTCTATAATTGGCCATTTATGTCTTTGCATCATACATCATTTTCCTTTGCATGCTGCCCTTCACCCAGTCTCTTATAACACCCCTATCGAAAGGTAAGTCATCTAATCTCATCCCCCATTTTGTCAACCAGTTCTGTATATCTGCCAACCAACCCTTGGATCTACTATCTTCTATGGCTAGGTGTGGCATACTTGTCTCTTCCAATTTTTACACTTTACAAAGATAGAATAGTGTTTGATACAAAGCCTTACCTTCCAGAGGGAGCATACCTGACTCAGCCAACATCATTTCATAGGATGTTTGCATTTTGACTCCAAGTTCTATCAGCAGGAATTACTTCTGGATTCTCTCTACTCTTCTCCACATGTCTAGTGATAAACTAGGCTCCTAAACCTCCACACCATACAAAACTACTGTTTGAACTAAGATTTTATATAACACTTGATGCTAAAATCTATGATCCTGGTTTTTTGACATTTTTTCTGCAATGAAAACAAAGCTCTCTAGCTGTCATCTATCCTCTCATCCACTGCCTTATTCCATTTGTACCCCTGGTCTATTATTAGACCTAGATATTTGTACATATTTGGAATTTTCAATGGCTCATCCTTGTAACTGAACATGTATCTTTCTGTTTTGGTTGTTCCAAAGATAACCATTTTTGTTTTTGCAAGATTCACCTTCATCCCTTTAGCGTCATAAAAATCAGCCAAAGTGTTCAGATGTGTTTCATACCTGCAATGCTCTGAGATAATAGAACAATGTCATCAGCATAAAGCAAGAGGAGAATTGTGTATCCTGCAATTTTAGAGCCATCTCCCCCACTTGACATAATCCATTTTTCTAGCTCATCTATAAAAAGCTCAAATATCATAGGAGATAGCGGGCAGCCTTGTTTCACACCAATGTTGCTCACAATCATATCCCTACATTCTTCTGATAGGGGGAATGATAATTGAACATAAATCAGGTGGTGTGTGTGTGCAAGGCAAGCGCAAAGCGCAGCGCAGCGCAAAGGCAAAGGCAGGCGGCAAAGGCAGGCAGGAAGAGAGAGAGAGAGAGAGAGAGAGAGAGAGAGAGAGAGAGAGAGAGAGAGAGAGAGAGAGAGAGAGAGAGAGAGAGAGAGAGAGAGAGAGAGAGAGAGAGAGATGTATGTATGTATCTCATCTGCAGAGAGAGAGAAGAAGAAGAAGAAGAAGAAGAAGAAGAAGAAGAAGAAGAAGAAGAAGAAGAAGAAGAAGAAGAGAAGAGAGAAGAAGAAGAAGAAGAAGAAGAAGAAGAAGAAGAAGAAGAAGAAGAAGAAGAAGAAGAAGAAGAAGAAGAAGAAGAAGAAGAAGAAGGAGGAAGAAGAAGAAGAAGAAGAATGTTTATTATGTCTATGAGACCATCAGGTCTAGAAGACAGTACATTCTACAGACAATATTGCTCAATCATATATCATCTAATATGCCCTCAAGTGGGGCATCATTAGGCTCGCTCTCTTCTTTTTCATAGTCGTCCAACAGTTGCCTATAATTTTTAATGGATAGTTCTCTCATTTTCATCACATCTGTTAAGAAATTTCCAATAGTGTGGACCGGTTTTCCAAAGAAATCATGCAAAGAGATATTATCTGGAATACCATAGAGATCTCTAAGATTCTGGTAGGCAGGACAATGTAATACCAAATGATTCTCATCCTCTATCTCATCATCTCCACATACTCTGCATGTACGTCTGTATCTTGGAAGATTCCCCCATCTTCCAACCTCTATTCCCAAATGATGAGAACTTAGCCTTAATCTGCATATCATATGCCTTTTCTTGTATGAGACTTTGCCTGCAAGGTGGGGCCGCATTATAAATTGGGATTAACAACCTCCCCAGATAAGCTCATCTTTGTTCCAGGATTACTCCACATTTTGTGTTGCACATTAATTTTCACCCATTCCCGTAATACTGCTTGATCATTGGGTACACTATCAATTGACATGCCCCATTTCCCAAGCCATTTCTGTAAGTCTGCACACCAGCCTTTTACCTTGCTTTGTTCCATAGCTAATCTCGGGAGCCTATCATTTTCCATCTCAATGACCTTTGCCACATACTTTAATGTGCAATATATAGCTTCTGCTTCAAGTGGCATCATGTCCGAATCCGCCAACATCATCGGATAGGGAGTTTGCATTTTTACTCTGAATTCTGTTAATAAGAATTTCTTTTGTATCTTCTCCACACGCTTCCACATATCTCGTGATAGTCCCGGCCCCCATGCCTCACATCCATAAAGCACCACGGATCTCACTAAGGACTCATATAACATCTTTTTAAGCTTCCAATCAACAATTTCAGCTTTCCTGCATTTTCTTTGCATGGCAAATAATGCTTTTGTACCTCCATCCGTCCTTTGCTCAACAGCCTTATTCCAAGTATAATTATGATCAATTATCAGCCCCAAATATTTATATGTACTAGATATCTCCACCTCCTGACCATCATAGAGAAAATGAAAGTCCCGCATTCGAGTTCCAAATATCAAGATTTTAGTTTTTTTAAGGTTAACTTTCATCTCAGTAGCTTTGCAGAAAGCGGCAAGAGCATCTAAATGCTTTTGCATGTCAGCAGCATTTCTGGCAAATATAACAATATCATCAAGATAAAGCAAACAATGTGATCACATACCCCGCCATTATGGTACCTTCACCTCCTGCGTGTTTTTAGCCAAGCTTCAAGCTGATCTATATATATGCCGAACAACGTAGGAGAAAGTGGACATCCCTGCTTCACCCCTATGTTGCTCATTACATCCTCATCACATTCCTTACGCAGCGGAAAGGAGAGCTGCACTACTACCTTCTCATACAAGATGACATCGACATTCGTAGTGCCCTGTGGTACCCCAATGCATTTCATATAATCCCATATATTTCTTCTCCGCAGCATATCAAACGCTTTTGTAAGGTCCACAAAAAGAGCAAAGAGGGGTTTTTTGGTATTCTTCACGTAATCCATTACTGCTCTAATTGTGACTAGGTGATCCACCGTGCATTTTTTTTGGGCCCTGAACTCGCTTGTCCCATTGCTCTACAATCATTCTCCTCCTGCCCATGTATTTATTTTGCGCCCAAAGATTGTTGCAAACAATTTGGAGAAAAGACCACTAATCATAATCATCCTATAGTTATTAGGATCCCTAGTAGAGAGAGAGAGAGAGAGAGAGAGAGAGAGAGAGAGAGAGAGAGAGAGAGAGAGAGAGAGAGAGAGAGAGAGAGAGAGAGAGAGAGAGAGAGAGAGAGAGAGAGAGAGAGAGAGAGAGAGAGAGAGAGAGAGAGAGAGAGAGAGAGAGAGAGAGAGAGAGAGAGAGAGAGAGAGAGAGAGAGAGAGAGAGAGAGAGAGAATGAAATGAAATGTTTAATTAATGTCTATGAGACCATCAGGTCTAGAAGACACACACTTGAATATAATACTATCAATATGTAGCATAATAACAGGGGGTTTCTTTTGTATTTTTGTACTTTTTTTCCTAAGGTTTTTATATGATTTCATGGATGTATTTGATGAGGCATACTAATTAGTATATCTAGAGTGCGCATACGCTTGAACTAATTTTGATGCCTATATCCAATGGTTTAGACCCACATATCATATATTTCCTTTTTTTTTAAACTGTATTTTCTTATCACTTCCTTTTTTTTAAACTGTATTTTCTTGCTCGACATGCAAGGCTCGAGATAACCCATTTTAGGGTTTATGCGTTTAGGGTTATGTTCATGTTTGGTGCGGGGCAGGTAATTCTGTCATGTATAATAACGAAGACATGGGGGCTCAGACTCTGCAAAGAAGAGATCCAAGTTTTTTTGTCATCACGGCAACATTGATGAGCTTTGGGTGATATAAAAAGTCTAGGCGTGTCGGATCCTCATGATACTGATTAATTTGGATGCTTCGCTTTTTTTTTGATGAATTTGGCGATCCGGGTGCGGGTTTATATCGGGGATGCGTTGATAACAGAGGCTTTAGGGTATAAATATGAAGAGATGCCTACACAATGGTCGATCGCGAGGGCCACCGAACCGGTGTAATCGCCAAAGACCAAATCGAAAGATTTGACAGGAGTATCTATGGTACTTTTGATATATTTAGGTTGTAGGAGTCCAAGTCTTGGTTTTGTCTTAAGAACAATGTCGGGTCTCACACACTTTTATAGTTTAAACGGTGTAATTTGCACATTCAAGAAATGCATTCTCGCTTTGATGTTGTCTATGCAACGCCACGGTCTTAAATAAGATGATCTTTGTTTCTATTGCCGTAAGGTGGTATCTTGCTCACATTCTCAACCATATGTTTCATTCACAAGTTGGAAGTTGACAATGGCATCATGGACACCAGCTCATGTATCTGATTGTGCCAAAGCATTTGAGCTCAATATCCAGATTTACAATCCAGCTTTAATTGGGCTTTGGCTCGAATCTGCCAGTTTCTCTTAGTAAACCACGCCATCATGGCTCTCCAATGCAGCGCCTTCACCTGGTCCAATTTGTAGCCCCCCAGAAGCCTCAAGAGCTCCCCGCGCCCACAATTCATATCCGTGCAAGTGCTTATAAAACATGAACATTAGCTTGATAGAAATTGGCGAGGCGACAATGTTCCAAAACAAAGCATATTGGTCACACATTGATGACACATTGATTTCTAGGCTATTTGAAATTAGTATGAGGAAGCTTTGAGCAACCAGATATGATTACGTGGAATATGGTTCTTGAAGTCTGCAGAATTATGATTCATAGCTATACCTCAACATTGGCATTGTGGTGTGCGTAGTCTAACAGATGCAGATAACGGTTGGATGTAATGCATCGGCTTCAACATCATTATGTGCTAGTTTAGGTTGTGATATAGCCCGTATATTTGTACAATTATTCCGGTGTGAGCAGAAGTTGGTATTTTCTCGAGGCGGGCTCCGTAATCAAGGCAAGTGGAAATGTCCAGCCAAAGGGGGCCTACACCAATTTTGTAGTGTTGTGGCATTGCAATTTCTGCTTAATGCTAATTTTTTCCCACGATGTAAGGTTGGGATAGCCGTTTGGCATATTCTTTTATGAAAAGACGAGTTTTTCTGAGTATGATAGTTTTATTTGGATGCTATGCTATATTCCACCATTTGCTTTGCATTCGCTATTTAAATTAGAAGAATATGTTAAAAGATGTATAGCCGTTGGCTTGGAATGGAATCTTTCATTGAGCGACCAAGAGACACGGGAACATATGCCAACTTTCGAGTTATGGTGGAATCACAATAGGGTGGGATGACTATGAATAACGGGGAATTTTTAGCATCACACTATAGGTTGTCAGATAACTCAATTTCAACATGCATGTTTTAAGATATTTTTTATTTTTAGGTGTGCTCGCAATTCTTGGGGTGTGTGGATATTCACTCAAGGGAGCTTGGACTGTGTGTATATATCGACTGTGTGTATATTGTATTGTTATAAATTGCTTGTTTGTTTGTTTGGTTTTGTTTGCGTTTGTTAGGGCCCGGAGGGCCAAAAAAAATTTTTAGTATAACTACCAACACATAATACCATTAACATTAATTAACGCAAACCATTGCATTCCACACTTAAAAATAAAATTCCCCCTTAAACCCCCTGTGGTTTGGGTGCATATTCACACGGGGGGTGACGTAGCATAATAACAGGGGGTTTTCTTTGTGTTTTTGTACGCTTTTCACTAAGGTTTTCCTATGACTTCGTGATGTATTCAAGTGGATGTACTAATGCGTACATCTAGAGTGCACCATTTCTGAGCCATTGATTTTAGTCTTTTTTTTTTCCAATGGTCAACAACCAATGGCTCACAACAAAAGCCCTTTTTTTTGTGTATGTAGTGCATAAAGGTCAATAACCAATGGCTCACAACAAAAGCCCTCTTTTTGTGCGTGTGGTGCATAATGGTCAACAACCAATGGCTCACAACAAAAGCCCTCTTTTTGTGCGTGTGATGCATAATGGGTACATGAAGGGCTTGAAGGGCGCATGTAGTGCAGTTTCCCCGCTGGCAACACATTTCTTATTATAACTTTTGATCCAGAGCTCTGTTTGAGATGATCTTTATTGCGTTGGAAAGCTCTCTCCAAGATCTTTTTCATAGTGTATGATATGGATATGTTTGGTTAAGTTATCTATGCAAAAACAGCAATTTTTCGGCCGGGTTTGGTAGGCTTTCACATCCTACCAGCTGATTAATACAGGATTGCGCTATTGGATATTGTTTTATGGCTCATTTCGAATGAAGGTTGCAAAAAATTACCATGCATTTTTAGATTTTGAGGCAGTTATGAAGCAAATTCCACGGCTTCTAGATCCTTGTGCTAACAAGCAAAAAAGTTTCCCACTTTGGTTTCTCACCACAAGAATCCATGGAGGCCAAAGGCTGTTGTTAAATTCCAGTTGAAAAATGTTTGTGTATGGGTGTTGCAAACTTTATGACTTTCAGAATAATGGGATCAATCCGCTCTATCTTTATGGTAACTTTTACTTATGTTCTATTTGTTTTATCGTGATGAAATTCAAAAGCTACAGGTGATGAAAGCCTCAAATGAATTCTAGTTTTTTTCTGGTTTGAATTCTAAAATTTTTGTCACACAAACCATTAACATCCAACATATAAAAATTAAATCCCCCAACACATAACAACCAACACATAACAACCATTGACATTAACAACCAACACATAACTACCATTGACATTAATTAACACAACCATTGGGTCCAACACATTTAAATTAAAATCCCCCTTAAACCCCCTTTGGTTTGGGTGCATATTCACACGGGGGGTGACGTAGGGCAGCGAGAGCCCTCATAATTGTATTTTGCACGTGCAAAATCAACACCATATAGTATTCCGCTTGAAAACTTATAGTATTTTGCGAACAGTATAGCAAATTTTGTACTTGCATACCCCACAAACGAGGAACTTTATGTACGGTGTAGATTAAGGAATAAGGGGTAAATATGCCTATCCAACATCCCACTCTCCTCTATCTCATACATATCCAATAGATGTCTATAATTCTTTATAGTTGATTCCCTTACTCTCATGGCATCTATTAAGTAGTTGCTTATGCTTAACGCATGTAAGAAGAAGAAATCTCGTAGTGTAATTGTGCATGGTATACCATACTTTTGCCTCAGATTCTGATATGCAGGACATTTTAGAATCAAGTGCTCCTCATTTTCAATTTCATCTTCACCGCAGACTTTGCATGTGCGACAAACGCGGGGAACATCCACCCATCTCCCGACTTCAACCCACTGGTGTGAGCTTAGCCTCATTCTGCACACTAGATGACGCATATAATAAGAGGTCTTTTCACTCAAATGCGGAGCTTCTGCCAAATCTGGATTAATCATATGATAGAACTGCATTTTTGTTCCTGGATTCCGCCAAATTTTCTGCTGCACCTTACTACAAATCCACCCATATAAATGCTTAGCATTATCAAATACATCATCCAGATGCATATCCCATTTTTGCATCCATTTTCCAACCTCCGCATACCATCCTTTCAAGCTGCTTTGTAACATAGCCAACCTGGGCAATCTTTCTGCATCCATTTCCTGAACTTTTAACACATATTTTAGTGTCTGATGAAGAGCTTCCACTTCCAAGTTCATCAATCCTGCCTCTACTAACATCATTGAATAGGGGGTTTGCATCTTAACCCCCAACTCTGTTAAAAGAAATTTCTTCTGCACTTTTTCTACCCTCCTCCACATTTCCTGAGATAAACCTGCCCCCCATGCTTCGCATCCATACAGCACAACACTTTTTACCAAAGCAACATAAAGCATTTTTTCAGTTTCCAATCCACAACACCAGCACGCTTACATTTTTTTTGCAATGCATAAAGGGCTTTAAGCCCAGCATCCACTCTCTGCTCAACCGCTTTATTTGTGATCAACAATAAGCCCTAGATATTTATATGTGTGGCATATTTCAATGCACCCTCCCTTGTAATAAAAGTCATATTTAGGATCCCTCACACTAAATATCACCATTTTCGTCTTATTAAGATTCACCTTCGTACCAGTTGAATCACAAAAAGAAGCGAGAGCGTCTATGTGTTTCTGCATATCACAAGCATTTCGAGCGAATATCATGATGTCATCTGCATAAAGTAAGAGCATCACTACATATCCCGCAAGCATAGTGCCTCGCCCACCATATTGTTCAATCCATCCTTCCAATTAATCAATATAAATGCCAGAATCGGTGATAGTGGACATCCCTGTTTGACACCTATATTACTGACAATCTCTTCCTGACAATGTTGATCCAAAGGGAATGATAAGCGTACCAATACTTTTTCATATACCGTGGCTACTGCATTTCTTAATTCCTGAGGCACTCCAACATGCTCCATATACTCCCAAATATTCCTCCTTCTCAACATATCAAACGCCTTTGTAAGATCAACAAATAGTGCAAATAGTGGTTTTTTAGTTTTCTTTACAGATTCCACAATTGCTCTCAGTGTTACTAGATGGTCCACTGTCGATCTAGTAGGACGAAAACCTGCTTGGCCTTTGGCTCTTACATTATTCTCCTCAGCCCATGAACTTAATTTTCGCTCAACAATCGTAGCAAATAACTTAGCAAAGAAACTACTTACCATCACCATTCGATAATTTTCAGGATCTTGAGTATATCCTGCCTTATGAATTGGAGATACACGATTTACCTGCCACGTTTTGGGAAAGCCATTTTTAAGTGCATCATTTAGCATAGCAGTAACAATGCAAATAGTAGAGACACCTGCCCATTTTACCATCTCAGCAACCAGCCCATATACATCCTTAGCCTTGCCGTTAGAAAGCTTTTTTATTCCCTTATGAACATCTCCCACATCTAACACCAAATCTGGCCCACTTTTTTGCATGCTATCATTAATATCATCGATGTGATAGAGTCTACGCACCTGTGCAATTAGTGCGTCACTGTCCAACATATCATGTTGCTGTTTTACCTATTTGAGATGAGACCAGAATCGTTTAGGATCTCTTAGTAATTCTGCTACGAACTCTTCTTGCTTCCTTTGTAAGTATGCACGTTTTTTCTGCCTCACTAACCTGCGATATTCTATAATGTCCAGCTTTTGCTTTTTTAAATTCAGCATGTTTACTTTTGCATTCTTGATCGTACCAGCCGTTACAAGGGAGGCCCTTAGCCACGCGCTTTGATACAAAGCATATAGTTGCAGCATCAATAAGCATTTTAGTAAGCAGCTCATCCATTCCTGATGCATTATCTGGCCATGTATACGTACTAGCTAAGCTCTCACAACATTGCATGTAGGCATCTCGTTTATGTGGCCTCATGTATAAACCAGATTTTCCTTTTATTGCCTTCTTTGTATTCTTCTGTCCCCCTTCTTTTCTTATGTATATATCCATCACAATCGGAAAATGGTCAGAGGTTGCTATAATATCTTCCACATAATAATCCTGTAATCCTGTATCTCCTCTATCAACCAGCCATAGCAATATCAACTACACTATCTTCTCTAGAGAGAGAGAGAGAGAGAGAGAGAGAGAGAGAGAGAGAGAGAGAGAGAGAGAGAGAGAGAGAGAGAGAGAGAGAGAGAGAGAGAGAGAGAGAGAGAGATAGATAGTATTTTAACGTCACGCCACTAGGCAGCATCCAACTGGACATGTGACCACACACCACGCTACATTGCTTTGTTGGGCCCTGCCCCCAACCACTTTACATTGCATCTGTGGGTTTTTGACACCCAACAGCCAGAGGCGATCTCGGGGCCTCGAACTCGAGACCTACAGCTTGTTTACCACTAGACGTAGAGAGAGAGAGAGAGAGAGAGAGAGAGAGAGAGAGAGAGAGAGAGAGAGAGAGAGAGAGAGAGAGAGAGAGAGAGAGAGAGAGAGAGAGAGAGAGAGAGAGAGAGAGAGAGAGAGAGAGAGAGAGAGAGAGATGTATGTATCTCATCTGCAGACCACCAGGTCTATGAGATGTTCACTGTGTACAATCAACATTGTAAAAAATATCTTTCAATGCATCATTACATAGAAATGCATTAGTTCCCTCCCACTCATCCTCTGTTCTCTCTTTGTAATTATATAATCTCAGTGTGTAATCTCTATGCTCAAGCATTTCTATGATAAATTGGCCCATCTTAGTGCTTGGTAGTTCAAAAAATTCATCCAATTTATTACAGCCAATCTCATACCTACGCCTAAGACATGTATATGCTAAACAACTTAGAAGTGCATGTGCTCCATCTTCAATGGCATTCGTATCACACAACTTACATATTCTTAAAGCATGAGGAATATGATTTCAATGTCCTACTTCCACACCCAACCTGTGCGAACTAAGTCTCATTCTACTGATTGCATGCCTGATCTTAACAGAAATTCCCATTTCGAGATACTTAGTTGATTCCAAGTGAGGATTGATAAACTGCCTATAATGCTCTTTTTTACTTCTGGAACATGCCATGACTTTTCTAGCATATCTTCTTGTATCCAAGATCTTAGGTCACCATGATGTGCAAGAAGTTTCTGGGGGTTGAGATCCCACTTCTGCAACCAGATTTCTACATCTGTATACCAACCTTTATATCGAGTTGCTTTCAAAGCCATATTGGTTGGGTAAACTGTAGTTTTGCCTCCCAAGCTGCACTTTACATACATAAGCAAGACTCCTATACAATGCCTCTTCCTCTAGAGACATCATCCTACATTCTACCAATAACATATCGTACAGAGCCTGTGCCTTAACCCCCAATTCAGTTCTGAAAAACTTTTTTGAACTTTCGTCCAAGTGTCTTCTGCCAAACCAGGTGCCTACACTTCACAACCATATAACAATGCAGATTGTACCAACACGGCATATAACATCTTTTTTAGGCGAAAATTCCAAATCTATGCTTTAGCACTTCTACGTTGCATGTTGTACAAAGCTTTCAAACCACCATTGGCCCTTTGTTCCACTGCTTGATTCCAACTAGGACTCTTGTCTACCTGGATACCCAAATATTTGCACGAATTCACAATCTCCTCCTGATCCTCTTTATAACAGAATTATAAGGTGATCCACTTTAAGGGCTCCAAATACAACCATTTTGGTTTTAGCCATATTCACTTTCATTTCTTTACTGTTGCAAAAGTCTGCCAAAGCTTTTAGATGTTGTTACATACCCATCACTGATCTGGATAAAATTACCACATCATCAGCATATAGAAATAGTGACACCACATACTGACCCAACAACATGCCATCCCCTCCATACCTTAAAACCCACTCAGAGAGAGAGAGAGAGAGAGAGAGAGAGAGAGAGAGAGAGAGAGAGAGAGAGAGAGAGAGAGAGAGAGAGAGAGAGAGAGAGAGAGAGAGAGAGAGAGAGAGAGAGAGAGAGAGAGAGAGAGAGAGAGAGAGAGAGAGAGAGAGAGAGAGAGAGAGAGAGAGAGAGAGAGAGAGAGAGAGAGAGAGAGAGAGAGAGAGAGAGAGAGAGAGAGAGAGAGAAATGAAATGAAATGAAATGTTTATAGATATATGCGTCTGCAGACCACCAGGTCTATGTGACGCTCAACCATAAACTTACAGATTGTAAAATATATCCTCTAGTGCATCTTCTGAAAGAAATGCACTAGACCCCTCTAACTCATCCTCTTGTATCTCTTGGATGCTAAGTTTCTTCAACATTATTTCCCTATGATCCAAAATTTTAACAATATAGTCACCGATCGTGCTACCTGGCATATCAAAGAAATCTATCAAGTTACCACAAACAATATTATATGTATCTCTGAGACTTTTGTATTGCGGGCCTTAATCAGAGAAGCACATGCGTTTCATCCTCAACCACTCCCATCTTGCATAGCTTACAGAGTCTCAGCTCATGGGGGATATTGCTCCAACGCCCAACTTCAACGCCAAGATGATGTGAGCTAAGTCTCATTCTGCCAATTAGCTTTAATGATACGCCTTCTCTCAAATATCTTGGGACCTGAAGCTGTGGGCTGATATTCTGCCTGTAATATTCCTTCTTGACTTCTGGCACTCTCCATGATTTCTCCATAACATGTTCCATTACCCACTCCCTAATATCCGCATGATGTTCGGCCAATCCAGATACGTCTAAATCCCACTTTCTCATCCAATTTTGTATATCGGCATACCACCCTTTGCATTTCGTTGCCTCTAAGGCCAATCGTGGTAAACTTGATACTGGCATTTCCTGTACCTTGCATACATACTTAAGTGTTCGGCACAAGGCTTCTGATTGCAATGATGTCATCCCACACTCGGCCAGTAGCATGTCATATGGTGTCTGTGCCTTAACACCGAGCTCTGTTCGGAGAAACTTCTTCTGTACCTTTTCTATTTTCCTCCAAGTCTCCTCAGCCAAACCAGGAGCCCATACCTCACAGCCATACAACAATATTGTTTGCACTAGAACCCCATATAACTGTTTTTTCAATTGGAAGTTCCATATCTCATTTTTTCTACTGCTGCGCTGCATACTATATAATGCTTTCAGCCCACCATTTATCCTCTGCTCTACAGCATAGTTCCAACTCGGACTCTTATCAACCTGTATCCCTAGGTATTTATATGAATCCACCAGTTCTACCGGTTCCCCTTTGTACACAAGGTGTATGTGATCCACTTTGTTTGCCCCAAACACGATTATTTTAGTCTTTCCCATATTAACTTTCATGTTCTTATGGTCACAAAATTCAGCCAATCCATCTAAATGTTTCTGTATTCCAGCAATTGACCTTGACAGAAGCACTACATCATCCGCATATAAAAGTAAGAACACCACAAACCTCTCTAGAGCCATACCGTCCCCTCCGTTCTGCATCATCCAGTCTTCTAGTTGGTCTATGAACAATCCAAAAAGAGTGGGAGACATGGGACACCCTTGCTTTACACCTATGTTGCTTAGTACTGGTTCCTGGCCTTCTCTAAAATAAGGAAAAGATAGCTGCACAAGTACCTTCTCGTATAGTATTTTGACTGCTTGCTTTAGTTCGTTTGGCACCCCCAGTTTTTCCATACGTTCCCATAAATTGTCGCTGTCCACCATGTCGAAAGCTTTTGTAAAATCTACAAATAACATATAAAGTGGTTTCCTTGTTCCTGTAACTGTATCCATCATTGCTCTCAAAGTAACCAAGTGATCTGTAGTGGACCGTTTGGGTCTAAAACCCGCTTGCCCTATAGCCCGTACACCCATTTCTTCTGCCCATCCGCTTAGTTTACTATTAACCATAGTAGCAAAAAGCTTAGCATATAGGCTACTGATCATAATCATCCTATAGTTGCTGGGATCTGATTTATCACCCGCTTTATGCAAGGGGACAACCCTATTTATTTGCCATTCCCGTGGGAAGCCCTCTTTCAATACCATATTCATTAATTTCAGCAATGTTTTGTGTATCTCCTCTCCTGCCCACTTAAACATCTCTCAAAAGCCCCAAGTTATCTGCGACTTTCCCATTTGCCGTTGTTTCTAACCCCCTCAGATATCGTCCATTGTGAATTCCCATTCTACATTGAAATCTGCCAGACCAGTGTCTTTTATGCCTGGTACATTGTATATTTTTTTAACTTGGCTGATTAGAGAGAGAGAGAGAGAGAGAGAGAGAGAGAGAGAGAGAGAGAGAGAGAGAGAGAGAGAGAGAGAGAGAGAGAGAGAGAGAGAGGACCACAAACTTTCCATGCAACTAGTGGTTTGATGCTGAGTGCAAGAATGCAAATGTTGGCTGCGCCAGGTCACATACCTTGCTCTACACCTGCATGCAGTCAGATAATACCGCCTTTTCCTTAAGGCTAGGAAAGCCAAGTACATAGCGGCCCATCAACAGGAAATGTTCTTCCTCCTGGACCATCATCTCAGGACCTTCTGTCGAAGGGTGCTTAGAAAGCCAGTACAGCCTACAGGGAATATCACTTAAGAATAGTAGACACAACACTTATAGCAGCTCTACGATCCTCATGGTGCACAAGCAGCGCTACCCAACAGCCAGGCCCGATGCTGAAAATCACAGGGGCAGATGTAGACCAGGGCTTACAATGTCTAGCTAGTGGAAAAGCGTCAGACCTGGATGATATGCAGGTACAGCTACTCAAGTGAGCAGGTCCATCCATCATATGGTACTAACCACCATGCTCAACAGGGCATTACATGAGGATTTCCCTCTGCATTGGACCATACCGAACAACCATAGTAAGTTCCATATTTGTAAAACTGCTAGCCAAGATTCTCCAACAACTGTTGACAACCTAGAGAGAGGCAGGAGATGTGCAGGCCCTCACAAAGGCAGGGTCCACGACACTCAACCATTGACCATATCTTCGCACTATAGATCTTGGTTGAGGACAACAGGAATCGTCGGCAAGGCCTCTATTACTGCGTTGTGGACTTTGCAAAGGCTTTTGTCACTGTGCCTTGAGAAAGCTGTGGGCAAGATTGCAATAGTTGGGGTTTCTGTAGATCTACAAAATGCGGTATACAGGCTATAAGAGACATGCTCATGCTGGTTGCAACAGACAGGCCAACATTCGATAGCAATGTTGGGTCCCCAGCGGACATGTAGCACCATCTCAACATCGTAGGTCTACACGTTCTATCAGGCGACTGACATGTGCTTCAACTGGCCAAGACTAATATAAGGTGGTCCTCACATCATTCTTGCACCAACCAAGGGCTCCCTCCTTCCGTTGTCAGGAGCAAAATGTGGAAGTGGCATCCGCCTACAAGTATTTGGGAATGAAATTCCCCTCTATTTGCCTTTGATATATATTGGAATGTTTCCATCTGTTTGCAATAGATAGTAGGCTGGAAATGCTTTATGCAATGCAGAACAACAACCATAGAGCAGAACTCTATAGTTCAGGCCATCAATCACACCTATTCAAGATGTTGGTGAGCTTATCCTTTTGTATGGGGTCGAGGTCTGGGGCCACTTGGTCTCCCTATCTACCTGGAATGACTTGGAGCAGGTGCAGAAAGCCAAGTTCTTAACTTGGGCACTAGGGGTGAAATCCACGGTCCCATACCAAATCCTGTTGCAGGAGACAGGGTTCATTGCCCCTTCAAAGGGCGGTTCTTGATCGCCACATTGTCTATTTTCAGAAGATGGTCAGTATGGATGATGCTCGTTTCTCTAGCATGGCTTATACCGTGGCAATGGGGCCACAATGCCACAAGGCCTGTTGGAAGGAAAAGCGAGCTTAGTGGCTCGCCAGATGGAATGTGCAGGAGCACAGGTGCATATAGATGCAAATAGAGGCAGACGACTATAGCTTGTGGTAGATGCTTGCTTCCTCAACAAGCAAAGGTTTTCTATGCAATGTAGAACAACAGTCATCAAATAGAGCTTTACGACTGGTCACATCAATCACATTTGTTCAGGGTGTTGGTGGAGTCGGTACTTCTATATAGAGTGGAAGTATGGGGGCGTGTAATATTATTTACCATTTGGGAAGACTTGAAACAGGTCCAAAAGGCCTTTCTAACTCAAGCACTTGGAGCCAAGTCCACGGTCCCATATCAAATTCTTCTACAAGAGAGTGGCTTTCTAAAGAGCTTCTTTGGAGTGTCACATCATATACTGTCAAAAAGTGGTCAGCGTAGGAGACTTCCACCTTTCAAACCTCGCCTATACTATGCAACAGTCCACGATGCTCTTAAAATATATTAGAAGTAGAAAACAACTACTTGTTTTTCCAGATGGAATGTGCGAAAAGAGGGGTGCATACATGTGCATAACAATGAGGACCACAATTGCCTCAAATAGTAATTGAATGCATGTTTCTAAAGTAAGCTTTGGGATAGCACTTTAAAGTTAGTAAAGACGTTACGACATAAAAAATCAGGTCAATCCTATGCTTGCCACGAGCCTGTAGTGGTGCTTGTTAACATGTTTGCCCATGAAAAAGAGTAGGGAATTACCACTCACACAGGAGCACACCACCTCAGAATCGAGATCTAGGAAGAACAAGAAAACAGGGTCTGCCAATATTGCTAGTTGGGACTTATTGAAGATGAGAACCACACTCTTTAGCATTGCCCGACAATTTCACTTATATGGGCACAAGCAGGTTGGTTACATCTAACCAACATTACATGTACTTATAAGCACACCTTCAATAAGTACACTAGCATCTTACATCTAGGATATAATGGAAATGAAGGCTCAATAGTGCCCCTCGACCATAACGTTGACATGTTTAAATTGTACAGATCATCAATAGACTTATTGCTGCTAAGGTAATTCCTTCAAAAACCCTCCAGCGTAAGGAATTTTAATCATATATGGTAATAGGGCAGCTGCTCTTTGTTGCTTGGGTCCCACATGCCACTTTGGTCTCAATGGACAATTCAATTCAATTCAATTCCAAAACAAAAACAAAAACAAAAACAAAAACAAAAACAAAAACAAAAACTTAGCGAGAATGCGCAACAGAAGTCTTTGGCAGGGTTGCATTTGTTAGGTATTTACTGAGTTGGCAAGGTGCAATTTGGTAAAATTACAAGACACTTTTTATTGTATTGCTTGCAATTTGAAACCCAACCTATAATATGGAAAAGTCTCTTGTACTTGTCCATAATTTAGAGGGATTGGCTAAGTTGTCGCTCCTACTTTTTTCTTCTTCCACCGATTGTTGTTGTGGCAGATGCTCACTTTTAATTGAAAATAGGACATGTCTTTTAGTTAAGGGCATGATAGCAGCTACAAACAAGTTCTTTGTTATGACTCATTGTGTTATATTCTTGCTTGCTCATTACAATTCTTTGGTGGCACCATCAAAATCTTATGAATCATTGTGTTATAGTCTTGCTTGTTCACCGTGATCCTTTGGCAACACCATTTTCATGTTTTGTTTGTTATGTAAAATAGTGTTGGTGAAGTTGCTTTCTTTTATTGTGGCTTTATTTCTAAGGTCATTTTTCATTTTAGTTATTTGTTGCAAGTCGAGTTATATAGCTTTTTAGTCATTAATTATAGAAAACAATTACATAGAGTCATAGGCAAATCCAAAGTGATAAGCCATAATATTTAAGCTAATAGTATTAAGAGAAGCTTAAAATAGCAGAATCTAAGCAAAATAGAAAGGATCAGTATATTTTGATCCGATCAGAATTGTCCAAAAAGAAATCCAGAAGTCCCTAGCAGTTGAGTCTCTGTGCAAAGTCAGCAGATAGGATCCCTTATACCTGGTAAAAGCAAGTAAAGTCAGAAATTATAAGTATTCAAGAAGTGGAAGTGGTCTCGGATCAAAGGCTGATAAATGGGGATTTGGTTGCTCCCCCAGTCAACCAACTCAATGAGTCTAACAGAGTTGCAAGTAGCCATTAGATGGATCAAGGTCCCAAAGCAGTCTGCTCGTCCCCTATGATAATAATAACTCTCTCTGTAGAGTTTAAATTGGGCATCTGTCATCTCTCTGCCATATCAACCAACACATAACTACCATTGACATTAATTAACACAACCATTGGGTCCAACACATTTAAATTAAAATCCCCCTTAAACCCCCTTTGGTTTGGGTGCATATTCACACGGGGGGTGATGTAGGGCAGCGAGAGCCCTCATAATTGTATTTTGCACGTACGAAATCAACACCATATAGTATTCTGCTTGAAATCTTATAGTATTTTGCGAATCTTGTTATACAGTATAGCAAATTTTGTACTTGCATACCCCACAAATGAGGAACTTTACGTACGGTGTAGATTAAGGAATAAGGGGTGAATATGCCTATCCAACAGCTCTCGTTGCCCGGAGTCACCCCCGTGTGAATATGCACCCAAACCAAAGGGGGTTTAAGGGGGATTTTAATTTAAATGTGTTGGACCCAATGGTTGTGTTAATTAATGTCAATGGTAGTTATGTGTTGGTTGTTAATGTCAATGGTTGTTATGTGTTAGTTGTTATGTGTTGGGGGATTTAGTTTTTATATGTTGAATGTTAATGGTTTGTGTTGCAAAAAAAAAAATTTTTGCCCTTCGGGCCTTAGGGACGCCACCCCCCCCCCACCCCCGAATTCAAAACCGAGAAAAAACTAGAATTCATTTAAAAAACTAGAATTCATTTGAGGCTTTCATCACCTGTAGCTTTTGAATTTGATCACAATAAAACAAATAGAACACAAGTAAAAGTTACCATAAAGATAGAGCAGATTGATCCCATTATTCTGAAAGTCATAAAGTTTGCAACACCCATACACAAACATTTTTCAACTGGAATTTAACAGCAGCCTTTGGCCTCCATGGATTCTTGTGGTGAGAAACCAAAGTGGGAAACTTTTTTGCTTGTTAGCACAAGGATCTAGAAGCCTTGGAATTTACTTAATAACTGCCTCAAAATCTAAAAATGCATGGTAATTTTTTGCAAGCTTCATTCGGAATGAGCCATAAAACAATATCCAATAGCGCAATCCTGTATTAATCAGCTGGTAGGATGTGAAAGCCTACCAAACCCGGCCGAAAAATTGCTGTTTTAGCATAGATAACTTAACCAAACATATCCATATCATAGACTGTCAAAAATATCTCGGAGAGAGCTTTCCAACGCAATAAAAATCATCTCAAACAGAGCTCTGGATCAAAAGTTATGATAAGAAATGTGTTGTCGGCGGGGAAATTGCACTACATGCGCCCTTCAAGCCCTTCATGTGCCCATTATGCACCACACACACAAAAAGAGGGCTTTTGTTGCGAGCCATTGGTTGTTGACCATTGGAAAAAAAGGCTAAAATCAATGGCCCTTCATGTGCCCATTATGCACCACACGCACAAAAAAAGGGCTTTTGTTGTGAGCCATTGGTTGTTGACCATTGAAAAAAAAAAAGGCTAAAATCAATGGCTCAGAAATGGTGCACTCTAGATGTACGCATTAGTACATCCATTTGAATACATCACGAAATCATAGGAAAACCTTAGTGAAAAGCGTACAAAAACACAAAGAAAACCCCCTGTTATTATGATATATATTCTATGGATGAACCAAAATAATGGTGTCATTAAGTGAGTGCCTTTACAGAATTCTTCTGCCCAAAGTATTTCCCTTGCTGGAACTTCACTTATCCTATCCATTAGCTGCCCTTTTACTGTGCCAGTCCAAAAGCTGTGGTCATGATTAAACTGAAATGTATCAGTCCTGTTTCTTTCCAAATTTGTCATTATGTCCTCCTCTGCCCTATCATATTGAAGATCAAGCTTGAATTTACAATTCCAAAGGTAATCTAGCAATAGAAACATCAGAATTAGAACTAGGATCATGACAATGAAGTTTAAAACTATTATAAGCACCAGCAAAGTTTCCAAGCAAATTCCATTTGTTGTCATATTTTTCAGCATATTTGTTTTTGTGAGCAATAGCCATCATTTCAATGTCATAAATAATTTGAAATTTTATCCAAGCAATAGAAATTTGATGACCACTATGAAGACACCTGTTTCTGTGTTTCCAAATATTCCATAAAATGATGTAACAGATTGAATTTTTAAATGGCTCATTATTGGAGATAAAATCAATAATACTCCTAGGCTTAGAAATGCCAAAAATGTTTAAAATCCAAATCCATAGAGTATCCAATTTTTGACATGTAAAAATATGCTGGGTATTTTCAATTGAATTACAACCAAGAGGACAAAGTTGAGAAATAAAATGATCTGAACTCGAATAAATTCTGTGGACAAGTTCCAAACAAGGAATACTTTTATTAGCTAAAAGCCAAGTGAAATAGGCAATCTTTGGCTGGCAGTAGTTTCTCCAAATATTTTTAAATAGCCCAGACTCAATTTCAGGGTTAATATTCCAATACTTTGCAGCTTTAGATTTAGGAAAGTCTCGAGTTAGATAGGCATAAATGTTGGAAACTTTGTAGATCTTCTTACCACCACAGGACCAATGGATATTACATGCAGAATTAGGATCAATCTTAACTAGTTATGGGGCCCGGCGTTGCCGGGCGCAGTAACAATTTGAAGAGGTGGTTGCTTCATTGTTGGCTAGAATAGACAATGTAGCTTGGAGGGGGCAAAGGTAATATAGGAAGGAAGGAACTTTGCAAGATTCATTGACATAGAATTCAAAATATAGATTTTGTGTATGTGATAGTGGGATTTAAACTTGATTATGTTATGTTGGATCACGCATAAATACTCGTACACCTAACATGGAACCTGAATATACCATAGAAACCCTTTTGTGTTATACATAGAATTCAATATATAGATTTTGTGTATGTGGTATTTGGACTTAAACTTGATTATGTTATGTTGGATCACAGACAAATACTCACAACCTAACATTGAACGTCAATGCACTATAGAGACCCGTTTGTGCTCCTCAACACGCGTTTATTATCTATGGGTTTAAGTATATAATAATTGCTAGCATTAACATAGATTGGCAACGCAAATTAAACACTGAAAGAAGTGTGTTTACTTTGTATGTTGCTTCTACGTGCAACGGGGATAATTGTGGATATTCTATGTTAGAGAATATGTAACATAGCACAAATTTGTTTATGTTGAGGTGTAGGGTTGTCGAACATAGGCACTGTCCAACAATGCCAAATAGGATGGAACAAAACCTATAAAATTTTGAAGTATAGTATCCCAATACCAACCCATTTTTCTTAATAACATGTGCATTTTATTTCAATAGGATAATTTCTTATTAAATGCCACCAAATGGCAATAAATGGGAGCCATTTCGACACTTTATGTGACATGCATTATATGAGGTCTATTATTATATTTATTTGTTGCCGTGAAATATTAGGTTTACTATGGCATACAATATTAGGTTCATTGTTGCATAAAAAGGTACAACTGCATTACCAATTGCATGTAAGTGTCAGGCCTATGGTTACAACTGCTACAAAGGCATTGAGTATTCAGTGTTGACGTCATTATGAAGAAAACTTAACACTGCTCTCTAGTTCAACGTTTGTAAAGTCCATATATCAGTTAAAAGCTGCTTTCTATATATCAGTTAAAGGGTTGATTGTAGCCCTTACATCTACATATTGAGTTCGAATATAAGGTTTTTAAAGTCTATATATATCATTAAAAGGTTGATTGTAGCCCTTCATCTACATATTGAGTTTGTATATAAGCTTTTCTTAAACAAAAGTGCACCAGCTCTAGGATTACAAATATCATTATGTTCTAGTTGAAATTTGGAAAATTGAAAAAGACCTATGGATGTTCTTGAGTTCAGTGCTCGAAACTTTTCAGCTGAGGAGACATTGGAGCCCTTAGGTCGACATGCTCTGTGAATATAAACTTGAAAAGGCAACAACCAATTTGTGTAAGCTGAGACCAATTTTTTCTGATAAGGCATGGCAAGAAAATAAGTACCTAAGAGCTGTAGAGTAAAGAATACCAATGTAGAATGGAACTTACCTCAAGAAGTTAATAATGTAATGATAATAAGATCGCCAGTAGAATCTACAGAGTTGGAGATAGATGTAAATATAGGTGCATGTGATGTAAAGTTGCGCATCATCGTATATACCAAGCAACCCATTGTAAAGGGATTGCTAGTGCTGTTATACTTTCCTCTTATCTGGAAAGCTCTTATCTGGAAAGGTAGGATCTGTAAGACCTTCAAGGCATTAGAAAAGTCTAGAATTCTAAAATATCTAATCAAAATTCAATGAAAGATATGTAGACAGATGATCCAGATGCCATGCTAGATGCTTCAAGGAATGCTTTGATACCATGATTTGGCTCTTCTTCTTGTTCTAGCTGGATGCCTATGATGGATGCTTCTGTTTTGCCATCTGCTAGTAGAACAATAGTATGAAGCAAATTGTTTTGCTAGAAAAAAGTACCTCAAATCATGCAATCACTATTCAAATACACCTTGTCGCACTGAATCGACAATCACTTTGGATTTGGACCACACTTTTGTGCCACATCGTTTGCTAGTCCTTATGAAACGCTTGGGACATAATAAGCTAGAACTGCAAATAACTTTGTTTGCTGAACTTGGCGTAAGCTTAGCAATGCTCAAACGGAAAATATATGAAGAGAATTCTAGATAACCTACCATGTATATAGCATATGAAAAAAATATAAGCAAGATCCTTAAAAACCACCATGTAAGACTTTACAATCTCCTACCAGAAAAAAAACTCCATCAGGAAAACATACTTGGGATTTCAAAAGATTCCGCTTGCCACCATAGCTTATTAGCAGTCCCGTGCATAAATGTTAGGTTCATGATTTATAGGCATAGAAAATATAATGAGAAATGTTAGGTTCATGATTTATAGGCATAGAAAATATAATGAGACTCAGAGAAAATAGGCCATATATGGACCTGAATATAGCCGCCTTATAACCAAGTTTCGGCTAGAACCAGGAAAACCAGGATCATATGTACAGAGTGGTCTCATAATGTTCAGTGAGTGAATGAGAAGATGGGGAATTATAGTGTGGAATAACAATTTCCCTTATAATCATGAGCATTCTATTATGATAATGCTGCATAATCACTCACATATTGTGGGTGAGCTTCTGCGTTTGTATACATGTGTTTTCTTTCTTTCCTTTGTATATAAAAAAAATTCACTGAATACTAAAGATTAGAAGCCACCTGCATCTTAGAATAAATATAGTACATACCTGCTTCTAGAAAGTGAAACCTCCAGATGGCCGCTCCTAAGATGCAGGCATTTTACTCGGGAGATACCTATGCAGTGGCAGCCCAATCAAATGCAGAATAAAAATTACGAAATTTCAAAAGTTCTCTGCCATTAGATTCTCAATCCAAAGCATAGTAGACTGGAAAACCTTTACTAGACAATTAGGAGACAAAGATGAAAGGGAGGATGGTGTAATTTGTATTACCAAACTACAAAGCTTCATATGGAAGAATCTGTGTCAAATTTAGAACGAAGTATGTAAATCATGGCAGAATATTGGAAGAAACAAATAGAATTGGTCTGAGGCTTGCATCCATATGGGAACAAATAGAATTAATCTGAGGCTTGCCTGAATATGGTACAGTTTTGAACTAAGAATTAGTAGGCTTTCTAAGCCTAATCAGGTGGTACTCTAGCTCTTGAGGTAGAGCACTATATTTATCAGATGTGCCACTTAGTCTAGCATCCACCTAACAGTAAAACAAATGGCCACAAAAATTGATTATGCTTTGTAACCCTTACAACAATATCAACCGCTCCATTAAATCTTGGAATTTATTATCTTCTCCATGAGCATCCGCATGCATCTTAGGAACAGTTATACATTTGGAATACCAGGGATAATGTTACCTGCTTCTAGAAAGCAAAGCCTCCATAGATGAAGTATGAAGAGCATGAAGAAGAAAAAAGGATCTTATCAAGCCAAAACTGGCAAGGCAAGAGAACCCCGGATTTGGACCTGCGTAGCACATCTTATCCTTTGTTGCCACGCTTGAAAAAAGAACCCCGGATTTGAACCTGCGCAGCACATCTCTGATGACAAAAAAAGAAAAAATTGCATACCTTTTCCTGAATTCTTACTGCAGGGGACGCATCTGAGGGCACGATTCATCCATCAGATGTCAATCCATGCCGTATTTTGCCCTAATCAGTAGAAGAAAAGAAGCTAAGAACCAGGTAAATCCCCTTGGTTTGGAAATTTAAACTTCTCATGATATGAAACCCATTTTGTAGATCTCAAATGAGCCAACCGAACCTTGTAGCTTAAAAAAATACCTGGAGGATATCTTTCTGCTGCAAAAGCTTCTAAAACAGCTGAGAAGGCAAACATTAGAGGGACACAAACTCGATCACGAAAATGGAAGGGAGAATAAATGACCAAATCAAAGGGATTTACCTGGATCCATAGCTGGCGCTGCTCCGTGGTTTGCATCCCCTTCATAGTTTGCATCGATCCTCTTCTCCAAAATTGAAAGAGGCAAATCTTGTATATGCAATCGGAATTCAAAAAGGGCAAATTGATATGCCTAGTATTACGGAAGGAGTAATTTGAATCACCTTAAAATTTCTGCATGAAATTTTCAGCTGACCTGGCGGGTCACGAGGGGCGGAGCCGAGTGGCGCCGGTTAAAGTCCCGCTGAAAATTTCATGCAGAAATTTTACGGTGATTCAAATTCTCCAACGAAATTTTATCCAGCTTCAAATTTTTGCCCGTCTTGAGAAGATTTTCATATCTGTAGCATGTTTTTTCCTTCAGTTTTGCTTTCCGAAGTGGATCATTGGATTTTTGTCTCACTAACTTTCTCTGCCGCCGGATTAAGGACGAAAAAAAAGCACAAAACAAGCACGGATCCGATTCCGGCCGCAAAAAAGCACAAAGCAAGATTCACCGCAGACCGAAGGAAAAAAAAGCAAAAAAATAGGATGTCTTCGTTTCTACACACAAACTTGCTCGGTCTATGTCGGTTGAATGCTCGTAAACTGGATATGGCTAGATCCCGCCAAGAAACAGGCGTGTTCGATGGCAAAACCAAAGAGCTTCCGATGGTCGGGCGTTAAACGTAGTTTGAGGTCGCAAGGCCGCCAAGAACGCCGACACAAAGGTCACCAAAGTTTTTCACTTCTTAAAAACTTGTTGAATAAGGGCGTAATTTGAAGGTGGTTAAAATTTGGAAGGAGAAATTTCCCTTTCGGCTTGAATTCGAGAAGGAAATTTCGAATGTGACTGGCGGGCCACGAGCGGCGGAGCCGCCGAAGTGGCGCCGCCGTGTCCGCCGAATTTCCTTCTCGAAATTTCAATGCCGAAAGTGAAATTCTCCAACGAAATTTTACTCAGCCTTTAAAATTTAGGCCGTTCTTGAACTGGATGCGGTGGGAACTCGTGTTTCTTGAACTTGTGAGGAACGTTCTTCAATTTTGATGCAACAGAAACCTTATTTAGGTCATTTTGGAACTCATGCCTCTGTGATGACAGCGGAAGAAGCCTTTGAGAAGAAAAATGGTTGCTCATGCCATCAAGGCCGGCTAGGGATGCAAACGCCATAGCCAAGGATAGAAGCCATAGCGGGAACAGAAACTAGGGATGCAAACGCCATAGCCGGAACATCAAGGCCGGCTAGGGATGCAAATGCCATAGCGGGAACGGGAAAGACGGTCGGAAGAAGTTTGGCGTAAACGGGGTAGAAGCGGTAAAGTAAAATTTGGCGTAAACAGTGGGAGGCTACCGCTAAAAACGCCCACAGAGTTCAACTCTGTTTTTCGTTATGTAAAAACGTGTCAAAAAAGGCCGAAATTTTAAGGTGAGTAAAATTTCGTACGAAAAAATAGAAATCATACCAAAAAAATTTTCCTGATTTTTGGAAATCGGGTTTTTATTCCGGCAGCCAGAAGCTCTAAAACCTTAGAGAAATAAATAAAAAAAAAATTCCAAAAAGTTTTCCTCCACACTGGAAAATCCCAAATTAACAAGATTGATATTTCTCACAGATCTCATAATATGATCATAAAGGATTCTGTCAGAGGAAGTGCCACCAATTATAGCGTTAAATCTAGTCCAGGAGATCCATTTATTATCCTGCCATATATCCCCTAAGCAAGAAATACATTTATGCAACCATTTTCTATAAATTCTGGATGCTTCAAAGCTAGAGGCCTTTGATCTCGAGTAGCCAAATTTAGATTCCAGAAAATTCCAGAAAGTCGAGTTATATTACGCACTAGACCCTCTACTTGTAACTGCACCAAAATGGTGGATCCTTCATGGAAATCGTTATCCAATGGGTCCCAACTTTTCCAAGGCTTTATCCTATAACCCCAGACCATATCAATTCCTCCCCCTCCTCGGGATGCTTGCCCTCAAGCATATAGAACACACCAAATGTTGCCACGAGGAATTGAACCTTAGCTCTTATATACCAAATGTTATGCACTAGACCCTCTAGTGGTAACCAGTGCACGAAAAGGCGAAACTTTCATGGAAATAGTTACCCAATGGGCCACAACCTTTCCAAGGCTTTATTCCATAATCCCAGCCTATATCAAGTTAACTTTAAATCCATAAAGAGGAACCTTGTATCTCACTAAACCATAATTGTATTTTAGATGCTTGACTATTTGCGCCAAGCTCAATATATGATGGAGCCAAATATTTGAAAACAACAATGCTTAAGTAATTCTTAACCATGGACCTACCTAGATAGAGCAAATAGGAGCCAAGGCTTTTGGATGATCAAACTAATCCTTTGACAACATGCTTTTAGCTTTAAAGAAAATATGTACTCTAAAGGTCATGAAATTAGCATAGGTCCATTTTATTTCTTGTATAGCATGTCAAACTAAAGGTAGAAGATATAAAACAAATACATATTCTACGATGCACTCTTACACAAGGTAGGAAATGTACCAAACTGAAGAACTTTTTACAAGGCTTATCAATTTAACATTTCAGCTTTTCCATAAATATTTCACGAAAGGCTACACACATAAGTTTTTATGCAAAATTAAGTTTATATGCAGAATAAACTTTTAGACAGTTTGAAGCATAAGAAAACTTTCAGGTGTGTTCATCATAAACAAGAAGACATAATATAATATATTTCTGCATGGATAGATGCTGATTTTGCAGGAAATGATCTTGAGAATAGAAGTTCAACCACATGGTAAACTTCCAGATTAAGCAATGGTGTGCTAGGGGCTAAGTTTTGATTGTGCACTATACTAAAAAACAAATGAGCCTTTCTTCTAAGCTTCAAGGAGAGGCTCCTGATATCAAATGCATTCCACGATGAGGAATATGCATTTTCAGATGTTATTTAAGTCTTTGCATTATCTAGAACTTGTTTGACTAAGGGACTAAGACTGCTGGTGTATTTTAATACATGAGAAATGATACTTGTGGAATGTGTCATTAGATTAATTCATGAAGGTGAATTAACCCATCGAACTTGATCATAATACCCATTCAAATGATCCTAGACCCTTGATACTTGTCCAAATGCTTCAAGAAAGTTCTTTTCACAATATAATCGTTTAGCTTCACGAATAAGAGAAGGTAAATGTTGCATGTCCACATTCCTTGCTTTAGTTACAAATTGCAAACAAATAGAGCAAGCCCACAATGGCATCTTTTGGTCTTACTTTAAAAATGACTTTATTAAGTTTTGAAATAAAGAGAATGTAAGAATGTCGTTGGCGCTCAGGGCACGGTTCTTGGCCGGCTAGAGGGCAGCGGCCGCCCTCCCTTCTACATGCCATGCCAGCTGAAATCGTGAAGCTAAACTCTAAATTTTTTATGTTAGCAAGGCTTGACAGATTACTCCGAGGGTAGAAGTTACACAACATATTCATTTATGTAGGGATAACCACTCAGCCATAAAGTTAAGCTTTTATAGAAGTAGTTGGCTTAGAGGCGCTAGCCCCGAGTAACGGGGTTGCCAGTGGGTACCGACAAGTGACCTCTGACACCCGAGTGGGCTACTAGATGTGATTCACCACTTGGTGGAAATGCTGTAGCATCACAGATTGGGTAAAACTACCCACTAAGAGGTTACCTAAATGAAACATAAGTGGTAGGAATTTCCACCAAGTGGTGGTTTACAAGATGCACAACATTGCTCTATGAATGAACAATTTAAATGGGCAATGAAATCCTTCTGAGGCAAATAATAGATACACACAATAGGTAGCTTATTATGTAGGCCATGCACTGAATACCTCAAAGAAGTGAAATGGTCTCTAGGTTTAAAATCATACGAGATTGCTCAAACGCTTGCCCGCCCCATCCCTTGGCTGAAGTAAACCTGCTTATTGCTGCTCGGTCACAGTGTAATTAAATCGTCTGTGCCAGAAACCTGGATCTTAATTGGGATGGATCAAGTAGCCTTAAAGGGATGATGCGGATCCAAACATTTCGAATTCTTTCATGAGCTTCATGATCATGGTCCAATGTCCAGAATGGTTGGACGATGCATTTGCCAGGCATAGCATTTCCAAGCCCCTTGCACATCGGATGCTCGCTGAGTGCACAAAATTGCAAGATGCTCAACTTGGCAGGCGAGTAAATTCCCTTATGCTTCGTAGTGGGCTTGATTCAGTTTCTTACTTGGCTAACTGTCTTGTCCGTTTGTTTGCCTCTGGTGGAAATATTGCTGAAGCAAATTACGTATTCGACAGGATTTCAAAACCCGACCAGTATACATGGAATGCAATTATTAGTGGACATGCTAAACTTGGTAAGAGCGAAACTGCCCTTCATTTGTATTATACAATGACTACTCAGGATGCAAAACCAGACAAATTTACATTTCCTAGCATACTAAGAGCATGTAGTAGTACACGTAACTTAACTCAAGGAAGGAGCATTCATAACCATCTTATAGTCACTGGGCTCCAATCCGATGTAGTGGTAGGAAGTTCTCTTCTTGATATGTATGCAAAGTCTGGGTGTTTGGAGGAAGCCAGGAAAGTATTTGACAGTTTGCCTAATCAAGATGTGGTGTCATGGAGTGCAATAATTTCAGGATATGCCCAACAAGGTGAAGGCCTTTTTGCCTTAGAATGTTACGAAACTATGCTGCAGAAGGGCATAAAACCAGATAAAATGACATTCTCGAGTACCTTGAAAGCTTGCAGCATTCTTGGTGTTACTGAGAAGGGCCGCCACATTCACGAGCAGATACTCGAGAAAAGACTTCAACTTGATCTTGTCGTGGGTAGTATTCTCATTGATATGTATGCAAAATGTGCATGCTTAGAAGAAGCCCGCAAAGTTTTTGACCATTTGCCAAATGGAGATGTGATATTGTGGGGTACAATGATTGAGGGGTATGCCATGTATGGTGAAGGACACCTTGCATTAGAGTGTTTTGTGAGTATGCAGCAAAGGGGAATAAAATCAGATAGAGGTGCATTTCTGAGTGCCTTGAAGGCATGCACTTGTACAGGTGCCATTTACAAAGGCAGGCAAGTCCATGAAGAGATTCTTCAAAGTGAATTGCATTCTGATGTTATGCTGGGGAGTACCCTTGTTGATATGTATGCCAAATGTAAAAGTTTGAGGGAAGCGCAGAAAAGTTTTGATAGACTGGCTAAAGAGGATGTCATAGCACGTAGCACAATGATTGCAGCATATGCTGAGTATGGCGAAGGCCTCCTTGCATTGCAATGCTTCCAGAGCATGAAGTTTGAGGGTCTAGGAGAGGATAATACAGTGACGTTTTTGAGCAGCTTGAAAGCATGCGGAAGCATATGTGCTTTACCAAATGGGCGGTATGTCCATGAACAGATGATTGATAATGAGGTGCAATCTGGTGAGGTGGCAGGAAGCATTTTAATTGATGTGTATGCAAAATGCAGGAGCTTGGAAGAGGCACGTCATGTTTTCAGCAATTTGGTGAACCGAACCCATGTGTCATGGGGTGCTATGATTGCAGGCTATGCTCAGCATGGCGAAGGCTATCATGCCCTAGAATGTTTCAATGCAATGAAGGGTGAGGACATAAAACCTGGTAAAGCTGCCATTTTAAGTACTCTAAAAGTTTGTGGTAACTTAAATAACATAGAGCAAGGCAGGCACGTCCACCAAGAGATCATTGAGTGTGGTTTTCAGTCTGACAATGCTGTGGGAAACACCCTTCTTGACATGTACTCTAAATGTGGAAAGTTGGATGAAGCAAGGGTAGTTTTTGATGGAATCGTGAGACGGGATGTGGTGTCTTGGAATGTTATGATTGCTGGATATGCCAAGCATGGTGAAGGCTTACTTGCAGTAGACTGTTTCAAAAATATGCAGCAAGATGGCATAGCACCAAGCAAGGTCACCTTTTTGGTCGTTCTGAATGCATGTGGTACTATTGGTGCTATAGAGGAGGGCAGACAGATACAGGAGCAGTTTCTTCAGTTTGGGCTCCAATCAGATATTATCCTTGGCAATGCCCTTATTGATATGCATGCTAAATGTGGGAGCTTGAAGGAAGCTTGGAGAATTTTCAACAACTTACCCAATAAAGATGCTATATCATGGCATGCAATGATTGCTGGCTATGCCCAAAAAGGTGATGCTGAATTTGCTGTGCAGTGTTTTGAGAACATGCAGCAGTCAGGCATTAAAGTGGATGCAGTAGCACTGAATCTTGTACTGACTGGATTTTGTCGAGTGGGGCTAGTCGAGGAAGCCATGCATCATTTCAAAACCATGAAAGATTTTCATTCCATAGAACCCGATTTATATCACGTCACATGTCTAGTGGATCTTCTAGGCCGTCAAGCGAATTTTGTTGAAGCAGGTGGCCTTGTGAAAGATACTTTGCAACCTGATCTCTGTCTATGGACAACTCTTCTTAGTGCTTGTGAAATACACAAGAATGTCACCTTAGGCGGACAATGCTTTAATGCAATTGTTAATTTGGATCCTCATTATGATGCTGGTTATGTGCTTATGTCAAATGCATATGCCACCGCTTTGAAGATGTTTATAGAGTAAGAATACTAAAACCAATAGGAACATATAACTAGAGATGAACTGTTCGATAGCAATCGATGTAGTTTATTACATGGAGATAGCTGTTGGAAAGGGCTGTGAGAAAGGGCGAAAGGGCATGAAGGGAGATATAGGTCCTTTAAAATGTCTCCATTAAATTACTGCATCACCAGTTGTGTTGAGTCAAAGTAGAATATGGAAGTACAAATATAGTAGTATCAGTTTGATATTACAGCTATTGCTGCCATCATGCCAATCAATCAATCAATATCTGCAATTGTATCAATTTACATTTGAGATACAATGCTTAGATTGATGAAAGCGAATTCTTGAAAACCACAATTACCACAGAGGCGTAAAATGAGAAATGACTACTGGGGGCACTGCACTTTTCAGTGAAGGCAAATGTTTACACAAGGTCAAGAAGCATCTCTAGTTCTGCATAAGGAGGTAAAACAGCAATGATATAGACAGCAGATGATGGAATAAAATTGAGATGACCTGAGCTCTGGCATAGTTGTGATTTCAACATGTTAACTGCTCGGAATATAAGAGGTCTAGTAAGGCCAGACACTATATCAACCACACCTTTGTTCAGATGCTCTGGTTTTCTGAAACCATAAGATTGCAACAATAGCGACAAGATGCCGGTCTATGCAATGCACCGCATCTGCTAAAGCTGCAGCTTTTTGTTTCACGTCCTTTAGGACCATTCTTCTGCATCACTATATTGAAAAGGCCAAGAAGACCAAGTTTTCATCTTAATACGACCATGCAAGATATGGAAAGGGGAATCTTGGGATGAGTCAAACATCCTTAACCAGCAAAGATGTTTCTGCTTCATCCAACAGTTGGATCTGTATACCAAATCTCACAAATACAAAACACACATCTATGCATTCGCTGGATGAAATAGCTAGACCGTAGATGCAGCTTAAGATGGAGAGCATGACAACGCAGTACCATTTTTAGGCACTTTTCTAGGAGATAGCATGAGGGATTTTTTAAATAGGGATCAGCAAGTAGTCTTGCTTGTTTCATGCCAACTATTGGAGATTGAGTTCCTTTCTTTCCTGCAGAACTAGCAAAACATTTTCTTCTTTTACAGAACCTACGGATATTTCTTTTGCGACATCTGAGAATGTCTCTGAATATACCACTAAGAGTATGTCCAAGATGGTGAAGTCCTCCATAAAAGTCTCTTTGCAGACATGAACCAGCTGTTAAAAACTGACCATTCGAACTTCAAGAGAAAGGCAAGACAGTGATTTTGCAGAAGGAACTGCTTTAGATCTTCTTGGGACAGTATCATGCTGCCTACGAAATAGAATTTTACTCAACTTTGCAGAACAGTCAGAAGGAACACTGCAAATTGTATGATCTAGGATAAAGTGTATGGCCGATTGGCAGTGCAGAAGCATGAAGGATTTAGTCATGTTATAATTATCGTATGTGATTCAATTGTGCTAGCCAGATGACCTTACCTTATGCAGTGGTGGATCTAAAGGGTAAGTAAGTATACATTATCATTTCAGTGGCATATAAAACTCAAAAGGCAAGGGTGCCCAAATGGTATGATCTAAAATAGCAATCATTTCCTCGAAAAGCTTTCCCTTTAGGGTTGAAACGGGAATAGCATTCTTGATCTATTTGTCCGGCATAGCGGCCGAATTGATTCCTATGAACACATTGAGGAGATTTAATTGTATTCAGAAGAATGTATTACATCATGACTTGCAGAAGTTAATGGTGAACTTTTGCAATAGCCAAAATCCTGTGGAGGTGATGTTTATTTCATCCTTGAATTTGATATTCCAACATGGCAAGTCCCAGAGCCATGGAATGACATCCACTGGATTGTCGTCAAATGCACCAATTGACATTGCTAGCCATGGCAGGCGTTGAACCTGTTCCTTGGCCTCCCTTTCTATTGGTCCTGATAATAGTAATAGTTTCATGTGTCTAAAAACCGGCACTCTAATAATTAGAAGTACCTACTGAATTATCTCCCCACAAAGTAGAATGGCCAGATACAACTAGCAGTAAGCCCAGTAAAGCTGCTGCGAACAAGTGATTATGTTTGGATCATCAGGCACAAACTTAAATGCATCAAAATTCGCATCTAATAAAACAAGTGTTATTGCTTCCTAAGTCCGGAAGTCACATTCTTCGAAGGTTACCAATTCCTTTGCTCCATCAATTCTGGGATTTCACAGTTTTGTAACCTGGAAACAGAAAAGCCCAAAAATTCAACTATGTTTTTTGTATTGAGCCCCGTAGACTATTTGATCTCTATAGATGATAAATATCAATTCAATTCAACCATACGTGAAAACATTTACACTTGCAATAGCTTACAAAGGTATTACAACTGATGGGGCGCTAATAGTTTTGTCAAGACAAATATTGTAGACATATTTGCTTCCTGCCTAATAATCGACTTTAAATCCAACTCCCATATTTCTCCAGTTCTGTTAATTCTGAAGTATCTTCATTGGCTTCCATGTCATCGTTGCCATCTCTTTTCCTTTACTTGCCTACAGTCTTAGTGTTACTCAAACTGTCCCCTTAAGTAACCCTCTTCAGCACGATATAGATTGATGGAAGCATACGTTAGGGCTAGAAGGCTTTATTTTTTCTACTAATTTAGTTCCTCGGACAACAATGAAGTGACTTACGCAATGATGCACTTCTCTCGAGTATGTTCCTGGAGACCTCAAAATTAGACTGGATAGTTGAGACAATACAATGATGAATTCACAAATAGGATGTCTTCATCTGGTGCTTCTTTCCTGATGAAAATGAAGAACTAGGTGCCAAAAACAGTGTTGGTGATCTAAGGAAACATACATAGAAGTCTAGCCTCCCATCACGGGGAGAAAAGATGAAGAGGTGGAGTTTGTTGATCTGGAACTAGTGGAGCATGGGGCTGCCAAGAAGCCTATTCAAATTGCCTTGGAATCAGAAACAGGAGTCTCTAGCTTTGTGGCCTCTCAGGAAACAAATCCGAATGGAGATGAGAGTCTTGTAGATTGGGAAGAATCACCTCCCCCGGTATAAATATAGACGGACAGTTTTTAGTTTTAAACGACGGTCCTGTCTTTTGAAAGGGTAGAACATTTTCATACCACTTATTTATGTACCAGTATTTATAGATCTTTTGCAGAAGATACATTGTACCACATTTTATTAATGATTTTTGAAATGGTAGCTTATCGGGTATTGGCTCCCTAACTAAACATTCGAAACCATGCGTATATCGAGCTCGATATATGGCGTATATCGAGCTCGATATACGTATAACGGCGTATAAAAAAGTGTATAAAATTGATATACTACTAGTAGTATATCGAGTTAGATATACAATAGTATATCGAACTCGATATACTATAGTATATCTAACTCGATATACTACCATATATCAATTTTATATGCATGTTTTTTTCGGGTTCTTCGGAGCTAGTCTGTACTAGAAAATGGCGAACCAGTGCGGCGCCCAACATATTTGCCGCTATGATACAGTTTTGCCATAGCCCATTTGCAAGAAGATCTGAGCCTATTCTGGCATTGCTATCCTGCTGTATTTTGTGACATCCTATTTTCGTTTCAAGGATTGATGCCAGTCAGCCGATTCAATGTGCCTGCTCTTTACCTCTGCCTATTTTGGGCGCCAAGATGATCCAACTCTTGAAGAACAAGAAGGGAAGATCATAAAGTATGTTTCATTTAGCTTATTCCTGATGGTGGGCGATGCCATACTATCTCATCTGCAGGCCTGGATCCAATGGCAGATTATTCCGTTTGCCGGACTATTCTATGGCAGATAAGCAAGAGTTCTTGTTTTATTTTTCTGGTGAAGCTGGGTTACAGCAGAATGGTGATGGAGTTATTTAGCTACTTTACTCTTTGTTATACTACCAGCCAGTAATTTTGACATATGGAAAACTGGCCTGATCAATGTTCTTTGAGAACATGATGGAATAGTCCATTTGCTTCACTTTTGGCTCATTGTCTTTTTAACTGTTGACATTCGTAAAGAAAGACATTAGACATCTTTAAACATCTGCATTTACACAACCCATAATACATATGCTATCCGATTTTGCATCTCTTTCAATCTGACTTATTGTGAGGTAGATTGAAAGAGATGCAAAATCGGGTAGCGTATATCGAGTGCGATATACGTATATGGCGTATATCGAGTTCGATATACGCTATATATGCCGTATAATTGTATAAAAATGACGCTTATATTTTGTGTATTATACGGAATTTTCCTACCGCCGTAATCGAAAAATTAAAAAAAAAAATCGTATATCGAGTTCGATATATGCCGTATATCGAACTCGATATACGTCATATATCGAACTCGATATACGTCGTATATCGAACTCGATATACGCTGTATATTTGTATATCGAGTTCGATATACGTAGTATATCTAACTCGATATACGTTTGGTTTTGAATGTATAGTTAGGGTGACAATAGTAGCACCGGTAGCTTATGGCGTATGCTTCTTTATCTGCTTCTAACTTGAACAACTTTTTTTTCTGCTCTGCAAATACATCTTTTGCAACTGCTATTACAAAGACATTCACACACAATATGCAAATGAACCTATTGTACTTACATGTATTTTTGCCACAGAAATTTCTGTGGCTCTCATAAATGCTCGTTTGACCTTTTAAAAAGGTCCCTTTTTATGTCTTTTCACGTATATTAAATAACTCTAAAAATGTTGTTTTTAGGGAAAGTGCTGGACAACATGTGGCCGGAAATATACTTGCTCCATATTTTGTCTGATTTTTTTAATTTTTCAAAATTTCAAAGGAATCTTTCAAACACGCCGTTTCATTATACCATAAGTCTTGGATTGGATCAAGCCCTAATTTGAATGACCGAGATTATCTAGGTGCATCCAAAGGCCGATTTCTCGCACAACTTCCTACCACCGTGATTGGTCATGTTTTGATCTCTTATGGAGAAAGGGTAAAAGAAAAGGCAGGGAAGGAAAAGGGGGGAAAATGAGGAAAAGGACAGGGAAAAAGGGGAACAAGAAAAGGATGTGGAGAAGGGAAGCAAAAAAAGGCGTGGAAAAGGGGAAAATAGAAGGAAAAAGAAAAAGGGAGGGGCAAAGGAGGAAATGGAACTTGGAAAAATGGCATTAGAAAAAAGGAAAGAGGGAAATGAGAAAAGGGAAGAGGGAAAAGGCATGATAAAAAAAAAGGAAGAGGAAAAAGGTAGGGAAAACTGGAAGCGAAAAAAGGGCATGGAAAAAAGAAAAGGGGAAGAGGGAAAGGGTGGCAGAAAGGAGAAAAACGGGCATAAAAAAAAGGAGAGAAAAAATATGGGAAGGGCATGGGAAAAGGAAAGGAAGGGAGAAAGGGTGAAAGAAAAGGAAAAAGGGCATGGGTAAAAGAGGAATAGGGAAAGAATGGGAAAAGGAGGAAAACGGAAAGGAAAAAATGCACCAGGAAAACGAGAAAAGGAAAAGAGGGAAATGGTCAGAAAAGGAGAAAAAGGGAGGGGGGAAAAAGGGAATAGGAGAAGGGTGAGGAGCAAGGAATTGAAAAAGAGAAAGAGGAAGGGGAAAAGGGCACGAAAAAAAGAAAGAGGAAATGGATGAGGAAAGGCGCAAAAGAGCATGGGAAAAAGCAAAAAGAAAAAAAGGAAAGAGAAAAATGGAAAAGAGGCAGAGGGTGGGGAAAGGAGAAAAAAGGGCATATAAAAAAAGTAGAGAAAAGGGAATGGAAAGAGGCATCGGGAAAGAGAAAATGAAAATGAAGAAGGAAAGAAAAGGGAAAAAGGGCACGGGGAAAAGCGAAAGTGTGGTGAAAGAATAAAACGGGAAGGGAAAGGAAAAAAGAAAAGAAAGACAGAAAAGGGGGGAGGGATGGGAAAATTGACACGAGGAATGGGAAGCGGAAAAGGGCAAGGGATAAAGCGGAAGGCATAAAGCGGAAGAGGACGAGGAAAGGAAGAAAAGGGGGCACATGAAAAGGTGGGGAAAAGAGAACAAAAAAATGGCATAGGAAAAGGGAAGTGAAAAGGAAAAGGAAGGGGAAAAATGGGAAGGGCAGGGAAAGGATGAAAAGAGAAGGGAAAACGTTCGTCAGAAAAAAGAGAAGGGACAAAGGGAAAAGGGAAAGGGAAGGGAAGAGAAGGGAGAAAGGGGTAAAAGGGGGAAAATAAAAAAGAGAAGGGAAAAAAAAGACGTATAAGAAAAATAAGAAAAAAAAAGGAAAAGGAAAGTGTGTAGGAAAAACGAGGAAAAAAGGAAATGTGGAATAGAGCAAAAGGCAAAGGGAAGAGGAAGGATGTTGAATGCACAAAAACAGCTCAACAATGCTGGGCTTGGTTTCTATTATATTAGAATTATGAGGAGTCTGAGCTGAATAGGTTTTCGTCCACACAGATTCCCAACTTATGCCCAGGAATGCTGGGCACCATTACTAGTTGTTGGTATTATTATTCCCCAAAAACAACATTAAAAAGTTAAGTCCCATAATTGCAAGAAGATTAACAAACTAGAAGGGATACAGGGTGACTGTATTCCTTCGAGGTAAAGCAACGAATGAACAAATCGAGAAATGATGAGGTCAGCTGAATTAACAATGAGAAGGGAAAAATCACAGGCCAGAGATTGAGGATGACAGAAGAGGTTACGTCTATTTTTGAGCTTCTGAGTAAGCTGAAACATGAGAGCACAACTAGCACAAGAGTTCCTCCGAACACCCTTCTACCGTCTCTTCTATTGCCAAAATGAGCCAATATAAGCTTGAAGTTTTCAAACTTGATCAATCTAAGCTTTTAAGAAGTGACCTATGGCCTTTGGTAACTAGTTAAAGCAGCACTCATCTATTGTGAAGTTTCCAATAAAGCATGTCTCTAAAATAGATGTAACACTACATGGTGTGCATAACAGCTTGGTTACTCTAAATGAGAAATTATTTCCCAAGGCATGTTCTATTCTCCATATATGCTACCCGTAAGCTAAGCAGAACATATAAGCTAAATGCATAAAGTGTCAAACTTCCTATCTATCTATATCTATCTATCTATCTATCTATCTATCTATCTATCTATCTATCTATCTATCTGTATAAGTTGAATCCATGTTTCAGACAAAACATGGCATGGAAAATTATTTTTGAGCACCCTTGCATCAATGTAGACACAGTAAAACAGATGTGTTTGAAAGCACATCTAATTATATATCTAACTACCTACCACAAATAAGCAGCAAATATCTAGCCATGCTTAACTGCGCTATGTTGGATGTTCATAGACTGTAATGCCACACTCCAACCTGCCATTCGGGGCATATATTAATAAAATTACTTCCAATCATAATATCTATGTGAAGCCCACGCTCCATGATCTGTACATTGCGATATGCTCTTAAATTGCAGGAAAATGTAATATTATCATGTTTTATATGTTCTTCTTCTACACGGAAGATTCTATTCCCACACTGAGTCGGATTGCTTAAAAAATGGGTTTCTTGTGAAACAACAGTAGTTTTTTGCAAGGCAGTGGCGACACATGTCCAAATGGTCAGGAAGCAATCGATACGGTCCTCCATTCCAATAAGTATAGTCTCATCTATGCTTTTGATACCCTATTTTCTATTTTTAAGCTTCGAGCTTGCATGTGGTCTAATTTGATTTGAGGTTTATAAGTTGCAACAGAGAATGCATTAAAGGACTACAGCCATTTATATTTTAACTTATTAATCCCTCTATTTTGTCCTGCAGAATCCTCCAAAGTAGCTAAACATATTTTGTATGTTCTATTATGGATCTTTGTATATTCCAAATGGGAAATGCTTGATGCATGTGCAGTTCCATGATGGCTCTTTGTATGTTTCAAATGGAAAATGCTTGATACATGTGCATCGCAGTATAGAGAGGGGATTCCTACACTCATATATTTTAGATATAATTTGTCTGCGGATACTTTAGTTAATAATGAATTTCTTGACATCTAGAGTAAATGTACATGCTTAGTAGATACAAAAATAAGCTTTTGAAAAGATACTTAGAGGGAAGCTTCCTTTTGACTTCTAGCCATGCATAGAATTGTAGAATGGCTGCAGATTGAGCTATCTTTGGTTATATTGACTTGAGATTTTTGCTTGTTTCTCTATACGTTGATCTTGTTTTCTTATGTCTGCACTTTATTGACATTTATATGGTCTATATATGGGCTTACAGATGTGGCAAACAAAACAGGTTTTTGAAGAGCAGTACGAGGATTTTTGTAAGGACACCTCAAGGAATTTATTGACCTATTGGCATGTTCTCAATTGTAATATGTAGTTACAATGAGAATCGAGTGATTGAGGTGATAACAAAGTTTTATACATTTATAATGCAGTTAAAAGAGTCTTCTATATATCCTTGGCATGGCTCATATTAGTCAGAATGAAATTGGAGTGATGCATTATTCATCGTAAACTCTATTGTCTCCAGTGTCATCTTCTAGTATCATCTCCTTGAGAAGGACTACTGGAAAATAATGTCAGTAGTACTGGGACATTAGGAGTTGATAAGGTGTCAAAAACTAGAGTCGAAGAGCTTGAAATGTTACTGGCAGCATGCAAATTAAATTGTATAACAATGCAATCGATCCAAGCCATCGGATCGAGATTCTGGGGAGGGACGAGCATTATATAAGTATTGTCTTTTCAGTTACCTGGTTATCAGCGTCTTCTCATAGCAGCATTCCCTATTGTCCTTTGGTACTCTCCCTTTCCTACCCATCTTTCAGCCTCTTCTCTCACTCTGCCACGTTCTTTAATGATCCTTCTCTTGGATTCTCACAATAATATTACATAATGAGTTGTTACCGGGCGTCTTGTAACAGGTAACATAGAATTTTTAGTGGGCATCCTATGGCGAGTATGATAGAAGCTTTATTATTATTCCTGTGTTTTTCTTATCAGTGGAGAATGATGTTGTACATGATAAGAATTCAATGGTGATTTAGTTTTGAGATGATTGTTGATTTGAATTTTGCAACACTTGTTGAGTTGAATTTTGATTCATTTGTTGAATTGTTGTATTGATGCTCTTGGATAGAGCTGCTCCGTAGTTCATGCACAAATTTGCTAATCTAATGGCTCACATAGAATTTGGCCTAGGTGACATGATACGTGGACACTTTAGAATTGCAAAAATGTTGCAGCTTTCTTTAGGCAGTGGTTGTTCATGTTGTTTTTGTATTGTAGCATGGTTTATGAAATTGCTAGTCACGCATTGCAATGGTAGTGGTAGGACTTTGGATTGGAGTGACTTTACCAGAGTACAAAAGCCATTGGCCAACATTGGGTGGGAGACTTTGGATGGCCTTTAGTCTGAAATAGTGCGATGGTGCTATTTACATCAAGAAATAGTGCACTGATTCCATTTGCATGTCAAAAATAGCGCGATTCACACCATTTTGCTCCACAAGTAGTGAAATGATGCTATCTGATTTGATATCTGTGGTACCTGGTGCCTTTCATGCCCTTGCTAGAACCTCCATGCAACTCCTATAAGCTACATGATCTCCAAGGTTCCAATTGAGTTCTGTCTTCTCCCAAACAGATCTCTATATTATTATAGCCAGGATCCCACTTGCTCCATACAAAGTCTGCCCTACTATCTACAATTCTAAAGGCTATTCCCAGACTTCTTACAATAATTGTAGCTTAGTTCTTACTTCCTCTTATATTCTACCGTGGCAAAAGTCAATAAATCCCACATTATCAGATTCAAGGTGATTCCTTTAATACTCTTAATTCAAATCATTAAATCCTGATTCTTTTCTTCACTAACAAAAATGATTTAAGTAATCTAAGCATCCTCTGGTGTAAGCGACAAGACACGCACCTGAGAACCACTTCAACGATGGTCCTTTGACTCCTTCTAGCTGTTTCCTTCTCAAAAATATCTCCTCCTTTTAGCTCCTAGCTCCAGGAAGTAAGCTGTACAAAAAGATACAATGGTGCAATCAATTCTGACTTAGCTTCACTCTTTCTGCCATATCTCCCTCATACCGGGGAATTTTGGCCCTTATCAGATCTAAATCGAAAAGCTTAATCGAAAACCTTTTCAGGAAAGTAAAAATTGTTGATTTCGTAGAGTATGTACAGATTGCTTGCCTCCTTGTAAAACAGCCGCATTAGATGGCATATTATAGTAAGTCATCTCTGATTCTCTCACTGGGTCCCATTATTCTCCATCCCTCCTTCCTCCCCATCGTATTGTAAAAGCCTTTCCCCCTTAAGGTTCGCTCCCAGAGTTTCCAATTCATCCCATTTGTCTCTTGGACCAACGACGGACTTGCCTGTCAATTCCCTCACCTGATTGGGTTGCATGTACTAAAGCTTTATGCTCGACTGATGGTCCCTTTCATTTTAACTTTGGCGCTTCTATGATCATGCATTTCTCTTGCTCACCCATAACTGTTCTTGAAGCTTACTCCGGTAGCTCTCTTATTCATTCTTATGGTTAGATTCCATAGCCTACTTGAATTAACTAGATTCTAAAAATACTTACCAAACTCTGCCCCTCTATGATTACCTTCTGCAGTTGTTGTCTAGTTGGCATCCCTCTGCTACCTTATGCAGTTAGTTCCTTACTCTAGACCTCATGTTTCAAGCCTTGTTATTGTGGGCATTAACTATTGATGGGCTATCTATTTTTCTAAGAATCTATTTACCCTAACCACCAAGATTCCTATGATTCTACCTCGTACCTTCTCAGTTCCTTTTTGTTTTAGGCCTTGCATGTACCCCAATGATGTAATGTTTACTATTCAACTCTATCTTATCAAGCTTTTCACCATAGTTGCTTACCTACTAGTCTCGCTTTCAACAGGTTTTTTCCCCCACATAGCTTATAAATCCTGCAAGTGTCAGTTGCCATCGTAAGGTCATCACTTTCCCATTTCAATCCTCTTAGCTGCTACAATAAATTGTAGTAGGTCATATAGCCGAACCCATCCATGCACCTCACCTCGTCATTCTTATCCACCAATATCCCCTTACCTTTCTCCACCATAGAGCTTGGATGGTGCAATGAGCTACATCTTGTGACGCTCCTCACACTATATATGTCTGCATGTCGTATACACCGAAGGACCTTCCCCATCCAATGGCTCCCCATACTATGGGCCTTCCATTTAACTCGTGCCTGATATGGCGAAACATACGAGCAGAGGAGATGAAGGTATCATTTTGTCATATCCTCTATGGGCTCCTACATCAGCGGAAACAAAACATACAAATATAAGCATAATAACACAATAACAATACTACCTCAAGGGGTAGTGACGATCCATCCAATCGTAATAGCATCGAATACACATATAACACATCCTAAACATCATATGGAGGCTCCTACCCGGCTCAAAGTCAAAGGGGGGTTGACTAGCGCTTAGGATCTCTAGATAGAGCAGACCAAGTTATCACAAAGACTTGGGCTGGCAATAGACAATGGCTAGGGTTTGACCACTCCATCTGCCTGTGCTGACTGTAACCTTTCGAAGATGCAATCTCATGGTACTGCCCAATGAGACTGCTCGAGGTTGCATCTCCCCGGTCCGATGAGATAGGAGAGGGAGGAGTTCCTTCCCAGAGTGCAAGGGTCATTGGGCAACCAGAGGATCGTGGCAATAGACGTTCTTTTCTGACTGAACTCTCCAAAATAAGAGTCAGGCCGACACTGCAACTCTACGAGTCAGGGCAACACCTCAACCCAAATAGTGTCGGACCCTGTAACAAGGATATAAAATAGTGCTATCAAAAAAGATTATGCACCTACAATGACCTTTACTCTGAGGAGCCTTCCCCATATGGTGGATTTGCCAATACAATGGTCTTTTGAGAAAGGTAAAAGATAATGCGCTATTTATTTCTTGCTTTACTCTAAAAGTTCCTTTCTACGGTCGTTTAATGATACTCGTGCTGATTTGCTATCCGAATTCCCCACACAATGTAGCTCAATATTGCCGCACCACTTTGTGCAAGTGAAATCAACAAATACATGGCCAGCAAGAATCTCAGATCTAGAAGATAGAGTACATTCGCACCCGCGGTTTTATTATGGTTTTAACGAAATTTATGGTTTTAACGAAATTTACTTTCGCACTACTAGTTAGGTTATATAGCTAAGAAATTTAGTAAAGAATTTAGTTAATTTTTTAACTAAAAACACTAACAAAACTTGTCTTCGCACCTTGTTCACTTAAGTTAGCAAAATTAATCAAAAGTTAACTAAATTAGAAACTAGCACTAAAATTTAAATCACCCCATAAAGTTATTTTTTAACCAAATTCTTTACTAAACATGTGTGAAATGGTTTCCGTTAAGTTAGCCTAACTAAATTTTTTAACTAGCTTTGATGTGAAGGCAATCATCCGGTTATGTTAACTTAATGGTAAAAGTTTAACCATGGGCCCTTAAATTAATAATCATAACTGTAACATCTCTTATGTGGGTCAGTCAGCTATTTGTTCAATTGAAGTACGCTTGGTATCATCAGTTCTTTCACTGTTCCGTCTACTCTATCCTTACTACTCTATCCTTACTTATGCTTTGGTATAATTTCTCAAACAGAATTACTTGTTGCAACATGAAAGAAGCGGGTGTTTGGGGACGAAATTTCAAGCCCATGTATTTTTTCGTCACTGAAAACTCTCTACATACACGCAAACTAATTCAATTATGTTCGCTGTTGTAATACCAACATGATACAATTCATGGAGAACTCTATCAAATATGGGTATAAAAGTGGGTAACGTAAAAATGATAAGATCCAAAAACATCTATTGTACATGGTTGGAAACTCGGAATAGCATGATTCAGGTAACACTTGGTTTGGTACGGAACCAACCAATCATTATAGGAATAGAACTCTTAATTAAAGAACCTTTGGGCAGCCAGTCATTATTGACATGAGCAAGGAGACATCTCACGAACCCGATGGTCTAATTGTAAAGCTATGTGTGAATAGGGCGCCTGTGCGCCAATGATGTAACTTGTAAGATATTTGTGCAGCCCGTAATAATACAATGCTTTGTGGCACAGCATGACTATAATACAATGCATATCATTTGGTAATCCTTGCCAGCTTCCTAAGCATCTTGAACTTTAAAGCCTGTATTGATCCCATGCTCAACTGAGAAACTTTTTTCTTTTGGATACATTTCAACCAGGATGCCGTTGAAGACAGCCAACTAGTCACTATTTCAGGATAGGAACCAGGTGGTGAATCAAGTAGCTTTTGAAAAATTACAAGTAGCAATTTGAGCACTTCATATTCAAGCTCAACTTGTATAGATGACTTCGAAATCTGGTCAGAAGTTTTTCGAGCATTTGCTGTCCACGGCTTGTAAAATGACCTGACAAGTATAAGCAAGGAGAAATATCAGACAGAAATAAGCATTATATGAATCAATTTGCAGACCAGAACAACAGAGTGCTAGGCAAATATAAAAATTCAATCCATCAAATATATACGAATAGACGTAAATTGGTCATGCATGAACATGCACTTATTCCAGGTGATTTCCTATCCTGTATTGGCATTTACGGATTAATCACGAGTCGGAGTATGATCTATGCATAATACAACCATAGGCCAGGCACAAGCTAATCCTAACCATAGCCAGGAAGCGTTTGTTTCCTCTGGTGAAGATACATCTGAAAGTAGCAATGTCAATAATTTCTGGAACTCCTGTGGCAGATAAACACTGCCCAGTTCCTCATCCTTGCCCATAACCATTTCCTTGTCACGACCTGCATTGATACACAGCATATCTTAAGGTAAATGCCTTTTCCAACTAGAAAGGGGAACAGATAAAGTTTACCTTGCGGACCTTGTCTTGTATAACAAATTGTAAACTGAGGCAATAACAAAAGAAGTAAGGCATTAACCATAGATTTCAAGGAACTGCAGCTGACAGTAGCGCCCAGCAAAATTTGTAAAGATAGCAATTGCATGGCTAGCTGAACATCATAAGCTCGTGATTCACCAGTTTTCAATTTTTCTATGTTAATTGAGATAAATGACCAACAAGTATCAAATTGTTCATTTCCCGGATTATGCAATCCTTGCCTTCTTTCCATGTGGAATCTCATCCCACCAAGGATGATTGCTGCTGATAACCAGCGAAGCAACTTTTCAGGAAGGCTTTCTGAGTAGCCTTTTGCATTACTATAAACCTGGTCATGATTGGCCGTAGGGCATTCATTCACTAGGGATGATAGAGCCCATCTTCCTATGAAGAAAAGCTGGCACTTTTCCTGCAAATCAAAACAATAGAATACTTTCCACTTGCCCTTCTAGAAACAACAATCCTAACGATATAAAACAGACCTCTTCAGTTGAGACGGACGGTGGATGGCTATGGAGAAGCATACAAAGAGCTAAATTACGGGTCTCGTTCATGGCCACAATATCAACACATGGCTCTGTTGCTTCTGCTTCAACCCACTGGATGATTTCCCAAGCACCTTGGATAGACAAGCTGAAATGTGGTTTATAGGACTTCTCTTTTTGAGATAACTTCAGTGCAACTTGCATCATAGAAAGAGCTGGCCGCCTAAATATCTTCTGCTGCTTTAAAGATGCATCATGTTCCAGAAACTGGTGCATCATGAGAGCAATTTTATAGTATTCTTCGGGAGAGCCCAACATTGAGCCTTGCCGCAACTTTTGCGGAAGTGATTGGATCAGCTGTACAAAAGTCGCTTCCCATTAAATCAGGATATTTTTGCCTCGCATGGGCATATATACAAAGCCATTTTATACCTGCAGTGCTAAACTTGCATCTTCAAGGCTTTCTTTCTCATCAAGCAGCAGCTTATTTGTCACGACATCAACTGTTAATGATGCAAGCCACAAAAGCAAACCAGTATTTTCCATCAAGTATTTACACATGGAGGGAATGCCAGTTGCTCTCTTCACAACCTAGAAAAAAACAAATTCCAAGCCTCATCGCTTTTTGTCCAAAATATTGCTTATGAACCATGAAATTTTAAAATATGTAATAAATCTATAATAATAGAAACACTGATACAATTTGCAGACAGAAGAGTTGCTGATTGCATGGAATCCAAACTCTTCCTTCTCTAATACATGCACTCGCACAATTAGACATTCATACCAAAAACCAGGATGCCAATTTTGCAAGCATGAGCCCAAAATGATCTGCAGTCATAATTTACTTCTCCATTAGAGTCGATCATGAGTCTCTAGATCAAAGCACGACTAGATATACCAAAGTCTGATACGTTTTGCACGAAGCATGTGAATTAAAGTCAAGAATGCCTTATATGAACCATAATAACTCTCAATGACATACCGCCAAAGTTCTAACTTAGCGTCACTTTCACAACACACAAGCCATGAAACTGCCCAAATTAACTTTGAGCAGCAAACAGAAACACATAAGATTCAGAATTTCAACAATGAACTGACAATGAAAATCACATGAAACAGTGTTGGCAGGAAACACAACTGCAGCCTTTAGAAGCAATGACATTGTAAATTCCTTATCCCTCTCCTACTTAAAGCCCTTCTCAAGGAACAAGCAGCAAGATCATTCCAAAGAGAACTTTCCCTTTTCTATCTGCCAGTCATATGCAAGTTTAAAAACCGCATAAACTCGCCTTTTGACAAAATAAAAAACAGAATGAATTCACATTTCTGCCCAAACACTTTAACATTCTCAATTCAGGTATAAATACTATAAATACTAGGTCCACAGATGTATTAAAAGTGGTTGTAGTCCAATCAGATAAGATTACCACCTTGCCATGAAGAAAAATAGGAGTTCAAGCCATTCAATTCCAATACACAATAATAATTCCTTAGGGAATCAGAAACCTCAACATGCAAAGAGTTGTAGATAGCAAATGCCTGCTCTTGAAATGGCATAGAATTCATATAGCAATGGATTCACTCATGCTTAGTCCAGGCTTGCCTCATGGTAGAACCAAAGTATGTAAACGAAATAAGTACATGACACCCTAGTTCAGCTAGCTTGTAGAAGCCACATTAAACGCCTAATCAAATTAGCACCGCAAAGCTTAATGTAACAAAAAGCCTCAAACTTAATACCTGCAATATCCATCTCCGAGTCAACTTGTCTATCATTGGCGTTTTGTAAAGGCTCATCAGAATTTCTATTATGAACTGTCGACGATAAACGTGGGCATCTTGAGAGGACACCAATCCAGCAGCAAGAAGGCGCAGCATCCACAGCCGCTCATTACGATGGGTACTGGTGCCACTTCCAAGCATTATGTAGAAAAGGGGAACATTCTACAAGAAAACAGCAGGCAGAAACCAGAACGTGATGGATATGTAGATTGCAAGTCATAACCAGCATATGTATAAACCTCATAAGGATGCATTTTGCTTCACATACACACTACTTGTCTTTATGCAAGGCATTTTATGCTTGGAGTTGCACAAGGTTCAATGCCTAATCCAATATGCAGCAGGTGCTATATAAATTGCTTTATGAAAATAGTTTGCTGCTTTGCAAGTTAACAAACAGGAAAGGGTTGTGAACTCCTTAAGCATACCTTTACAGGGGGGAATTACTAATTCAAGGCATCATCCATTGACTTCCCCCAAGAGACCCTAATACCAATTTTCCTAATATTTACTCAATTCCCTCCCATATTGTGCATCCAATCCAACCTCATCTTATTGTAATTTCAACTTAAATTGCAAGTTCCATATTCTTCTTTATGCGCAAGGAAGATCCTGTCCAAAACTAGAGAAACCAAGCAGCAAAGTGTTAAACGTTGAAAATTGGTGTCTAGTAAATTACCTCCAAGTCAATACTGGGTGCATGCAAAAGAGAGCGATTTACAGCAAGGTACTGCTGGTTCTCAGGGTGCATCAAAATGCATGATGCTTCTGCAGCAAAAACTGCAAGCACGCTTGGCAGTCTCTGCAAGGGTTCGGTTATCGCATTCTTTACATGGTTAAGCAGCATCATAACTTGTGTCTTGCCTCTAAAACTAGCACATTCCTGTGGAAATAAAAACGCACATCCAAAGTCACCTCCAATATTTAAAAACACAAAACCATCACAGAGAGGGAAAGAATCTACAAGAAACAATACACATATCCAAAGTGACTTGCAATATCCAAAAACGGCAAGACCATCACTGAGAAGGAAAGAATCTAGAAGGAACAACAATGAGCGTTAATGTCTAGGAGACCATGACAATAACTCATGCAGAATCCAGAAACACCTAAGGGCAAGTAATATGCCAACCGGGGAACGTGGGTCATTGCACACATTCTTGGTCTCACAAACCTAGTAATCATTGACAGGATTTGGCCTTATGAAAGACTAGAACCTTATGCTGAGCTTGTGAAAAGAAAGTGCTCCTCAAATTACACTCCAACCAGTGAACTTTGTAGCTTAATTGGTATCCAATAGTTATCCAGAACAAAGAAAAGAACTAAAGATACTGGACAAGATGCTATCTTTAATCCATAAAAATCTAGCTTCTTTGATACTCAATTTATTAGGTGTGCACGTGTGTGTGTAATGTGTCGTTCGTGCGGGGGGGTGTTTGGACATACATGTATCTAAACCAAACAGAAATACCTCTAGGACTATCATGAATTTTGAGAGAACTTCGTATCCCAAAGACCGCATTGATTCCGCCTCCGAGCTTATGCTCATAAATGCAATTGCAAGCAATCCCAATCTCACAAACTCCTCCGGATCAACACCTTGAGAAGATAGAGCATGCAGGGAAAATGGCAGAATAAAGGCAGGATCATATGGCACATTCTCATCTGCTGAATTCCAGCCACTGTTATGGTCTTTGTCTTCTAAGCTCTGCAAATAGAAAGAAAAAGCTTCATAAATTTTTAACAATTGCAGAATTCAAACTAAGTCTTTGATCATTTGACCACATCCATTATCTTATGTTCCTGCCATCTCATCAGCCTAAATTATCTCGTCTGTAAGGGTGTCTATCTAGGCTGTTTCATTTCGATTTCACATTGACAAATTATAAAATCTGATTTTGGATGGAGAGCTATTTTGGCTGGAGATTCACCGCCACAAAGGAAGATAACATGGAAACAACTGTGCAGACAACTAAGGCCTTTGATCATAAATCATCTGTGGGCCAGGGGCAGAAGTCTATAGATTACTAATGGAGAGCATATTGTTTTTCATAGATACAACAGAGAAACATGCACCACATACACACAGCAGCAGCCATAACAATAATAGAAAGGAACTTTACCAAATCTGGCTGTGCAGAAAGTGCCCGCCTTTTGATTGGAAAAAACCATATAGTAATTCCACACCTCTGTGGGTCAATGCACAAATCTTCCTTGTATCTCCTTTTACGAACCTCATTACAATATTCCTTGCTCATTGAATCAGTCCCTTGTAACTTTGTTTTTGTTTCTTCAGTTCTTTTCTTTAAAGCAGCATAACCCCATAAGTAATCTAGTCCAGCAAGACTGTCAAAGCCATCCCCTTGTTGAAGCTCAATTTCTTGCATCAATTTAAGAATTTCCAAGTCTACTGAACTCATTGTAGCATTATATGCTGCTAATAGTAATGCAAAAATCTCTTTAGATGACAGTGTTCGAGTTTTTTGATTACTCTCATGTGTTTCAAAACCAAACAGCACCCTTAATAGCTTAATTATTTCGCCCCTTTTTTCATGAATAGTACTCTCCAACTCGGGAGTGCAGTGAATGTTATTACTACAGATGGTAGTCTGTTGCAGCAGCTCATCAGATGATGCCACTAGACACAGTATGGATGAGATGGAAGAGAGGGACGTGCTTTTTTTGACACTTCTCGAAAATGACAATTCTTTCTTGTCAAGAAGAGTTGCTGTAAAATCTGAATGGCTTAGCAGCAAATCTGTTGCATCTGCTGCTGCTTGTACACAAACAGGCAAGCATTTTAATGCAGAGTTCCTCAAGACCACCTCAAACAAATTCCGCAATCCCCCCATTAGAATAGTCTCACCAAATCTATAATACAGCACCAACTTTGTCAATGACATCACACGGTCCATGTATTGACACATGCAGCTATCCAAATCAAGATTATCAACTGTGCAGAAAGAGCTAAAAAGGTTCTGTTCAAGGAAACCCACTAAATCACACTCTGCAATTGAGTGTTTCATTCCTGTTGCCTCAACATCATTTTTGGTCTGATCATTGGACATGAACAAAAGATTTTTATAAAAATAACTTAGGGTATCAATCATGGCACCCATAAATCTTATCAACATCTTGTTTTTTCTTCGTGAATCACATAAGCCTGTTTGTACTTCTGAACCTCCCTCAGAAAATAGCAATAGAAGGACGATTCTTAACTTAGCAACTACCTTGCAAGTCAAAAGCTTTCATAATGGTCTGCTTTCAACAGGTACGGGGCCAAGCAAACTAGCAGACTCTGGGAGTAACAGCTTCAATAAACGATGTATCTCCTTTGCATTTGGTGGATGTAGACGTAGGCACTGAGTTAACATGCTGATAAAAACTGCAATTAGAGTTCATAGAATGATTTTACATCCGTTGGCATTTCCACCTTATCATCGGTTAATAAATTGTCAAATTCAATCGAGCATTCCTTGATCCATGAGTCAACAGATGCATCCCAATCTTTTATACATTTTAGAACTACTTGCATGTACACCAGTGTTAGATTAGACACATCCCGAGCACAAGAAACAATTTTGGGTGCATTAATCAAATAGTAATTAGCTGATGACAAAAGCAATAGCAAATCATGGTCAGACATATTTATATTATCGGTTCTGGGAGATAAAATGGTGTTTTCCATTGCCATAGCTGCCAAATCCACGTCTATTACATCCTCTGAAGGGCATTCTTTGCCAACTGAAAACATGTGCCCAAACTCAAAGAAGTGAATCGTGTTTGTTTGTATCAACAAGAACACAATTCTAGCTTTCAACTTGCTAACATTTTGCATGCATTGCCTTAAAAGTCGTAGTGGAGTATATTGTGCAAAATCTAGGAACAAAGCACCCAACAAGTTTCTTCTTGTGGCAAGGACTTGCAGAGCTGAAAGAAGACAGTGGTCTGCTGCTTCTGAGGTCTCATTCATTGCCAGCTCAGCAACTTTTCTGTATATATCGATACAAGTCTGATAAGTATTGGTCCAACTCGATTTACTACCTTTTTCGACTTCCTGTTTTGAGACATGTGGCAAATTCTTGAAAACCACAATTACAAGATAAATCCACAGAGACTTAACTGACAAATGATCCCTTTGCATACTACTGGAGTGACTGCAGTTTTCAGCAAAGGCAGCATTCGAAATACTTTTTACAAGGTTGAGAAGCATCTCTAGTTCTGCATAAGGAGCCAAAACAGCAATGGCATAGACAGCAGATGATGGAATAAAATTATGATAACCTGAGCTCTGGCCAAGTTGGGATTTCAACATGTTAACTGGTCTGAAAATAAGACGTCTAGTAAGGTCAGATACCATATCAACCACACCTTTGTTCAGATTCTCTGGTTTCCTGAAACCATAAGATTGCAAGAACATTGCAACAATGGCAACAAGATGCCGGTCTATGCAATGCACCGCATCTCCTATAGCTGCAGCTCTTTGCATCACATCCTTTAGGACAATATTTTCTGCCTCATTATATTGGAAAGGCCAAGAAGACCAAGTTTCCATCTTAATAGGGCCATGCAAGTTAAGAAAAAGGGAAACCATGGGATGAGTCAAAACATCCTTAACCAACAAAGACTTTTCTGCTTCATCGACGTTTGGATCTTTGATACCAAGTAGAAGATATCTCACAAATTCACAACACACGTCCAACTGCTTACACACGTCTATGTATTCTCTGGATGAAGCAGCTAGACTGTAGATGCAGCTTAGGATGGATAGGATGACAACACGAGTTTCATTCTTAGGCACTTTTCTTAGAGAGAGCATGAGGGACTCCTTTAAATAGGGATCAGCAAGTAGTCTTGCTTCTTTCATGCCAACAATGCCTGTGAACAGGACATCAAATGGACAAAAGGCATAAAAGTATAGAACTGAAGATACTGAAGATTCAGTTTCTCTCTTTTTTGCGGAACCAGCAAACCATTTCTTTCTTTTGTTAGAACCTACAGACATTTCTTCCAAGCCAGATGCCAAAAGCAACTCACCAATTTCACATCAATCTTGAGTTCTCAGCTGTGAAAGCAGTGCTCATTTGATGTCTCCAAGAGATGGGTACAATTTGTGAGATCTGAGAATGTCTCTGAATATAGTTAAGAGCATGACCAAGATGGTAAAGTCCCCCATAAAAGTCTCTTTGCAAACATTAACGAGCTGACAAAAACTGCCAATTAGAACTTCAGGAGAAAGGCAAGATAGTGATTTTGCAAAAGCAATTGCCTTTGAAGATCTTGGAACAGTATCATCCTGCCTGCAAAATGCAAGAATTTATCTCAACTTTGCAGAACAGTCAGAAGGAACACTGCAAAATCCAGGGTAAAGTGTGCATTCTCTCCAAGAACAGATTGGCAGTGCAGAAGCAGACTCTTGAGCGGTCCCCACTCAGAAGAATGTATTACGTCATGACTTGCAGAAGTTAATGTTGAAGATATTGCAATGGCCAAACTCCTGGGATAAACCTGTTTTACACATATAAAATATTAGCATATATTTACACGATATTGAATTATAACCAAAGTAACAAATGCCATACTTGAATATACAGAAGTAGTTTCAAAACACTTGACACATATATACATATGGCTGCTCGTTTAGGAGCATCTAATTTAGATCTTGTCACAGAGACACACTTTTTAAGGGCAGATATTACCAATGGACCATAACCATTCGCTGCAGAGAAACAAAGCAATAAGATTAGATTATTTTCAACATTGTAGCAGATGCAATGAGAAATTGTTTAAAAAGAGCCATAAATATTGAAATCAAACCAGGATGCTACCAACCTTGACTCTCAGCACTTGCATTCTCCAGGGCATGGCTTGAAAAAATGGAGTGCAATTCCTCCAAATATTTATACATGTTCTTTCCTACGTTGTATACCGCATCACACAAAAAGTCAACAATATCTTCTTCAAAAGCATGGACCATGCATATTGTGGTGGTGGTGTTCATTTCATCCTTGAATGTCCAGGTATTCCAGCATGGTAAGAACCGGAGCCACACAATGACCTCCATTGCATTGTTGTCAAATGCACCAGTGGTTGACATTGCTAGACATGACAGTTGCTGGACCTGTTCCTTGACCTCCCTTTCTATTGGTCCTGACAATAACTTTAATAATAGTTTCATGTGTCTAAAAAGTGGCAGACTGTTAGAAGTGCCTACTGGATTATCATCCCGCAAAGTCGAATAGCCAGATACAGCTAGCAGTAAGCCCAGTAAAGCTTTTCGCTGCAAACAGGTGAGTGTCTTTGGATCATCAGGCACAAACTTAAATGCGTCAAAATTCGCATCTGTCAAAGCAAGTGGTATCGCTTCCTAAAGGCAAAGACAAGTTAATATCAAAGAAATAAAACATAAAAGTGCTTTAAACCAACCCACCTGATAGAGTGTAAACACTTCTAATATTTTTGTCAGAAGCAAATTTGTACACACATTTGCTTCCTGCCCGATAGACTTCAAATCCAACCCCCATATTTCCTCCAGTTCTGCTAATCCTGAAGTATCTTCATTCTCCTCCACGTCATTGCCATCTCTTTTCCTTTTCTTGCCTGCAGCCTTATTGCTACTCAAACTGTCCCCTTTAGTAACCCTCTTCAGCGCACTATAGATTGATGAAAGCGAATGGCAGTCTGGCAGAAGCATACGCATGTTATCCTGAAAGTATGTATGGAGCCCCAACCACATTTGTTTGCCATTCTCATCTTCTCCTGCAGGTTTATTATTCTGTTTTGCAAAGAAATTTTCAGACCCATCTGTAAATTGGACCTTGTGCCCAGAGTCCTTTCCATTGATTCCATGTTTTATGAACCCCTTGGATGCATCTGCAGCAGCTGTTATTGAGGTTAACAAATCTCGTAAAGATTTTAAAATTTCAAGTAACAATCTCAAAGAGGCATGCTTTATTAGAAGATTTTGATGAAGGAGGCCCCTATTGAGTGCTACCCGAGAGAGGCTACGTGGCCAGATACGTCGGAGATTGCATTGGATGATGGAGGACTCAAATTCAGGTGGTGGAACCCCATCTTGAGCCATCGATACAAATGGAGGAGTTACGTTTGCAATTGAAATCAACGAACTAATAAGGGACATACTGGAATACCTGCAGAGAAACATGCCAAATGTCAATATAAGCAATAAGGCATCTCTTATTACCATAATAAGGTAAACTGATCCTGTAAAAGAGCGCAACTTTACCAAGATGGGGTATCACGTGGCTCCATGGAGAAGGGAGATGAATCTATATATGCAGCTGCCAGAACTGGTCTAGTTTTTCCAATTGCTAACAACAACTCACGATGTCTAGCAATCCCAGTGGGTTTGAGTCGGGCCATAAGCCGTAGCAACCTCCCTTGGCCACCTCCATACAGACCTTTGCTTTTAAGTGACAAATCCCATTGAGCAATCTCTGGACAGATACCATGGGATGGATCAGTGCAAAGAGATAAGAGAATATTATGAGCAAGATCCCCAGACTCCAGCCGCATGGAATCTGCAGTGATCCGAGAAAGTTGATCCAATGCTATGTCACCAAACATGCCAACCTTTACCCCCACTGGGATGTGCATAGTTGGGGATAATATTTTCTTCTGTATCATTGTCAAAACCTTCACACATGTCTCCTCGTCATCTTTTGAAATGCCATGTAAGAGACCAGCATACAAGCTCCGCTTCTGAAGAACCCATCTTAAAAGACCAAGGTCTCCAACCTCGAGAAATGACACAGCAAATTCAATAAAGGCAACTCTAGATGGCAGTCTGAGGATGTCAGTAGATGGTGTTGCATTCATCTTGTTATGATGTCTGGCTAGCCTTCGAAGTGCATCCAGGCCAAAATCAAATTTTGAAGCAACTTCTTTTCCAAGCAACCTTCCCCTCAACACTATCGCTGACATAATTTTAAGAGCTGCATTTTCTCTAGAGCGATGATTTGACGAAAGCAGAGAATAAATATCAGGTAATTTATGATGCAGAATATGTAGTGCAAACTTATCAATTCGTAGCTGGATAGCCAACTTTCGTTTCCATTCCTCTGCAGCTTCTTGGATTTGAGAATTTCTGAGGCCTGCAGGGTGGCGAAACATGGTCCACAACAAGAGCATCAATGGGATAGTGGTAATAGCTTTAGTGCCTTTCTCCCATATAGCCAATAGCTCCACGCATTTGGGCGATGCTAATACGTATTCTTGTAATAATTTGGCTCCTTGTTCGGAAGCCAGCATTGAGCGCATTCTTGAAATTGCATCCATCAGCATGTTATCATCTTTTGAAGAAAGGCCCATCAAAAGAGATTGCATGTCTTCGTCCAACACACCGGTTGCAGATGCCATTGCGGCATTGTTTTCTTCTGATAGTTCCGACAAGTACAATTAGCAATAAAACCAAATTAAACAATCAACTGGAGCTGTGAAACTAGCCAAGAAGGAGAAACTAACCGGTGTCTATTTGATCCTCGTCCTCCACGGAGAAAACATCAGGATCATCATAAAACTCAGTCTCGTCGGGCTCCATCTCGTCCTCTTCTGCATCCCCATCATCGGACAGCTCCTCCTGGGCAATGAACCGAGGCATGGCTTGATCTGGCTTTAAACCCTGTACCCTAAAACCTCCATTCATTCCTACAACTAATAAAGCTACAACTAATAAAGGCGAAATCACACTACAGCCCAAACTGGAAAATATATTAACGGGTTGGAGTGAGGTTAGGGTGCCATCGAGTAAGGTTAGTGAAGTTTAGTGCTATGTGATGGGATTGTGCTCTGGTTGATTCGTTGGAAGAATCTAGTGGCCAGAGTTGTGTAGAATGTGGCTTCCTTTGTGGATGTGGCTGGTTCGATGATGTATGTGCATCAGAAAAAAAGGGAAATGTAAAGAAAAAGTTAACTTAGTGCCTCGCAGACTGTGACGAGCCTGCCGAGTTGATCCTCTGGCAACTCGGGATCTTGTCTAAACTTGCACTAATTCCAGTTGATAGTATTGGAGAAGAACAAAATCTTCTTACTCATAATAATCAGAGATCAAAGTATATCCATTATCAAAATATTCAGAGAAAACACTATCATCAATATTCACAAGATCTAGCTGAGCAATTTAACACAAGCACTTCTCCTCTGGAACTCAACCGCGATCCTCAGCTACACTGCTGCCGCTAGCTTGACCATTGCTTGCTAATTCACTGCACAATGCACTCAAGGGGGTTAGTCCTCGTGACTAAGTGGGGATCCCATGGCTGCCTCTAGATGCATAGAACATCTTGAAAGTCTTGGGTAACAAGAAGATAAGCACAAGCAAAGACACAAGATTCTATGTGAGTAAAGTGCTAGATAAGGACAACATAATCCAATGAAATATAATACATGAGCATCAAAAGCAAAGAACATAGTTCAAAATATCAAACCATCATCTACACATAGCTCCGGGACAATGGGTATCTCAGCCAGCCTACATACAGGCTCCGTTAGCAAGATATGCTCAGTCAGCTTACATTCCAAGCCCTGTAGCGGGGTGGTGGAGTGAACCTCGTATGCGCATACCCTTCCCAGCCCACGTCTACCATGGGAGTTCATAAGAGTTGACTGACGTAGCAATTCCGATCAGGAGAACTAACACTCGGTGTCACATAGCACAAATACGTAGAACATATAAATATGAGTCATTCCGAGCAATACAGGCCACCGAACCTAGAAGTCCGACTCCCGAGGATCCAAGAGATAACAAAATAACAAGACAATAGTGGTGCAATGACTAAGACAATGACATGTGATATTTGTTAGAATATTTACTAAACAATACTCTTCCCCTTTCCCTGCAACTTCAACCACATCCAGCCCAAATTCGGTATATTCCCCACAAGATTCGTGATTCTTCTCTTCCTTCCAAGTGTCTCAACCATAGCTCAAAAGCTTACACACAAATACTACTATGTCATAGGAAACTTAACCTTTGATCCTCTTTCTAATTCAATCTAATAGCATGCTTGCATCTGATCACAGCCTATGAAATTACAAATAGATCGGTGAAAAACCCCACCTGAATGAAAATACTTAATGCCGATCTTCATGCGATCTCCAAGGCCTTGCATGCTCGATGTCTCCAATCCAATCTTTCTCTACAAAAACTTGCTCCTCAAAAAGAGCTCTCTCCTATGCAAAAGTTTGCCCTTAAAAAGCCTCAAAGCTTTCAAAAAGCTTTTCCAAATATCTTCTTTAATTAGCTCAACCTTCAAAAATCTATTTCTAATAAAAGGCAAAACCCTTGCTTATATGAGGCCTATATTGTATGCATGTCAAGCATGATACATAAGTAAATAATAAATAAGTATATTGGCCCATCAAGTGCCCAGGACCGTTACAGTCTCCTCGCAAACCGTTTGGGGCGGGGTTTTTTAATCCTGACAGTAATACGCTTGCTGCTCTCTTCGTGTTTGGGTCTCATAGGCCAATTGGTCTCCGTGGACGATAAAAATTCAATTCTATTCAATTCTATTCTATTCTATTCTAAAATTTTACTCATGTTCTCATAGGTCGTTATAGTCTTAGATCCAACATAGATCATCTTAAAACTTCATTGTATGGCAACTTACTCTACCAATCATCTTATTGAACATGCCATAAGAAAAACTTTACCTTCAACATCGTCAAAAATTTGCTTCTCTTATCACCTTCATGCTAACATCGAAGCCTTTAGATGTTGTTCTTCCTCCTGAGGATACCATCTCCAATTGCCTCTTTAATCTGTAAAGCAATGTCCACGGCCAAAGATCCAACTTGGCTCTGATACCAACTGTTACGAGCCTGCCGAGTTGACTCTCTTGGCAACTCAGGATTTTGTCTAAACTTGCACTAATTCTAGGATAGTATTGGTGAAGAATTGAATTTTCTTACTCGTTATCCACATTAAGGTGAGATTACTTGTATTTTTGGTGTGTTTTCAAAACCATTATTCTATCTCCACCTTGTTATTTTGTCTCCACCATTCTTACTATTTCAGACTTATTCGAGTCTCATTATTTCTTTTTCCAGACTCACTATTCAGTCTCGCCACAGTTGATAGCCACAGTTTAAAGACAGATTACAAGCACAGATTACAGATTACACAGGCTGTTTCTTATTATAGCCACATTTCAAACATAGATTACAAGCATAGTTTAGAACACAGATTATAAGCAGTTTAAAACTCAAATAAAACTATATTTCGAAGTCCCATTTAGTAGTTTCAAAGTTTCACTTTCCATTTAAAACATTCTGAAATTCAAGAACATCATCCTTGATGCTTGTTCTTTAGTAATGAGCTTGAAATAACTCCAACAAGCTGATTCATATCAACTCCACTAAAGTTAAAGGTACAATTTGAGAAACTACCTTGAATCGCAGGTGCAGAATATCTACCAATTGCTTTTGCGCTTTCAGGATAAGCATTGCTTAACTCATCATAAAATGAGGCATCATATAGATCTTCATCTACTTCAATAACAGGTAGAACACTGCTAGGAATCTGCTTTAGTCTTATCAACTATAATTTCTCTAGCTGCAACACCAGAAGAACTACCCTCTATCGCTACAGACGACAATTGCGGTACCTGTACTTCATCCTGCATTCTCCTGCGAAACTCTTGACTTCTGCTGCAAAACTGCAGATCCTGACCGCATTCAACTGTTGAAGAGGATTCCTATTGCTGATGATATTTTGCTTGGACACTTTCATCTGCAAGACACAATAACATAAAGAACATGAACATAAACAATAAAGATAACATTGGAAAAAACATGTACTAAAATAATATTAAATAAGAGAAATAAATAACAGAAAGAAAACAGAAGTAAAAGATAATAGAATAACAAAAAATACCAGAAATGATGTCTTTCTATGCCTGCGTAGCTTCGTGGGCATTGATAGATTAGCTGATAAGATTCATACATGCATTCACTTTAGACAACTCGCGTTCGATCATACCTGCAAATAGAAAGCAAAAATTAACAACAAAATAGAAATTAAATAACCACAATAATCCTTACTTTTCTAAGATGGTGTGCTCTTATGATCAGTTATGCACATCCCAACATCGGAAGGAACACTAGCTGCTGCGAGATGAGACACCAAAGGTACCCTGCCAGACTTGTTACAGATTTCCGTTTCGGGATGGACAACAGAGGTCATTATGTTCAGTCACTTTGAAATTGAGTTACAACCTACAGACGTCACAACATACCAGACCTATCAAAGATCAAAGTATATCCACTATCAAATACAATAATATTCAGAGAAAACACTATCGTCAATACATTCACAAGATCTAGCTGAGCAATTTAACACAAGAGCTTCTCCTTTGGAACTCAACCACGATCCTCAGCTACACTGCTACTGCTAACTTGACCACTGCTTGCTAATTCATTGCACAATGCACTCAAGGTGGGTAGTCCTCGTGACTAAGTGGGGATCCCATGGTTGCCTCTACATGCATAGAACATCTTAAAAGTCTTGCATAACGAAAACATAAGCACAAGCAAAGACACAAGATCCTATGTGAGTAAAATGCGAGATAAGGATATCATAATCCAATGAAATATAATACATGAGCATCATAAGCAAAGAACATAGCCAAATACCAAACCATCATCTACACATAGCCAGGGGACAATGGGTAGCTCAGCCAGCCTACATACAGGCCCCGCTAGCAGGATACGCTCAGCCAGCTTACATTCCAAGCCATTAGGGTTTTTTTGAGATTAAAAAAGGGCCTTCAAAACATGCCAACGAAGCCAAATTAAGATAAATGAACTACCAATCAGAAATCAGAGCCTGACGGGTCCAGTCAGCAAAACTGTTATAACTAACTCACTGGATACATTTTCTAGCATAACTATTGATAGAAAAGTCCAAATGAGCTCTCGTTTAGTGCAATAGATAGATCTCGTTGAGATCTTTCCAACCTTAGGTGCTTTGCACATATTTTAATCACTTATGATTGTCAAAACTCCAAAAAATATGGTTTTTACTATTTTTTACTATTCTACGGGGCTAAAAGATATGCAAACCACCCAAGATTGGAAAGACCTCAATGAGGTCTATCTATTGCACCAAACAAAAGCTCATTTGGACTTTTCTATCAACACTTATGCTAGAAAATGTGATCCAGTGAGTTAGTTATAACTGTTTTGCTGACTGGATTACCAGTTCTGTTTTCTGATTGGTAGTTCATATAGCTTAGTCAGCAATTCTTAGAAGGCCCTTTTATGATCTCAAAAAATCCCTAATGCCTGTAGCAGGGTGGTGGGGTGAACCTCGTATGCGTATACCCTTCCCAGCCCACATCTGGCACTGGACGATCTCTTACCATGGGAGTTCACAAGAGTTGACTGACGTAGCAATCCCGACCGAGAGAACTAACGCCCAGTGTCACAGAGCACAAATACATAGAACATAGAAACATGAGTCATATTCGACCTCCCGAGGATCCAAGAGATAACAAAATAATAAGATAATAGTGGTGCAATGCTAAGACAATGAGATGTGATGTTTGTAGAATATTTACTAAACATGTGCCTAGATCATACTCTTTCCCTTTGTCGAGGTTGCCCATACAACTTACCCATGTTGAAGTAGCTTATTTAGCAAGTAGAGATACTAACCTCTTTATATGATTATGCCACGGCCATTCCCCCCCATAAAGAATGCAACATCTTAAATCAGTTTATACATGGAATCCATTAGCTATGAGGCTCTTGATAAAATATAGTGCAACAACTTAGATAACTTACAATTATATATTTTAGGCTAGCCATGCTCCATGTCATATTATGGTGATCATTTATGGAGAGATGGATGCGCCCTAGGGTTTCTGCCGGAGGCTGCTTTACGTTTGTGCTCATATCTTGAGCTACAGACCTCGGATTACGGTGTTCTTTGGCTCGTTGGAAAGCTGATTCAGAGCTCTTTCCAATGGTATGTGGCATCGCAGGTTTTAGGTTCCGGCTGATTGCCTTTTTGGCCCTGACAGTTTCGGCTCTATGGCGCCAACTTCCAAGCTGCCTGCAAAACCTCCTGTATCCATGCCGGTGCAGGGGGCAAATTTGGCATTGCATGTTAACCCTTTGGCTTATAGTGAGAATGTCTTTCAAGATGCTGATTTTCCTGTTTTGGCACCCCCAGCTGGTGCACCGAAGAGTACAAGTGCTTTGAATAGCGGTAATGCTTCTGTGGATGGTGCCTCGGCGCCAGCGGGTGTCAATTCTAACAAAGATCAGTCCCGTCCACTTCCTTGGAGGTCCTCAACTTCTGGAGTAAATGCTAGCAGGGAGCGCTTTAGTGATTGGATCAAGAAGGACTTGTCTTCAACTACGTCTGCTGGGCGTGTTGCTACAGCTATTGATGTGATGATTAGGGATAATAAAAAGAGATCTTAGTAATCTTTTGGGTGAGTTGCGAGCAAAGGAGACACAGTTGGAACTTCAGTTACCTTCTGTTGAAGTTTTCTATCAGCCTGAAATGTGTAAGAATACTCTTCAAGCGTCTGGGTACAATGTGGTCGAGATTGATCATGACTTACACAAGAAGTGTATTAGTAACTTGTTGTCGTTTAGTGTGGTTGGTCAATATCTTTGGAGCATTTCTTGATAGTAGGAAGCTTGGCTATTGGTTATTTGGTCATCTTAGGAGATTAGGGTTGCCACCTTATCGTACTTTAAAGATCTTTGGATAAGAAGTTCTTTTGATCGTTTTTGATGATCTTTGTGGTTTGTTGAGCAGCGGTGGCACGTGGTGTGGACCCAATGTGGAGTGATTATATTTTGTACCAGCCTTACTCGCTTTGGATTTTCTCTCTGGTATGACTCTGCTCTTAGGATGCCATGTTGGTTTTCTATTCCTAATCTTCCTCCTGATCTCTTGGTGCCGGAGTTTCTTATCAGTATTGCTAATGGTCTGGGTACTCATCTGGCCCATTCTATTGTTGATGGTGCTAAAATTTGTGTTTCTCTTCCTTCTGGTCGCGGTCTTCCTGACTGTGTGGTTGTGAAAAGTGGCCCTATCTTTCTGAAGTATGCTTTGCAGTTGCTTAATGGCCCTCAGCTTGCTGATTTATTTCCTCAACTTGCTTTATTTGCAAATTTTCGTGCTAAAAGAGATCGCCCTGCAATGGTCCCTTCTTCCTATGTGCCTCCTACCTCTGTTGTGTCTCCATTACCCTCTGTTGTCCCTTACGCCAATGCTACTTCGACCTCATTTGTTGCTACTCCATCTGCTGCTAAAACCACTATCCCACAGAAGATTGTGCATACTCCCGCTTTTGAAGAGGATGCTAGGGCTAAGTTACAGAAGATCCAGGAATTGCAAGAGCGGCATGAAAGTGTTCAAGAACATCATGAAAATGCCCAAGAGGGATGGACAAATGTTAATTGGAAAAGAGCTGCACGCAATAAGGCTAGTCAACATGTGTCACATGTCATGGCGGTCGATAATTTGCATGGAAGGGTGGAGCGAGAGAGGAGGCTCTCCCTTGCTGGTTACCCAACAAAATAATGGGGGGGTAGAGAGAGAGGAGGCTCTCCCTCACCAAGTCTTGAACAAAACAATGGAAGGGTGGAGCAGAGAGGAGGCTCCCCTTGCCAATTTCGGGGGACCAGGTGGGCTGACCTCCCTTGAGAACCATGCGAGATGGACATGGTTGAGGCTGGCTCTATTGGTATGGAGGTGGAGCATAATATTTTGGCCACATGAACCTGTTGTCTTGGAATGTGAGGGGAGTGGCTTCTTCCCCAAGTAAAAGAAGCGAGGTTGTCTCTTTACTGTCTAAGTTTTTCACGACCTTTTGTTGCCTCAAGAGCATAAATGCCTTGGTGATGTACATAAAGTAGCTAATGTATTTGGGCCGGGACTATAATGTCTTGGTGTCTGCTGCTGGCGATGCATCTAAGGCTGGTGTGCTTACTTGCATGGAAGTCATCGTGGATGTCACTTTCACTCAAACAGAGATAGGTTCGGGCGGTGGATAATAATCAAATGGAAAGATAAGGGCCAAGAATGGGGTTTGATAAATGTGTATGCTCATAATAGACCTCGTCGGTGTGGTGCTTTGTGGGCAACTCGAGGAGTAAAGTTCTCCGGCTTGGACAAAATGTTGCATGGTTGCTCGTTGGCGACTTCAATATGGTCGAGTTGGAAAGAGATAGAAGTGGTCGCTGACTCACGAAGTGGTGCAAGGATTGGCGAGAGCAATGGCTACGCCTTTTACATGATGGTCGACTTATGGAGATTGATGGTGATCGGTCCTTACGTGGTGTAATGGTTGGCGATTGGCGAGCTTATGCAAGGCATGATAGAGGATACTTTAATACTTGTGCATTTGCTTTCCGGCTAAGCGTTTTTTTCGCCTCAAATCTTACGGATAGCTCGTAATCCGATCATAATCCACAACTTCTAACTAATGATGTGGCTAATTGTCATCGACCTACCGGGACCTACTTTAAGCTTAATTGCAAGTACACGGAGGATGATGAGTTCAAAGTTGGTTGTAGTGGGGCTTGGTCTCGGGCCTTCTCACCTCGTAGGGGCATGTGCGGGGTTGTTGCGGCGTTGTGCGCAGTGAAGTCATTTGCAAAAGAATATGGGAGAGTCGAGCTGCTTTGAAGCTAGAGGGCTATTGAGTGCATTGTACCGGGGAATTAGAAGTACTCGGCTTCGTGGCCATACTAATGGAGTCGAGAAAATGAGTTATTATCTCGGATCAAGGCTATAGAAGCGTAAAAGTTCTTGAAGCCAAAGTGAAGGCGAGGGTTGCGATGGTTCAAGGACGGTGATAGATGTACGGTTCTTTTTGCGGCTGCAAGAAGAAGGAAACTTCGCCACTTCTATACATTCTTTGGTGCTGCCGGATGGTGCTCTTATCTCCGATCCGGTGAATCTTAAGCGATTATCTTCATCATCACTTTTCTTCATTCTTTCACGACACCCATTGCCCTTTCGAAGGACATGCAATTGGGTGTTGTTGACTAAGGTGCGTCGCATTGTTTCAAGAGCGAGAGGTTGCTTCTTGAGTCTAATATTGTGAAGGAGGACTTAAAACAATTTGTGGCTCTCTTGAAAAGGGATAAATGCCCGGTCTTGATGGCTTTCCTATTGAATTCTTTTCGGAAGTCTTTGGACTGGTTGGAGGATGACATATATGATGCCTTTTGTGAGTTTGAGAGATTTAGGAGCCTTGATAAGATTTTGAATCTGGTTGTATCTCTCTCATTCCAAAGAACAAGGAACCCAAGACTATTTCGACCGGGCGACCTATTACATTGCTTTCCTCTCGTGTACAAGATCTTTGCTAAGACATTGGCGAGTAAAGAGTCCGAGACATCTTGGCCGACGCTATCTCGTCCAACACAACCGGCTTTCTCCCTCGTCGTTGTATTCTCAACAACGTGGGTCGCCGTGATATGAAGGAATATATTGGGCCCGATTCTGAGGGTCATAGAGCGTGTATCTTAAGCTTGATTTTGCTAAAGCCTACGATAGTGTTGATTGGGGCTTCTTGGAGAAGTGTCTTCTTGCACTTGGGTTTGGGGAGTCATTCATAAGGAATGTCATGAAGCTCCATACATCACCCGGATCTCATTGTCCTTTTCGAGGCTGAGCCATCGGATATTTTTGTAGTGGGTAGAGGAATTCGACTGTGGTTGTCCCTTAGCACCCTTTGCTTTTCACAATTGTGGCGTAAGTCTTGTCCCAGCTCTTCTCCGTGGCTACCCAAGATGGCGTTATTCAAGGCCTCCCAATGGACGATGGTTCTCAAGAGGTATGTAACCAATATGCCGATGACACTTTTTGTTCCTAATTGCCGAAATTTGAGAATCTTCGTAATGCTAAGCTATTATTAGACACATTCTCCTTAGCATCGGGGAGTTCTTGTAGGGTGGCAAAATGTATAAAGCTTTGTGGACGTTGGACGGTCCCATCCCTCCCTCAGTATTTTGGACTATCCTTGGAAGATTCTTACGCATGGCAATACCACAAAGTTGCTTGGTATCCCGGTTGGAATTCATGTCTCTGCTTCAGATGCTTGGGATGAAATCATTAGTGGGTTGCAAAAGCACTTGTTTTGGTGGAATACAGCTAAACTGTCCATGCCCGGTAGAATCACTGTGGCTAAATGTGTTCTTAGTAATACTCATGTCTACATGGCGTCTGCTTTACTAGCTCCGCAGTGTAAGATGGAGGAGATTGTTATATCGTCGAGAAATTTTATTTGGGGTGGAAATGAGTTAGGAGCAAAGGGTCAAGGTAGCTTGGGCGAAATGCATTAGACCTAAGGCAGCTGGTGGTCTTGGTATGTTGGATTTTCACCTCCAAAGCAAGGTGATGATATCAAAGTTCATTTGGAGGATTTTCATTGGTAAGGATGATTCTCCTGGCCTGAGGTTGTTGGTGCAGTCGATTCAGCATTGTCTCCCATTTCATAAGGCCTCCATTAAGCCCCTCCTTCCTTGGGCTTTGCTTTATCATATGCATCCGTATCCTAATGCTTCTCCCTTTCTAAAGGGGTTGCTTGCGGCTTGGGACACTGTCGGTCTCTTTTCCATATTAATCCCCGAGGCATGTCTTCGGTTGTCCACTCCATTTGGTGGATTCCTTTGGGAGACACCCGCAGAATGTGCCTCTAAGTGTGGTTGTTCATCCAAAGACACAACGACGATGGGTAGTTGGGTATCAATACTATTCTTCGCTTGGTATGAGTCCGATCATCTCATGTCATGGGAAGCATTTAGAACAAAGTTCTTGTCGTGCAGATGGGATGTAGTAACGGAATCATATTGCCGCATTGTTGCCCGCACGGGATTACGGTCCACAGATTGAGGTAGTCATATGGGGTTGCCATCGGGATATCCGGCCCGAGGCGGTTTGTGTCTTACGTGTATAAATTGCTTGTGCATTCGAAATCTCGCCTCCATCTAATAGATGGCATCTTGAGTCCCTCACCCACAATGGAAAAGTGTTTGGATATGGGTATGGGATAAGCCGCTGCTTCCCGAAAGTAGTAGTTTTGTGGTGGCAAGTGATCCATAGATGCCTCGAGTCAACGTGTTAGTCCATAAAATGGATAATCGGATTTTGAGCTCGCCCTTTATGCCAAAGAAGGGTTGAGAGTATTGAGCATTGTTTTTTTCTTGTGAGAGGCTTGGCGGGCATGGTCTTGGTTGTTGACCCTTTTTGGCATCGCCCTCGATCTAGCCAACAAATTTTGTTTGCTATCTATCCAGATGCTTGGCCCAAACAACGGAAACGAGCTTTTCATCTCGCATGTGGCTGGCTTTTATGGTCAATCTGGAAGAGAAGGAGGTTGTTTATCTTTAAGGGCATAGATACTGCAGATGAGGTTGTTCTTCAGTGGGCGCAAGATAAAATTGTTATGGCTTACAATTGTTCTTCTCTTGATCAAGAGAAGAAAGTACTGATCTGGCATACTTACCTTCAGATTCATTCTTTTGCATAGGCAGGTGGTTGTGCTCAGTTGGATCGGTTTGTCCACTGGGGTTATAATCCTGTCTTTGCATTTATGTTGCTCTGGTTTCTAGTTGGTGAATAAAGCTTGACGTCCTTCAAAAAAAAAAAAAAAAATGCTCCATGTCATATTCAAAAGCTCCAAGTTTCTCATGGCTCTTTGTTCCTTTGTGGACTCGTCTCAATCTTAGAACTTGTCTAGATTCAATCTCATGCCAATATTGATATTAGATCCCTTACCTATTATTTCATAATAAAAACTCAATTCCTTAGCTAACAATCAATTTGACACAGTTAATATGAGTTCCATCTCCATGAGCCAAGAAATACCAACTTTCAAATCCTTTAGACTTCTTAGTCTTAATTACATACTAGTTATGGTGCCCGGCGTTGCCGGGCTTTTCTACAATTTGAAAGGTTGGTGGTTTTATTGTTGGCTAGAAGAAAAAATGTGGTAATTTTTGCATTTGACATGATTCTAAATAGGAAGAAAGGTAAGAATGTGAATGTGGATGCGAGGGGCATTATTGCATGTTTTGTGTTGATTTAGTGTACAATAGAAATGCCCAAAAAGATGCCTTTAGAATGGATCTCTGACAATGTGTCGTACATACTCTTACAATGATGGATCTAGGATGGACATGGTAAAACAAATGGCTTTCGGCCCTTAATATTCTCTAGCGTACTCTTACAATGATGGAAAACATGATAGAGAATTGCAACAAAACTGTAGAAATTAATCTAGGATGACGTGGTAAAGCAAGTGGCTTTTAGCCCTCAAAATTCGGTAGCAAAATTGTAGCGATTCAATTAAGAAAGGCATTGGTCTCTATTATAGTTCAAGAAGTGCAAGTTCATGCGTGTAAGACTTTGAGCCCTACCATATAGTGAATGGCTTGTATGTAATGAAGGTGCAACTGTATGACTCCTATATAAATTTGAAATTAGCATATAGAGGGACACATATCAAATAGTTGCTTGCAAATGCCTTAAACATGCAATGGAATCGGTGTGTCTACAGACATATGAGAAATAGTTGCTTGCAAATGCTCGAAACATATAAGAATCAAACTCAAGAATAACCAAGTGTGCATAAACCTTGTGAGGCATATCATTTAGGAAATAAAATGTTGATGAAATGTTGAGATGTTTTTCGAATAAAAGCTAAAACATTTATAAAATGCAACATCAATAACCTCCACAACATGTCGCTCAGGTTTTAGTTAAATCCTGGAATGACACGACATATATGGCTATAACTTATCTAGAAGTTATTCAGACTCCTTTGTTTCCTTTGAGCAATGAGGCATCCAATCATCCAAACGTTTACCACGACACACTTGCTTGGCAACAGTCAAATATTAACAGCAAGAGGATGGAATCTCACAAAGCATGATATGCATTTCCGAAACTATCAAAGACCCAGATATAAATTATTTGGAATTTATTTAGGGTGCCCATCAATATGCCTACATCAAAATGAAACATGCACAGATAAATGTAGTTGATGTATTACCATTTAGTCCATTGCAACATGGCACATTCAATAATGGATATCATAAGTCCAAAATGTAATATGTTTGCCTTCGTATATAATATGAGTGATACCATGTAATATATTCCATCTTCATATCAAGGATATTTCAAAATGACAATAGCGTAAGGACGAACAAAGTTAGCAGTCGTACATTCTAAAGTTAGCAGCCGTACATTCTGCATATCCCCATGCTTCAAACTAAGCAAAGTCCTACATTTGCGAAATGAATTTTACAACGGGTGATCTAAACTAAAGTTGCAACTGAGATGGTGGAATCCATTTACCTGTAGAGGTCGCCAAGCAAAAGGATGTAAAACAAATGGGCCCCTCCATGAAATAAAGCTTACCTTGCGCTGGTTTAATAGCAGCTTCCGCGAAATGATTATTTTCCCTTGAAGCAGAGAAATCATAAACTCTGATCTATACATTGGAGTTTAAATCCATTCCTAAGCCTAGCTGCATGTCTAGATCATGTCTAGATCGCCAAGCAATGCCACCCAGCAGGAAATGTTGTACATGCAAAAATTAATAGTTGTTCTCCAAAAAGAATACCAAGAAGCAAGTACGCGGAAAAGCATTAGAGCAATTACCCCAAAGGACAACATAACAACAGAGAGTAGAAGCAAAAACATGACAAAAGACCAATGGACACGACTTTACGTACTTAAATTTGAGAGTTACAGGAGCTTATAATTGCTAGGGCTATTATATGTCCATAAGACATCTTCATTGGCCACCAGAAAGAATAAGACAATGCACCTTTGCTTTTGCTTTCTAAAAATTTTAGTCTTCAGATAGATTATAGTTTGAACTAATAAGCTTTGGGTCTGCTAAAGAACAACTTCACATTCTCATGACATTCTCTAGATAACGAAAATATCTGCTGGAAATGGGTTTCAATACTCGAACATCATTTCTACTCAAGGGCCAAGTCTGTGTCACATAGAATCCATGTTTTCTTAATCCACAAGCAATTAAAAGCTTCTCTACACAATGCCTATCCAACAGCTCTCGTTGCCCTACGTCACCCCCCGTGTGAATATGCACCCAAACCAAAGGGGGTTTAAGGGGGATTTTAATTTAAATGTGTTGGACCCAATGGTTGTGTTAATTAATGTCAATGGTAGTTATGTGTTGGTTGTTAATGTCAATGGTTGTTATGAGTTGGTTGTTATGTGTTGGGGGATTTAATTTTTATATGTTGGATGTTAATGGTTTGTGTCGCAAAAAAAATTTTTTGGCCCCTTCGGGGCCTTAGGGACGTCACCCCCCCCCCCCTCCACCCCCCCGTGACAAAAATTTTAGAATTCAAACCAGAAAAAAAACTAGAATTCATTTGAGCCTTTCATCACCTGTAGCTTTTGAATTTTATCACAATAAAACAAATAGAACATAAGTAAAAGTTACCATAAAGATAGAGCAGATTGATCCCATTATTCTGAAAGTCATAAAGTTTGCAACACCCATACGCAAAACATTTTTCAACCGAATTTAACAAAGAACCTTTGGCCTCCATGGATTCTTGTGGTGAGAAACCAAAGTGGAAACTTTTTCGCTTGTTAGCACAAGGATCTAGAAGCCTTGGAATTTGCTTAATAACGGCCTCAAAATCTAAAAATGCATGGTAATTTTTTGCAAGCTTCATTCGGAATGAGCCATAAAACAATATCCAATAGCGCAATCCTGTATTAATCAGCTGGTAGGATGTGAAAGCCTACCAAACCCGGCCGAAAAATTGCTGTTTTAGCATAGATAACTTAACCAAACATATCCATATCATACACTATCAAAAAGATCTCGGAGAGAGCTTTCCAACGCAATAAAAATCATCTGAAACAGAGTTCTGGATCAAAAGTTATAATAAGAAATGTCATGTGCCCATTATGCACCACACACACAAAAAGAGGGCTTTTGTTGTGAGCCATTGGTTGTTGACCATTATGCACCACACGCACAAAAAAAGGGCTTTTGTTGTGAGCCATTGGTTGTTGACCATTATGCACCACACACACAAAAAAGGGACTTTTGTTGTGAGCCATTGGTTGTTGACCATTGAAAAAAAAAAGGCTAAAATCAATGGCTCAGAAATGGTGCACTCTAGATGTACGCATTAGTACATCCATTTGAATACATCATGAAATCATAGGAAAACCTTAGTGAAAAGCGTACAAAAACACAAAGAAAACCCCATGTTATTATGCTACATATTCAGAGCTTGTTGGAATATCACACAGAATACCATACAGCCAAAGCCTGCATATATAAGGAACTGGCTTTTCAGAGTCATTTCACTATCTATTAAGCAAATCTTAAAAACCGCTTTCAGATCGAACACTAAAAGTCGGAGTGAAATCAATAAACCATACAAAGCGGTGGTTCTATATGAGTGACCATATCTCCTACTTAAAAAGAAAGAATTGCATATCCTGGAGAAACCAAAAGTAGCTGATCCAAAGCCTATGGTCTTTGGGTATGGCTGTAGCTCGAATTTTGTATCTGCGGCGACACCCAAAATAGAGCAAAATTTTGGAAGTGTAGACTTACAACAACTGGGGTACCTAATTTACAATGTGGCATGCATGAAGTTATATGATCTACAGACTAATAGAATCAACCTAATCTAGGAGGAGATTGTATAAGAGCTAGTGTTGGATATGCTATGGATGGAATACCTGAGATCTTCGTTGGATCAACACTACATGATATAGAGAGTAGCTGATCGTTGCAACTATGCTGTATTAGCAAATGAATGAAAAATTAAGTGTTGTGAAGTTTCAAATGGACTGGCTGGGCAGACACATGTTCCAAAACACCCATGACTTTATTCCACCACAATCTATGCTGCAAACTGTACAATGGAACTGGAACATCAAGACTCACAAATGCAACTCACTAATGGTTGTAGATGGCAAGGCCATCCCCGGGTAAATATCGATTGCCCAATAGGACCATGTCACAATTATATAAACCTAAAAGCAATTTAAAATGGAAGCACAAATGAAATAGGGAATGTACATGCTTCTTACAACAAACCGCATATTCTAAGCGGTATATACTCTCCGCAAAACGTCCGAGGGCCTACAATAATATGCTTTGAGACTAATACTTAAAGCTTACTTGCAAAGATGCAAAAGCAAAATTAGATGGAACTCAATCCACTAAGCTAGCGGGATGGAACTTGAAAGCTTTTATTTCAAGCACATGCTTTATACTTTGCCGCTATTGCCCAAATGAGATATGACATGATAGAAAGCTTAGGAAAAAAAGGATAAATTTTTCATATGGAAATTGCATCTGAACCAGCTCGTGTAGTGGCAAATCGGTGTGTCGGGCAACAAAAAGGGTTATAGAAGTAGGTAAGTAGCTTTGGTAGAATGCAAATATAGGGATGAATTTGGCAACAGGAGCTTATATCGGAGTAAATGTTTGAACAAATACACTAAATGGTAGTCAAAGAATATACGAGAACAAATCTAAAGAGAATCTAGAACCTTTACCAACAATAAGAGTTCGCTCTATCGACTTGAAGTTTCGTGATGCAATACATTCACTTGAGCAAACGACACTATGGATGGATGTATGCGCATGCAATACATTTGATTGAGCAAACGACACTATGGATGGATGTGCGTATATAAAGGCAAGTTATGAAAACATTCATGATCCCTCACCTTAGGAGAATTGAATTAGTTTCAAACATAAACCGCATTGCTTCTTGAGTAAGTCTCATTTTAGCAAAAGTCTCCCGTGAATGATACCATAGGTTAATGTTGGTAAAGACCACATCATAATTGCGGTTAAAGAATTCAACTTACAATTTAGTGATGAATATATTGCGCAGAAACAAATCCATCTAGCTTCACAAATGCTACCACGTCGCCCCGAGCCTCCTACGACTGCAAATTATGACATGCAATGGGAATTATGCATCGCAAAGTATGTGTACATCATATCTGAAAAAATGGAGAACCCATGAGATCATGCGTATTTCATATTTTGCAGGCCCATGAACAAAAGAGATGACAATTTGGCACATGAGCACGTTTGGATGTCTTTGGGATGGAATCCTTCAAAACCTCAATTATAAGTGCTTCAAGCAACAATGGAAAATGAAACAAAGTAATATTACATAACAACAATCTCATAATGTGCAACTTAAAGAAGACAGTCTACAACTCTAAATCGTTCAGGTTTAAATAAAAACTATACTAAGGAATTGACACACAAAGGATCACATGACATTATGACATTATTCTTTAAAATACTTTTAACAAACTGGGGATCTTATGACAGCATAACTTGGCATAACTTAGGTAGTACATACCTCCAAGCCCAACAAGAAAACCTTAGAACCTGATTATCTAGGCCTCAAATCATGAAACTTTGAATTTTCTTCTTGGCTCACCTGGATACTGCTTCATGCTCCTCATAAGAAACAGTGACCCAATCAGGCAAACAGAAGTAGCTCTTTCCACATGAGCTTCCATGGCGCCATAAAAGCCATTTTTCTTGCTTCTAATTTCCTGAAATATACAGATAGGATCATAATAGTAGATAAAACAGAAAGAGATTAGATTGATAAAGAATAGATGCACCTATAGCTCTGTAGCATACATTGTCATAACCAAGTTTTGAAGCTCCAAGCACAGATCACGAAAGAAGTTCCTGTGATTGCCATCAAGTGGAGGCTTGAAATCAGGAAACTGCAATCATGGAGGAAGGCCGGATGAAACTGCCAAAACGAAATGAGATAGATTTCGAGCCCCAAAATGCCGTACTCGAAATCATACTTAATATTGGTCGTCTTTGCAGTGCGTCCGGAATTGCAAGATGAAGGTGGATCTATCCATTTCACAATGAAAATATACACGAAAATGAAAATGTACGAACAGATGTTGCACGAAAATGTACATCATCTGCTGGTCACGAATATCTGGAAAAAAAACGGAGGAGCATTTAGTCTAGTCTAGTGAGAAGAGAAGGTGGATGCAAACATTTTGGTGGCGGAAGAGTGAAAATCCGAGAAGAAAGATGTTACCTGTTGGAAATCGAGCAAAACGGCGTGACCCAAAATCCTGTTGAAAGCCATGGATGCATAAACACCTAGCATAAGCGCAATCCATTTGCCCGATTCAACAAATCCGGCATGCACGCCACGATGCAGCATGCTGGGTCTGCCCAGAAGGAGAAAAGAAGTCGAAATCATAAAAAAAAGTCCCGATTTTTGGAAAGCCGGAAATATTTGACGGCATCCAAAAACATTAATAATCTTAAGAAATCGACTTAAAAAAAAACCAAAAAAAATTTCTATCAGGCCGGAAAATCCAAACTTAAACAATAGGATTATTCTTTATTACGTGTTATTCAAAGCAATTCAACTTCTTACATATTTTCGTCCTCTGTGTTTTACCCAAATCTCTTGCAACTTCGCTTGTATTTTCTCGGCAAAGGGTCCTTGCTATATCCAAGCCCCTTGATACTTCCATGTTTTCCCCTTGGACTCCTTGTATATTCATTTACACTTAAATAAGTTAACAAGACAATGGAAAAATGACACAAATAAGACAAGAGCAAATATAACCAACAAAAAGCAAGCCGTTCCAAATCCAGTATCATCGGAGAAGATTCTCAAGGCATCAATTGTTCATTACCAAATGCAATGTTCCTAACCGACATACCCTTAACCAACTGAAAAACCGTCTAGACATTTTACGAGTAGTCGCTTGTACCCATTTATGCCGGTGTCTCGGGAACACGACACCAAGATCCACTCAAGCGGTCTCCATGGGTTCGTTATACATACTGCAAATGATGGAATCACGAGAGCTTTATGTATCACCTCTTGATAAGTACAAGCCTAGGAACACCAAAATAACACTGAGTATATTCACTAGTGTTGAAAGAGCACACTGTCAAGCAACACTACCTAAAGGATAAAGACATTTGAATGCTGAGAGTGTTAATTTGACTTCCATAGGCTATGTTAAGAGTGTCAAAATAACTTCCCTAGAAAGAGGTTCACGAGCTACAAAGTCTCCATTGAAGAAATAAGGATGCATAAGAAGTCATAACACCACAAGCTATCCAAATCCATAGAAAAAATTGTTTCATTGCCCAACTTGGAGTTCTTTTCTAAAGGGTGAGATATGCATGTGGTTTGTTAGTATTTGTGTAGGAAAAGAACCCATTATAGCCATAATCTGTAGTCTCACGCTTGTTGTTTGTTACACCATGTGTATTTGTGTAGGAAATCATCTATGAACTGAGTTGTATTGAATGATTTTTATCGTCCACAGAGACCAGGCGGTCTATAGGTCCCATTCTATATAAGTACATTGTTATAGAATAGATAGAAAGGGAGAAAGTTTTCAGACAATTACACCATTTAGTCCTTTTTGCTTAATGTCGATTTTCTAAAAGTTGTTGCCCAATTTTATGAACTGTTTATTATTGCACATTAATACTGAAGTAGTCTCTCACCAATACGACAATGCAACCTAGGAACATATTGCGAGATGTTAAAGGAAGGAAGTATATTTTAACGTCCACGGAGGCCAACTGGCCTACTGGAAATACTAGTGATTATCAAAATGGATCCATAGTTCCTCAAAGTTGTGGTCTTACACTTATTATAGATTAGCAAATAATGAATCCAAATTTATTGGAAGTGATGGGTCTCAACAAATTGCATAACAGATAACATAATCATGGCATTCAAGGACATAAGAGTGCAGCATAGTCTTATTACATAGTTTTCTATACTCGTGAGTGCTCAACATATCGCCATCAAGTCTGTTTTGAGTATACACACAATGTCAATGCGAACAAAATAGCTAACAAAATAGACATGATCTGGGTCCAGTGGTGCAATCATAGTAGTACATGAGGCTGAAAGATCTTGTTTTGCAATTCCATCAACTATCTTCCATGCTACAAACTTTCACATTGGATAAACTTACTGTTGCCACACTCATAAGACCTGCCAGAATGGCAATACATGTTATGTCAAAAGTGACATGCTTATAAGGAGCTTTTGGAGATTGCTGAGGAAGATGCCAAATCAAAAAGTAAAATATAGTTGGTGATAGTGATGATGCATCTGCTACAACTTTGATTCTCCCGCTAACTTTGCAAAAAGAGTCAAACACTGCCACTAAAGATTGTATGAGTTTGAAATGTGACAAATCATTGGAGTTACAGAATAGGAACAATGCAGTGCTTTAAAGGAAGGAACACAAGATAATACATCTGTACAGAATAATGCAGAGCATTATTCATCGTAAAAGGATTTAAATCTTCAATCTGGTTTCTCGTTTGGCATGGTTTGCCATCAAGGAACTGGCAACATGAAATCAACAGAATCTGGTGGTAAGGAGCTTCAAAAGAGACTACCAGGAGGAAAACATCAAGATTGTACATATATGGAATATCTTTTCTTGCAGGCATTGTCTACCAAATATCAGAGTTTGTTTTCTAAAGTACTTAAACAAATGCAGAAGGAATAGTCCAACCGGTGCCTCTGCAAAGTCAAACAATCCAGGTAACATAAACCGATCTGTAAAATGCATGGTAAAACTCTTGAATGCTTGGATGACGAAGTTCATGATGACTAAAATTACCATGGCAACTAAATGTAGAATACAAAGATGGTTAGCTTACCTCATCAATGAGCCATGTCCTAGCATTGCAAGGTTCTACAGCTGCCACCTATCATGCTCAAGTAATTAAGAAATGTGATCAACCAATTCCTTCCTAATGTTTTCCATTACCTGAAATCGAGGAGTGCATGCCCACATCGTTTCACAGATCCCAATATCCCATATTTACCTCTGGAAAAAATTTCAACCTGATTTGTGGAGGCATGTATTCCACCCAAAGGATCTTGTAACGCTCCATGCTTCTGCCATTTGAGCATTGCTAGCTCTTGCCTATAAATGAAGCTTACTACGGATCGCTTGAGCACTGAGGATGGGAGAACCTACTTCATCCAGTGATGAAGGATGCAACCATGAAGAGAAGGAAGCCGACATACTAAGGATTTCTTTATTTTCTAATTTTCTAAAAGTTATCTCCACATTTATGAAAAGCTAAAAGAGCCTGGCTTGCAAGTTCGAGATGCTCGAAAATAATTTTCTTGGTTTTTTCTAATTTTCCTGGCCGTTGGATGCAGAAAATTTAGAAGATCCATGGCTTGAAACGATTTTGGCTTACATGGCATAACACGTGGACACCCTAGAATTGTAGCAAAGTATACACCTCGTTTTAGGCAATCCTGCTAAAAAAAGTCAATGAAAGTCAAACATTTTGGACACCCAGCCTATCACCCCAATTTTGGACGGGCAACAATGACTGACTAAACTTTTGGCGAGCAACCACGTCGTGAAATTTTCTAGGTCATCCTAGCTTTGGCGCCATCTAGAGAGAGTGATTTCGTTCTATCAGATAGTGTGCCTACCAAGTATTTCATCCACCTCAATTTCGCCTCTAGTATGAAGTATTGTCTCACATATTTCGCTTCGTCATAATTTGAAAAAAAAAGGAATGCTCCCAATGAATTGTTAATGAGAACATGTAAGATATACGCTTTGTTGGTGACAAGTGTAATTATTTTGGAGCATCTCAATGGATGGGCATAAGGTTGCAGGTATACTTTAGTGATCGTCATTTTTAAACAATATACTTATATATGCTTATCATGCTAGTCACAACTGGATAGGTTAAATGTTTTTGTTGTTTTTCTTGGATGCCATGCTTTTGAAATTGGGATTTGGGTCTGGTTTCCGATCTATGATGCAAAAAATGTTGATTTCTGCTAAGGGGGTAGTACTGTATCATGGAGAACCATTGGTGCTTTTTTCAATTGAACGTGGAATAAGGCGAGGTTGCCCTTTAGCTTCTTTTTTGTTTACTATAGTGGCAGAAGGACTTTCGCAACTATTGCATCAGGCTGAAAAGGATGGTTTGGTAAAGGGATTATTATTGGAGGAAGGTGAACAGGTTTTGGTTAATCAGTTTGCAGACGATACCTTCTTGCTAGTGGATGGTGAAGAGAATAATGTGCAGATAATCAAAAAGATTTTGGATATATTTTCAATTGCATCTGGCTGTCTCCTTAATTGGGCTAAGTGTAGTGCTTTATGGGTGGGGAAGGAAGCAGTTCCGCATTTTTTATATGAGTATGCCTGGAAGGTTGTTGTACCATCTGCAAAGACAAAGCTTCTAGGAGTCCCCTTTGGTTTAGATATTGACATGAATGACGCATGGGATGAAATTATCTTAAATTTACAAAGGCAACTGATTTGATGGAGAGGTTCAAAGTTATCCTTGGCAGGTAGAATTCAAGTAGCTAAGTCATTATTGAACAATACGCATATTTATTTGGTTTCGGTTCTATTGGCTCCAGTTTCTAAGTTTGCAGAGATAAAAAAGATTGTAAGAGATTTTGTCTGGTGTATCGATCAAGGTGGCACTGTGAAGGTGGCGTGGAAGAAATGTATGTTGTTTAAACAACAAGGAGGACTTGGTATGTTGGATCTTTCTTTACAGGGTAAGGTCTTAGCTTCTAAGCTATTGTTCAGTTTGTTGAAAGATGATTGTGCATCACCAGGCATGAAGTTACTTAAACAATCAGTAAAGAAGTGTATGGTTTTTCATAAGCGAGGTGTGAGAATTGAGCTCCCTTGGGCATTGTTATATCCATTGAAAGCTTCTTCACATGCCTCTCCCGTACTGAAAGGCTTGCTTCGGGCCTGGAAGGTAGTCCAGCAGGTGATTACATTTGATTGGGAAGCTTGTCTCCAGGCATCTTCCCCCTTTCTGTGGTTGCCTTTGTATACTCATGGACAACTACACCCAATTGTAGAATTTATGCATGCGCATTCCCAAGCGAGGCGGAGGAGAGCAGGCATTATTTCTATTTTGGTATTGACATTGCTCCTTGGCAATGGTTTCAGGAGACATATGGGTTGTTGGATAAAGATATCAGTATATGGGCTTATGTAGCAAGTGCTCTCCCTCTAATTCAGAAGGTGGGTAACAAGAGATGCTGGAACTTTGTTCAAGGTATTAAAGAAGGCAAGAAGCTAGTAAGTTCATGCTACAGATTGCTTACCTCCTCAAATACTTTATCACCTTCTCAAAAATGGCACTTACAGACTTTGCCTTCTCAATGGCAATCCATCTGGAACCTTGTTTGGTCTAAATATAATCCTCAAAAGGTAAATGTTCTACTTTGGCAGGTGATTCATCGCTCTTTGAGAGTTAATGAGATGGTTCATCGCTTTAAGCCGGGAGTAAGCCCACTTTGCCCAATGTGTGAGCGGTGCATTGAAACATTGGAGCACTGTTTATATTTGTGTGCAGAGCTGAGTAGTCTTAGGTCCTGGCTGCATTCTCTTTTTGGAGCTTTGGATAGTCAGCACTTTCTTTTGGGTATTTATCCAAATCAGTGGACTGCTTCTAAAAGGATTGCATTTCACATGGCAAAGTCTTGGCTAATATGGAGTGTATGGGAACGAAGGCGAAGAAAGGTCTTTTATGATAAGAATATTTCTTCTCAGGTGGTGCTTCAAGAAATTCGTAAGAAGTTGTATAATTGCTTTCAGATCTCCAATTGGCCTGATCGTATTAAAATTCCAATATGGAGTGATCATCTAAAAGTGATTGATGCTTCAGGGACATTTCTTACTTCTGGAAGTACTTTGTAATATTTTGAGTGTATAATATGAAGTAAAACACGTTCTTCAAAAAAAAAAAAAATATTGTGTTCATGGGAATTTACTAAAACTTATTGTGATTTTATTAGATTTACAAATGTCTTGCTTTTTTGGGTTGCCCGTAAGCGGCAACCCTTTTGTTGGAGAGGGGATTGTCCTTTGCAAGGCCTTAGATTCAATTTGAATGTAATATTCCATAAAATATTTCGAACACATGGTTGGGACTGCCTGGAATTTGTGGGTGGGGTTTGTGGCACTTATTACGGTTAGACGATAGAGATTGCTTGGGATTTTCCTGGCAGGTAAAGGGAAGGTGGATCTATTGTGTGTAATATATCCTTGTTCTCTTGTCCTCTTGGCACCTAAACTAAGTTTGCACTACTTTTTGTCTCACCTTTTCTTCCCTCCCGTTCCATGAAGTTGATAACTATCTTTCTAAAGTACCTTATTTTGCTTCATAGTTTCTTCCTTGGTTTTTTTGTACTAATTTATCACAAGGATTCAAAGAATTTATTACATGGTTAAAAAAAATTTTATTTTCTTGCTATTTCAGGCCAAGGTTCTTAGGTATGCTCTTTTTCTTAGATTCTGGGATCTTCGTTTGATCTTTCCTTCTATTCTTCTTTCCATATTTCCCCTGTTTCTATATGACTATCTTTCTATTTGAAACCAACTTTGTGGCATGACTTTTAGTCGATACTAGCCTATAGGCAAAATTTTAGACGTAAAGAACGTCTAATAAGGGCTAGATAATGACCTTGATGGCCATGTCGCCAGCAAATGCTTCAAGCATACATAGTGAAATTGAGTGCTTATGGATTCTTACATTGATAGTTTTCGTCATTACGTTCATACAATGAGCCATAATCAAACACACACGAATTGTATCAAAAGATATTCGGCAGAATTCGGTAGGATTTTCAGATCTCCTGGCAGCATCCCACACTTCCATGATTCTGCAAGATGGATGATCTGCACTGGTCGCTCCTTTTAAAGCCTGATCAGCCCCTGGTCAATGTGTTTTGCCATGTTATGGCTGCTAATATCGGTTCATGACTTTTCAGTAAAAAGAGATTTTGTTTCTGGTCCTTTGATCAATCTTGTCCAATCTCCTCTTAGCCACTAGATTTCAATCTACACCACCATCCAAGGAGCTACCCGAGAAGAAGGGGCTTTGTGTGATAGAAACATGATCCAGTTCATTTTCCTTACAAATAAAAATCATGTTTAATATATCAACCATATTTAATATATTAATATCAACATAAAAGATTGTTTTGAATGTGATTTTGCGTCATGGAATCAATTTGTAAGTTTTTCTTTAGTAATACATTTGGTATTGCTTTTTTCTTAGTCCTGATTTTTGCTCTAGTAGACCATGTGAACCTTCTTGAATCCTTTATCAGAAGATAAGATGATTCATGAATGAAATCCTTGATTGTAAGTTACTATTTTGATTATAGATGTTCGAGATACATAAAAACAAATTAAATGCTACTAGTAAACGTGTGCCCGACGTTGTCGCGCTAATGTTCTGGCATGAGTTTTTACTCGACCGTTAATGTCCCTATCTGCAACTTCATGCAAGTTATCTAATTTTATTTTTTATTGATCACGCCATTTAAGACCCTCAGGTCCATATGGCGAAGCATATTACATAAGATATATAATCCATGAGGCACTTAAACAAAGGCACCAGTAGCTTCAAGGACTTCCATATTAACAAATAACTCTATTATGTCAGCACGCTCCTTCCAAACATCCCTAAGATAAGAACTAAGGAGATTTGGAGGTACATCGAAGAGCTCCGACAATGTGGAACCTAAGATGTTATATTTTCTCATAAATAATTATAGGCAGGACACTCCAGAAACGCTTGTACCTCTGACTCAATCTTTGGGTCAAGACAACTCGGGCAGTATCTTATATGTCGAGGAGTTCCATGCCACCTACCTTCTTGTTATTGGGCAAGAATGGATATTATTTGTTTTTGTAATTATTTTTGTTATGGAAAGTGTCTAATGACAGTGTCATTAATTCATTAACTTTGTGTTTATAGATTCAGTAGAGAAAACAATGTTTCATAAGGAATGTGGGGAGCAGTTACCTCTAAAGACGAAAATTTGGAAGGACAGATCCAAAACTTATGCTCAAAATGTGACCCTTAGAAGTAGTTTAAATCAAAAAAAAAATGTCCTGTTTCGTTGGCATACTTTAGAAAATGATGGAACTCTAAATATGCATCTTCACATCACCAAGGGCCTAATGGTGTACTTCGTTGGATGCTCATTTAATGGAATCAAATATTGCCTCAGGACGAAACAATTTGTAGACCCTAAAATACATTCCATTCCATAATCCAACATAGGGGAGTTCTTTTGCTACTAAAATGCCAATTCGTCAGTGCACTACATTATCCAATAGGTAGATGCGTGTACTCTATCCTCCACCTACCTCTCTCAAAGCACATCTGCGTAAACAATGTTCTCTTAGGTAGACTTGAGCAAATAGAAAGTCGTCAATTAGTTGGATGAAGTGCGCCAACTTGGCAACCTCGTCGGTGCAAAATATTTCTTTGACCTTTGCTATTAACTTTGTATTTAAAGAATGGATTTTAGTACAGAAAACGATGTTCTATAAGGAATGTCAGGGATACAGATCCAAAACATTGCTCGTAATGTTACATAGTAGTCAAATACATCAAGAAAAGCTAGGTACAGATAAATTTTCATCATATAAGTCATACCAGTTGTGATTAATAACAAATCAAATAATATTAGATTCATTTGAATATGTAGCATAATAACAGGGGGTTTTCTTTGTGTTTTTGTACGCTTTTCACTAAGGTTTTCCTATGATTTCGTGATGTATTTAAATGGATGTACTAATGCGTACATCTAGAGTGCACTATTTCTGAGCCATTGATTTTAGCCTTTTTTTTTTCAATGGTCAACAACCAATTGATCACAACAAAAGCCCTTTTTTTGTGCGTGTGGTGCATAATGGGCACATGAATGGCCATTGATTTTAGCCTTTTTTTTCCAATGGTCAACAACCAATGGCTCACAACAAAAGCCCTCTTTTTGTGTGTGTGGTGCATAATGGGTACATGAAGGGCTTGAAGGGCGCATGTAGTGCAGTTTCCCCGCCGGCAACACATTTCTTATCATAACTTTTGATCCAGAGCTCTGTTTGAGATGATTTTTATTGCGTTGGAAAGCTCTCTCCGAGATCTTTTTGATAGTGTATGATATGGATATGTTTGGTTAAGTTATCTATGCTAAAACAGAAATTTTTCGGCCAGGTTTGGTATCCTATCAGCTGATTAATACAGGATTGCGCTATTGGATATTGTTTTATGGCTCATTCCGAATGAAGCTTGCAAAAAATTACCATGCATTTTTAGATTTTGAGGCAGTTATTAAGCAAATTCCAAGGCTTCTAGATCCTTGTGCTAACAAGCAGAAAAGTTTCCCACTTTGGTTTCTCACCACAAGAATCCATGGAGGCCAAAGGCTGCTGTTAAATTCCAGTTGAAAAATGTTTGTGTATGGGTGTTGCAAACTTTATGACTTTCAGAATAATAGGATCAATCTGCTCTATCTTTATGGCAACCTTTACTTATGTTCTATTTGTTTTATTGTGATCAAATTCAAAAGCTACAGGTGATGAAAGCCTCAAATGAATTCTAGTTTTTTTCTGGTTTGAATTCTAAAATTTTTGCCACACCGGGGGGGAGGGTGACGTCCCTAAGGCCCCGAAGGGGCCAAAAAACTTTTTTTGCAACACAAACCATCCAACATATAAAAATTAAATCCCCCAACACATAACAACCAACACATAACAACCATTGACATTAACAACCAACACATAACTACCATTGACATTAATTAACACAACCATTGGGTCTAACACATTTAAATTAAAATCCCCCTTAAACCCCCTTTGGTTTGGGTGCATATTCACACGGGGAGTGACGTAGGGCAGCGAGAGCCCTCATAATTGTATTTTGCACGTACGAAATCAACACCATATAGTATTCCGCTTGAAATCTTATAGTATTTTGCGAATCTTGTTATACAGTATAGCAAATTTTGTACTTGCATACCCCACAAATGAGGAACTTTACGTACGGTGTAGGAATAAGGGGTGAATAAGGGGTTCAGTTGTACATTCACCTCAATATGGCTACATTGGAGATAAATTAAGCATAGCATATTAAACACCCCTTGACTGCATTAGGAGCACAAATGGCCTTCTGCACCAAAAGAGGTAAGCGTGCGTCTGACATTGCCGTGCATAAGTATAGATATGTGTCACATTTAATTTGTTATAATTTTTCCAAATATCTGGTTAATTGTTCATCACAAATGGGCGTCAATTTAGTCAATGGTGTTGGTTCCAAACACCTAATTATAATTATGTAGCTTAGTAATGTGTACAAAAGCATGCAGTTTCTATGACAATGTCCCATATTAATGCGCACAAGTTTCTATGACAATGTCCCATATTAATGGCCTGAAGTATGCTCTAACCAAGGTCCATGACCTGTCTCTGAAGGCGGATATGCCAAAAGCCATTGCAGATTTTGAAGCTATGATGCATGCATTCAATAGAGTAGATGCTAGGCTATCAATGGCTGTCTTTGGAGTCGGAATGACAGAAATAGAGCTAAAAGACAAGGTCTCCGATCTTATGATACATACAACTACAAAAAAAGAAATAGAATGGATTAATAGGCACTTCGGAATTCCGATCTGGCAACAGCGTGACCTATTGGCAAGGATGGTTGCATATCACGAGCGAATGCAGGAAGCTATGCCAAACCTGATTCTCTGCACTTCTAACATGATAACACAAAGCTTGGATGACTTAGTGCAAAAAACTGTTAGATGCACCACCACTGGAACTAGTCCTACTGCTTAGTGAAATACATGGGTAAAATATCTCGGGTCTATTCTACTATGTACAAGGCCAAAGCTTTTGAAAAGCCAAATTTTGTAATATAGTACTTTTTTAATATATTATAGATACTTTCAGATAGAATGTGTACTTTCTGCTGACATACATTGTCTTTGAATAAAATTAAACTTCTAGGATCCGTTTGTCATTCTCAAATATTGTGATACACAGACCCAGTAAAAGAATATAGTACTTGTAACTCAATTCTGTCATGTTCTAATATTCTCACACATTATATATTATTTAGCTGCATTTCAGAGTCAACTACACACAATTCACATGCTGCATATAGTACACCACAAATATTGTACAACACAATAACTACCACATGCACCACCACATTAAGCACCATAACTCATAACAAAATTCAAAAACTAACTTGTGATTCCTCCAGATAGTGGGCAACATGTTCTTCTCTTACATTTCTCTCCAATCTTCTAGTTCTAATATCCTTTGTGTTAGGAGACACTCTGATGTTCTCAATCCAATTTTTTTGAATCTTTTATATCTGTTCCACCATTGTAATCGATTTCTGCCCTCTTTTTCTTTGCCTTTTGTAGGTTTATTGGGTGAACACCTAATACCTTTCCAAGGTCCCTCTGGTTGATTTTTCACTTGTTTCTAAATCTGCACGACATGGTACAGATATTGCAAGACAACTATTCTTTGTTGCTAGGCAGTCATTGCTGGTAGAGAGTTTCACAGTCTATATAGAGTCTCAAAGGCTTCTAATGACAATGCTCTTGGCTTCCAAATCCTTTAATCCTTCACTTATAAAATTTTCCAATGTTTTATCCCTCAAAAACTCAAGTAAAATTTCTTTCTTCGTGCTATCCTCAATTTCTTTGGTTTGTTTATATAAAGATGTTAACAAATTAAGGACAATTCGACGTTTAATGCTTGCACTTCTTGATAAACCGGATCCTTCTGTCGATTATGCAAGCTCCAACCTTTCCTCTCTTCTTCTTTTCCTCTGGCATCTTTTCTTCATCATTTCTTTTGTCTGAAATACCGGTTTGTGGACGGATTACCTCATTGACAACCAATTGGGACTCCATTCTTAAATAACGATAGTTGGGCGGTGCTATAATTATAGTATCATACCACAAAAGTGGAGGATGCGCGACCACATTTTGGGGGGACGGGGGGACAGCCGACTTAGGACACCACAACGTGCTTTTACTCTGAATGGTACTACTAGATTGATCATTCAAAACTGTTGTCTTTGAGATAAATAACCCAACTGACTTTGGAGTTAACAAAATTGCATGTCAATGTAAACTCTATATTTGGTTGGTGTTGCAGTGATATATCATAACAAGATGTCATTCATTCTAGAATGATCTTCCTTAGTTACTAAATTTTATAATTCCCAAGTCAATACAACATTCCTTCCAGCAACTCTGAACTGTTGGGTGTCAAATCATACAGATGCAATGTAAAGTGGTTGGGGGCAGGCCCAACCGAGTAATGTAGTGTGGTGTGTGATCACATGTCCAGTTAGATGCTGCCTAGTGGCGTGATGCTGACTTCAACCAAAATTTATAACTGCGTTATGTTGCTATTCCAATTCAATGCCATCCCTTTCCAAGCTTCATTTGTCTAACTAGCTTTATAAACATAACAATTTAGCCATGCTAAAGATGTCTACTATCTATCTCAACAAATAGCTTCAATGCATTGATCCTATCGTTAACTAGAAACCATGCTCAAATGTTATATGTACTATGCATTAGTGCACATCCAATGCAACAATATAAGCTAAGAGTCTTGCACGTTCAACTTAATATGTCAAACGTGGTAGAACTGCATCCTTGAAATTTATCATTTTCCATAGAATGCTAAGCCTACCATGGAAATAAAGATACTCAGTTCGGACTAGACATATGATTACATGAAACCTTTTTGGTGGCCAATCCAAAAACTAACAAGTAAAATGCATAGGCCAATCCTTATAGCTTCAATTTCAAATCTAACTCTCCTTTAGGGTATATGCAATCATTTTTTAGAAACCAAAGTGTTGCTTAATGTTGTAGCATCCCAACGAACTCTTGTGTCTTTTTACTTGGATAGTCGATGCGTAACCATTACCTTGATTTATGACAAATCCACAAGACAACTTAACAAGATATATAACCATACTTATGCTATAAAATCCCCAAGCTTGCTCCTTTATGTGCTACAGAATTCTCGCTTTTCAACCAAATACCACCGCACATATCCATCATATCCACTAATATGTTCTTTCCTCCATACTTTTATCTGGCACATCATACCTTGTTCTTTTCACTCGGGCCTTCTAAATAACATGGCCTCTCTACATAAGTTTCAAAATATCTATAATTCTTATAGTCCTTTTAATTCTTGCCATCCTACCTTTGAATTTTAATACTAATTATCATCATCTCTCATCATTTCAGGGTGCCAGTCAAATCGACTCGATAAGACACCATACAAATACTTGGGTAATAGCTCAAGATCATGAAGAACGTGTTAATACGTTTCAATCCTAACTTAGAATTCTGAATACGGCACTTCTCATTCTTATAAGATTCCCTTCTACCATAGCGAATGCGAAATAATATATACCGAGGTTCAATCATGTATCCATTCTAAACTGCAATAACTGCTTACTAGGGCTTACTACCACCAAATCCTTTGTGATTCTAATCAACATTCCCAATATAGAAGAATTACTTTTCTCAATCTACAATGGCTCAAATAATCTTCCAACTTGTCAGGATTTAAATGCCTCACATAATTCTCTACTTACCCAATTCTTGATCAAATTGGATTATTTAAAAAGTCACTTTATGACCTTGACAAACATGGGAATCCCTTATAAATCCTCCAAATACGAATTGAATTGAATTGAATGTTTTTTAATTGTCCAGGGAGACCAATCAGCCTGGGACCCAATACAGGAGCGCAGCAGGTATATTACTGCCCGTATTAAAAAATCCCGCCCTGAAGTATTTTCGAGGAAAAAACCGTGGCAACAATAAGACTTTTGACAAGCTGTGCCAATATATATATGTACATGATCAAGTATTTTTTGCTCATCAAGTGGTTGTTAGGGGGCATATCTGAGCCCTCAGATCCGTTATCTCTTGAATGTATGCTCCTAGTGATCGCACCGAAGCCATGCTCAGTACCATATGTAGCAGTTGGTCGGGCCTGACCAAGAGAGCGTAGCGTGCCCCGATCTGATCATATGCCGGGCAGCTCTAGAAAGTGTGACATTCATCCTGAATGGCTCCCACATGCCAGCACTGACAAAGCCTGTCGTGACGTGGCTCCCCAATCCACCTGCATATCTCAATTCAGAGATGGTAGGCACATGTGCGAATGGAGGCGATGGGTGTGTTTTTGCATGGGCAATTGTGAATACAGGTAGCATTGTGGGCCGCAGTCGAGCATGAGGTTTATGTGTTGCTTGTAACGTGCTGTTTTGGCCTGCTCCAAGGCCCTGGGCTCCCAAAGCTTGTCGAGGAAACAAGTGTCAAGATAATGCCTCAGGCTATCGGATCAACCTCTGTGTCCACTTGTATGCACCCGTGCTCCTGCACATTCCATCTGGCTAGCCACTGAGCTCTCTTATATAATGTTGTGCTGGGTCGATGAGGACTTTGGCATAACCGAGCCTGCACCTAGTCTTCCTTTTGCCCCATGGTCTTTGTTTGCACCTGGTCTTCCATTTGCACTGCGAAATCTATGCAGGTTTGATCGAATATTTGGGTTCCAGCATCAGTACATAATTTTGTGCTGGGTGGAGTAGATGGCTGCGGACCACCTGCTTCCAAGATGGTAGAATAACGCAGATTCAGAGATTGAAGCAGGAGCTTACTTTTTAGCAAAATGGTTGGACCTGCAAATGACGCATCTTACCAAGTTCTCAGAAGAAACTCCTGAGCTGACAGAGGTAACCTTGGGGGCACTTGTTGCTGAAGTGCAAAGAAATCGATCTAAAGGTTCTCCTGTTCCAGGGATTGGAGCAAAATGCTCAAGCCATCGGACCTTAGTAAGTTGTGCTTTCTAATGGGAAGGGTCTTGAAAATTACGACAATGTTGACTCCGTTTTGCAATATCTGGTTGCAGATGGGGATGTTGCAGATGGAGATCGTGCTTGACAAACTCGATTGGATGAGGCCAAACTAAGGCCAAGCTGCTCACTATGCGGCCTCTGTGTAACTTGCTTGTGGAAGCTCTGTGGGGCTTCTGCCTGGTTGCTTGATGTTGTGCTGGACTGACTACGTGAGGTCGGCAGTGGCCTAGGCGCTAGAGCCAGGAAGTGGAAGTATGCTAAAGAAGAACAACTTCAATGGTCAATGGAAAATTATGGCAATAGTAGATAGGTCAATAAATGTTAAGTTATGGAAGAAATTAGAAAGACATTGACATCCTAACATCACAAGGTACGAGGTTAGTTGGCAAAGGCAAACCCTAGCAAGCACCACAATAAACAAAAGACAAAAGACTCCATATTTGACTATCCCACCCGCTACATTTGAAAAGTACCTTAACTAACCCTTAACTGCAGCTCACCATTCGCCATCCTGTTACGCCAACTTTTGACTGAGACTGGAACCTCTGGACTGGAGCAAGCCCGGGGCCGCCGCCGTTACTGCCGGTAGGCTGTTTGGCACGGATCTGCCCTCCTTCGCCCTATTTGCCTCGATATCTGACACCTCCAACCTTCGGGCTTTCGATCGAGCTTAATATTGCCTGCAATGGTGCCCTATAATGGCCCAATCCGGTTGAGTATGTGTTTGATTTGCGAAGGTGGGCCAGCGGAATCAGGCGTTGTTTTGGGTTTTTGGTTATGGAGGCACGCTTTCTGAATGAGTCAAACTTAGTTGGCTTTTCTGCTCATCCGACCTCATCTGGTAAGAGTGTGTTTACTTGTCAGAAGTTGTTTTAGGGCAGTGAAGAAACCTGGGTCTTTGTTATGAAGGCTTCTTACCATTTTGAGTTCTGAATGCTGGTTCCTTTCATTGAAAGCTCGGAAAGCACTAAGCTTGGTATTAAGATCTAACAAATGGCGCCTTTTGCATGTACGATAATTGCTGCAAATCCCGCATTAGAATGCTTTTAAGAAGTTTGTTGGTAGAAAACTGGATCCAGAGATGGCAGAGGAAAATAGGTCTGAAGAAAATGCAAAGGATTCAGAGCAGAAGAAAGATGACTGTGGTGGTGATGAAATGGAAGAAGCCAAGGCTCAAAGCAAAAACAAACGGTTTTGGAGATCAGCTTCATGGTGTTCTCATTCAGCTCCGTCTAGTCCAAGACTTCATACGTCAAGGTCATACCTTCAACCATATACCGATGAAAAATCCGCCTCTGAAGGTATTTCCTTCCCTGTTACTCCAAGATCACAGAGCAATAGAAGTAGACCATTGTTACCGCCTCTGCAGCCCGTTCCCAGATCCAGCATAGATGATCCAAGGGAGTGGAGTCCTTCTACTCCTCGGAGCATTAACCGTATGAAAAATGGTTTAGAAATCAAGCTTGATCTTGCAGTGGTTCAGCGCTCCAGGAATGCGTCTGAACCAACAGAGATGCAAATGAAGAGGGACAAATTTGCTTTCTTTGATAAAGAGTGCTCCAGGGTTGCAGAGCATATCTACCTTGGCAGCGATGCAGTGGCAAGAAATATTGAAACCCTAAAATCAAATGGCATAACCCACGTCCTTAATTGCGTAGGATTTATATGTCCAGAATATTTTAAAGAAGATTTTAAGTACAAAACGTTATGGCTACAAGACAGCCCATCTGAAGATATCACTAGTATTTTGTATGATGTTTTTGATTACTTCGAGGAAGTAAAGGAAATGAATGGACGTGTGTTTGTGCACTGTTGTCAAGGGGTCTCAAGATCGACATCCCTGGTGATTGCATACCTGATGTGGAGGGAAGGACGCAGCTTTGAGGATGCTTTTCAGGATGTCAAGGCTGCAAGAGGTGTCACCAATCCTAACATGGGCTTTGCATGCCAATTGCTGCAGGCACAAAAACGTGTCCATGCATCTCCTGTAAGCCCTAATTCAGTAGTCCGGATGTATCGCATGGCACCTCATTCACCCTACGATCCCTTGCACCTTGTGCCAAAAACAGTCAATAATCCAGGGATTGCTTCTCTAGATTCTCGTGGTGCATATGTTGTGCATGTTCCAAATGCAATATATGTGTGGATTGGTAAAATATGTGAGTCAGGCATTGCAAGAGCAGCAAAAGCAGCTGCTGGACAATTTGTGCATTATGAAAGGGCTCAAGGACCTATATTGTGCATTGTGGAGGGAGAAGAGTCACCTGAGTTTTGGGATGTCCTTAGCAAGTGTTCAGGTTCTGGGCAAACACAATGGCAGGGGGGTAATGTTAAAACAGAGAAAAAGGAGCTTCCTCAAGGCAGTGAAAGCAGCATATTGGAACAAGGATCAGAAAAAGGCATGGTTCATAAGGATGTCTGGATGTTATCATCTATTAAGTCCAAAATAAAGCAAGTTTCAGCTTATGATGCAGATTTTGAGCTTTACAGTAGGGCATTGGAAGGTGGAGTCGTTCCACCATCCGGCGCTGTGACTCGCGTTCCAGCAAGAGATAGTGGATGGACTTGGCTTCGTCGGAAGGTACTTTCTGGCTCTATTAAGGAAAGTGCGAAAGTGCAGATGGCTGACGAGATGTTAAGTGGAGGGTCCAGAGATATAGATATAATTGATTCCCCATGTGCTCGATTGTCCTGCGATTCTATGACTGATAATACAGAGCAAGTTTCTTGTAGTCCGCCTTCGTCCATTTCAAATTGGCCATCTCCTGATCAGTTTTCTGGATCGGATACGCCATCACCTTGTTCTTCTCCAAGCCTATCACCTTCCCTTTCAGATTCTCCCACTATTTCTTCTTTGAGGACCAATACTCTTTTGAGTTCAAGCCTGCATAAACATATGGCTGCAAAAAATTGTCCTCCTACTTTGGCAATGCGGAAAAGTAGTGTATCCCCTCTTTATCTTCCAGCTTTATCAGATTGTCCTTCTTCAAGCTCGCCTAGCCCAGAGTACTTTGCGGAAGGGCAAAGATCAAATAGTAATAGGGACTCCACTGATCTCTCATCCACGCTGCCTGAACCACCTATTCCAGCAAGAAAATTACAAGGTCTGTCTAGTATTGGACAGGCATATAGCAACAGCTTAAGCCAAATGAGTTCAAAATTTGTTGATGTTATGGTTTGTGCAGCAAGATTACTTACAAAAAATATATCAGCAAAAGAACCAGAAGGGAGGAAAAAGAAGGTGCCAAGAATGTACAAGTGGCCAAGGATGGAGGAGATTCTTATGTTTGATATGGATGACCTTGATTCTCGATCAGCTTTTATCTTCATTAATCCGTGCAGCACCGACGAAACAATGAAGACATTAGAAGCATGTACTTACTTGTGGTTGGGGAAAGACGTGGAAAGTTATGTAAGCTTAGATAACTTAAGAAACCGGTCAGATTTGTGCGATTCCCAGGATGGGCGTGCCTGGGAGCACACTGTGGAAAGGGCCGAGTCACAAGAATGTATAACTGTAAAGGTAAGTTTTCTTAGCTTTATTGTATTTATCAAAGATTAGAGTTTGGCAAGCCCTCATTATTTTCTTTCATATAGGTTGTGAAGGAAGGCCTTGAGCCAGTTGAATTTTGGAGTCTGTTTGTCAATCATTGACAAGCCCTGTACAGTCATATGGCAGCTGTCTTTAATTTTGAATTTGAAGATGGTCTAATATCAAGGTTAGTTTTGATTGAAAGTTATTTTGAAGGATTGAGTTGGACCAAACTTTGGTAACTTCTTTGTTTATTAGTTCCAGAATATGGGAGCATGCAATTTTGTCGTATCTGCAGCAAAGTGCGAAGTGAGAGCTGCAATTAGCTTGTTTTTAAGGCACCTTGTCAAGACTGCAAAAACTGGGCAACCTTGGCTATTTTGTACACTGGTAATTCTTCAGGCATCACAGTATTGTGAACCCCAAAGGATTTCACAATATTTTATGCCTGTCCAAATATTGATGTATCATATCTTTTGCTGGATAGCATGCGGAGTAAAGCCTCACTTTTGAGATGCAACGCATATGATATTCTCAATATTTCTAGCTGATATGGTGTTGCATCAAGTTTTAATCCGTTTAGCATGGTATCATGCTTAACAAATCGTTATGTAGCTCCACTGTGTTGGCACAAGATAGTATAGCTGCTTCTGTACAAGGGCAGTACTATGCGGCTGTTGGCACTAGATAGTGAGCTGCTTCTGTACAAGAGTGTACTATGCCATATTGAACATAAAATTTTGTTCAGGAAGAAGCATTTATGTGCATTTTAGCAACACAAAGTTCACAGTTATGTTTTCCATGCTCTTAAGCTCTAAAGTGGGTTGCTTTTGCACAATGGTTTTGCTCTCCAAATTCTTAAATATTCATTATCAGCCTGGATTTCTCTGGAATCTTGATACCTAATGTTGATGATGACTTTTCCATCCCAGTTAATTTACAGCTGGATTCTGCCATACCATCTTTAAACACCAGTATGGTTACCCCTCGCCATCAACCTTAGAAATACCTTGCTACATACGATTCTTCTTGTTGTCTGAAAATTGACATGGTTTGAGTATGGTCGGCAACAAAGAACTGATTGATGTGATCCTTATAATATAATAATTTCTTTTTGGTTCTGGTATTTTTCAAGGTAACGTTTGTAACTTTGGACATTATTTGTGTCAACTTAATGATGGATCATGCCATTTTGTTTACAAGAATTTTCTTCCACTTCCAACTCTGCTGTAAGATGTGCCGATGCACGTCAGCGGGGAGGCATATCTGACACAACAGAATTGCAAGTGGAAGGAAATTATTGAAACCTGAAGTTTGTGGTAGGAGCAATTCTGCGACTTTACATGGTAAAAGCTGAAGAACCTGGGGTAAAAGCTCGAGATTCGGGGTAGTTTTGTTTTCTGAGGCAAAAAAAAAAAAAAAAAGCTTTTAGGGCAATTTTTTCATGTTTTGAATACTTCCCGATGCTTTTTATCCATTTTTTTCCCTGCTTTTTTCATCATCTACAATTTTCGGTGTTGTTTTCCTGGGGCAATGAACCGAAAGTCTCAGGGAGACCGAAGGTAAAACTACAAAGCTAAACGAGAATCCCGAGTAAAAAAATGAAGCACGAAATTAGTTGCATTCAGGTTTAGAAGGTTGTCCTCGTGCCATCGTCTGCTTGGCTCTGGGTGCAGAATTGCTCTTACCTAAACTTTACGTTACTCAAGGCAAATGTTATATGACTTCAAATAACTGGTGTAAATCTGCAAAGCACATCAATAAGTTCTTGAGTTCTAGTGAAAAGGAGCATAAAATTAACACTAGATTACAACCTATTGGTTACAAATTTAATGCTAGATAGGCAAACATGGGAAAGAGTAGGGTAAACTGGTCTTAAGTTGGGCAATCACAACCTTTGTTAATCTTGTTAAAGCTAGCCATTGCTTAGTTGTTTATACAGAAGTTATAGTGCCACGTTAGAAAAAGTAATTCAAAAGATAAGAACATTTATATACATACAATTGAGTAAATCTACCACCACTTCTCTAATCCATGAATAGCAGTCTAGACTCTGGACCTAGTACTCTTACAACCTCTCTCAACTTCTTCTCCATAGGATACTGCTAATTTTCTAGACCATAATGACACAATTAGATCCAGCTACTGAACAAGAGCTACCCGAACTCTTCTCCAAACAGATACTATGGGATCAAAGCTCTTGTCTTTCCACATACCTCAAATGCATCAAAGCTTCAAACAGGAAGAAGAAATCAGACTTGAGACTACCAGCAACAAGAAAAGAAACAGCTAAGTGTGTTGGTCTTTCGCCAAACTAGAGACAGGATCCTCTTTATGCTCCCCATTGAAGATAATAATAATCCAATACATCAATATTATGGGAAGTGCTCCACTATATGAGGCACTCAATCTTCTCCTCACCAAGTGAACCATTAAAGGATACCATCACTAGAATCCTAAACCATGTAGGGCCCATTTGCTTCTAGCCATGCAGGCCTTGTCTTCGTGCAAGATCAAGATAATAACATTTGTATGATCTCCTGCCCATTAGAAGTCAATGGCTGCTGAACTGCCCCATTCATGATGACTAACAATACACAAGCCATCCCTTGCTGGAAAAGGGGAGTACGAGCCCTACTAATCGTTAGACAAACAATCACAAAAGCTTCTAAACATTTGCAACAGAACATGCAGAAGTGCTCAACTTCTACCAATAAGTCTTGCTCTTGCCAATACTAGCACTTGTTATCCATTTACTCTTAAATTCGATAAGAAAGCCAATCTTTTTTTCCTAGAGCTCCTGTTGATCTTGTTCAATAACTTATTACTATCTCTAAGCCTAACTCTTGGTGTTTCATATTAAAAATTGCTAGCTCGAGGGAGGAGCTATAAGTGGATGCTTATTGTCAGATATTATGATCTAGCCTAATATTGCTAGTTGAGTGGCCTGGTTGGGTGGAGAGCTCTTTTGATTAAGGCTTTAGCTACTAATTTGTGTGAAGTTTTTATATTTATTCAGGTGCCCAGGGAAGATCGTATTAATTGGTATCAGAGCACGGTTTTGATTTTCTTTGGAACTATGGATAGTGGAAGCATTGTCATGATCTCTGGCATGATCATGAAATAGTTTAAGAGTTTTGAAGAATGTTGGGATCCAACAAAGCAATGAAAAGAAAAAGATTCTAGTTTGAATGGTTTCTCGAGTTTTAACCACACTAATCCTTAAGTTACTCATGACATGAGATAGTTTTGCAGATACAAATGCAGAGCAACCTAGGGAATTAGATGCATGGGACTTATGAGATGATACGAGAAAAAAGAACCAATGTTCCGAGAATTCTAAGAACAAAGTCATACCTGAGAGCAAACTTCAAACTGGATACTATTGATGTAGCGATCCACGAGTAGATGGCAATCATGAGTTAATGTGACCCACAAGTAGGTGGTAATCACAACAGAAAGAGACCCACGAGTAGGTGGGAACCTCGAGTTAAATTGGTCCATGAGTAGGTGGTAACCAAGAACGAGTGGTCCACGAGTAGGTGGCAACCACTAGTATGTGAAAACTACGAGTAGGTGGTAGACACAAATATGTAGCACAATAACAGGGAGTTCCAGGGGGATTTAATATAGATGCATAAATCACTATCCCTGAGACCATAGACTATACCCTTAAAACAATTCAATAGCTTATTAATAAAAGAAAAAAAAAAACATAGATACAATCGACAAAAAAAAACACGTTAGTTTGATGGTTGCATTGGTTGAAGCATTCATAACAGGATATTGAATTATTTTGGTAGAGGTTCGAGTCTCCATATCTCAAAATCTAAAACCTTCGGCGAACTCATATAGAGATGAGCCCCAGTAATTCATATTCCAAAACCTTAGATGAGCCTATTCCAAAACCTTAGATGAGCCTGTATTCCATATTTCAAAATCATAGGCGCCCCAATCATAAATGACTATAATCGAAACAAGAGGCACTCAGAGGCCCCAACATACGATCTAGGTCGTAGGATGGACAGATCCGACGACTGAGGTAATCCAGGGTGCACCTCGTTGATAGACACAAAAACCATGAGTAGGTGGTAACAAAGAGGCAACGTGAAAACCATGAGTGCATGATAAACACGAGCTCTATGAAAACCACGAGAACGTGGTAATCATGAACCAATTTGAAAGCCACAAAAAGGTGGTAACCACGAGTTGATAATAATGTTATGTTAGGGGAGTAGCCTTAACAAAATACAAAAGTTGTCAATAGTTCACAAAAAGTTTTGACTAATAATCTTCATTGGGTTGCCTGTAGGGCAAACCCTAGTGCTGGAGAAGTTGAAAATAGAATATGCTGGATACATACTAAAAGAAAGGTAGAGATTTCAAGAGAGAGATGGAATGAGGATTGAGATTGAATTTGGTGGATTAAAAGATGAAAAGCCTTGATAACCGTGAGCACTGCCATTTTGATGGGATGCATATCGGACCCTTTCTATTTTGCGTTCATAGTTTGGACTGAAATTGGAGTGGCAGTTGTTTCCCATGGATGCAGAATGCGCCCATATCATCTGATTTTGGAATGGTTTTGGGATGGCCAGCCGTCGGGGGGATCTGCAAAGTTTCTATATCTTCGGAGCTTTTTGTCGGGTTTCAATGCCAACATGGCACTCTATGGAGTAGCAGTTGCCTTGGAGCTAGAAAAGATTAGTTAGTTCTACTGATGGTGGCATAGAATAGGTTTGAAGAGATTGTTGTTATCTTCTAAGGAAGAGGCTAAAGCCTGAATACTGGCAGATTTAAACAATCCATATGCTTAAGAAAGATTCTTGGAAGCAATCGATCTGATTATAGAGGCATCTATTGATCTTAAGCTCGATTCTAAAATTTTACAGCAATGCAAATCATTTCGTAGAAGGTAAAGGGATTTACGCATATGTCATTAGCAGTGGATTTTGAAAGGATATGATAGGGAACCACCTCATTGAGATGTACCATAAATGTAGAAGTCTTTTTGATGCAGAGCAAGTATTTGTAACTCTATATAGACCGAACGAAGTTTCATGGAACATAATGATTGCCGCATATGTTCAAAAGTATCAGATGCATAAAACTATCATAATTGTGTCTGGGCCTATTTTTGTGTGTGTGTGTGTGTGTGTGTGTGTGTTTTTTTTTTTTTTTGAAGGTAAGAAATGGAAGAATTACATCATAAAGATCCCTCATGGATCAGATTTAGATTAAGTACAACGGATCCCGCATGGATCTAAAATATTATCTGAAGCTCTTGTACTCATAAGCCTCTCTCAACCTCTTCCTTCATCCAACTAGTACTACAGTATGAACATCTTCGTAGTTAAACAAAGTACTACAGGAGTCAAGTGCCCATTTTCCAGATCTGCAGACAAATCTTGAATGCTCAAAGAATCCTCTTGCAAAAATAGAGATGAAGAGGAAAGAAATGAAGAGTAACTTGAGCAATCTCCCGCACTGCTCAAAACTATGATCATATCTACAAATCTACTTACATCTGTGAAGTCAAATAGAGATGCTGCATTGTTGGGATGTGCCAGTCAGCCAACCTGAATAAGCTAGACACACAACCCAGCCGCCAAAACTCTCCTCCAAAGTATGGTTCATGATATGGGAGCGTCGTCCTAGCCACAATAAGATCCCTAGCTCGGCATTCTCAAGATCTCACAGTCTGTTAATAAACTTGCAAATACTGATCAAAGAACTCTGCTTCCTTCCAAGAAAACAGCCCTAGATCTTTCCGCTAGTAGGAAAGAGCAAGAGGAAGGGAATCATACAACTGTTTAAAGAATCTGGATTAAGATAATAGATTGCTAGAAATCAAAAGAACCTGAAGCCCCTTTTTCTCAAAGCTATGCAGAAATCTGCTCCACCTTATAGACCCATGTGCCTTTTCAGTGTGTTCTTGCTTACTAAGAAAGAAAGAAAAGAAGAATTCATGCAAGGCCAGCCAATTTCGCATCTCCTAAGAAAGAGCCCTTGTAGCCTATTCCACTAATTAGAGATAACAAAGATTGGGCAGCCAAAAATTCTTCCCAAGATCTTCCTTTCTTGCAAGAAACATAATGCCTCTGATGCATTAGAGCAGAAAGACCACGTTAGTGGGTTACCTGTATTCTTATAAGAAAGCCGCCCTGAAGAAACTTCAAGAAATAGATTATCTGACAATCTTGAGATGCAACAGATCCCGCAGAAACCTTTGCAAGAAACCCTAGCTAGCATCTGTAGAAGTAAAGAAAGCTCTGGAGGTGTTGCCGCAGTGCCGAATTGAGAGAAGAGGAAAGCGGCTTCCCTTCTCTCACGCCGCCCTAGCCGCAGGCGCCAAGAATGGCCATCTCCAAAACTGCTATATTCCAACTAAGAGTTTCATTTTTTTTTTGTGTTGTTGCGTCCGCTTGCAGGATTCTCTCATGAAGATTAAAAATGCACAACAATCTGTCTGAGATTATGCACGACAGTAGATCCTTTTGTGGCTCGCTTTCTAATGGAAAGAAATCGAGATGGTCTCCAAATGAGCTTTAGAAGGGATGCTAGAATAATTTTGATTTAGAAGGCAGCTTTCCTTCCTCAGTTTTTTTCCCCATTCTCAGATTTTTTCCTTCCTCAGATTTTCTTGCATCAGGTTTTTCTCTCAAATTTGTTCGTATGGGCAACCCTTTGTGCGCCAGCACCTTGTTTTAAAGTTGATGTTAACTAGTTCATAAAAATTATGTTTAAATTGAGGCCCGTTGCTTCCAAAAAGAGAGAAAGAATGAATGATTTTTATGAATTAAAATGGTTAACATCTAACAAATGAGCTCGGGGGAGTCGCCAATATAATTATGCATTAGGTGAAATCATATAGAGTTAATATATACCATGGTTGGGAAGAAAAGAAGAAGGCAAAGGTGTGCCAAAGAAGGCCAAAGCCGTGGAGACATCTATAAATAGAAAACAAACTTTGATTGGTGATATCTCTGTAACCAGGGCTCGAATTTAAGTGATTTTTACTTCTCTGAACTTTTTGGAGTCTAGTTTCTAAATTGGGGCGATGCTTTTTCTGCTCAGCCGTATGAGGGAGAAATGGCCGAAAGAGTGACAAGGGATCAAAGAAGATTGCTTTACTCCTTTAATTAAATCTGATTCTAAGAAAGCCAATCTCTTCTTCTTAGAGCTCCTGTTGATCTTGTTCACTAGCGTATAACTATCCCTAAGTCTAACTCTTGGTGTTTCATATTAAAGAATGCTAGCTTGCGGGAGGAGCTATGAGTGGGTGTTTATTGTCAGGTATGCGTTATTGTCTTTATGTTCTAGCCTGATATTTCTAGTTGAGTAGCCCGGTTGGGTGGAGAGATCCTTTGATTAAGGCTTTAACTACTAATTTGTGTAAAGGGTTTTATGTTTGTTTAGGTGTTCAGTCTACGATCATGTCAGAATCATCTGAAAATAACGAATGATAATGAATACTTGTGATAAAATATCGTCAAGAAAATCGATGAAAGTGCATTTGTGCTAAACGCCAGCAGAGCTGGCGAAAATGATGGCATCAAACATGCATCGCATTACTCATTTTTAATAATTGTAAGATGACATACTGAAACAGAACCTAATTGAACCATGATATTGCAAATCTAACAACACAAATTTCAAATTTAAGGAGCAACGATTTGATGTGAAGAAGATTACTATACAATGTCGTAAGCTCCATGATCAATGTCCTTTGTAGGAGCTAAAGCTGAACCTAATCATTTGCTTGTCGATCTTTCTAATCTTATCCAAGAAGCATGTACATTAGCACACACTATAAAAAACTGGTCTCATATAATTGCATACCATGTCTTGCGACATATGAGATCCAATGTGGGTCGATTGTAGAAGTGTGGCATATAGGTGTTCATGTTAGAAGCCTTTAAGAGGGGGTTCACCTCCCATATTGGGCATTACGGCTTGGTAAATGGGCTTGCCGGGGGTGTTCCAAGAGGATTTTAAGACCCCAACAAGAAGGACATGAAGGCTCTATTTTGCATCGATTCAAGGGTAGAAAGAGATGGAATGCATGAGAATCTGTTTCTATTGTCATGATTAAACAATCTGTAAGCAAAGAATGGATTAATTTGTTGCCATAAATCGCCGCCGAATCAAAAAAACAATGTCATAACCAGTTAGTGTCATGTTTATCGTGATAAGCAGTTAGCAACATGTTTATGAAGTAGGTTATGACTAATAAGCAATCTCAATCTATTGGCCAGGATCTGAAATCCTCGAGGAACTGCCCGGTTAAGAAGGGCGTATTAGCAATGAATGTGAGAATTCATATTCTTTATTCTGATTGCATATCCTTGTGGGAATTTAACAAAATCATATTTTGGTATATAATTATCATAGCATGTTGGGCATGTTTTGGGCCTAGTTTATTTTTTGCCAGGCCTTGTGTTTATTTTGTTATGTATGTGTATCTGTTCAGAACCTGCTGTCAGGAGCTTTATTTGAATATGCGAGATCCAGTATTTGCTAAGCGCTAGGGATACAGAAGTATTGGGCGAGGGGATGGATCCGGCAGCGGGGCAGCCTCGTTACATTGACGGCCTTCTAATTCTCTGCATCTCCTTTGCGTCGGCATGGATCTGCGAAGCCATCTCTTGGCTTCTTATTTACCGGACTTCCTCTTACAAGACTCTCCGCAACACCATAGATCGGACGAGCAAGAAGCTCGAAAATATGAAGAGCAGCACTGCTCCGGCCGCTGCCTTATCTGCTAAGAAATCCAAGGTCAAAAAGATGGATCGATTCGAGACCAGTTTGAAAGAATCTAGCCGTGACTTGTCCTTTTCCAAGTTCAAATCTGGAGCAGTAGTTGCTGTGGTGCTTATTGTTGTATTTGGGCTTCTGTCTAATTTATTTGAAGGCAAGGCAGTGGCCAAGCTGCCATTCGTGCCTATTCCTTTATTCCAGAAAATGACACACCGTGGACTTCCCGGAGACGATCCAACCGATTGCTCTATGGTCTTCCTTTACTTTCTTTGTTCCGTGAGCATCAGATATAATTTGCAGAAATTTCTAGGGTTTTCACCTCCACGCGGTGCTGCAGGGGCCAATATGTTTGGAATCCCAGAGACAAAGTCCCGATAAAGGGAGGAACGTGCTTGCCAAAGAAACTTTTTGCTTTTATTTTCCATCTCTATGAAAGGTTCAATTGTAAGACTTTGCTCCCTATCTTTACATAATGGAAATTGTCTTCAGTTTTATTTCTCTATAGAAGTGCACGTATCCAGAAGTTCTATTCTGCTTAAAAATTATGTTTAAGTTTCTGGCTAAAAGTTATGTGTAAGTTTCTGGCATCTTTTAGGAATCCAGTTGACCTTGTAAACTTGTGTTTATACTCTTGCATGAATTCAAGAAAAATCGGATTTGCTTTTGTGTCTTTTAATGCTGACTTGGTTCTTTTGATTTGGCCTACGAAGTTTGGAGCATTTGTTAATTATCTGGGTTAGGAAAGCTTCATAACTGAAAGGACCAGTTACTTCAGTACTGTAAGAGCTTGGAGCTACTGCTTGCACTATTTAAACTTTAGAATTTTTTTGAAGTTTATGGAGAAGTATTTGATTAGAAGAGGCTATACAGAAGCTAATAGTCAATCAAGTGCTCCTGAAAAAGTATCCCAAATATGTTCTGTCGTGCCTTTATAAGATATTAGAGCATGAAGAGATATCTACTTGTCATAATTTTACAGATCCCTTGTTTGACACGTTTGGGCCAGGATTATTTTGCTATACCCCATGTTAATTACGCCTTGTTTTATGATATGCCATGTTGTATACACCAAATTTGTATCATCTATTAGCGAGCTAGGTCACTGCTGTTGTTGGAAGCTTTATTTCAATATGAGATCCAGCATTTGCTATTTTGTCAAAAAGTATCTTGCATTTCCTATATCATCACTTCCGGAAGTATGAGTTACAACTGTCATTTTTATTCCCAGTTGCACGCTGGAAGCTTGCACCAGCTTGAAGACTGTAAGGTGGAGACAGGAATGCCTATCTTAAAAGCTTTACCACATTCATATGGAAATAACAAGCTTTTCTAGTTGAATTCCTTCATTTTATAATATTGTGCCTGTTCTTGCGTTACCTCTCCTGACCAGTAAGATATGGTTGCATCCTTAAAGCTTGGATTCCAACCAAGATAACGCTCCTGCATGTGTCTGTTTGTACATGCGGCATGCCGGTCACACATAACCATGGTATTAGATGCTTCACTTTGAAGTGCTGGTCCCATATAACCATGGTATTAGATGCTTCACTTTGAAGTTCCTTGTCTGACTGCAATACCTGCAAACAAACTTGCGCTGTTGCTGGATATGGTACATCAATTTATTCAACTTAACATTATCTGGAGCCATCTCATATATGAAGCCCCTTTTCATTAAGGCGGCACTTTTTTTATGATGGGCATTGCAAAAGAAAAGATGCATTCCTTTACTGCGCCATGTGTTTGATCAGGCCCAAATCACATTCTTTCTGGACAAATTTGTGGGGCACATTGAGTGCTTTTCCGATATGATCATTTTTATTTTTGATGCTGACATTGGCCACTCACTTGTTATGGTAATAATTGCATATAACCACATTGTCGTTCAAGTATGACCATGTGGAGAAATAGTCGTTTTTCTTGCTGTTAAACTTCATTTGGGTGTTGGCCAGTGAATTATAAGATATGGATCTGATTATAGGACATGGATATGTCTGCTACATATCTAAATACCAAAAAGAAGTTGATTTGTTCAATCTGTTGAGTCTCCAATTTCATGGAGTTATTCCTTTCCAATCATTATGATGTTCAAAGTGCAGATACGATGAAGGAAAGTGCAGTATGCACACATTCAAGAACTATAGTAAGCTGGAGCTGATGGTAATATAAATTAAGGCTGCTAGCTGATGGTAATATAAATTAAGGCTGCTACTTGACTTCATACCTGATAGAGTAGCTGTGTAAGTAACCATTGCGTTCTGTTTGAGAGGCCGATGTTCAGTTTTTTGCTTTCTCCCCGGTGATACCTTGCTTGGTTTTGCAAATATTTATAGTGCAAAATGACATACAATCCAGATGATTTGATGGTTGAGTCTTACAAAGATTGGTAAGCTATATAAATTGTTCTTTGCAACATTAACCTTATTTAGGGTCTAAATGAGAAGGGAGAAACTGTCAGGTTTAAGTTTTTACGTGTTCCTTCCAGGTCTCGTTTAGAGGCATCAGTGCCTGCCAACTCATATAATGCTCTGAAACGTTTGTCTTTTAATGTGCTGTACTATGTGAATATGAGGAATGGAAACTACAGAAAAATAACATGCCTTCCTTGACTTCGTTTTGCATACTCGATCCCCTTGAAGCATCTCATAATCTTGGACATAGCCAATTTTAGAAACCACTTTTACAAATTCTAGTGTAAAGCCAAACCCAATCCTAGGAAGCTTTCCTGTTATGTCTTGCATTTCTGCAATAAAGCCACTAGATAGCTTCATCCCTTCATTATGAAGTGCATACCGCTAAGATATCTGCAACATAGTCAGTTCATGTAGAGTCAGTTCATGTACGTATTAAATTTATTTCCTTATGTCATGTTTTACTGTTGAGTTTTTTTTTACTAGTCTTTAACAGGCTTGCAATATGGGAGCCTTTCCTGCATTCCTAGGCTATCCATGTGTCCCTCCACCTTAGCAGAAAATGACGTCTATCATTATTTGCCTTTAGATACAGAAAATAAGAAAAAGGGGAAGCTTGAGTAGTTGTCTTGTAGAGAGTTGGCTAGCAGTTTGAGTGTCTGATCCTCTCAGAACAGTGGGAATTTGGCCGTATAAGTTTTTGGGGCTAGATTGGAATGGTTTTCCTATTTACAGACAGGTATAGCAACCCTTGCCTTTTTTTGGCATTATCTAGGAATTGATTTGTGGGCTGTTTTTATGCAGGAGTTCTTGCTGCTGGGATGGCTCTATTCTTGCCTCGCAAAGGGCAGCTGAAAAAGGCATTCAGTGCTGGTCTTAAATTTAACAAGTTTGCAAATCTCAGCTTTAGCAAAACTGAAAATGCATATACATTGCAGAGCTGTGCAAGTAGACGCACATTTGATCATAGCAATCTTGTGCACCTTTTGAAAAACCTTTGGTTGATGCATGCACATATAAATTACACATCATCAATCTATCTACAACTTGTCTTATGGAAAAAGCTTTGGTTGATGCTTATGTCATCCCATCTTCAAGACATGCACGCATATATAAATTACACAACATCAATCTATTTACGTCCTGCCTTATGGATCTTTTACAATCCACAATACTCTTGAAATTTGCTTTCTAGATGTCTTCGTTAGGTGCTTGCAACTTTCAATTCAATTAAAGCTTTCGCTTCCACGACCCCGTGAATCCAGCTCCACGAGGACAGACATTGCAGAGTCAACTAGTTTCCTTGTTTGCCTTTATGTCTCTTCGCGCTTTCTCTTGCATAGAACAATCAATTGTTTTTGTTCTGTTTAGAGCATTAGGAAATATAACAGATAATACAATGCATGTCTTGACTGATTGACCATTTTATGACAGCTCGTAAGGCATGACCTTGCTCTTTCGGTTGATTATTTCTTCTTGCTCACTTCTGTGTTTTTCTATAATTTGCTTTTACAGGAAGAAATTGTCAGAACCTGCAGAGGTGCGTTGATAGTAGCAACTAAAATGCATAATGTTTTTAGGGGAGACGACATATGGAGAGTACGCTTGTATCAGACATTTCTGCTTTTTGCTTAATTGTATGTGCTATAAAGATCCCCCTTTTTTTTTCGGAGGTAAGATTATATGTATACAAGTTACGCACCGTTGGGGTAGGTGCAAAGGGGGTAGGTGAGTAGCAAGGTATTTAATGTCAGGATTACTCTATTTCTAGAGTGTAAGTTTGGGTTGAGGGATAGGTAGGGTAAAGATTGTTTGGAGTTAGTCGCCCCTTATATCCATCGAGATGTGTGTGTGTGTGGGGGGGGGGGGATGGATGGATGGAAATGAGATATTTTTTCCATTAATTATAGATTGAAAAGTTTAGGTTTGCTTATTGTAATTCAAACGGATGTATGTGCTTGAGCCAAACATTGCTTGATCTTAACGGAAGTCTAAGGTTGGAATGATTGGTGTTGCCTGTTAGAAGGTTGTACTTGTGAAGAGGAGATATGTAGTACTTGATATGGTGGAAAAATGCATATTGATTCCATCAGCTAGAATTCCCGTCAATTTTAACTGCTTCACTTTGTTGCTGTGGTTCATGTGTATGACATGAGTTACTTGGCCACCTTGAAATGATGCAATGCCAAAGGAAGAAACAATATTAATCGAATGTGTTTTTAGGAACCCAAGGTGATAATTCTAGATTCCTAACACAATTGTAGAAGTGGATAGACATGTTAAAATAGTCATGGCGGTTTACCATTGATTAATATAATAGAATGGAATGGAATAGAATAGAGAATGGATGTCATAAGTTGTTAAGTAAATGTATTATAGCTATACAAAGCATGGGGATGTGGTATGTTAACATGCTAAAAGGTTAACATTATTTGTATCAGACGATTGCATGTTCAAACAAATTGAAGCTATGGTGCTCAACAATGCTTCGGGCATGTGCTTATAGGAACTTTTGATATTCATAGTTGTTACCCGAATGCTGTATAATTTAATATAAGTCATAGCAACCAAGATGATGACAACAATAGATAGAATATCATGGGATTTCAAACAAATACATGCAAACAATGTGGTATTAGTTCAATTGGGGAGCATCATAGCTAGGTGTAAATGAAGCAATTTTGAATTATCAAATTAGTGACGTATTATCAAATTACTAACCTCTTGGAATATGAGTTCGGCTCTCCAAATTGACATTCCACTTGTCTTTCCCTCTTTACCAGCTTTTTCTAATTTACTGTTTTACTGCAGTTGAATATGTAATCTCAAATTTGCTTATATATTTCATATAGAATTCATCATTCCTTATACAAAGCAAACTTTGAGAAAGAAATCCAAATGGCATCTATACCCTAAACTAAAATGGTGGCTAATGATATTCAAATTGTTAAAATTCTCAAGAGACAACTAAAGATCAATTTGAATCAATCTATTATTTGCTAGCAATGCATAAAATATATGCGCAAATAAAGCCACTAACACCATAAGAAGACTTGCTAGGAAATTATTTAATTAATGAATGAGGATTATCCAATGCTCAATGGTTCGACTTGAATTTTACTATAGCAAGAAATTATTTAATCATTTAAATCATTTCTTCAGTTTGCAATAATGGGATCTAGAAGGTTCAGATTTGTTAACATGTTCACTATAAGGACGTCATTGAAGTGTGAATCAACAAATTGTATTGCTTCAAAATCAAATAGCCATGCTATGCTATAGGCAATTCATATTAGACAATTTGGTTTTACAAAAGTTGTTAGGTCTAATCTACACGCATTACCTTCAGTGTTAAGCATGCCTTAGAATCTGGCATCCCCTGCCGTCGCTATCTTTAAGCACGTCAGCTAAAAATGACGGGCTTACATCAATGCTAATGTCCTGTTCTAGATTATTGAATGCTCGCATCTTAACCACTTGCAAACATGGAAAGTTCCCTACCACCTAGCAATGGAGGCATGACTTTTCAAACTCGCACATGACCATAGAAATTGGCTTCTTCGAAATGGCCCAGCTTTTAATCCTATTTCGATCACAAAGAAAGTAGATAGAATTTGGCTTCCTTTAAATTGCCCAACTTTTAATCCTATTCTAGTCACAAAGAAAGTAGATTAGCTATGATTCATATACAATGAGAATGTATCAGCATTCCTCTTAATGGCACACAGTAATGATTTGATTAATTGACGTAATGAAACTCTATTTCTACAGCAAGAGTATCCATTGGAAAGCGTCCAATAAGATCTAAAGATAATCTTAGGCATAAAATTTTTCAAATTCTTATTGTAAAGATGTCAAAAATGACAAAAAGCACTTGCTGTCCAAGTTTCAAAGCACAATATATAAGGGACATAACTCCAAAAAGAAAGCTCTATTTTTTATGCATGAGCATTCGTTGGAGAGCTTAACGAGTGTGCTACAAAAACACTTAGGTGTATGTTTCTCAAATTCATAGTTTGAATGGGTCAAATAAAGAAAAACATATCTGCCACCACAAAGGAAGATTACCTATCTTCTATTGCTAGATGTCTCTAGGGACATAGGAAGCTAACGGTCTATGCTGCAAGAAACAAATGCTTTAAAAAAATACCATAACATAAATGAACCGACTGAAATGGGACATATACTGATTGAGATGGACTAGCTGCCTCAGATGTAACAGGGAAAAGATGAATGCTATTCTGCAGCTCAAAATGAATCAGAGACAAATTAGGCTTTGCAACTCAAAATGAATCAGAGCCAAATTAGGCTTTTCAATTTCCAGCGCCCTTCACATCTAAAATGGCAGAAATAAAAGGAGTAGAAGTACACTTAGGTGCTTACCAAATTGCGATGATTTGAGAGATGGGATAGAGAGAGAACACAAAAAGAGAGAAGAAATTGCTTGCCAAATTTGGAGAAGCAGTTATTGGCTCCCACATACATAAAATGCCACCTAGACAGAACCTGGACAGAACTGGAGCTTGCACATGCTTGAAGCCAAATCTGAGCCAACTAAAAACATCCTTCAATATACACACAAAGTAACAGACATAGCCCAGCAAAAACCAAATGGACAACAACGGGATTTGCAGCAAAATGCCTTTGTTGTAGCTAAGTATCTACTAATTTGCATAAGCACATGTGCATTGATAAGATCAACCCAAAGCATCTGCAATAAAAAGATGCATTACACAAAGATATCGGTATTCAGATAATGATTTCATTAAAACATAACTCCACATCATACCCTGAGATGAAATCCTTGTTGTATAACGTTTTTAGACAGAAAAATTGAAATGAAGCACGCTAGCACACTATCTATGGTAAATTCCTCCCTAATTGCAATCTTAAGTTAAGTCCGATGGAAAATCACAGTTGAGCTTGAGCAAAGCTGGAGCCAGGAGTTCTGTGAAATAAGAAAAACATCCCTTCTATCAAAAAGGGCCATACCTTCTGCCAATGTGGCCCCAGATGTCGATTTTCACTGTGAGTGCGGAACCATTTTGGATTAGATACTATCTCAACATCGAAATTCAAAGACCAAAACAAAAGAAAGATCTCCATCAAGAGCTCTTAAAACCAAAATGGCAAATTTAAAAACTCCAAACAAAAATATAGTAAGAAACGTGCTGCACGGTTACAAAAAAAAATTGAGGTGCCCGCACTATAAGAAAATGGTTTCTGGACTATTCACAACGATTATGTATTGCCCGGTTGAGGAGCTTAACAGAAACTCCAGGTCGTCAAGTATAACTCAAATTCGATTTTGAGGAGTCATAGGATACGTAGCGCCATTTCCACACCTGCACGAAGGGCAAGAAGTTAGGGCATCTATCCATAGAATGTTCAAAATTATGTATCTGTGGCATATCACCTGCACTTGAATCCTGTCCTCTAGGCTCGATAAAAAAACTACGATAATAGATAATCAAGACCTAGCCATTTTTGTTTGAAAGCAAGGCCTAGCCGCTTGGAATCAACGGCGAGGTGATCTGAGCGATCATTCTTTCGGCCCACGGCAGTGCCAAACCCCCTGACCAACACTCAAACAAATCTTCACCACACGATCAAGCACGTCAGCAAAATTTAACAATTACGATGGCCCCGATTATCAACGATATCCACGACCATGTCCCTGCGAATCACAGCTGCCTACCCTAACACGTGGCACTTTCAAGGGCCGAGATTTCTCACGTTTGCCAAGCCAAACAGCCATTAGAATACAAGAAATTTATCTAGGCAACATTTTTTTTTTGTCCTAACTCGTGGCAAAGGAGATTTCTCATGTTCGTCAAGCCAGACAGCCATCTATAAGTTAGAATACAAGAAATTTACCGCGCCAACATTTTTTTTGTCCAACTCGTGGCAAAATTGAACTAAATGTGTACTTGGAGAACTCTAACATCGATATTTTTTTCTACAAATAAAAAACAATGCAAAAATATATATGATAACGAATATGGTTTCTACGCCTGATTTTGTTTTGTATTCATGTCTAGTCTCATATGCAAATATGGCCATCAAGAACTTGGAAGATTGATCGATGTTGCTTGTTTGAACCATTTTATCCCCATAACTTACAAACGCCAAGAAGAGCGGATTTGAAGCGAGATTAAATTTTCAAGTGGGGAGTACTTGTGGCAATCCAACAATTCAAGGAAGCCAATATGATCCAATAGGATGGGTCTTCTATTTCAAGAGGGCAATTAAAACTATTATGGAAAGTTGAGTTGAGTTTGAGTAAGGATTTAGTGTGATTTTGAAGGGATTTGGAGAGTGCAAATTGCTAGAATACTTAACAATAGAAAAGAATAAAGTCAATCGACTTCAATAACATGGTGAAAAGCAAGCACAATAAGAAGTAAATAAAGATCCACCCACGTTGGACCCAGCAGAATCGGCTATGGTGGAAAGCAAGCATAAAGGCCCTTATGATTTGCAAACTGGAGAGAGGCATTTCTAACCTGCAGCGCCATAGCCAATAAAAGGATCTGAAGCGCCTAAGAAATGGAAAGCTAGAACGGGATCTAAGAACAAAAGGCAGTAAAAAGTTAGGTCCGTTTCGGAAGACTCTTAGATCCAAAAGGGGAGCCATTCATCAGGAAATTCTTCTTTAAAAGAAAGCAACCTCGAATCTCGATGCCTTCACCAGATGAAGACACCGACGCTTAGAAACGGAATCAAGTTCACCAAAGTCTGCCAAGTGTCATTTGTACAGGAAACAATAAAAGAACCGAATCTTCCCACAACGATTATATATGTTTAGATAAGTTAGATATTAGATGTGGAAAAATTATGTACAATATGAGTAGAGAAGTAGTTATCGGAGCCACAACACATGTACTAAGGAGAGCATCTCCGTGTCTTTCCCACTGTTTTAGGTACTATAAGGGGAGTCACCTACCTTCACCAAAAGCAGGTACTATAGAGAGGCAACTCCGTTCCACTGCTGGACCCCTCATAAGATTCTTAGTTCTGAATATATAATGTACCTGTTTCACTATTAGTGGCTACATGCATCCGCTTCCATATTGTCATTATCAACCCAATGACACTTCAAGTAGGAGTAGAACCCATGCAAGGTCCCTAGCCTATCAAGCTCTTTCTTGTAGTCTGTACCATACTTCCTATGATGTGATTAGAGCTCAACTTCTGCGTTGAAAGTGTTCTTTAACTTCATTGTGGAGATCCCTTGAGCATCCAGGGCCACACCACAGTGGTGTTTTCAGATGACCCAAAGTACCAGGTTCACTAAAAAGGCTTCTATACAACTCCTATCCATGATGAGTAATATTCTGACCAAACCATTTGGTGTACCATAAGCCCAATAATGGGACAAATCCAGTGCCAAAACTCTGTAATCATAGGGCAGAAGAGGTGCCCAATAGATTCAATTTGAGTTCGTCTCAAGTTAGATTTTGCATATCGGGGTATGCCATTGCTTGCATCAGACGATCTATATTGGCTCTTTTTACATGTTGAATTGTATGCTTCTTTTACTTGTTTTCTCTAGGTCGGTGATCACTGACTATTCCTTTACATTTGTTTCGAGACCAGCTCTTTAGTTTTACATGCCTTGAGTTGTCAATTGTTGCATCCAGACTTGCGATTAAACACATCATTTGAGTTTGAGTCCTTGCCTTTATCTATATATGGTATATATATTTGTGTTATATGGACTTTAAATCAGTTAGCTTGGTATTTGATGGTTGTTTAAATATCTTCTTGCAGCGTTATCGGTATCCTCAATTGGATCTTGAGCTATTTTGTCGTATTGTTCACCTAAAAAATTCCACTTAGCACACTTGCCCTTTATCTTCCCTATATATTTGGCCATAACCTTATCATTCCAAATCAGACTAACCCGCCCGCAATTAAACCGTTTCTTTGACTTGTCCCCTGTATTGCATCTTCCGTCACCCTTCTTCATCGTTTGATTTCTACAGGTTCTTACCATCTCTTTGATCCCCCTCATCCCATCGTCCTTTGGCCTATCAGATTGTGGGATTATGGTGGAGATCATACTTAGTGGCTATCAGACTTGATCCTTCCTAGTACGGTACACATTCTGCCCGTCGAGGTGCTGCTTTAATGGTAGCAGCACAAGGAGTTCCATACAATATTGCTTGTGCTCATGGCAAATGGTGCTTGCTTGTCATCTTCTCACTCTCGCTACATAATTCGCGACTCGACTCAGCGTTTGCTGTTTCTCGTCGACTTGGTTTATAAAATGCAAGTTCTCTAGCAGTCGTCCGAATTTGTGTTCTTTGCGAGTCCCTTACTAGAATGGCATCGATTCGAGCCATCAGAACGATATTTTGGGAAGGGTCGAGCTATTTATATAAGTGATGTTCATTCTAATGGCCGCTTACGCTTATCGGCGTCTTCTTACAGCAACATCTCTTCATTATCCATTGTTTCCCTTCCTACACACCCATGTGTATTGGGTTGAGACTATTTTGTTTTTCCATGTTTTATATGATGTCGTTTCTTGCCACCCGTTGGGTGTTGCTATTGTTATTATGGTCCACGTGCATGGTGATGCTTTATTCCACTCGTTGGGTGGCGTTATTATATTAGTTCTCGCCCATGGGGCGATAATGATCAATTCCACTCGGAGGATAATGCTATTTCTTCTTCCACCACTTGGTGATGTTTTTTCCCTAGAGATATTTATTGTTGCTACTAACGTCTTGGGGTGCGTTATATTAATTCATTTTCTTGTTGTTTAGGTGTTCGCTTGCCCGCTATGTGCATTCTTCTTGGTTATTTGCCTTAACCATTAATGGGTGCTGTCCATGTGTTCTGCTTTTTTCAGGTATTTTGTTGCTTTGGAGGTTCGTTCAATCTTGCGTTCAAGGTCACCATCAGTTTATTTTGGTTCTCCAGGCATCCATCAAGGTTATTGGCGACGTTTTCTCATTAGGGTTTTTCCCGAAAACCCAAAAGGGTGAGGTTTTTTTTTTATGTCGATGAGAAGATGTTGCCAGTACCCTTATTATTGCCTGAGCATACTCGATTATTTCTTTTATTGTGGGGTAGCTCGATATTGTCCTTACGGTCAGCTCCCACATTCCCTTCAAACATCATATACTGTTGCTGTGATGAATGACAAATCTATCTATCAATATAAAGGCTTCTCATTCATCTCAGCAGATTCTCTACAAGGGAAAATCACCAAGATACCATTAAAGTTTGCCAAAATTACAAAAATGCCACTAAACCCAGTGATATTATGGGAAAATTGGCAATAACGTTTTTTTAATGATCTGAATGCAAATATGCCCTTCAAAAAATTGTAGATTAAGTTGAGATCTTTCCAACAAGCAATAAGATCGTCTAGATTGGAGATAAAAATTTCAAGTTATAAGCTCGTGAGTCCTTCAGAATTTGAGAAATGAAAAATCTCATAACTTGAGATTGTGGTCTTAGAATTGAATGATTTTATGCTTGTTGGAAAGATCTCAGCTTAATCTACAATTCATCTGAAGGGTACATTTGCATTCAGATCATTGGAAAAACGTTATTACCAATTTTCCCAAAATACCACTGGGTTTAGTGGCATTTTTGTAATTTTGGCAAACTTTAATGGTATTTTGGTAATTTTCCCTTTCTACAATGGTGGATAGCGGGTAACGATAAACATGCATACCACCTACAAAGAAAACTAAAGGACAGGTCCAATTATACAACTTGGACCCCAGAAAATACAATGCTAATAGATGTTGATTTGTGTACCCACCAAAAGCTCATCACCGGGATTAAAAATCCCGCCCTTTCGGGTTTTCGAGAAAAAACCCTAGTGATAAGCCTTCAGCAAGGAACTTGGACAAACATAAGGCTAAAAAACCGCGCCCAAAAAATGACAAATGGAGAAGTCGAACTGCTGCGCTTGCCAACCTGTACCTACACATCACCAAGGCTAAAACAAATGTGGAAAAACAGACCTCCCAAAGTGAAGAGGCTGATCACTCGTGCCACACGACATTAGTGCATTAATTGACAAAGCTTTGAAATATTTGATGATGTTACCTCAATATTTTCGTCTACCTTCTCCTTAGTGTCGTTGTTGACATCCTTTGCTATATTTAAAGCTGTCGAGTTCCTTCTTCCTCTTCATCTCATATTATTACCCATGTCTCTTGTATATCTCCTCCGCCCACTCCCCCCCTCCCCGGAGGATGTTATTAAATGCTCTGCCTCTGGCGTAATATTTTAGGCTAAAACAAACTATGTGCCCATAGCCATCATAATTAAAGTACTTATTATCATTTGCAAAAATAGGACAGTTGATTTTTTAAGTGGCCATAATTATTGCAGTAGTTTGTGTTTGTTTACCCGATATTTTTTCCTTTTTCCCTTTCTAGTAAATGATATTGCAGCATGTTCATCTTGTTCACTTAGAAGCAATTTATGTTCTAGCTCAGTTTTGACCATAAGTTCAACTTCCTCTCAACTCTTTAAAACATTCCTGACTAGACAATTGTTCAAAATTTTAAAAAGCAACATGCAATGGACACTACCTGGTAATCTTTCTTAACCACAACTCTAGTTGCTTTCAAGTTTGCAACTAAATTACCAAACCTTTGAAACAAGATGCTGCACACGAAGGGGTGCCCTCCAGTGTCCTGAAGGGATGTGTGCATAGTCCTTGATGCATAGTGCTCCGAACTAAGAATAAGTTCATGATTGTTTAACTTCGTTGACCTCAACAAAACTAACGCTAAACACAAATGTTACCCGTCCTCATAACACACTAGTCCGGCTCAAAAATTAAAGTTTTGCAAGTTTCGGCACAAAAATCCAGCTTAATATGCTTTGCAAGTTGAAGCACTGCTAGAAAACAAATGCGGCAACAAGAATCTTTGCTCAAAAATATTTGTGGCAACAAGAAGCTTTGCAACATGAAGTTTTGCTAGGTGTGTATCTCTGCAAGAAGATCCAGAAGCTCTACAAGAAGTTCTGTAGAAAGCTCGGCAAGAAGCTCTATTGTTGTTTACTTACTAGTTGTTTACCTTAAAAAATTTCCAGTTGTTTACCTGCTAGGCGGAATGGATGCACCGATTTCCCTTCCGCATTAATCCGCATTATTGGCATATGCCACGTGGCTACACAAAAGTAAGCGCCAGCAGAGATAGATGACCTAACTTCTAAATTGTCTGCTAAAAATTGTTAGAATCACATATTTTACAGTTTTGAAAAACCAAACCCAAACCAAAAAAGGAGATAAGATACATATGAGGGAATGAGAACACACGTGATTATTGGATTTAAGCCACCATTGTTAATGCCACAGACAACAGAAATTTGATAGCAAGCAGTAGAAACTTGGAGGCAAATATAGTGCTACATACAACAAGTATGATCACATTATGATGATATATTGGAGAGTGAAGGACAGTACAAGGATGATTTAGCCATTTGATAAGGAAAGAAGCCTCTCCGGTTAGTCGGTTTCGAGAGTGGCTGTCCAGCAACAGAAGCCACCGCCAGTTTATAGCTAATAATGGATTTGGAGCAGTTATTGGTATATTTCGAGTATAAACTGGCATATACATGGAATATGCCACAAACCCACATGAACGAGGGTTTGTCCCCTTAGGGGCAATCCAAAAACCATAGCTCAACAAAAGAAAAAAAAAAGAGCATGAACGTCTATCACAAGCCCATGAATTATTTGTAGCTATAGCTGCACAATACCGGGAAGCCTCTGCTCTCCTATAGAACTGCCCTACAAGGAGCCAGAATCTTGAATCCCTCGTGCAAAGCATGCATAAAAATAACATCCGTTGAAACACAACGAAAGCTGGTTATGGAGCCCTGTTCAGGAAGCCAGTTTTTCCAAGGTCTGGTAGCACAAGACTGAATTAATACGCTCTAATAATGAATCATGTCTACATTCCAATACTTTCTAAAATTGGCGTCCACCTCTTTCTGTTTTTAGACCATTGCAACAAAGGGTGGACCATTGCAACAAAGGGCATTCAAAATGCCTGAAGATAGAAACAAGACCAACAAACCACTCAAACTCCCTGATCTATACGACTTTTCATATAATCTTATACATTAATCATAGTCAGCCACTGCAAGAATACCCTGCCACAACACTAAACAAATTATGGAAAGTTTAATTGCATATTATTTTCAACATTGGATAAGGCAAAAATTGCATTACGCAAGAGGTGTAAATGGCAGTTTACTCCCATGTGCAAATATCCGCCTCATGCCATTTATACTTAGCACCACTCTCTATTTGTTGATTTTGAAACAACGGAAAATATTAATGGCAAAACCATATAGAAGTCTCCAAATGTATATTGGTGGACGACATACTGATCTCCAATGCAAGAATGCCTTGCACTCATTTTCTATTCCGTGTTATCAATGGTATTATTAATGTTGATTATTATCTCCTATGCATGCTTGATGCTAGGTTGGGTGGTTTCCTTTGGGGTGCTCGTGACGATGGCGCCTAAGGCTGCCGGCATTTTTCCTTGTAACGTGAGAATCTGGACTCCGTTTTCGATGATCTTTTGTTCGTCGGAAAGCTTGTTCTGAGAGCTCTCCGTCAACATCAATTTTGTTAAGGTTTGCTATCAGGTTAGGGGCCGGATTTGGGTCTGTTTGATTTCGGCCACTTATAGTAGGGATGGGGAAGACAGATATTGGTCCAGCATCCAAGGCGGCGGCAAAACGGCATGAGTCTACCACCACTTTGGTGATAAGTGATCCCCCTGTTGCTGCGCAAAAAGAGGTAAATAATTCAATTGGAAGTTCTTTGCCTTCGGTGGTGGCTACTCCAGTGGTTCTTAAAGAAAGGAAATTTTCTCCCTTGCAAGGCGCTGTGAGTAGGGGAGCGGAAGTTAGGGAATTTGCATCAAACAAGTATAGATTCCAGTTCTAATGTAGTTCCTTTGCCTTGGGCAAGTGATAGTGCTTGGAAGTCATCTAATTTTGTTACAAAAGTTTCATATCAAAGATTTAGTGATTGGCTTTGTAAGGATATATCTAGTGCAGCTAGAAAGGCAAGGATAGCAGCTGCTTTACAAGTATTGTCTGAAGGGAGTAAGGATGAGTTGTCGGCAATCTTGGACACATTGAAAGCCCGACAGATTCAACTTCAACAACAATTGCCTCTAGATGACATATTTTACTAGTCTGACTGTCAGAATGTAGTTCAAGCTTCTGGTATTTCTGTGGTTGAAGTGGATCATCAAGCTCATATTAAGTGTACTGAGAACTTATCTTCCTGTGCAGTTCTTGGGTATTTTACTGGTGGCTATTTAGATTTTTCACAGTTTCGTGTTTGGTTATCTTGGCTTTTGAGATGCCTTCAACTTCCTCCTTTTCAGTCCATCAAGTTATTGGCAAAAGACTTTGTTCTTATTATGTTTGAAAGTAGTGATGCAGTGGATTCTTTCATAGCAAGAGGGTTTGATCCATTTGGTGGGGAATATATAATGTACCAGTATTACTCTCCTGGCTTTACACCAGATATGGTTCGTGCATTAAAGATGCCTTGCTGGTTCTCATTGCCTAATCTTCCTCTTGATCTAATGGCTCATCAATTTCTAGTTGGAATTGCAACGGGACTTGGGGTTCATATCTCACACTCCATCATGAATGGTCCAAGAATTTGTGTTTCTATGCCAGTGGACTCGCCTTTACCAGACTGTATAGTTGTGAAGAGTGGGCCTTGGTATAAGAAGTTGGATCTTAAGCTTATGAATGGTCCAGAATTAGCCCATTTGTTTCCTGATAAGGAGGCTTTTGCTAGCTTTCATCGAAGTAATCGTGCATCTTAGGCATCTGTTCAACATTCTTCTCAGGTTCAAGCTCCTGTTGTTATTCTTTCATCTATTCATGATCAATCTTTGCCAGTTGCTTTGCATTCCTCGGCTATGAAAGATGCTCTGCATACAGTTCCGATGGTATTGTCATTAGCACCATCAGCAGCAGCTATAGTTTCTACTACTTTCCACGTTGTTCGCTTCTGCTTCCCATGCTTCTGAGATTGTTATGGCTGATGGTCCTAATCTTCAGTGCGCTAAAGAGTCTTGGCAACAAGTCAATTGGAAGAAGGAAGCGAGGAAGAAGTCTGTTATGTCATCTCATGAGCCTATCCTACCTTGTCGATTTAGTGACATGATAATTTGATGTCCGTCGATGATCATCGATGTCGCAGATCATTGTGATGCACTAAATGCCTCAAGGTGGCATAAGGAGTATGATTATATACTGTGTATGGGTGGTTTTGCCTAGTGGACTATTTCATCCTCTTGGTTTTGAGTCCTATATATGTCACAGGTTCCGTGTATGTATCTTGATTTTCCTTGATAATATATTGTCGTCCTTCAAAAAAAAAAAAAAAAGCTTGATGCTAGGTTGAATAGTCGTGCAAATTCTTAGCGATTTCAGCCATTAACAAATTTCAAAGGTCTGGCAAGGATTCACATATGTGTTAAACTTGACCATTGCAGGATGTGACAATTGCAGGATGTGTAAAGTGGGAATAAGCAAAAAGCAAAATGTACTAATAAATATATGATACACTTCTAATTTTACATTAGCGTTCGAACTTTAGGACTTGTATGGAAGAATCCTTAAAGGCCAAGGCTATGTTTACTTCATCTGTAATACCACTACAAATGGAGATATCATTTATTTCACTTTTTTGACCATTTTCTTCAGAAAGATCAATATTTTTTATTTCAAAACATGCACTTTCAAGAGACCAAAAGTAGACACCCCCACTTGCACTGCATGAAATTATTGAGTTAAAAACAATGATGACATGAAATCATAGTTTTAACATAAAATCAAACATCAAGGCATATGGATTGAAGATGCAAACAAATATATCTAGACAAGTTTATATAGAAGAATATCTTCCTGCAACTGCAATCCCATTCGTAATCTCACAGCACTTCAGTGGGCTGATGTATACCAAACAACAGAGGTTATTATTTGACTATAAGAATATCTTACAAAAGCCCAGCAACATTCTATTATGTATCCTTAATTTCAATCATCCTAAAGAAGCAGAATGTCCCATCTCCTGCTAACTTGCAGATGTAGTCCTTTACAATGGCAAGTATAATAGAACAGTGCGTAGAGTGTGAATGAGAAAATCCTTCCGACAACACCTTGGGTATAACGTGTCTAGCAATAGTTATCGAAGCTTTGTTTTGAATATTTCCTGCTCCTTAAAAAACAATGATCCACCAGAAAACTTCCAGTGACATTGAAATTTTCAGCATGCCATCCAAAGGCTATAAAACACGTTGCTTTTCACAACATGCTCGACCCTTATGTGTTGCCTTTGAAAACTTGTGCATGGAGACACAATACAAAGAGAAACTATTCATCACCAAAGCCATATCACAAATACCTCAAGAACTTGCAAAAAGCCACCAAGACATGTGGCAACCAAATGGCTTCCCTCAGAAGATATGCTTAACCCATAACATCCCCTCAACTCTTTAGATTTCCAAATTGGTGAAGCTGACGCACGTACATCCCATGCAATACATCCTAAAATATACCCAAACTGCGTTAATTTTTGGCGTTTAACTGCAAGTCTTTAAAAAAAAATGCTTCTAAGAAAGTAACCAACATGGTTCATAAGGAAATTACAGAGTGAAAAGTTTTATTGCAAATTACAGTTTCACATCTTAGTCAAATATCTAGGTGCAGCATCGGAAGGAACTTATTCACCACCTTCAACTACCCATATTTAGTCTGCAGAAAGGAGAATGCACGGACATTTTTCTTCATACTCCATGTGGGATGCAAAGTAATGAAGAAATGATAGAGCTGCAGTTACACAAGCTATGAGTTATGCAGAGAAAGAAGAATTCCTAGGATGGGTCCTATGAAACAACTAGTTGGCCGATAAGTGGTGTTCTCATTGAGCTTTTGTAAAATCTTTGAGTACATACTGATCCCCCTACTAGGGGGTAGAAAATTTTTAAAAGCTTGAAAAATTGAACATGCTTCGAAACTAGACAATTGATCGAGAGCATGATGAAACTGAAGAGTGCCAAATAAAAAGATGATTGTTCCGTCACTTGGTATGTGAGAAAACTGGCGGCCGCTCCTCATCGGGATGAAAAACCCCGCCCTGTCGGGTTTTCGAGGAAAACCCTAATGAGAAACGGTCGCCAACACTCTCGTTGAATGCCGTTAGCATACGTCAGCCAAGAAGTGAGCTGCTGCAAACAGGATGGTGCTGACAATCGAGAGAACTGTAAAAAAAAAGGACCTGCAGTGGAAAGTCTGGAAATGAGAATGACCCGTTAGAAAGTTAGGAGCCTTAAGCCATGGCCCGTGCCAAACTATAATGATATAAAAAGAATATAATAGCACTCGGAGGCTCCAGGGCCACGCCGAGGAAGAAACAACAGCCGACCAACCGGGAACCATCCGCGGAAATGACCATCACGGGAAAAAACATCCGATTAGTGCTGCCTCGGAGGCTACATTGCCACGCCGAGAGAGAAATGAAAAAGAAGAAAGCCTCGGAGGCTACAGTGCCACGCCGAGAGAAATGAACAAGAAAGTATAGCTCGGAGGCCACAACCACGCCGAGAAAGAAAGAAATGATAAGTAAGCCTCGGAGGCTACAGTGCCACGCCGAGAAAAATGAAAAATAAGAGCATATCCGCGAGCAACTTTAACAATAGAACGTAATATGAGAAAAAGGAGAAGTCGTATGTGAAAATGACTAACAAGCTCAGATGTGACAGAGGGAGAGGGGGGCGGGAAACTTGTGGAGCCAGAAATGAGCAGAATGGAAAAGAGCTCAAGAGAACGCCGATGACTGGAAATGAGGAAGGAGGCGGTATAAATAGGACATGCGAGGTAGGGCGTCCCCATCCAAGGAATGTCGGTTCTATAGCTATCGCAATAGAACCGAGGCATTCCTAGGATGGGTCCTATGAAACAACTAGTTGGCCGATAGAAGAGGAATCAACCTCAAAAAACATGGAGCAAACTAGGACGACAAGGAAAAAATCAGGCAAAAAGCGAAGCTAAGGGAGAAATGGGCAAAAGATAATTAGAACAGATCAAGCCCTTGGGGGATAACAACAAACTGTGAATCAAGGCTGCCAGAGTAACAGGGATAATCAGAGCAAAAGGCAGAAAACCTGATATATGGACAGCAAGAGGGCAAAAAGAAGCAAGGCAAATCGAAAGGAGAGAACCAAAGAGCCAAGGCCAAGACCGGTAACGAAAAAGACCAACATGAACAAGGCACTGAAGTACCTAGAGGACAAAGGGGCAGTCAAACCGGGGAAAGATAAAGCAAGCATAGCAGGATTAAAGAAATAGAAGAACACCGACCCAAGGAGCAGAGAGCGAGATTGAGTAGCAGCAAAAGCGACACATCAAGGACCAAAAAAGGGAACAAGATAAAGGATACCAGCAAAGCGGGTCAGACAACAACGACAAAGTAAATGGTGAACAGAACTCTTCCATGCCAAATGCACATATGTAAAGAGCGAACTTACCAACCAAACCATGAAACAAGGAAACCAAACAAATGTGTGCTTCCAAGACTGAAGATCTAAGGTGCAAAGGATACTCCCATAGAGAATGCAAAGATAAAACTGTATAGAATCGCTAAGCAATAATCGAGGAAACAACTGAAGTTATGACAAGCACAAATGGAGGCTCTTACCAACAATGAAACTTTTAGTGCCAAATGCTCACATGCAAAGAGCGACTTACCTGGAGAGAACGCAATGGATCAAAAAGAACCAAGAAGAACAAATGGACACAAAAAAATAGATGGATATGGGTGCAACGGAGACGACATAAGCCATATGGAACAATGATTTTAAAGAAGAGAACAGTGAGGACAAAAGTGGCAATCATGCACAATAGTAATAAAGACGAACAACCAGTCAAGTGAGAACTGCAGATCGAGAAAATAGAAAAGACCAACCATATACGAGGAACAACGGAGGAAGAAGGACCTCAACAAAGGTGACATATCAAGAAGTGATCAAGCGCGAAGAACTAAACTATAAGCGAAAAACAACACGAAGAAAGGGCAAACACGTAAGGGACAAAATAACCATAACATAGACCACAATAGACGTCGAGCAATCCGAATCTGCAACACAGGTGAGAGCATACTAATAATGGAATGCACAAGATCAGAAAATTGATGGAATCTCAGCTTCATCGTAAAACAAAAAACCATCCAAATGAACGAACAAGAGTGCAGAGATGGCCAAGTCTACACAATGAACGTAAGAGCAACGAAAAACACAAACTCATCAACACCCAAATAGACCACAAATCAACAAAAACAGTGAAGCCCAGAAGATGCCCAAAGATGCTGAACTAAAACCCAAGAATGCTGAATTGAAATAATGATAACTGAACATTGAGCAATAAAGCAAATTCATCGACATAAAAACCTGAAAATGGACTAACTATCCGAAAGAAATGCGCAGATATGTAAATGAAACCACATGCATAAAATAATGACGAATGAAAACAGTCCTATAGACACCATGAGATGGAATGATCCAAAAGGGGACCATGTGGAACCATCGAACATGATTGACTATTGACAAAGGATCCTATGTTATCAAAAACACTGAGGCCACATATCCATAAGCCAAAGATGAAAGCGAAGAGCTGATAGACTGGGTGAACTGAAGGAGTCAACCGGAAAAAGAAGTAAGCAATAAACTGAGAAAAAACGAGGCAAATAGATGCAAAGACAGAAAGGGTACGATGTACATGAGTTAGATCAATATCAGCGAAAAACACGATGTGGCCAATAGAGCAATGAAAATGATAGAACTAACGTGACCAAATATCTCAAGTAGAACAATTCTATGAAAGGGCAAAAAGAAACAACATAAAACATCGTAACAAATGAAAGAATAGGAATCAAAAGGAAACAGAATGAGATAACCAAAAACATGATGAACATGCAAGGAACAAGAAAGACAAGGGCATCCACATACATAATGGCCTAAGGAGGGCGAGCACACTCGTAAAGGAGACAACAGAAAGACCATGAGGAATGCAACTGTGAGAAGCAAGGAAGCACGTGAACACCTAAAAGCAAGTTTGCGAGGATGCGAGATGATCATAGCGGCCTATCTAACATGAACGATAAGAACAGAAATTAATGGTTCAACAAATGGGGCAATGTCGGCAAACCGAACACACTGTGGCCCAGAGAGCAATAAAAGAGACCGAATCAACATGATCAAAAAACGCAAAAGAACAATGGCCCCAAAAGGGGAAAAAAGAACAACATGGAACACAGGAACAAACGAACGAATGCACAAGGAACAACCTGGAACATAAGAACTATAAGCCATCAACGGCATTCATGAGAAAAGCTGAGAATATATGACAAAAAAGTGTGCATAGGCTCTCAAACGCAACTATGAGAAATAACTGAGAAGATATGAAAAAGGGGCGAGCGCTGACCTACGCATACAAAGAAACAAAGCTTCAGAATTATCTAGGACCTTAGAGCAACATAAGGAAAAACGAAGCAAAAGAAGTGGATGGAAAAAATGGGATCAAGAATAGAGGTACAGAGCACAACAACTGGAAGATATAGAAGAATGAAAAATAGACGAAGGGCACTTCACAAGATACATGGAATACAAGAACCCACCAAGCAACTGGGCGCACTGACGCAAAAAACGGTTGAAGGGGACAAGACATTTATGATAGAACTAAACACAAAGGAAGAGAAGAGGGGGGTTAGCAAGTGACGGAGAAACCTGATGACAACAGCAAGCCAGATAGAGGGAGGAATCAAGAATAGGGAACAAAGCGAAAGAACATAGTGAAACTCTAAATTGATAATGATGCTCATACACATGCAATGTAAGCCGTAAAAATTAGATGCACAGACTTGAAAATGAACCTGCAAAACATCTAGCGAATCCAATGAGCACTTATGGGATGACTGACGTATATTAAAATAAGCCAAACAACATGTCAACAAACAGCATCAACCCAGAGCAACCCAATGATATGTATGGTTAACAAGTGGCAATGAGCCCTGTTAATGTAAGATCCACACCTTACAACCTCTCCAAAAGGTCCATGCACACACAAAGGTGCCATGCAAAGATAAAAATACCTAGAAAGTCTTACCATCAATGGGAATCTTGCATGTCAAGAAGGAGGCACCTCGGATAAACACAATACCGAGCAAAAAACATCTAGTCAAAGCGTCTCGTGGTGAACAGATGATTTGATGCTAGCACGATCATTCCCTGGAACAACCTGTCTATATAGAGACTAAATAAAAAGAGTCACCAGATAAGAATCCCCTGTCACTACGAACTTGACAAACGAAATATGCAACTCTTATGAGGTGCGCACCAAGGGGCAATGAACTTGGCCGATGTAATGACACGATTCCTTTCCATCACCATGAAAAAAGGGGACATCATAGATGCAATAAAAAGAGATCACATCATGCTAAAAAATACACAATATGCCAAAACCTGGGGAAGGAGGTTGGCCAGGAAGGAAGGCGACTCGTGGATTGTGGCACCCCCAGACAATTGCAGTTAACATTTTTTTTAAAAAGGAAGCAGAATAAAAACATAGACTACAATGGACGACATGCAAAATAACGACCAAGAACTAACTCTAGGGGCATGAAGGAAAGGAAAAAATGGGAACATAGGATGGGCTCTAAGCTAGAGGGAATAGAACAAACGTAAGAAGGGGCAAGGAACGTAACGGACGGATGGATGAAGTGAGCTACCACTTACATGTTCAAATAGAGCCCAACTAATCGTAGATCAACAATGAAAAACTCAAAGCAAATGATCAACAAAAAATAAAGCTAATAAACCACTAAACACACACACACACACAAAGGACTGAAATAAAAGCAAGCTACATAGAAAATCTCAACCCATAACCAAAGCCATCCTATTGAAAATAAAATGCAGTGCAACCTTTGCTAAGTCAAATCATACTATATATCACAACGGTGGTGTAACCACGGAACTGAGAACGGTCACACAACCACAACTGTAGGTATAATGACTACAGCAAGACAAGGAAACGGCGTGGGGTACACTGGAATGGCCTAGGGAGCAACAAGATATAATAAATTCAAATGCCAAGGGTCTAGGAACATTTAATAATTCAGAGGTAAAAAATCCTGAAATAATCCTTTAAGGTTAAAACTGTAGGAACAAGAGTGAGCACCAAAATACCGGGGCTCCCAGCGATGGCATAGGTACCCATCATCGCAGCAGGGACTGGGGCTGCTTCCGGATGCCGCCACGTGGCCCTGACACGCAAGCAGGTGCCTTCCGCAGAAACAGAGGCGGCGAGGGAAGGCGGAGGGCTGTAAGGCGGTTGATCTCAGAGAAGAAAAAAGGGGTAGAAAAAACTGAAGAACACAAGACAGAAGATCGATCTTGGTAGGCTGAGGGAACAGGCCAAAGGGAGACGATCCAAAAGGCATGCTGCTAGGAAAACATGGCAGGGGATGGAAACTGCCCGGGCCAGCAACCACTCAGCCACACAGAATCAACTAACAGCAATCAAATCAAACAGGAATCAGATCAAACCTGGCAACCATCAGAGCAAATCCCAGACGAGTCTTCAGAGTCTTCAAAGGTCGAAAACCTCCAATCGGTCCTGCTAGAAACTTATGGCAGCAAGCCACGAAACTGTCCAAATCGATCCGCAAGTAAATTACGAGAAAACGCATTTCATGGCCTCCATGCCAAACATCCAGCAAGCCATCAAGAGGCATATGACAAATCGCTATTCATAGATCGAAGTGTCCAACCAATCAACGGAGCACAAGCTGCAGGTTCTTGGCGAGCGATGATTGATAATCCATAGAGAACCACCTAAGAACAGGGGCAAAGATAACATAAATCCAATCAGATGGCAAGAAGAAGAAGGAACGAATCTGGGGCTGGATCCAAAAATTTAATAGAAGAAAGAAACAAAAGGGGCCTGGTAGGATAGTAGGAAGAAGGTGAGGAGAAACTTGTGGAGCCAGAAATGAGCAGAATGGAAAAGAGCTCAAGAGAACGCCGATGACTGGAAATGAGGAAGGAGGCGGTATAAATAGGACATGCGAGGTAGGGCGTCCCCATCCAAGGAATGTCGGTTCTATAGCTATCGCAATAGAACCGAGGCATTATAATATAAATGATAGACCATCATCTGCGCCAAAGAAAATGATGTTCCCCTTTTCTTCAATTTCAAGACAAGATATGGCAGCATCATGTTCCATAAACTCCATACATTTTCCTGCATCTAGTAAGAATATTAAAGAATTAATATAACTAGACCTCACAAGAAGATATCCAATTGCACACAGTGCAAACACGAAGTCGCTCTATGACTATTCCAGTTAGGTTTTTGTTCAACATCCCAGTTCTTACAAAAGTTATTAAAAGGGGCCAAGGACAAGTGTCTATATATTTTTAGGACCGACTTTCATGTTTCATTAGAACTGATCGACCTTTGTCTAGTAATTATTCTAGCAATGCAATGCAAGTTTTCATTCTCTTCAATCTATGCATGAATATAATAGCTTAATAAATGTTGGATTTCCTTCAAAATGGTTTAGTTAGCCTATTCAACACTACATTATAACACATAAAATAGCAGGAGACTAGCAGCACAAGCACATCTGCTCTGCAATTAACATGGAGCTTAAAACTTATGCTATTCCACAAGGAAAGACAAAATAAATACTGCATGTTCATTACAGTCTCATCCTTAGCCTGTAGTGGTGAATATGGAGTATCATTCCAGTGTTTCAATCATAGTATCTCCATGAACCTTAGATTATAAAAGCTGCACTTCCTCAGAACTCTAGTCTAACATATGTATAAGCTGAGCATTTCAAAAGGTCTTCAAACGAGAGATTATACTTGTCCTAGTATACTTCCAGCCAAACCTCTGCAATTTAACATTGTTTCCAGTTGGTATTGCCTTCAATAGGCTGCAACTATCTTCCTAATACCTAAATGTCTGCTGAGCAGAGACTCCTAAGTCAGCATATATGTCGATCCTCTCAGACCTTAAGCTGTTCCAAAATGGTCTCCTCTTTTCAGTACATAGTTTGCCAATCTTTCAGCTACTTTTGTTTGAATGCATGTGTCGAAGACAACTGGCCTATGTCATGAACCTATGCGAAAACAAGGAAAATACGTAGAAAATATGCAAGAAATACAGAAGAAATATGCCAAGATCGGCAAAGAATCTGATATATGAACAGGAATCAAGAGTACAATGGCCCGAAGGCAAGCAGGAACATGAGACAGATGCCTAGAAGGCTCAAGACTGGTGTTGAACCGGAATGGTTCGACAAGAAGGAGGTGTCTCCTTATATATCTAGGCCAATGGTCAGGATCGCGCCACTCTAATGGATGAGATCTCGCCAAGTGTCGCACATACATTTAGGGTCTAGAATATTCTAGAACCTCGTGGAGATAGTCCTACATATGAGGGAGACATGAGATATTGGTAGCGCACTTGGCAAAGGTGTGTGACTCGCAACTGGAAGGTTGCGAGTTCAAACCTTGTCTTGTGCAACTACCCTTTTGCATCCGTGTGACGACCATCTTTTATACATATGAGTATAATATTCGTATGATACGAATGTCCGTATGGTCGTTACACCATCCCCCTCCTACAGCGGCGATGAGTCCTCGAAGCTGGAGCTGGAGTACTCAAACTTGGCTTATCCGGGTAACGTCGGTGAAACTCTGCAATCTTATCAGGAGCATTACTCAGATTCTCGGCAGGCTCCCAGGTTCTATCACTTGGCGAGTAATCTTTCCAATCGACAAAGTAATGCAATCCTCGACGAAGAAACTAGAGTTTAGAATCTCTCGAACCTCGAACTCCTCATGATCATCAATTTCTACTGGTGGTGGCGGCAGAGGAACGCGATCTGGAAAAGTATTGACTGTATAGGGCTCCAATAGAGAAACATGAAATACTGGATGAAGCCGAACAACTGGAGGGAGCTCGAGCCGGAATGCCACATTGCTGATCTGAGCCGTGAGCCGGTAAGGACCAAGGCGACGATAGTCAAGTTTATTGTAGGGACGTAAGGTAGGGAGGTCCCTATGAAGAAGCCAGACAAGGTCACCAACGCGAAATTTAGGAGCTTCCTGCCGATACAAATTAACATAATGCCGACAGCATTCCTGTGCTCAGTGAAGATGATGCTGAAGATCTGATTGAAGAGCCCGGTACTAGGATTGACCGTGTCACCGCCAGCGACGCTAAGGGACCAACGAGGATGCTGACCAGAGTTTAGAAAGAACGGAGTTTGGCCAGTGGAAGCATGTACTGAGTTATTATAGGCAGACTCAGCTAGTGGAAGATAATCAACTAATCATCCTGTTGATAACTGATAAAGCACCTTAAATATTGCCCTAAAGTCTGATTAGTGCGCTTCGCCTGCCCATTACTTTCTGGATGATGACCAGATGTCAGTGAGCGGTCGATATACAATAACTCCAAAAGCCACTTCCAAAAACCTGCGACTTCACGAAGAAGAAGATCCGCTGTGCCCTCACTGGTGATGGTGACGTTGCAGGGAATAAAATGAGCCATCTTAGAGAAACGATCAACAACAACCATGATGGCATCATAACCCTAAGAGACTGGCAACTCCAGAATAAAGTCTATAGAAATGCTCTTCCAAGGTCCATTTGGTACCAGCAGTGGCTGAAGAAGGCCATGAGGAAGATGCCTTGGAACCTTCGCTCGACAACATTTATCACAGGATCGAATAAAAGCTTCGACAGAGCGATGAAGCCCAGGCTACCAATACTCTCGACTAATAAGTTCAAGAGTCTTGGCTACTCCAAAGTGACCGGCCATAGGTGAATCATGGCAAGCCTTGAGAACTCGAAGCCTAGAAGCACCATTTGGCATATACAGAAGCCCATCTTGGAACATGAGTCCATCTCGAACCTCAAAACGAACATAGTCTGATCGCATTTGCTGAGAAGTTGATGCAGATCCAAGGTGTGAGAATATATCGTGAGCCAATGGATTGGAAGGCAGAGATGCTCGAACAGACTCCAACAAGGCCGTATCATGAGGCCTCTCGAACAAAGTAAGGGCCATATGAGAATAACCTGTGATTGCTGGTCAAATGCAGGATCACCCAGCTTGGGCTCAAGGTAGGGGCGTCGAGACAAGGCATCAGGCTTCCCTTGGAGGGATCCAGGACGGTACTTGATCACGAAATCAATTCGGGATAATACTTGAGTATGCCACCGGGCCTGGCGATGGCTGAGCACTCGAGCAGACTGAAAATATTCTAGATTTCGATGATCTGTGTAGACTGTGGCCTTATAAGGAGACCCCTCCAAAAAACGTCTCCACTCCTCGAAAAAATACACTATCACCAACAACTCCTTGTCATAAATGGGATAGTTGATTTCAGCAGCCTGAAACCTCCATGAGTGATAGGCGATCGGATGCAATTCATAGTCATCCCCCTCCTGTGACAGGATCCCCGGGGGATGCACTTATACATAAGGGGGGTATGGCATCTGCGTTCGGAGGGTAGCAAAAAACCCCCCTTGTATACGCAATTTTAAAAGGCAATTTGACCCCTCTGTGTATAGATATTGCTCCAAATCAGTGCCTAAAAACACCCCTGACCCCTTATACGCTGATCAAAGGTGAATCCCCCGGGACAGGATCCCACCAAGCGCAAAATCAGAAGCATCTGCTTCGACAACATATGGGCACAAAGGATCTACATGAGCAAGAACTGACGCCGTGGTGAAAGCATGGTTCAGGGTAACGAAAGCAGATTCTGCTTCCACAGTCCATTCAAATGGCACGTCCTTAACCGTGAAGCGTGTCAAGGGAAGAGCAATCTCCGAATAATCCCGAATGAAATGCCGATAGAAATTGGCAAACCCGAGAAAACACTGAACATCTCGAATGGATGAAGATGTTTGCTACTCCAAAACAGTGCTGACCTTTTCGGGTCCATAGAGACTCCATATGGAGTGATGCGATAGCCAAGGGACTCCACATTATCTTGCTCGAACTGACACTTCTCAAAATCCATGCTCACGAAGCTTCTGAAGGACCTGTCGAACATGCCTCTCATGTTTTTCGAGAGTCTTAGAATAAATAAGAATATCATCCAAATAGATGATAGCAAAAGTGTCTAAGAACTCTCGAAAAACATCATTGGCCATATCCTGGAATACTGCCGTAGCATTGGTAAGTGCAAACGGCATAACTATGTACTCAAAATGGCCATACCGATTACGAAAAGCTGTTTTCCACTCATCACCCTCCTTTGGAGTCGCTCCAATAACTCTGGGATCAGAGGAAGCGGATACCGATTCGGCACTGTGATTTTATTCAGGCCGCAATAATCAACAACCGGACGCAGTGAAACATCCTTCTTTTTTACGAAGAAGATAGGCGCTCCAGCAGGGACTGAGAATGTCGAATAAAGCCAGTGGCTAGATTCTCTTCAATATAATCCCGCAAAACCTTTAACTCAGGGGGAGATAGATCATATATCGGACCATATGGCGGCGGCGTCCTCGACTGCAAATCAATAGGACAATCATATGGACGATGCTGTGGGAGTTTGCTGGCCTTGACTATCCAACCTCTCATTACAATGATATAGGGATGAAGAATGCCTTGTTGACCTTATCCGATGGAATAAACATGTCAAGAAGTGTGAAAGGAGCCTGAGAAGAGGCGGCCAGCCGACGAGAGACTCCTACTACTCGGACCGGCCCATGAAGTTTTCTGACTGATTTGGGCGCTTCACAGGGCATCCACGAGCCAGCTCCTCCACAGTAGAGGCAAAGATTAGCCTCTCTCCGATGCTGCTTCTTGGCGGCAGATAAAGGCCCTCGAATTGCCCGATCAATCTGCATAGGCTCAGGTCCGGTGCTAGATTCTTTCATTGGTTCCAAATCAACAAATTCTGCTACAGATATAGCTTGAATATTTATCCGGCTTAATGCATCTGTAACCTGGTTCTCCTTCCCAGGCTTATACTCAAGCTGCATTCCTTCAAAGTCCTTTATAGTGTCAATGAGCTTTAATTGCCGCGCATTGATAATATCCTGTGTTTGTACATGTTTCAAGCTTTGCTGATCAAAACGAGCCACGAACTTAGATCCCATAAAATAATGCCTCCACTTCTTGAGTGCATGAATCAAGGCAATCAATTCCTTTTCATAGGTACTATACTTTTGCTCCAAGGGTTTGAGCATTCGGCTGACATAAGCTAATGGATGTCCATCTTGTATAAGTACTGCACCAATAGCATTTCCACTTACGTCAGAACAGACTGAAAAAGGCTTATTCCAGTCAGGCAATGCCAGTTGCCATATTCTCCTTCAGAGTTCGGAAAGCTTCCTCGGCTTCCGGATTCCAGATAAAGGTGTATCCTTTTTTACAACTTACTAAGAGGAAGAGCTACTTTTGCAAAATTCTTCACAAATCTTCGATAATAACTGCATAACTGCACAAAGGAACGTAAATCCTTGATGTTTTCAGGTCGAGGCCAATCAATGATAACCCTAATCTTTTCGGGATCCATCCGTATGCCTTCTTTGGATATAATATGGCCCAAGTATCCAACTTCTTGCATAAAGAACCTGCTTTTGGACTCATTAACAAACAGCTTATTCTGCCTCAGAAGGTCAAAAACCTGTTAAAGATGTTGTTTGTGCTCCTCAATAGTTCTACTATATATAAGTATATCGTCAAAGAAGACTACAACACTTTTCCCTAATACAGGCGCTAGGACTCTCCCCATGAGTCGACAGAAGGTTGCCAAAGCATTGGTCAGACCAAAAGGCATTACATGAAACTCGTAGTGACCAAAAGTTGTTCTGAATACTGTCTTACCAATGTCTTTTTCCTTAATCCAGATTTGGTAATAGCTACAGTCACTTGTGTGATTGGGAAGACCTGAGTTTTTCTGCCAAGGCTTGAAACAAAAAAGCGGTTTCATCTTCCATCATAGGTAGGTTCTACTAGCTACTTAGCTTTTGTCACTATAGCATATACATGGCGGTTAATGAAAACCACATACTGCTCTCTGCAGAATCTTGCATTCCTACATCTTCAGAAGTTAGCACTAACTACAAATTCCATGCGAATTTACTGGAAGACTCCCATTATGCTCTTGCAGAGTTATCTTAATCAACTTCTTGCACATTTAATCGGCCATGGCTGTAATATGCATCAAGTGCTTTGGCATGGATCAGAGCTGCAGTCATGCTAAGACTCTTGCCATAAATGATTCATTATGATAAGATCTTAGAGCTTAGAGACTCTTGTCAAGTGGAAACCGAGCATGTTCAACTTCTTTTCCTTGTAAGCTTAATGGCATGTCCCCAAATGCGGTCACCTTTATTTATCCTAGTAGTCTCACAGCGAGAGATAAAGTTAAGCAAATACAAATCCAGCTTACAAGACATGTGATAAATATGGCTCAGTTAAAGAAGCACATGAATTAGTTATTAATGAAGTAGGAATTTTTGAAAGACTTCCCTTTAGATCTTTGCTATGAAGAAAGCCCCGTTGAAGGGCTTTTGTAGTATAAGGAAGCTTTAAAATTTAGAATTTCTAAGCCTAATACCAGCCTTAGAAGGAACATAGATAAAAAAAACGTACCCTAATTCTAAGCCTAATACCAGCCTTAGAAGGAACATAGATAAAAAAAAACGTACCCTAATTGAAGCAAAAGAGTCTGTATATTGTAGATAGTTCAATCATTCATGTTGAGATTTTTATGCAGCTCTGAAATTTCGCTTTCTCTTTCTGCAGAGCACTTAGGAGGTAAATTTGTTTTTTTATCTATATGCTTCATTTTTGAGCATGTGCATGAGGCCTCCATTGCTAGGCTAGATGTCCAAGAAAATTGCAGTCGGACATTTGTATAGATGTCCAAGAAGCCCAGCACATTGGAGACAAATGTGAATAGTAATAAGCTAGTTGAAGTATATCTTACCATGACCCAGCCCCATGTGTGTACATATGATGGTACATGGGTTGCATAAGCAACCACATCTGCCCCATGTGCCCCATGTTTGTTCTATTAAACCCAACTGTAAATTTAATTTCAGTTCATCCATTACTCATTACATGCACACCACCTCCAACTTCTGTGGTATCAAAGGCCATGTTAGAATATGAAAGCTTCCTTCTTTCTGCCTGACGGAAAAATACAAGATGAGGAATTGATTGTTATGGTTAAACTGTGGTTGAAACTAGGCTTTGTGTCGACACATTTGTATTCAGGCAGACTTTCCTTACCTTCCATAAATCCGTTAGTTGTTCCATCCCTATTACATCTTAACATTTCAATTAGAATCTAAGTCAGATTCCAATTCTGGATCTAGGCAACCATTCATTTGCTGGTATTGTGGTAAAGAGGTCCAGACTACAAAATCATGACTGCTCATGTCTCTCTGTTGATTTGGAAAAGGCAGAATTGTAGTTCCTCAATATGCTGCAGAGAATTTACAGTAGAAGGCTTGGCTTGTAGAGGTCCAAGCATTCGGCGGACCAAAATTCATGGTTTACAGAATATTCGTCCATATGACAAGACAGTAGTCAAGATGGCAGATGGAAACTTAGCTAAATTTATTCTCTTTTTCTACCACAAATTGTTTTACTCTTAGAGATTATAGGAATTGCAGCTGTTGCTGGGTCATGGTATTCTTTTTGGCTGCGCCTATGCGGGATAAATAAATACACATTAACATGACCTTCTTACTCTTAGAATCAAGAGTACCTGGCAAGTTCAGTTTTCGAGCGCTGCTTCTTCATTTGCCTGGTATGTCTTGATAGGACTAATTCAATGCATGTTGTGAACTATGGTTGCTCAACAATTTGTCAAATCCTGGCTGGTTGCGCTTGGATCCCTAGCTTCATCGAACGGTAAGTCTTTTGCTTTCTTAATATATTACTTTTATGGGCTGTAGAATGCACAATGTGAAATTATTTGCCAATGTCAAAAGCAACTCAAAGACCAGGAAGGAGATACTACGCATGCCGAGATTGTGAAAATATTTATTCGGCTACTGCAAGTCGAAGCTTATCATTTATCATTTATATGCACATGGAAGCTTATCTTTTCTTTTCATCAGTTGCTTTTCCATATAGGCCCACATTTGGATAGTTGTCTTAAAAGTATGAAAATGGATGTGTAAACTTCCCTATGTGACAGAATGCCAGGAGGAGCAGCCTGAATAATACATCTACCTGCCCCATTATGCCCAGGCTGCACGTTAGTCTCATGCATAATTTACAAGCAATAAATACGTATTTGCAGTATATATTTACTTCTCATTGCAGTTTATTTGCAGTGAATATTTGATAGAGGAACAATAATTGCATCTGGCATTTGATAGACGAAACGAATAGAAACGAATTTCCAGTCCTCCTCGCGTCTTTTAACCTCAAAATTTGTTCTGATATTCTCCAGAATTTACATGATCTGTTTGTCCTAGAATTTAAAGTTCATAGTAGATGTGAATTATATTCCTTGGAAAACACATTGCAATGGAGATATTTACTGGCATTTCCCTGGCAGCATGCTTGGTGTTTAGGATGATTTATACCTAGCAAATTCAAGTCTCACAAGGTGTTTCTGTTATAATACTTGAAGAAGCTGCTGGACTAGACCTGCTGTGAAGCGAAACCTCTTCACCTACGCGAAATTTCAAAAAAAAAAAAAAAAAAAAAAAAAAGCAAAAAACACACCAAAAGGCTTTAGCAAGGTCAAAAGAATGTCAAATTAATTTGGTGCTACTAAGCTGTGGTATTTAGGAGGATGCATTTATAGTGACAATGAAAATCAATGCGGCGTATATAACTTTATAGCTCAAAACTTTAAGAAATAAGAGGGGATCGAGGTTTGTTTCATAGTTCTCCTTTGTATGAGGAATAATTACTTCTTGGTCTTGCTTAGCATTGATAATTGTAGGTGCTTTAGTCCTTTCAAGAAAAATAATATAAAATATCTACAAGTGGCCAATGGAAGTTTAGTCGTAAGTAATGCTTTTACCTATTTTTTGCATTTTTTATATAATTTCTAGAGAGAAATTATAGAAGAAATTTGTACATGGCTAAATATAGGAAAACAAATCCTGGGCTTCATCATGTAATTTAGGTGAATAATATTTGTAATAGATGATGTCTCTCTCCAATCTAAGACGATTATATAGTGCAACCATCTATCCATAATAATGACCAATTTGTTTGCATGACCCATTATGATTTTAGATTTCTTATGCCGTTAAGTCCATATGTATATAATATAATTTACTGCCAAATGGTATAAACGAGATGATACAAAAATTATATGAAGTCAGGCTAACTATCGTGTTTTCATCATGCGAATAATAAATGTTATCTAGTACACCATTTCTTTGAAGCCCTCATGATAGATGTTTGTACAGTTTGACAGCAATCTTATTCCTGTCATGGTTTTTTCCCCAAAAACCCTTCGGGGCAGGGATTTTTTAACCTGGACAGTAATACGCTTGTTGCGCCTCCTTTTTGGGTCCCATAGGCCGATTGGTCTTCGTGGACGATAGAAACTCTATTCTATTATATTCTATTCTATGTAACAAACCAAGGCACACATATCAATAGTGTTTACAAATTTGCAAACTAAACGAGAAAAGAAATTTGCTTCATCCAAAAGCACTTAATAATATTTCTTAACTTGAATGTTGAGATTTCAATGAAAATCATTGCATATGCAAACATTTAAAAGGAATAAACTATAAGGGGAGAGAAATTTGCTTCATCCAAAAGCATTTAATAGTATTGCTTGACTTGAATGTTGAAATTTCAATAGAAATTATTACATTATGCAAACATTTAGAAGCCAAGTCTTGCCTTTGACAAGATGATTGAAAGCCAATGCAATATGCTATAAAATGCATGATATATGCAAATGTCAGCTTGGTGGAGGTTTTGCGCGGCTGTACAACACCTGTCCTGGAGCAGCCGAATACCTCAGTCTGAGCCGAACACTTGTTGCGAACGGTGAGCACTGCTGGGGGATTTGTTCCCAGATGGGGAAGGCTAAAAAGCTGGGGTCTCCAAGCAAGAGTGAATTGGATTGTGATGGAGATTCGCTTCTGGCCTTGATGCATGAAATGAAAAACGAAATTGGTGAACTGAGGAAATTGATGCAAGTGGTGGTGGCTCAAAACAGGCTTCTGAATGCTCAAAATGCTGAATTAAAGGAAGCTCTCCAACAAAAGGAGGCCAAGGTTCCTGACATAGCTGGATTACCTTGGCTGTGGCAGAAGCTACGAAAAATCAACTAGACAAACATGAGGAGCATATTGCAGCTAAATCAAAGGAACAAGAATCCAGAGCCACAAATTTGAAAGAGGAGAATGAAGACATCAACCAAGTGGTATGCTATTTCTTCAAGGAAACTATGCACCTGCAGGATCCGGGAATACTGCACTCTAGAAACTTGGTAAACCAGGTAATTTTTCCAGACCCATCCTAGTCAAGTTTAGGGACAAGAAAGCTAGAGACATGGTGCTCTATAACCGTGCTGCCTTGAAAGGGCTGGACCTCGATCTCATTCCAACACAATTGGAAATAAGGAAGAAGGAATTAGCCAAGATTAAAGCTGCTAGAGATGAAGGACTGGTTGCCTTCTTGGACCGTGCAGGTAAAGCAATTGTCACTAAGAGAAGGAGAGAATAGGGATTTGAGACCCTAAGGGTTATTGCATGGAATGTACATGGTTTAAAGTAAGCTAAAATACAAGCCTGTGAAAGTATTTGGAAGAATGCTGATTTAGTTTTATTCACTGAAACTTGACTCTGTTTGAAATTTCAAGGAAATTGGCATGGTGAGAGGTTTCGGAGGGATAGGAGTTTATGTAAGAGAAGAGTTAGCAGATACTGTAACGGTTGAAGGTAAGCATGTTAACGGGCATCATATGTGGCTCAGAATTAGAGATGGATTGCAAGCAGTATATCTGGCGATTTGTAATTATGCTCCATTAACAATGTCAATATACAACCAACCAGGATTTTTTAAGGACAGGCCCTTGCACGATTTGTGTCAATAGACTATGGAGCTTTTGGACAAGGGAGAAGTAATCATCATAGGTGACTTCAATGCTTGAACTGGAAATTTGCAAGCGGCTCCATATGAGGTAGATAATATTTGTTTGCTGAAAAAGACTCAAAATGTTGATTTTAACAGCCGTGTAAAGAATGATATGGGTGAATTCTTATGGGAATTCGGAAGCACCAGCCGCTTGAAGATACTAAATAGTATTTCAAAGTTCCCCGACTCCACAGGTTTTACTTGCTTCTTCCATAATGGGCAAAGTACAGTTGATTATTTGCTATCTCATGGCATGTCGGATGTAGTGCGCAACTTCAAAATCTTGATAAAGTTATTGAGTCAGATCATACACCGTTATGGTTTGAGCTTCAGATACAACCTTTAAGAAGTGAAAAGCCATTATTCATTCCATCATTTAGACTTGATCCGAGGAAGAAGGAGGATTATGCTAAACATATTTCTGAAGCGTTATGTTCCTGGGTTTGGACATGTGATTTGGAGAAGGATGCTCATTCTTTGAATAAGACTGTTTTGACAGCTGCCAACGCCACGTTTGGTGTAACTAAAAAACATAGATATGGGCCATGCAATTCTTGGTAGGATCAAGAATGCTCTGACACACGCGCTAAGCATGGGAAGGGTTGTTATCCAAAGCCATGATGGTATAAAACCTTGTTAAGGAAGAAGAAAAGGTTGTACCAAAGAAATAGACAAAGTGAGTTGATTGGCCAGTATAGAAAGCAGCCCAAGGTCTTTTGGTTGCAGCTGTTAAATAAACCTGCGCATGCTAATTTAGACATGCAAGAATTGTTGGGCAAATGTACTTTGTGGATGGTGCTGCTAAGATGCAAATAATAGAGGTGGAAGAGGATATATTTAGCATATCGGAGGTGCAAAAGCAACTGAGCTTGATGGCGAATGGAAAAGCTAAGGATCTAATAGGGATCTCGATGGAATTATTAAAATGGGGCGGGAAAGGATTGGCTGATGTAGTGACCAAAATGCTGAACCAAGCTGTCAAGACGGGTTTGCTGCATGATTGGAATAAATGCCTAATTGTTCCAATACACAAATCAGGGAGTAAACGAGATGTGAGAAACTATCGGACAATCATGATTGAAAGTGTGTTCGCTAAGCTGCTTGGTAGCCTGTTAGAACACAAACTTAGTTCATAGGCAGATGCAAAGAAGAAAAGGGCAAAAGGGCAAGCAGGTTTTCGGAAACATCACAATACACTGGATCACATCTTGACTCTTAGTTCAGCAATTGTGAGAGCAAAGGTGCCGAGGAAATCCTTATATGTGGCTTTCATTAATTTTACCAAGGCTTTTGACACAGTGCCGAGGGATAAACTGGGTGTAAGACTTGAGAAACTTGGAGTCCCATTATCACTTAGAGGTGCGATCTCCAAGCTTTATGAGGAAGTGATTGCTCAATTGGCGGTGGATATACCTGATGTAATCATGAGCACAATTGGTGTAAAGCAAAGGTGTCCGCTCTCTCCGACTTTGTTCGGCTTGTTCATTGATGAATTGGAGCAATGGTTACGGGATCGAGGGCATGCAGGTACTAAAATAGATCTTGTTGTTCTCCAATTATATTATATGCAGATGACGTGGTCATATTAGCAGAAGAGGTGGAAGGATTACAGAGACATCTGGATAGTTTGGCCGAATTTTGTGACGAACGAGATATGGCTATAAATTTATCTAAATCTAAAATCATGGTTTTTGATACAATTCAAAGGTCTGTGTTCCAGTATACGGGTTTGCAACTTGAAACAGTAGAAAGTTACAAATACTTAGAACTTGTGTTCAGCTCAAATTACAGTTGGAAAGAATGCATTAAACAAAGGGTGGCAGCAGGTAAGAGGGCCTTGTATGGAATGGTATATGTCTGCAATAAGGTGGATTTAAGCAGCTGGTCCATGCGCAAAATGCTATTTAAGTGTTTGGTGCAAACAGTGTTGCTCTATGGTGTACAAATTTGGGGACCATCCACATCTGCTCGCTTGTGGGCAAAAGTGGAAAGCGTCATAAAAAACTTTCTGCAAAAGGAATTAGCCATGAGGCATCAAGTGCCATACTCAGATCATGTTGGCTGAGTTTGGTATATTGCCATTAGAAGCCGAAGGACTATGTCTAGCACTGAATTATGTAAAGAGGTTGAGAAGTCTTGATAGTACAAGAATACCATGTATTGTGGCTGAAGAATCTAAGCTTAAGGGATGGTATAGAGATCTGATGGAATGGTGTCAGAGATGAAACATTAGAGAACAAGATTGGCCAGATACAGATGTTGGCATTCGCGAACTAGTCCAAACAAAAGTTGTGGATCAGATGTGGCGGAAACAAGGGACAAGGTTTACATTTTACAAGAACGAAGTTAATCCCATGTTAGTCTACTCTGATCAGGATTATATTAGATCCCATATTTCCAAAAGGGCGAGAAGAGTTATAGCAAAATAGAGAACTAGCTCTCACAATTTGAAGATTGAAACTGGATGTTGGCATAATATTTCCAGGGAAGATCGATTGTGCACACTATGCAACTCAGGTGAGGTTGAGGATGAATCTCATGTTTTTCGTATCTGTAGCTACTATCAAGGAATTCGGGAGAAACACCATATTGACAAAACAAACTTTTTTTTCGCTTATGCAAATTGATCCTAACAGATTAGGGGATTTCTTAGTGGAAGTTGATAATCATAGACACCTTCTATTGGAAGTAAAATGAATCATTGTGTTTGCTGCTTCATGGCCCATTAGGGTCTCAAGAAGCATGATTAATAAATTTATTTATTTATTTATTTTTACTACGGATATAATTGAGTTTGAATCATGTACTACTGATGTAGGTGATTTTGAAGGATGCTTGGAACATGCTATAGATTATGAGGGAAACCTCTAAGATGTGATGGAAACGCTTTTCAATGTATGTGTTGGAATAGAAAATACAAAACTGGTGCTTCCACATAAGTTGGAAACACATTAAGGATGGAAAAACTAATCATTTTCCAAGACAAAAAACTAATCATTTTCCAAGAAAAAATTCCTTCGCACGAACTATAAGCAAACAACAAATAATGTTGCTTGCAACAACAATAGCCTATTGCTTTCTTCGCTGGGGCATGTTCTTTTATCCAGCCATTATTTTTCTCCTTAAGCTCTATTGGTTCAGTTTTGTTTAATGTTGAAACTCAATCTGATGCCCAAGCTTTGAAATTATGATTGTTAAACAAAAGTCAGCTGTTGGTTTGTTTTAATGTTGAAACTCAATCTGATGTCCAAGCTTTGAAATTATGATTGTTAAACAAAAGCTATTTCATATCTTTAAGAGCAGATATTTTTCAAATTATTTGGTTATACAACAAAAGTACTAATTTGGCAGTGTACACCATCGAACTCCTCAAAGACCATAATGTTGGTTGCATCGAAGCTTTTCACGTCTTCCAGTGGAACAACATCCATGTGCTAACTGCATACTCAATATGCCCGGGGGGTTCACCTAGATTATGGGGTATGAAACATGTGAGTGCACCAAATGGGTTTTTTTATTGCCTCTCTGGTACCGTATACGTAAGAAAAATATAAGGTTTTTATAGTTTGAATGCCGTATGGATACCAGAGGGAGTGTGGTTGCGCCAGTGTTCAATTCGTATTCATACTGTAAGGGTCTGTCATTTTTTGTGAGCTTATACTGTTGGGGATTCTGTGATAATATGGTATGACTATGATAATATATATTATAACAGGGATATCATATATGTATGGAAGGGGTTGTCAAGTAAAAGTGTTTTGGGAAAGTAATTATATGATATGGGGTGCATTCTTTTACAAATAAGATAGTCGTATACAAAGGGTTTTTCATATGGAACTGTCGTATACAATGGGAGGAACGCACATGGCATATATACCTATAATAGAGGTGAATCCCCCGGGTCAATATGGCATTGCACCATATGGCATTGCATCTAGAAAACTTCTGAGCATATAAGCAATTCCAAAGTTCGACAAGTTTGCCACCACAATAAAATAGAGAGCCCCGTGAATCCAAATGCGGAATAAACTTGATAGTGTCCTGCTGATTGGATAAAACCCCACTATGCCAGGAATACACAATGCAAATGACCAAATTCAGGAGAAATGGTAATATAGACCTAGTAGTAGTGATGCTTATGACGACTAAATTCAGGAAAAATGGTAATATAAACCTAATAGTAGTGACGCATTAGATAGATACGAACAGTCTAGATGACAAGGTGTAGAACCTACATTAAAAGATGTTGATTTCTTACCCGATGATGAATCTAATGAAGCAGACCTGATGTTGAAGCTGATAAAGGAAGGAAGGAAGGAAGGAAGGAAGGAAGTTTATTTTAACGTCCACAGTGTGACACTCCCTGAATATATACGACCCCCGGCCGTATACATACGGGGACTTTTCCCTCCCACGGCGACCATCTCGCCATGAGCAGGGCCCTCCGTCTGACCCAGGCCATCTACGTAGAGATGCTCGAGTGAAGGGCACGGAGGTGTCATTCGGCCCACGCCTTCGATGGGCTCCTACATCGCGGAAGCATGAATACAAGGGTTAGCACACAACATAAATCATATATAAATAACCACCACGAAGGGTGGCGCATCCATCCAAATACCAACGGCAAAGAATATGCATCTAAAACTAAGAAAACACCCCAAACCTCAGGTTCTACCCGGCTCGGACTCGGTGAGGATCGACCGATTTGGGCCTCAAGAGATCGGCAGACCGGAGTCTTGGCATGGCGTTGGCTGGCATAGAACATCGGCTAGGGTTGTCCACTCCATCCGCCCCCCACGTAACATGCACTTTGCGATGAGTCGATTCCACGCTGATGGCTTCGCTATAGCCTTCAGGAGACCTTGAGACTCAAGGTATCACCCTTTTGAGCCTACTCCGGGGTTCATGGCGCCCGACGAGGGACGAGGCAGGGGGGAAGCGTCCCCTTCCAGGATCACAAAGTGGTTCCATGGGTGAGCTAGAGAATGCCGCATCGGCGACCCCCGCATCCGCACTCCAACTTACTCACCCTAAATCTACTCAAAGTGCAAGATGCTCCATACGGATCACACCTCTACACCCGGGGAGTGTCGGACCCATACAGGCCCCCTCGTGGCCCGGCTATCGTGCCTAGCCCAGCGTAGGAGTCTCATGAGCCTTTTATGTTCGTGCAAGACCCCACCCCCACTTCACCACTGCGTCCCTTCTCTGGTGCTAAGCCAGACCATAGCGTCTACGACCCGGTGGTCTCTTGCACACAAGCCGCATCTAATGGGAATATTACAGGGCTCTATCTAGGAGCATACTATCATAGATGAGCTCAGAGGTCTCTACCCCCCCTCTTTAAATCCCTGTTTAATGGAAGCTACCGAAATACTCCATAGATATATCAACCAGTTCGTAACAGAGCACCATTCATAATTGAAATGTAGTCCTACTTACCAGAGAAGGGTTAATCTCAACAAAGGCAATCAGAAAAGAGTACTGAAGTACTACCCTACAATTCACAAGCTAAACTACTACTAACCCGTGTTTCGGCTGGAACCGTTATCGTGGGGTGCTTCCATAGTGTTGTAAGTAGGGTGGCAGCAACAACTAGTGGTTGTTCAGTGATTTTGGTGAAGTCAGCAACAGTTCTTGGGCGCTCAACTGCTCCTTGGGCGCTCAACTGGTTCGATTCTGGCTGATATGGGGGTGGTGATCCACCTTATTGGATCCAATTAGTAATCACCATGCTGGCCAATCGAGTTTGGCCAGGTGGCGCCTTCTTAAACCATAATTGGCTTAATTATCCTTCTTAATTATTAATTTCCTTAATCATAGGTTATTATCCTTAATGATTTAATTAACATAGCTAATTAAATCCCTTTTAGGTCAACCCCCTAGGTTACCATACCCCATGGTGGCGTATCTATACTGGGTGACGTGTCAATGTATTTATACATATACCGTATAAATACTTGGAACGTCACATTCTCCCCTCCTTAAAATTAATGCTGTCCTCAGCATTAGGTTAGATACACTTATAGGATATGACATTATGAAGGAAGGTAATCCCTTATTTCCGAAGGTAATATATATTAAAAACTTTAAAGTTGAAAACAGTTTAAGCACCAAGGTGCATTTCACGTGATTATCATAATCAAAAAGTTCAAGGACCTAAGTCCAATACTAACATGAGAGTAACAACAAGACAAGGTGTGTAGACAAAATAAAACTGAAGAAATCGGGCCATCAGCAACCCTCTAACATGGGCAGGTCACGTACTGCTCACTGGCCTGCACATGTCAGTCTATCAGTATATATAATTAGATTGTGGTTGAAGGGACCACCCCCTTAAAATAAATAAAAGGAAACTCTATCTACCAGGGAACCTATCATGTCTATGGTCTGCACTTCACTGCAGCATAGGGAATGGTCAAGTTCCCATTATAGCCGAGATGAACGTGGCCTATTACTATATGCTTTTGAAGCAAGTCGTGGTCAGATCAACATTACCAGTACACCACGTCCTAGAGAACACAAGGTGATCTCATCATCGGTAACTATTATTATTTACGATGCATCTAACCCTCTAGAGCGCTACTCTTGGCAATCAAGCTTCCAAGCTTACCGCCGGCTGCGGGGTTGATAGCATCGTTGATGGTGCGGCCCTAAGATTCCCGCATGAAGTCCGGATAGTGCTTCTCAAGGTCTATCTTCATCACCCACGTAGCATCCTCAACTGGTAAGTGCTTCCACTTAACCAAGTATTGCAACATTTGAGTCCTTCTGGTTTGTTTATAAGCTCGATCAAGAAGAGCTTCAGACACTATCTCCAGCTGCTCCTCTGTCATTTCTAGGAGGGTTGGGGTATCCAAAACCTCCTCTGGATCAGGGGTGTGTTGTTTCAGAAGACTTACGTGAAAGACCTTGTGGATCTTCAAGCGGGGCGGCAAATCCAAGCGATATGCCTGCTCTCCAACACGCTCAATAATTTTGAACGGTCCAGCCCATCTGGGTGCCAACTTCTTGCAGTTGCCAATCTTAAGCTTGGCTTGTTTTACCTTAATCTTAAGCCAAACTGATTCACCCACCTGGAAAACGCGTGGGGTTCTGTGCTTATCGGCTACACTCTTTTGACGACTGCGTGCAGCTAACAAGTAACCACGAACTTCTTCGACCAGAGCTTGCATCTCCAAAAGAAGCTGTTGAGAAACCTCCACCTTAGAAACGGGGTTATGCCATGTGTCTGGTGTAAGACATTGATAACCATAATTTATCATAAAGGGAGACATTCTGGAAGACTCCTGTTTCATGTTGTTGTAGGCAAACTCGACCAGGTAAATATAGTCAGCCCATTGTGATTGCTTACTCCACACATAACTTCTTAGCATATCCTCTATAATGCGATTGGTCCGCTCTGTCTGACCATCTGTTTGAGGATGATATGCCGTACTCATAGCAAGCTTGGTCTGGATGGTGGCAAAGAAATCTTTCCAGAATGCACTTACAAATTTGGGATCCCTGTCGGATATAATAACTCGTGGCATTCCGTGTAATCTGAAGATCTCCTTGGCAAATAGTAGAGCGGTATCAAAGGCTGTATCTGTGGTACGACATGGCAAGAAATGAGCCATTTTCGACAATTTGTCGACCACTACCATTAAGGCGTCATATCCACGGAGAGTACGTGGAAGGCCCACAATGAAATCCATGGTTATCACTTCCCATTTGGCGTTGGGCACATCCAGAGGTTGCAACTCGCCTGGAATCCTTAACTGCTCAGCTTTGGTTTGCTGACACACCTGACACTGCTTAATGTATCTGGCAATGTCCTTTTTCATCGAAGGCCAGAAATAGCTGGAGCGTACCTTAAAGTAGGTCTTCATAAACCCTGCATGGCCAGCTAGGGCTGTTGTGCGTGTCGTGGAGGATTAGCTTACGCACTCCCGAAGTCCCAGTTACACACAACTTGTCTTTGTAATATAACAATTTGCGTCTTTCTTATACGAACGGAAAGCTTCACGCTCCTTATCTGTGCGAGCTTCCTTAGCCAAACTATCCCAAACTTCACAGAACTCGGGATCCGTGGCCAAGGTCCGTTCTATCTGCTTCCCAAACTCACTGGTGAGTGTAGAAATTGCATTACAATGGGTTCGGGTCACCAAGGGATGGCGTGACAACGCATCCGCAACCACATTGTGCTTGCCAGGCTTATACATAATCTCAAAATCATATTCCTCCAGAAATTCCATCCATCGTCTTTGACGGAGGTTGAGATTCGGCTGGGTGGATAAATAACGGAGGCTTTGATGATCCGTAGCATGAAAGTTGCTGGGGCATTAGTTAATCCAAAAGACATAACGGTAAACTTATAATGCCCATATCTAGTACAGAAAGCTGATTTATGGATGTCCTCCTCTTTAATCCTTATCTGATGGTATCCGGAGCGTAGATCAATCTTTGAGAAATACTTAGCCCCTTGCAACTGATCCATTAGATCATCCGCTCTAGGCAAAGCATAACGATTCTTGATGGTATGCTTGTTGAGTTGCCAATAATCAATACACATCCTCAAGGAGCCGTCCTTTTTCTTAACAAAAAGAATAGGAGCGCCAAAAGGCAAAACACGGTCGAATGAAACCTATTAGTAACTCCTGAAGTTGCTTCTTAAGCTCTGCCAACTCTGGAGGACTCATACGGTACGGGGAGTACCTGACTCTAAAGCTATCTCACATTCTACCCCTCTAAAAGGAGGAAGCTTCTGGATCTCATCTGGGAAAAGATCGCCAAATTCTCGGAGAAGATTAGCAATCCCCTGTGGCAATGTGTCGATTGCTTGCTTCTGCTTGGCATCTGACTCAATGGAGGCAAGTCTGATGACGCAGAGGAGCTTTTCCTTGCGTATAGCTTTATCTAACTGCCTGATGGACATAGACTGCATAATAGGGTTGAATGGTTCACCTTTTATAGTCACGCGGGCTCCATTAGCTGCGTTGAAGGTAACTTCCCGTTTCTCGCAGTCTATGTTGGCTTTTGTAGATGCCAAGAATTCCATACCAACAATGAGGTCGTATTTGCCAATATCCATCAACTTGGCACCTAAAGCAACTGGTGCACCTGGCAACTGCATCCTGAGATTGATGCGACGGCCATGAGTGTGTCTGACTTTACCATTGGCTAGAGTGACAGGCCTCGGTCGGGACCTCAATGTTTCAAGCTGTAAGACTTGGGCCATTCTAGGAGAAGCAAAATTATGTGTACTTCCCGTATCCATAAGAATTACAAAAGGTTTACTGTCTACTTGGCCTATGGTGGAAATGACAGCAGGCTGACTTTCAGCATTGCCGGTTTCTATAGCTGCAAGGATATGAGACGCACCGTGAATGTACTCGGGAGCCTCCTCCTCGATAGGTTGTGTTGACTCAAGATCGTCCCAATCGAGGTCGGCCATGGCCAGCTGGGCAATCTGCGTAACATAAGAACAATTCTGCATGAAGTGCCCGGGCCGCATACACCTGTAGCATGCCTTATCTCGGCGGAGCTGTTCTCGGGCCTCTTTAGGAATAGACTGTAAGAGGTTCCGAACTTCCTTTTGGCCGTGCTGAAGGTGACTTTCTTTGGCGGCCATAAGAGTTCTGCTGAGAGGGCCCCGGACTTGGCGAGCGGGGTTTGTACGGTGTGGACGGCCGTGGCTGCGAGTAAGGAGCAGGACGCGGATACTGGTTCTTTGGTGTGTCCTCCTCAAGGCTCAATGCTTTAGCCTCAGCCTCCGCAACTGATTTCGGGTTATGGCCTTAACCATTCGTTTAATTGATGGGGCCAACCCTTCAATGTAGCCCTCCACTGCTCTCTTTTCATTCATACCCGGTACATATAGCCTCAAGCACATAAATTCGTCAGTGTAGGCCTGGACTGACATATCCTTCTGCTCTAACCTGTAGAAGGTCTGAATTTGTTGGCATTTGTGCGCACGGGGCACATAATGCGACTTAAAAGCTTTTGCAAACTTTTTGAACTTGCACCTGCTTCTATCCAGATGCTTGGCTCTGGCATAGCCCTTCCACCAAATACGGGCAGCTCCTGTAAGGTTGGTGGTGGCAACCTTTCCTGTATCCTTTTCTGTCATGCCATAGGACTTCCCAAACTCCTTCATTTCGTCCAACCAGGACTCTGCATTCAAACCGCCTCTAGATTTCCCATCAAACTGGGCCAGTTTCCTATTCTTCCATATACTAGTTATGGCTGTATCAAACTCCTTATCCTGGCGCTTTGCATGGTCACCAGCTGATATCGACGACTCAGAAGACACAGAAGTAGCTGATTGTGAGGAGGTGGGGCTATCCCTAGAGGAACTCCGACGACGTTTAGCATGGGGCCCCCTCTGTGCAGGTACAGGGCTGGGTTCAGGTGGGGACGGCTGCTGTGTAGGTGGACTTGGCGGTGGCGGAGGTAACTCCGGTCCGACTTCCTATATATGTTGTGGTGGGTTGGCATGCAACACATAAGCTTGTAACTCGCCTAGTTGTCTCTTTATTAACATAAGCTCCTGTTCAGGTGTTAACCTACTGGCATTTGAGGGCGTCTGCCAGGCGGCGTTATGCTCACCGTCTATATCCAGCATACAAAAGGTATAAGCCGACTTATGGTGGCATAAGGTCTCACAAAAATGCCATTTTGGATAGGTTAGAAAAAGAATACAAGAAAAAGTACAATGGCAAAGATCCTTATTATAGGTGAAAACAGTCATTCTATTAAGGTTCAGTACATTGGTAGTGACAGAAGTTAATGTAGAGACGTAATACAAAGACAGGTATTATACATTGGACATTTAAAGTTCAACTCACATATAACATCAAAAGAGAAAACTGAGGCGACCGGCCTAGGGGTTCGCAAATGGGTACAAGATTGAGTAGCGAACACTTTCACGTACAGCCCTAACGAGCTTGTATCGTGCCCAGGCCTGGACTATTACGGATTGGTAATCTAGCGTTGGGCTAATAATAAGGAGATTGAAAAGCCTCCTTAATGCATAGAAGATTTGCCACAGGTGGTCGTTGGCGTCCTCGAAAGCTTCGTGCCTTGACATTTCCCAATAGTCCCACGTGCGGCGAAGAGTTTGCTTCAGATCCTCGTAGGCTCGTTCCCTGAGAATGTTAACTATCTCCATCCCCTTGGCTGGATCATAGGGCTCCCCTGGTGGCGCGGGTTCCATCTCGTAACCTTCGTCCCATTCCGGGTACTCCCCATACCTTTGGCCATAGTCCTGGTCGGGTGGCCCTGGATCATCCCTCCTTATCAGGTCGGTAATTCTCTCTTCATATTCTTCAAGTGTTTCTTCTGCAAGACAATAGAAATGAATATAGAACATTGAACAATTTCGTTATGCCCTAAACTCTGATAGATAGATGAACGCATCATGGAAGAGAACAATTTTAATTGTATTCATTGAGACAATAGTCACAATTGATAAAAAGATGGTATATCATAACTATAGAATGGCTAAAGAAATTGCCAAACCAAAATTTTACATCTATACGCAATAGAAAATGCGTAATACACTTATTTAAGAGCTAGGTCCCCCCTCTTCATTCGTAGACTGAGGAGGTGGTGGCGGCGGTCGGTGTCGTAGCAGAGTCACCCCTGGGTCTACTGTGGCAGCCGCAATGGAAGCAACCTCTGGCGGATAGGCAACAGCCAATGGGGCTGCCGTAAGGAGCTTCATGCTCATCCAGGGTGCAATGTCTTGTCCCAAGGCCGTCAGGGCAAGATCCCGTCGTACGAGTACATAAGTGAACGTACGATAGGGAAGCTTCTTGTGTCCGGCCAATGTGGAGAGGGCACGAAGGGTCCACCATGAAGCTTCGGCCTCCGGCCCTAAGTCTCGGGCTATAAAAAGAACTTGGCCCTGTCGGAAGGCTGATAGGAAGAAGCGAGTAAGGTGGTTTCCCAGTACCTTCCCTTGCGGGGTCTCTGACGTGGCCACCTCCTTGTCTAAGTCCATAGGGACCTCTTCTTCCTTGAGCTCTTGCTGCTCTTCCTTCAAATGAGCAGGGTTATGGTATAGATCCTCTCCCTCCTCATCCGAACCGGAGGGAACCTCGACCATGTTAATATTTGGAACATGAGGTCCCATAGCTGTAAAGGCATCCGGTGAGGGTTGAGAGGCCGGATCCTGCATCACCAGTTCCCGAAGCCGTAGCAAAGTCTCAGCCGGCTCTATGGTGACCTGGCGGAATTGGAGTAACTGTTGCACCTCCGGGGGAAGCTCAATAGGAGCGAAGTTGATGAAGTCATCCATACAGTACTCCGCTAGCTCATAGAGTACATGGTCCTTACGCCGGCGCTTAAATCCGGCCACTATGTGATAGGTCCAGATGATATCATCCAAGAGAAGATATTCTTGCCCTTGGTGATACACAACTGGAAGGGCGTCTAGCCCTGACAAGCGTGCAGCTTGCTCCCGGCGTGGTGGCATCTCCTCTGCCAACTGCTTCCAACGGGCAAAGTCACCCATGCCTATATGTTCGTCTTCCCCCTCCTCGGAAGATTCAGGAAGTTTGCCTTTCTCTGCAAGCAAAGTCTCATCCTCAACGTATTGATCCATGAGGATGGAGAGGGCGAAGGCGATGCTGGACAACGGGCAGGTGCTTGCCCCATCTAAACTTTCCTTTCAGCACATCATACGCGTGAGTATCGCCCCCTAACATATCCCGGACCACCTCCCGTTCTAGGTACAACTGGGGAGGATCCCCAAGAGGAATACACAAGGGAAGCATCTCCTCTGTGTAAAACTCTAGGAATCCGGCATAGTCTGGGTGCCGCTGCATATTGGTGATGAGATCAAGGCGCTGACATAGCAAGGGCCGCAACAGGTCGAAGGGCACTTGCGGATCCCAATGCTCTCTGTCTTGGTACCATGCAAGCAGGTCGGTGGCTGCCATGGCGCTGGAAGGGAGGAGGAAGGAAGAAAAACAGATATGACAATTAAAATGAACTTTGAAGATCCTTTTTAACCCCTTTTATTTATGCTGACGTCAGCATTTTCGTATTTAATACAAGATAAAAAGGTTTTTAATACAAAATAAAAAGTTTTTATTTAATATCAAAAAAATATTTACAATGCGGAAACTCAGCAAAATATACTAGGGATGCTCCCCCCGAATCCTGCGGGCGAGGGCTAAATCCTTAGACATGATGGTGACCCTCTTTGTGTGGATCGCGCAAAGATTGGCGTCACCGAAAAGTGCCACTAGATAGGCCTCCGCAGCCTCTTGGAGTGCCAAAATGGCAAAAGTCTGGAAGCGGAGGTCGGTTTTGAACTCCTGGGCAATCTCCCGAACCAACCTCTGAAAGGGGAGCTTCCGTATCAGAAGTTGGGTTGACTTCTGAAACTTACGGATTTCCCGTAAGGCGACAGTGCCGGGACGGTACCGGTGGGGTTTCCTCTGTGGAGCAGGGTTTGGAGGCGGCCCCCTTGATGCAGGCACAGTCTTGGCCCCAACAGCTGGTCGGGATGCATCCACCCGCTCCTACCTCCGACTGGAGCTCGCATTCTTGCCAAAAGCGCCGACAGTCTTTAACTTTTCCTTGTATTGACTGCCGGACTTCCGGGCTACGGCTTTCCTCCGGTGCTTCACAGTCGTATGTTCTGTCGGTGTTGGGCCCTGCCCACTCCCTGATCCCCCTTCGCCCTGCTGGTCCGGCTGCTCCTGTCGGGCCTTCTCCTCTTTCTCCCTTTGAATCCTCTCCTGCTCTTCCCGAACTCCTGGGCTCTCCTAAGGTCTTCTTCAACCTGAGCGTAATGTTGTGCTACGCTGCGGCGAAGAAGTTCAGCATGGTACCAGTTGGGCCGCTGGGCCATGTCAATCTGGATTGTTATTAAGTAATCTATGCTGATATCAGGGATCTCCCCCCATATGAAGCTACGGGAATCCTCATCCCATCGGTATGGGGGAATCTCGATGGCCCTGCCATCTATAACGGCGACACCATCCCCCAGATACCGATACTCCCTACCTCGAGCCGCCGTATCGGCTCGCTCTATTTCCCTTTGGTCATCCTCCCTGGCCAAGTTTCTGATACGGTCGGCCTCGTCCCTTATGTCCTCCTCCTCGGTGTGTCCTTCACATTCGGGAGGGTAGAACTTAATCAGCATCATCACCAAGTCAGGTTGCTCGGCCATGGTGTAAGGAAGCTGGCAGAGGTTCAATCGGATCAGAAACGGCTCAGAGAAGTGGTAGATGGGATAGGGAATCCTATCATTGTTATCAAATCTGTTGACCAACTCGTCTAGAAGTATGTCAATCAAAGCAGGGTCGGTAGCCATATTCCGAGCGATCAAAGCATAGATCTGGGCTGGGGTCCGGAGCACTCTTGGTGTTGGCCATGGCTTATGGCACTAAGGTCTAGAAGAACAGGCAGTAGGGCGATTGCGGCTAGGGAGGCGGTAGGGAAGGCGCTAGGGTTTAGCGAAGAGCGGGGGCGAAGAAGCAAGGTCAGGTCTGGCGGCTATGGCGGGTGTCGGATCCGGCGGGCGAAGGCGCTGAAGGCAAGGCGGAAATGAAAAACTTTAACGGCCAGTTAACTTTTGAAATTTTAAAATTTTTTCCTATTAACTTCTTACTTTTTTTTATTATAAAATAATTATACGGCGGGAATACGCGGGGGAAATATGGTCGGGCGCCGACTGCATTCTACGCGCTCCCACCGCGACTGGGGGTCGACGAAAGGCAAGCGGCGCCCGGGTTGACTTTCGGGCCCGCGTTGACTCGCGACGGTACGGTCGGGCGCCAACTGCATTTTTAGCTCTCCCACCCCGACTTCAAGGCGACAAAAATCAAGCGGCGCCCGAGTTGACTTTCGGGCCTTCCCCTGACCATTTTTCCGCCAGCGACGACTGTCCTAGGGTATTTGGGGTACGCCCGATCCAATGGAACCACTTTCTCCTTCATTTGAACTACCTACAAAAATTTATAATTCTTCCAAACTTGGGCCTCCAGTCGCCCTAACTTCTTTAAACCTACATTTTCTTACTTTAACCTAACACAAAGCCAAACATCAAAGAGGACAACAACACACTAGATTAGCCTCCTCCTAACTAACGAACTATGAGTTAGGGTTTGGCCAGTGCTATGATTTCGAGCAACCGAAATCACGGCTCTGATACCACTGTGACGCTCCCTGAATATATACGACCCCCGGCCGTATACATACGGGGACTTTCCCCTCCCATGGCGACCATCTCGCCATGAGCAGGGCCCTCCGTCTGACCCGGGCCATCTACGTAGAGATGCTCGAGTGAAGGGCACGGAGGTGTCATTCGGCCCACGCCTTCGATGGGCTCCTACGTCGCGGAAGCATGAATACAAGAGCTAGCACACAGCATAAATCATATATAAATAACCACCACGAAGGGTGGCGCATCCATCCAAATACCAACGGCAAAGAATATGCATCTAAAACTAAGAAAACACCCCAAACCTCAGGTTCTACCCCGGCTCAGACTCCAGTGAGGATCGACTGACGGCTGGGCCTCAAGAGATCAGCAGACCGAGTCTTGGCATGGCGTTGGCTGGCATAGAACATCGGCTAGGGTTGTCCACTCCATCCGCCCCTCCTGTGCACACTTTGCAGATGGGTCGATTCACGCTATGGCTTCGCTATAGCCTTCTGGAGACGCAGACTCAAGGTATCACCCTTTTGAGCCTACTCCAGGGTTCATGACGCCCCGGTCCGACGAGGCAGGTCAGGGAAGCGTCCCCTTCCAGGATCACAGTGGTTCCATGGGTGAGCTAGAGAATACGTGCCGCATCAGCGACCCCCGCATCCGTACCCAACTTACTCACCCTAAATCTACTCAAAGTGCAAGATGCTCCATACGGATCACATCTCTACACCCAGGGAGTGTCAGACCCATACCCGGCCCTCTACGTGACCGGCTATCAGGCCTAGCCCACTGTAGGAGTCTCAGGAGCCTTTTATGTTCGTGCAAGACCCCACCCCCACTTCACCACTGCGTCCCTTCTCTGGTGCTAAGCCAGACCATAGCGTCTATGACCCGGTGGTCTCTTGCACACAGGCCGCATCTAATGGGAATATTACAGGGCTCTATCTAGGAGCATACTATCATAGATGAGCTCAGAGGTCTCTACCCCCCCTTTAAACCCCTGTTTAATGGAAGCTACCGAAATACTCCATAGATACATCAACCAGTTCGTAACAGAGCACCATTCATAATTGAAATGTAGTCCTACTTACCAGAGAAGGGTTAATCTCAACAAAGGCAATCAGAAAAGAGTACTGAAGTACTACCCTACAATTCACAAGCTAAACTACTACTAACCCGTGTTTCGGCTGGAACCGTTATCGTGGGGCGCTTCCTTAGTGCTGTAAGTAGGGTGGCAGCAACAGCTAGTGGTTGTTCAGTGATTTTGGTGAAGTCAGCAACAGTTCTTGGGCACTCAACTGGTTTGATTCTGGCTGATATGGGGGTGGTGATCCACCTTATTGGATCCAATTAGTAATCACCATGCTGGCCAATCGAGTTTGGCCAGGTGGCGCCTTCTTAAACCATAATTGGCTTAATTATCCTTCTTAATTATTAATTTCCTTAATCATAGGTTATTATCCTTAATGATTTAATTAACATAGCTAATTAAATCCCTTTTAGGTCAACCCCCTAGGTTACCATACCCCATGGTGGCGTATCTATACTGGGTGACGTGTCAATGTATTTATACATATATTGTATAAATACTTGGAACGTCACACACGGAGGCCAGAGGCCTATGAGACGGTACATGCAGAGAACAGGCAAAAAGCCAAAAACCCCAACACCAAAAACAAACAATATAACTGTACAGTAGATCCCTACTACCGGGATGAAAAAACCCCCACTTGGGAGGAAAAACCCTAACAGTAGGCTCTCAAATACCATGCCCCCGAAGAGCAAGTCTGACGGTCGAAATCTGCAGGATGTAAGCTCCCAGTCACGTTACCATAGGTGATGCGAGTATGGCGATGTAGCGGTGTGTCGAGCATCTAAGATCGGTGTACCTTTGCTTTCGGACATGGGCATATCTTTGGGCAATCATTTGGAGGGCATGGTGCTCATCCTCTACCACATGCATCTCACAACACCGACATATCCTCTCCTCCCGGGGATCCCGTGCCCGCCATTCACCCCCCAGCGACCTGTTTCAATTCTGAGGTAATGGGAACCCGTCCTTATGGCAGCAATCCGTTTCTTCACCGAGATGCGTGCTTTCAAGTACCGATGGGGTCCATGCTCAAGGCCGGGATTAATCTGGGCGTGATAGTGCTCTATCTTGGGCTTTGCAAGAGTAGAGGCATCCCACGCAGTGGCGGCATAGCTTCGCATCCAATTGCCCATTCTCGCATCGAGAATCGACCGGTGCCACCATCATCGTTGGTAATCCATAGACCACCTCATAAACCATCCCTTACGGTGCTCGTGCCATACCCTCTTCAATACCGGGGCCCCTGCGTTAACAACACGGCTGTGGAGGCAAGCGATGCTCATCCATCCCATCCACCTTATGGAAGCAAGTAAGATGCTGCGCATAGCGTATCTTTGTAAAGGCGAGAACCCCGTCTCATACAACAAAATCTGACACTGATGCGGTGTCCTTCACTCCCAAGCTATATGTCAAGAAAGCTGCGCACCCTTTCCAACCTATCCCCGTGTTTTTTGCTAACTGCCGGGCCCCAAACCTCCACCCCATATAGCAGCACCGGCTCGACCAAAGCCCTAAACAGGTGTGCTCTCCTCGCCCAGTCACAGAGATCTATCCGGCAACACGCGTTTTGCACTGCATAGAGAGCCTTCCAGCCTGCACTGGCTCTCCTCTCCACACACTCATCCCACAGTATGTTAGTAGTGAAATCAATTCCCAGATACTTGAAGCTCCGCACCATCTCCACTTCCTGTCCCCTGTAATATAACTCCAGGATAGGGTGTTGCGAGGACAGGATCGCGAGAAGCTTAGTTTTGTGCAAGTTCACTGTCAATCCCGTTGCCCCACAGAACCCACTGAGGGCATCCAAATGCTGCTGCATACTGCTGGCCGTGTGGGCTAGCAAACCTACATCATCTGCATATAGTAACTGGCTCACAGAGGTCGCATCAGATAAAGCAACCCTACTGAAGTCATGATAAAGCCAATTTATTAGCATTGCTTTCAAACAGGAATGCCAATATTTGTAATACAGATCTAATCTGGCACTTAGCCATGACAACGCCAGCATTTAAGATGCTAGAATTTAAGACTATGTATGTAGTATCCTCATTTAGCTAGTTCAGAGATTACCAATAATATCTCAAATCCTGTGACAATCATCATTTTAACCAATCGAATACATGGTGGAATATATAAATGTTTATCAAATTTAAGATGGTCTAAAAGTGAAACATGAGAAAGAAAAGAATCTATATATAATAATAAAGGCGTTTTGTGATAGTCTGTGCGCGATCTTGGCCTTTGAATTTTTTTTAGGGTTTTTTTTTTCGTTGATTACCTCCACGTTAGAAGAGAAACCGTTTTTTTTTCCATGGCGATGTCTCCTCGGCTAGCTGCTCTTCCGGTTCAATATCTGTATTTCTAGAATTAAAGGAACTCTGGTTATTTCTCACGCTCACTTCTTTGTAAAGGTTTTTAGACAGAGGAAGTGTAGATCGTCGGCTTCAGCGCTCATTTTTTTGGCAGTATCATCGTGCTGATGCTCGAAATGACACACGGATTTAATATTTCCAGCCTCATTGTTTTTGGCGATTCCACAGTTGATGTTGGCAACAACAATTACTTGCAGACCATTTTCAAAGCAAATTTCCTTCCTTATGGAAGAGATCACAATGCTCAAGAGCCGACAGGCCGATTTTCAAATGGTCTTCTGGCAGTTCATTATCTCGGTAATTTCTCATACTCCTTGATCATATATTTCTTAAGATCTCTGTTATTCTGAATTCTGCCGATTTTGTAGCTTCTGAGTTTGGATTGCCATATTCCCCTGCTTTCTTATCTCCGGAAGCTGAAGGTCGACAAATTATTCATGGAATAAACTTCGCATCAGCTGGTTCTGGATTTTTAGACTCCACATCGGTTGCCTTGGTAAGAAATCCTAGATCCTGTTTCACGAGGACCTAATCTAAGATAAAATATCAAATCTAATGCTCTGTTTTCATTATAATATGTACATAGAATGCGGTTTCGTTTTCCCAGCAAATGCGATGGCATGAGGCATATATAAAGGGTCTAGAGCTTGAGTTTGGTCCAATTATTGCGCAATCTACTATTGCAAATGCATTATATCTCATAAGCACAGGGGCAAACGACTTTATTCTGAATTATAATGCGGATCCCTCAAAAAAGATGCTGAGATACCTACATGATTTTCAGCATATGCAAAACATCTCAATGGCAAAAGTTCTTCAGGTATGAAATTGTGGGCACTCATTCCGGCCGAAATATTAGGGCTGGTGGTCGGAGGCTTGCTGGATCGTAGCAGAAAATGGAGCGAAGGTTGTTGTTGGCGATCATTTGAGGATACGAAGGCAAGTATGGTTGGTCTTTCTTTTGCCATTGTATTGCCATTGACTGTCTTTCTACAGATCTGATAAGGCTGGGAAGCTTTTGGCTGATTGTCTGCTAAGAGACCTTCATGGCAATAGGTGCTTTCTTGTTTATCATGACCCCAGCTCTTAATGGCTGATGTTCTTCATTAACAATGCTGCTATAGGCCCGTGACACTGGTAGGTTGGAGCCCGGGTAATATTTCATGGCAGCGAAGGTAGGTACTGGTAAGTTGGATTTTGTATAAAGTGCCAATGCCCTTTGTCTTTGTCCAGCATTGATAATTGTATGTGTAACAGGATCTATTGTGGAAAGGGTAGGTGCGCCACTAAAACTAGAGAAGCAACAGTGGAAAAGAGTATCTCAGGCAAGTTTTGTCTTCACAATAGTAAAGACTCCTACTGATCTGTTCATCACTTCCGAGGATATGGATACAAATGCTTTGATGTGATAAATGCTATGATGCTCTAATGTCTGGAGCTCTTTATTGTTGTAAATACATTGGAACCAGCTGGCCTTGCAGGCTTTTTCAACTAAGACCCTCAGAAGTGTTTAGACTCTACATAGAATGTTCTCATAGTAAAGCAATAGCAGGCTTGAATCTGGCACTTTATTAGTAATAGATTGGATGCATCATATTTCTGGCCACCAAGAGGTGGAAATTAATATCAGCAAGCCTTATTCATGAAGGTATCCATATTGATCTATGTGTGGCTGGCAATGAAGACTCAGGAAACTGTCATGATGGAGGTCAAAATGTTCAATTCGATACAGATGGAAAGCTGTAAAAAATCCAGACCTTCTGCATCCCTCTTGGAATGACCCACACCCACCCCTTATGCTTGACATCCAGTTTCAGTATTATCTCCAGTTTTTATCTTAGACATAATATTCAGGTTTCTGTATTCTTATGGCTTGTTGGATGCCTTTATTAAAACCATGTAATGGTTTAACAATTGGAGGTTCACTATTTTATTAATGGAAAGCAGTTTGGAAGCCTATAGAGCAGTAATGTTGATATTGTTAATCCTTTTCGAAATAATGTTATCAGCGTTAATAGTTTTTGAGGCTGTTGAAACATGACCCTGATTGTTATCCTGCTTTCCTTACGTTATTTGACTAGCCAATGGCAACAGCTGTTGCATGTTTGATTATATTTACGGCTTGCTTGATCCAGCATATGATTAGTAGTTAATATATTTCTGATCACAGGGGTGTAACTGTAATCTCAGGACATCATGGAGTTGCCCGTCTTTTCTATGTGGCGAGCTTTCTGATAAAATGCTAGAAACTGCAGTCCGTGTTAAATGGCTAAGGTGTCCCTGCTCATTTTCAAGCAAAATCATCTGAACGAAATGGCTTGGGTTGGGGTAATATTTCTTTGTATGAATAATATTTGTAACTACTTAAAGAGATACTTAGAACATGCAGGATGCTTTGGTGGAGCTTATATGGGATTGACTTGTGGAATTGAGGGGCTAAGGAAGAAAAAGGACTGGGTATGTTTTCATTTATATATTTTGTAAAGAGTTGTGCGTATCCACATTTGCACAATTGTTCCTTCAATTTATGCATTTTGACATGTTCGTAATTACACCCATTAGTTAAATTTTAAGTCAAACTGTGTCAAAAGCATTGTGTTGGGGTCATGTTTTTTCCCCTCTCAATGTTATGCTACATCTAAACACATGTCATTGTTTAACTCTATTCAGATGAATGCCACCATAGCTGGAGCCTTAACAGGGGCCATGGCTGCATCAGTAAGTTCAGGAGCAGGAAGTGCTGGCCAAATACTTGCAATGACTGCCTTAGCTTTCACTATTACTACAACAGTAGAAATCCCTAGACCCGTGCAGTATCCACCTACAGGGAATTAACTATTTCTCAAATATATTACTGTAGAAGAATTCTTCTGCAAGGGAAGTCTAAGGGAAGGATTAAAGTCAAAGCTTATTAAATCTCCTATTTACATACGTTGATATAAAGGGAATAGAGCGATGTCTGAGTGATGTGTATACCATCAGGATCTCTTGGACAATGCAGGGAAAACATTTGGACAACGAAGTGACATTCATGCCTCAGGGCCCATATGTTTGATGCATTTTTTTTGTGAAGATTATAAGATAGAATGAAGTTCAGCATATCTGGAAGTGGAGGGTATGCTTTTGGATTTCAGCTTTACCAGCATCATTTCTGTTGCTCGAAATGAAATTCTGTGCAGAAAGTCCTTGATGGCTGTTTAAGGTGGCTGACCTTTTTTCTGGTTCCTATTGGTAATATAGCACCAATACATGATAAGACAACATTTTTTCTAGCGTAATAGATGGGTTGGAAGACAGTTTGCATTGAGTTTTTGTGTTATTCAATGCCATAAGCTAGCCTAGACTAAATACAGTGTTGATCGAACAATTATATAACGGACGATATACAAGGGATTTTCTCAGCAGTTTGGAGATATTTCATATCCTTGCAATTGCTACTTTTGACGAATTTGTAATTAATGAAAGAAGCATTTAGAGTTAAACTGAAGACGAACTGCTATAATTAATCAGTGAGCTTAGATGGACCTTTGATTAACCGCACCATTAGCGGGCCAGATAGTATTTATAATATAGGCATGCTCAACAATATATGGGGCGCTGGCTTATGCCACATATACTGTAACTGTTAGAATTAATTTCTGGCATCTAATAAAATGTATGCCCCATTCGTGGTTATTTAGAAAATAAAATATGTCTGTCCAGAATGTGCATGTGCCATATAGGCTATTATTTGTATACAAATATAAACCCTTCCCTTGACTAAACCAGCATTTTGAACTGAAGGCCCATACAAATTCGCATTCTTTTATTGTAGAAAATGGCCAATTAAAGGTTAAATGTATTTAGTTGATCCACGTAATGTGGATGGGCTCTAAATAGGGTCAACTCCTTTTTTATTTTTTGCGGTGGAAATGCCATCTGGAAGGGTGTGGACGTTGGGAAAGTAGATCTTCTGGAAGTGCATTATGATGGCAGATGTTAAGAACAACCCTCAGATTCTACAACACATCTGCGAATCCTATAGAGTCCCCTTCCATATTTTCGAAGTCTTCATTTAGAAGTTCTTCTTCCTCTAACATATTTTCAAGGATTGGCACAATATCTTCTAGGTTCTACATTTTTTTGGGTATCCTTTGCTGCAACTGCCATGTGATATTTTGCTCCATTACTTAATCAATTTGAATGCAAAATAGCTAGATGCCCTTTTAGTTATTATAGAGCCTCTTGACAATTTGAACATGCAGATAAATTAAATCTGATAATGGATTCAGAGTCTATTCATTCTGAAGCAAAAAATTTGTGTTTATGTTAATATTTGCAGCCCAGACCTCATCTTCGCACTGTTAAATGATATCTTAAATGCACTGTTGTGGTGCCATTAAAAAAATACGCTCATTGCAGGGCAGTTCAAGCATCTGTGTACTCTGCCAAATTCTTCTCTCCAAGTCGCTTCAGCACACATTAGGATTTTATGGCAACAATCAATATTGAAAAGGCCGGATCTTCGGAGATATTTCCCCATTGTATGCTTCATTTAATGGCATGGATATGGAGTCCTGGCGTGGTTTTTTTCAGATAATGCAGCATAAAAAAAGGTATTGTTTGGAGCGATCAGGTAAAGTGAGATTTATTTATCCATGCTTTGTAATATAGATTAAATAATTCTAGAATGTAGCATTTTGAACTGTTCTCTAGCATTTTGTTGCTTTCTTGAAAAATTAGTTACTTCTTTTGCACAAACGTAGCTTCAAGTTGCCTTTTCAGACCAGCTCTATATGACAAACGTAGCTTCAGGCCTTTTAAACTCTGCCTTTAGGATGAAGTCCAGCCCCATATACTTACTCCAAATTATTACTGATGTACATGTGGGTGTACGCTTAAACTATAGAGCCTATTTGAACATGCAGATAAATTAAATCTGATAATGGATTCAGAGTCTATTCATTCTGAAGCAAAAATTTTGTGTTTATGTTAATATTTGCAGCCCAGATCTCATCTTCACACTGTTAAATGATATTTTAAATGCACATAAAGAAAGGCATAGACTGAAGAGTTTTATGTTCGAGGTAAAATATTCATCTTTCTTCGTTGTTGCATTATAGTAGTACATAAGATCTACAGAATTTTCATCTATTAGGACTGAAAAAGTTTGCACAGTCTTATCCCGTTGTAGTTTTCATTTCTTTGAAAATTTTAAACTTGCCTAATGTACTTGTACAAGTAGTCTGCTAAGACCTTTTGCTATTTTGTCAATAAACTGCATGCTTTCCTGTTTTTTTTAAATACTGTTAGCACATTCTAAATTCCATTGCCTTAATCACAGAGGGTTCATTGAAGAACGACGGCTTTGCCTTCCTCATGGCTTCATAACAAGTCCAGTTAGAAGGCTTTACAATGCAAATTGATTATTCTTTGCCGCTAGATCATTTATTTTCTAGAAGAAGGGGCCATTACCGAAGATCTCAATTGCTTTTCTCTGCTTGTGCCAGATTCTATACATCAAATTTAGAAGGTACAATTCATCCAATTGCTTTCGACTTTTCTAAGTATTATATGTTTATGAGTGTATTTTGCATATCAATAAGAAGCTTCTTGAAAATGGAGCAACACCATGATTGTATTATTATTCACAAACTTTGATTAATGGTATTAGTTTTTGAGCTTATGCCTGATGAAAAGCCCAGCAACGCTGGGCACTTTTTCTAGTGATAATAGAATGATGTAATATAAACTTGCACATTTTCATACTTACAGGCAATTGGAAACAGCATGAGCAATGACCTACAGTTGTAGATCTATTAGAGTCGTACATCATTCATCTAATTCGATGGGTAACTTATTGCTACCATCATTCAGCCACTTGAGATGCACCTTTTTGACGACAAAGAAAGTCCAATTCCTTTTCCAGTGTTTTAATAGACTACAACTTCTATCTCAACTCTGCCACATCAACCAATAGATCCAACAAGTGAGACAATTTCTGAATACCATAGACATTGGAAATAAAGAAGAGAAGGCAGGATAATTCACATCTAATCTGAAACATCTCGACTGCTCTGTAAGAAGCTGGCCATGCACAGACTGTAATTCCTCAGAATAAACCATTATGCTTTTTGACACCTTATCTGACTAGAACAGTAACCTCTATCAGATCTAGTGATGTAGAAAATGCCAGATCTAAATGTGAGTGACCAATATAAACTAACTTTCAATCATTGAATATTTGTTGACAATAAATATGTCTGATTATTTGAGACATGATTTTGCTAAGAATACAAAGGATCTTGCTCTTGTAGTAGATTATGTGATAGGCTTAGTCATGTACAACAGTGTCACATCTGATCTTCATCCAAGATATTTGCTTTAGCTGGTTTTCCCAGATGTGATTCATTAGAAATAATTTTGTATGTACAAAAACCTCTCTTCTCTGCCGTAGCATCAGATTTCACTGGAATATTTACCACAATTTTTTTCAGGCAAAAGATCTTAGCATCTTATCTTTCCAGGCAGTACCAACAAGATGTCAGGCTCCCAAGCAATGACAAGGTAGATGCTAAATATCGCTATCCAAATGTAGTCAAAACAAGGCTTTGTCAGAATATAGAAACCCTTTTCACAGATCCTGCATGGGAAGATATAAAGCAAACAAATAAAGCATCAAAAGAGGCAAATAATGAAGGGGAGGCGAGGCAACATTCTTAACAAGCGAGGGAGCAAAAAGAGGACCTCTTTTTATATCGCTACCTATGCATTCTACTGTCATAAGCAGGCGCTATAAAATAGAGGAAGGTACAAAATAGGGTTCATATACAATGCAATGGGCAGTTTAGAATGGAGAAACCTCAGCATACGAGCCTTTGAAAAGGCATGCAGATATCTTTGTCATGTGGCATTATCAAGCTTCGGCCAAACCCTAGCAGTCGTTGAAGATTCTGGAAATCCTAACACTAAATCAAATAAAAAATCATAAGCCCAGTATGGCCGCTAGAAAAACTAAACAACTACAGCACCAACCGAGGCAAAGCTAGAGGAGCAGCAGACATGCACTCTAAGAGGAACTGCCGGCATGCATGCCAAGGAGGTTATTTCGTCTTTCTACATCTCCAAGGCAATTTTGTAAGGTATGGATGATGTTCTCAAGACAAAACTGAACAGCAAAAGAATCCAAGGCCTCACTCGAAAATGAGCATCCCTTTTTCTGAAACTTTCAGCTGGATTATGGTGCTCGGCATGTTTGAAATCTAGAGTTCTTGGGACATTCTGTGGAATCTAATGGACTGAAAAGAATTAAAAATAAGCCGAGGAACTTCGCTGGAAAGACAGCATTGCGATGCAAGAATTACCTTGTTAGGCCAGCCTGCATCTAGAAACATAGATATGCTCTTCTGATGCATTGTCGCCATGGAAGGAGGCAATGACGTATCGCCCACAAGATTCATTTTTGTACAAATGAAATAGGCTTCAGAAAATGGCCTCCCAATTTATGGCAAATGGCTTTAGGACGAGTGCCAGAGCATGGCATATCCAGAAAAACTGATGTAAACACGTGCACATGCCCACGAAAAGAAAAACAAAGAAGGGAGGGTGTTTACCGAATGAATGGTCGATTTCTATGGCTTCTTTCTGGAGCACACAAAACATGGAATCGATAGCATAAGATGACACAAGAAGTTATTTGATGACTCTTTCTATCTCTGTCTTCATTTTTTTTTTCTGATTTTCTAATCTCCCTGGCCTTAGATTTGCAAAAACAGAGATCTAATGGTGCAAAATAAGGCACATCAGATTTTGATGACATGGAAGTTACATGTGGATAGGCTAGAATTGCAAGAAAGGTTGTAGGCTTGGTTAGGCTAGTGTGCTAAATAAAAATTAATTTTCGCGTAAGCGTAATAGCTTTTTCGCTTACGAAACTGTTTTCGCGTAAGCAAAATAGCTACTTCGCTTACGCGAAAAAGAAATTTGATTTATTTATTTATTTATTTATTTTTTCGCATAAGCGAAACCTCTGTTTCGCTTACGCGAAACTGTTTTCGCGTAAGTGAAAGGACAAAAATTTCAATTTTTTTTTCTTTTTTTCCGCATAAGCGAATTTTTTTTTTTTCTGGCCAGCGAGGGAAAACTATGGGAAATACATTTTTTTTACCAAAAAATACATATTTTTGGACTTTATACGTCCAGAAAAATAATTCTGTACGTACAGAACCTATCCTGACATTGACCACTACTGAAGCTCAAGAGTTTTCATTCTATAGGATTCAAAATGTGGCATAAACATTTTCTCAGGCTTATCTTTGTAAGATATTCAATGTAGACAAACTGGCAAAATGGCACATATGATAAACAAGGTCACCACAATATATATGTTGTACACGAGCAAAGCAAATGAAAAAAATATTTACCCAGAAGTTCAAGCATACAAAGCCCATATATTTAGCTATAAGAGTAACTCCATTCGAACCTATACCATAGAAATAAGTTATAGACCAGTTTCTACAGTCCATTAAGCCATATTCAACAGGCCCAAAGAAGCACAGAGGACATATAATCTTCTTGAGTTTTTGCTTACAATGTTCGAATGATTTCGATATCTTATAACTTGGGGGACCTAACTTTAGAAACATATGTTATGGCTTCAAATTTACGCTTAAGTGCTTCTCGTATAAGTTCTTAACATAATTTATAGAGAGCTAATTTTTTTATCTGATAATGAGTCAGCTTCATCACCTCTTCCTTCCTACATTGATAATCTTCTCTTGATTAGCTACAAGTTGTTCTGATTTCTCTGAAGGTATAGGAACCAGAGATGCGAGATGTAAAACTAGTGATGTGGCTTGTTGTCACGATCCGAAAATATCAATGAAAGGTAAGGCACTTGCAAAAATATAGTAGAAAAAGAATTGAGCGGCCGCTGCTGTTTAGGGAAAAATGCGTTTTCATGTGAACCTCAAAAAAATTTGGCCTCCAAAAAGCCGAAAACCTAAGGCGCATGATGACATGGAAAAATACGAAAATGCTTTTCATTGCTGGAAAAAAAAAACACTAGGAACTATAGCAGTTATCTCTTTAGATACGCTCAAAATATGTCCCAAGCTGCCAAAACCCATCCTTCTCTAATGGCCCCTTAACAGGGGGTATGGTCTAGTGACAGGACCATAAACTGCCACATCTGAGATCATGGGTTCGAACATGGCCAACACCGATCTTGTAATGGGGATCTTAAAAATCCATTGCCCCGAGATCAGGGTTCAAGTGGGACCAATCGTCCTGTGCTAGAGACCTTAAGTCTGCCATATGTACTAGATAATCACTTAAGTTGTGGATTGGGTTCCATGCGATATTAGAGACCTTAAACCTGCCATATATACTAGATAGTCACATGCAAAACAGCTCCTAGCAATATATCGCGTCTAAGTAGTGGATTGGCTTTTATGTAATATGTATATACTAGATAATTACATGCAAAGCATCTCCTAGCAATATATCGTGCCTAAGTAGTGGATTGGCTTCCATGTAATATGTACAATGTGAGGTAGAATGTACTCATGATGTGAGGATGAATAGAATGATGAAAAAAAATGGTGTATATTATCATTTCCACGTAATTGTCCCAATATCATCTTCAAAATGTTGAAGGTAGGCAAACAGATGGAGATCCCAACATCCTCAACTTGCAGATGGGGATAAGATCACAAAAATCCAGCATCCAAAAAATGGTCTAAAAAAGATAAAATATTGTTGAATTCATAGAAAAAGCCACCGATTTCAAGTATCACTTCACATAGCTAGTTCTAAAGGTTGAACTAAGACAAATAGATGGAAATGAGAAAACGACACTAACGATTAATAAACCTTGATATGCATTCTTGACATATATATTTCATCTGAGACAAGAAACAATACATATGCAACTTTACCAACAGTTTAAAATGACAAACTTGCCATCTGCAGACGGCTTCCTGCAGCATAATAACACAAACGTCGCACAAAGTTATAAATTTGATCTTAGACATCAAACCATACATTTGTTATACATTGTCTTTATTTATTAGATTTAGCTTTTCATGGCCTATTTGTTTTATCAATTGAGAAGCCTTTCCATCTCTAAGAGGTTATGAACATCAAGTTGGATAATATGCAATTAATATTTCTCATTGAATTGATACTCTTATCGAAATGGATTATGGTAAGATTTGTCAGATAGCCAAGTTTAGTTGCAGCATTTCTTACAATATTTAAGTGTTTGTCATTCCCACTTCACCCATTTATTTTTCCACTTCGAAGCCTTGTTCAGGATAAATAATTGGAGAGCTCCCATATACAAATGCATTGACGATAAGCCCATTGATATACATTACTATACTATATATGGTTGTAGAGTGATGAATGCACAATGATGCAATAAAAACAATTTGGGTTGATGGCAATGAAACAATTCATATGAGGATAGATGAAAGCCTGGGCATGGCAAAGAGATCCAAGTACAAAAAAAGAAGAAAGAATACAAAAACTGGACATGAACTGAGGATTGTTGAGCACCTTCGGACTGCTTTCAAATCAAACTGTAAGTCAATGAATAAAGGATAGAATAGAATAGATTTGTTAACACAATACAAAGATATCAAAAGCTATTTTCACAAAATTGATCATGCAAACAATCTTCCCACACGCACAATTGTAGCATGATAATGTGCCTATAATGTGTTTCAAGTATACTATGTCTTTTTGCTTTTGTAAAAAGGAACTTGCTCTTTAAATGTGAGCATTCAAATATAAGTCTTCTAGCCATCAAAAAATTATAGCAGATATTATAGCAAATATACATTTTGTAGCAAGAACCGTAGTGCAAACATGAAACTCCTCTCCATTTTCATTTCCTTGACTTTAATTCTTGCAGCACAAGCAAAATATTGGCAGAAGGATGACCCTAATCCTCCACCTTCACCTCCAATTATAAGGTGAAGATGGAGGATTAGGGTCATCCTTCTGCCAAAATTTTGCTTGAGATGTAAGAACCAAAATTAAGGAAATGAAGATGGAAAAAAATTTCATGTTTGCGCTATGGTTCTTGCTATATCTGCTATAATTCTTGCATGGCTAGAAGACTTATATTTGGATGCTCACATTCAAAGAGCATGTTTCTATTTACAAAGCAAAAAGACATAGTATATTTGAAACATATTGTAGGCGCATTATCATGCTACAATTGTGATTGTGATTGTGGGGGATTGTTTGCATGATGAATTTTTGGAAATAGCTTTTAACATTTTGTATTTCATCCACTTATTTAAAAAGTTTTTTCCGGCAACAATTTTTGTGTTGTAACAATTTTTAATTTAATTTTTTCGATTTAAATCTTACGGCAGAGGAAACTGTTTCTTCCTTGATGGCAGCGAAGATCACTGGGCGTTTAGGGAATGCGAGTTGGATTTCAGGTTTATTTTTTTCCCTCCGGCTGCTTCTGTGGAGGTTGAAGCGGATAATTTTACTTATCTCTTTCTTTTTTTTCAGGTCGAAGAGTCCTTTACAGTAAGCGAAATGAGTGTTAGGCTACGAAAAATCATCCATCTTTTTCTTCAGATGCATCTCTGTATGTTTTAGGCAAAAAGCTATCCAGACTTAGAATAGCAAGCTACGAAGTATCATGTATGCGACCAGAAATCACTCCACAGATAAAAAGCTATTTTTCATATCTGGTCTTGCTCGACCCTCCTCAAATATGTACGACTCAGTATCTCTGCTCAGCTCTTGGCATTTCCTTCCCTATCTCGGCTCTTTCTGCCGCGTCTGACTGTGGAGCAACAAAGGCCATACAAAAATGACGACCACTCTGCTGCGAATTTTTTTTTTTTCATTTTTGCAGCTTGAAGAGGATCAAAGCGTCCTAGTCACATCAAAGCATTGGGTGACAGAGTAAATCCTGTTGCTCCACAGTCAAATAATGAGGTAAATCCTGTTTCAGGCATGCTGTTTTTTTCAATATTTTTGTATCAGATAAGAAGTTGTATTTTGGGGGGTTTGCCAAATACATGTTTCAGATACATGCTCTTAGATTAAACAGAACTTAGTCTGTAGATATGTTGTGTGTGTAGAGTCTTGCTGGCTTCCGTGGCGCATCTCAGATTTATGTAATCAGTCGGGTATGGTTCTTAATTTTAAAGCTTCAGTTTGCTGAAAGAAAGTGCTCAGATGTGGTGCTTGAAAAGTGCTTAGATTTTGTACCACGATTCTACTCTTTAAACATTAGAATTTCCTGGGATTTCAAGTATGTAATAGAAATTTAGGTCCATCTTTATGTTATTTGCTAAAATAGTGTAAAAATGCTGAGCAGGGAGTTGTAGATGAAAGTTTTTCAGCGCCCAGTCCTCACACAGAGAACCAGCTATTTACTGGCTCTGCCCTTCTTGTGCTGATATCTTACAAGTCATCTGGTAAAAGCCCTTCCTGATGCAATTTTTACAAGTACGTTTCCTCCTTTTTTCTATTCAGAGTCTCTGAACAACAAATAGTTCTCTAGGAAGTGCTTATAGATCTGGAGTAGTCGTTTAGAAACCATTTGAAAACTAAGTTCAAACAAGTTTAGGCCTATTATCAAGCGCATTTGTTGCTGATGTTTTAAATGCAGATTTTTTCCTTTTATCAGATGGTAAAGTTGAGTTTAGAAGTAGAGTGTGTAGGCTAAGAAAATTTTATTCATAATATACCAAGGATACAAGCTTTATGTGGATTCCCGTAGAAGATGGTGAAAACTAATTCTTTCAGTTTTTAGTGTTTTTTTTCCCTTGGTTCTATTTTTGTTGGTACAACTTGACATAAGTTGTTCTTATATTGAAATGTATCAGGTTGCATGGCGCAAGCCTCAGCTGGCAAATAGCAAAGGCAATAGTATTGTTTATTAAACCAAGTATCTGCATAAGTATTACCATGAACATAATCTTTTACCATTAAACCTGGCCCTCTATACGGTCCTTAGTGACTTTAGTTGTACACAAATACTATGCAATGGTGGACCTAATAATGCATTTATGTCTGGAAGCAAGTTTGTAGAGATGCTGCTTTTGTTGCTCATGTACTTTTTCATGTTACACTTACTAACATTGCCTTTTGATGAATACGTACATTCACCTAAAGATTCACCTAAAGACGACATATTAATATCATGATGCAATGCTGAACTCAACCTGTTCATCACACCTTTGAGTTATCATAAAATAAAGTATTTCCACACGAGTTGCTACATACAATTGTTATTGTGTTTGTCTTCATCATATATATGCCGGAGTCACCCCTAACTATTTAAGCAGAGTGTAATGAACATGCACCCTTTTATTTTGCTTTTGTCCATATTATCGATCTACACAATTAAAATTAGTCGTTTCGAACCAATACCATCAATTGAATTGACACACATTTGTGATGAAGAATTAACCACATATTTGGGAAGATGGTTACAAATTGAAAGTGACACACATTTGTACTTATGCGCGGCAACGCCGGCCCATGTTTTCCTACCCAATTCTTTACAAGCTCATCATAATGAAAGAACACGTAATTAATCAAACTTCAAAGCCATGAGCCCAACATAATACATATAATTAGTCCAACGTCTACATCCAACATAATACATCATTCTTGGAGTTCAACAAACATGTAATTGGCCGAACGTCTACATCATAACCCCAAAGTACAATGTTGTTAAATCTGAACATAATAGGGGATGAATCCAGAAGAGACAACAATTTTATCAAATTTACACGCCCTTATAAACACAACCTCTAGTTATGCGCTGCAATGTTTAACATTATAGGGTAGCGTAAGCTACTTTATACGGCCTTCATTGAGTCTTCTATTATTGCATTGGTGCTAAACTATTGTAAAATCTTTATTTGGCCATCACCATGCCACCTCTCCATAGCTTTGAATGGCATTGGACAGACGCGGCCAGTAAACTGTTTATTGAGTTGGCATATAAATTGTTTATGTGCATCTAGCCAGTTGTCTGTAATAGGAGCAGTTGATCGAATATTGCTACTGCGTGTTTGTGGGTCATTCGTTAGAATGTGGCGTTGGACTTTAAAGAGAAATGTCAGATATATCTTCAGCTTGTGAACATTGAGGTAAAACGTCACTGCCTAGATATAATACCAAGGATTAGCACTCTAATCATCGCTCTCCTTCAATAATCAATCACACTTTTGGTTTCATTCTCAATCTAGATACGGAAAAGTTCAGAAAACTAAAACACAAAAAATTGCTATCATGAATGACCTGAAGATTTCAGTCCCTCTACCAGAAAGCCAACATGTGTATTTCCTTTTGTTCAATGTTATAAGCTATTTTATTTGAATAAAGCTATATGTAATTCACAAGATGTTGCAAGTGGTTACGTGTTGGCTGATAGGATGCAACAAATCCAACAACTTTTTGTTGTCTGAAGCAGACAAATTGTTGTTATCTTTGAATGTTAGAAAAAGACTCAACATTCAAGTTCCTTCAAAGAGTTTGAATGTTGTAATTTGAATGAAGCTCTCTCGTTGAACGATAAGGGCTACTTATCAAATTTGGATCTCTTAAAATTCTACACCAGTAAGAGTTCTCTCCCACTAGGTTAGAGCACCTACAAGATGAGTAGGATCCTCAAAGGTGGATAAGTGGGGAAACGTGCTACATGTAAGCTAGAACAACAAGATGCATAGATATGACAGTGAGAATATGCAAGCTTATAGGCTAATTTACTATGTGTAGTAATGGAATCAAATATTGAGGAAGAGCCCTTTATTCTAATGAAGTAGAGAGCTTCCGCATGAGTCCCACTTTACTGCATGAGTCCCAAACGTCAAAATGTGACCCACTTTAATTAAATGCGACTTTATTGAGTAGATATATTTTAATTCTTGAATGGTCTGGCGCTACATGGCAGATGAATAGAACTATGTATTTACTAGAATTATGAGCTTATTTGACCTTCCTGAGATTGTATCACCCTCTAGTAAATAGGCGGCTATCCTAAGGCTGAGATCTAGAAATGCTTATTTGGTTGGGCTCTTTAGTCTTAATAGCGAAAGTCTGTTATTGAATGGAACTGAATTTTAGAATATAGATGCTTCAGTTGGAATGATATGATTATGAATAGAAAAATGAAAAAATATGAGAGTAAACCAGTGTCAAAGAATTTATTTTGTAAAAGACAAAAAGGGGTTTATGCATAAGGATCTAATACATATCTATGGCAGTCCCTCTCAGTTTGAAGATCAGATTCATGGGGACCATTGAATGAAGGAAAGCTTAAAATGCATAATGGACAATCAACAAAGCTTTTGATTGTATGGCAAGAACTGCGTGATTATATCTGGCAGCAGGTTAGGACCAACCAATTTGTCATCTTTGAGACAAAATTGATGCGAAATTGGATGTCTTTTTTTAGCGTGGCATTGTAGGCTTCATCTCAATCCAAGCATTCCCAGAGCATTAGATACTCATGCAAATTCTGCAATTAATTGAGATCATTAAAACTTATTAATTAGCACTTATTCCACCAGGTAATCACGAATCAAACTATAGCCAACATGCTGTTTTCCTGAAAATTGAGGACATCAACGACCTCATTTGCCACGTAAAAAGATTTACATATTTCGCATATAGCTAACTTCTTCTCCCAGGAAAGAGCTAATGCAGGCTGACTTGATAGTTGTTGCATGACTACCATCTTTGTTGCATTGAGGATATCAACCTACAAAAAGAAATCAACAATACAATGTATTTGACATGAGTTCCTAGAATAAAAAAAAGAGAGGATCTGCATATTTCCTCTGTAGCGTTACTATGGCTTTTGCACCTGCATTACAACCTTGTATTGAGATAAGCAGATACACAACAAGTACATATCTACATCAATTACATATACCTCAAGAAATTTACCATTTCTGGAAAATGCTTCAAACTCTTCAAGCTCTTACCTTATTACTTAAAGCATGATCGTTTTGTCTTCATCCTTTTGGGCTAAGATGCAAGCATGTGACAAATAAATATCAACTTTATGTCATGCAGCAGGAAGGTAAACAAGAACATTGACTGCCACTGCCATCTACCACCATTGAAGCTCAAAACTTTTTGCTCTATCTGATTCAAAATGTAGCATAAACATTTCCTCAAGCTTATGTTTGTAAGATATTCAATCCGTAGACATATTGGTTAAATGTCACATATGATAACAATGTCACAATTACAACACTAATGTTGTACATGAGCAAGGTAAATGAAAAAAAAAATTTACCCTGAAAGCCCATATATTTTGCTATAAAAATAACTCCATTCGAACCTATACCATAGAGATAAGTTATAGACCATTCTTTCTAAGCCATATTCAACATGCCCTAAATAAAAGACAAATAATCTTGTTGAGGTTTTGCTTACAATGTCCAAATGATTCTGTGTCTTATAACTTGGAAGACCTAACTTTAAAAACATATGTTATAGATTCAGTTTTTCGCATAAGTGTCTCTTGCATTACTTCTTAATATAATTCATAGAGAGCTAATTTTTTATCTGATAATGAGTCCCCTTCATCAACGCTTCCTTCTTCAATTCTTAATCCTTTCTTCAATAGCTGCAAATTGTTCTGCTTTCGTCGTAGGTATAGGAACCAGAGATGCAAGATGTAGTGATGCTGGTGCTTGTTGTCGCAGGCAGGAATAATGAAATGGATAGGGATGCTGCTACAATATGCTATGTAATGCTAATGCTAATGCTCAGATGCAATGCTAAAATATCAATGGAAGGTAAGGCATCTGCAAAAATAAAATAGAAAAATAATTCAATGACTGCTGTTGATTAGGGCAAAATGATTTTTTCGGGTGGATCTCAAAAGATTTTTGCCTCTAAAAACCTTACGCACATGATAACATAGAAAAATACAAAAATGTTTTTCACCTAGCCAGAAAAAAACACTAGAAACTATAGCTGTTAGCTCTTAAGGTATGCTCAAAATATACCCCAAGTTACCAAAGCTCACCCTTCTCTAATAAATTGCCTCTTAACAGGGGGTATGGTCTAGTGGCAGGACCTTAAACTGCCACACCCGAGGTCATGGATTCAAACATGGTCAAGACAAGATCGGTCTAGTAATGGGGATCTTAAAAATCCATTGCCTCTAGGTCACCAGTTCATTAGTACGACTAATTGGTCCTTCAATAAAAAAAATAATCCAAGCCATTGGATTGGTATTCTCAAATGGGCGACTATGCATCTCTTCCTGTATGCATGTATTGCATGCATTTTCTGGGGCTCTGGTTTGTTTGAGGATCACTATTTCTTGCAGGTTCTCCATCGACTCCTCATTTTCTGGGGCTCTGGTTTGTTTGAGGATCACTATTTCTTGCAGGTTCTCCATCGACTCCTCATCGATGTTTCGACTTCTCATCGATATTTTCCCCTCTCTCAGCAGTTCCCTCGACTCTCTTTCTTTGATACCAAGTAGGGGAGGGGCTTCTTCATGCATCTTTTTCAATCCAATAGAGCTAGAAGTTGGCAATTGTACTCGTGTAATGGCAGACAGTTCTGGAGTCCAAAACTCCTTTGTTCAATAAGAATTTGAGATAATAATCCAATCTATTTGCAAGAATTGCAAAACTCTCCCTCGTGGGCTCTGGTTTGCACAAGAAATTGCTGCAACTCCCCTATTATTTGACTGATCCTGATTGCACCGTGGTTTTCTGCAACCGTGTGCCTATCTGATCCCCTTTGAAGCAGCTTATAGCTCTCTGTTTTATCTTGCACTCTCTCCCTCTTTCAGTTTGGGCTCTGATGCCATAAAAGCTCTGTGTAGATTGATGAAAGGATGAAGAGAGGTTCACAAAGACAAGAAAGCATGAGCGCCCGAGCTTTGCTAGAATGAACTACTCTAGAGGTGAGCATAACTTTGGCTTATATTTGAGCCATGTCAGCAACAGGTGATTTGTCATGTGTCAGTCAGCACATGCGAAGAACTAAAAATAGTAGTGGGCGTAACTTTGGCTTATAGTTGATCCATGTCGGCAACAGGTGATGTGTCACCATATGCCTAGTCATCTAGTGACAGCTAGGATATATTACCCTAACATCTATATCTCCCCGACGCTTTCCATAGCTTCGTTTCTACTTTTACGTTTATACACTCTTTATCATACCAACTCCCTGCCCTAAATTTTCTCTTATTTCCTCCTCTCTTTTTTACCCTTCCATATATTTCCTCACGCTTCTTCGTCAATAGTCCATCCAGCATCATGTCCATCATTGAGATATCCTTCTCGTCCCACTCTGACTATGTTATCAGCTTACCCATACATTCCTGAATTGTGTCATCCTACTCGGGTCCATATTGTACTTTATATGTTCGTCCACTCCCTCCTCTAGTATATGATAGAGATTGACCTTAACTGTTACCCTGATTGGTCTATGTGTTTTCCTTGTTCCTATCGGCCAATCTAATAGCTTTATTTCCTCTATTTTGCCAGCCAAGTTTGGATCTAACACTACATAATCCACAGTACACTTCCCTGCATATGTTTGGCATGTGTACCCTCTCGATCCTCTTTATTTCCTCAGCCCATTTGCAATTATCATCCCGGCTCCCATGCATACATCTATTAACATTCTTCCTTGCTTGCCTATTTTCTTGTCATCCTCCGAGATTCGTTCAAATCCTGCATGCTCTTTTATTTCGTCCCTTCCTTCCTCCACTAGTGTGAGTGTTCATCCCCTGTTTTGGAATTGAAATCCTCGATTCCTATTATCATTCCGTTATCTTTCGGTTGCATATAAACTATTACTATGAGCAAATTTTATTTATTCATTAAAACCAGATGTATAACCATGTAATCCCCGTCAGTCCTGGCGTCTACTCTTATACTCAAAATCATATAGTAATGTTTAGATAAAACACACAGTGGAAGTTATACGAAAATAACATAGAACATATGAATAAAACATGAAGAACTAATAAAGTGTGTAATAGTTTATTCCTGAATTTCAAAAGGCACAACTGGATGAGTACAAGCAAATGAGCAAGAAAAACATGACCAAAGTACAAATAAAATGAGTGCGTAAGGATCCATACCTGGATGAAGTGAAGGTATAAAACCTAGATCCGCCCAACAAGTCCCATCATCATCTATAGGAGCTCTCATTTCTTCACACATTGACCCCAATTTTTGGTCCACAGTTGTTTTTTAGTTGTACGGAAGTGTTGTTTTATGCCAAAAACAACACCAAAATGGCCCCAAAAGTCCACGTGGCCTGTTTATCTGGATTTGCACAAAGAGACAGTGGTTTTTTGGCAGAAATTTTCCACTGTGGTCTTTTGGCAGAAAATCCACGCGTAGAAAAAATTGACATGGTTTTTGTGAATTTTTGTCAACGTGTACTTTTTTCCTTCACTGTTGTTTTTTGGCGGAACCATGCGTTGTTTATCTTTAAAATAGCACGTGTAGGTTTTAATTTTACTACACCTGAAAAACCAAATTACAACACCAGAAATAAAACACTACAAAGAAAAGAACACGTAGGAAATAGAAAATTGATGTTTTCAAGTGTTCTTTTTCGCAATATTATAATCGCTACATCCTATAATCGCTACATCCTAGCCATCGAAATAGGGCATATTCCCAAGAACATGCCCTGCCCTAAAACCACAGCCATCCAACCCAAGTCAAGATGGGGTCAAAGCCCCATTTCCACCTCACCCTAAGGTGCATCAGAAAGTATTCGATCGAAGTCAAATGCGTAGATACACAGGAGTAACAAACAATTAAACCTGTTTTCCAAAGACAGAGTTAAAGCACCACATCTGCTAAGAAGCAATACTCTGTACAAGTCTCACACTTGCAAAGAAATTTACAGGGGCCTCCTAAATGCATGGCCGAACTCCATTCTCTTCACAAAGTGCACACCAACATGCTGCACATGCTACAGGAGCTCCATTCCTGCTGCAGAATGGGCTTCTATGCATAAACTATCATTCTGCCCACAAGAAGAAAAAAAAAAGGAACATAATGAACCACGGGGAGTTGAACCCCCTGCCCAAAAGGCAGTTCCAGAAAACACACTTTGTAAACAGCTGAAAAAAGACGGCTTAAGAAAAAAAAGGCTTAAGAAAAAAAATAGCTGACAAAAAAACGGCATAAGCAGATGAGATTGAAGATTTCGGTTATGGCCACACTCCACAACTCATTGCACCTAAACCTCTGCAAAAACCAAAATGAGAATGCTTCTGAAGAAAAAAAATAAGGGCTTTTGGGTGTGCCCTGTCGGATTTTACATGAGTGCTTCTGCCTCTGTACCCTGAACCCTGCCAGATTAACTCAACGTTAACCCCTATCAAATTAACTCTGCTGAATACGCCGCTGCCAGATTAACTCCGCCCATCTGCCCTCGCCAATCCCTCACCTCTGCCATCGCCAAGCAGCCGCCCATCGGAAGAACTTCGCCCCTGCTCTGCTCCATCGCCTCCACGCGCCCACGACGCCATCGCCAGAACAGAACTTCGCCACGACTCCACTTCTAAAAATTAAACCTTCCAGAAAAAAATCAACAAGCCCCAATCGACCATTGGAAACCAAAACCAAATTAGTGAGTCAGCAAAATAACATTTTGCCATACGAATACATGGGCAAACCATCCAAAATCATAGGTAATACCACCCCCAAACAACATTTTCGGAACCTAATGGACATGTTGTTTCAAGTGTTGTTTTTGCAAAATTAGAAAAAAAAATCACGTATGGCCTTTTTTTAATTTACGAAACCCTACACATGTTATTGAAATCTAGCTATAGTTTTCCTAAAATAAGGACATGTAAAAAATAATATTATAACACGTAGAAAAAATATGTGTTTCTAATGTCGTTGTTTAACTAATGAGATATTGACACGTGCCATACTTTTTAAATAAAAAACATTAGTCTAGCTAATTAAATATGGACACATGGCATACTTTTGAAATAAAAAAAGCATTATTATTACATGTAGAAAAAGAAGGTATTGTTTTTAGTATGTCTTCTATCAAATCAAATGTTGACACGTGGCACACATTAAAATAAAAAATTACTATAAACCACAATTTAAAAGCTAATATATTATGAATTTTGCATTGATCTTTTTAATTGTTAAAAAAAAGGCCTTTTGAGAATCGAACCCAAACAAGTCCATAAGGCATAATATTCATGTTATCTCCATTCTCATTTATACATACTGATGGATTGCAATCTAAATTTTGACGTCAGATTATAACATTCAATGGTTAAGGTTTAAAACAATTGAATTAATAGTTGTGGTTAAAAATAATGTAGTATAATTGACAGTGTGGGCTTTGATCAAACCTCTTGGTGTAGATGGTTCAAGCATGCAATGCTATATCCCCAGGCTTCAGGAAGAGGACATAGATTTATAGTATCACATAGATTTATATTTTATACTTCCATTCACCACAGATTGGGATCTCGAAATCAATATAGAATTACAATTTTATAAGAGTAAATTACTTCTCCGATGATCTGTGAGCAGGCTTGGCTGCTACTGCAACAACAACTTGTGTAGCCTGCATCTGCTTCAAACTAGAAGTTCTTCTTTGGCTGGGGGGTAGTTGCTGTAGATCTTGGTTCCCAGCAAAAGTAGAGTAACCATCAGATAAAGAACTGCAGAAAGAAGAGGATCAGTTCCCCATACAATAAAAAGTTTGGAACACTAGGCACGGCCACATGACGGTTTTCCTTACCCCCTCCATGTACGTTTCCCCATACGGGAGAGGATGGGGCCTCCAACAAAAAGGAGAGGGCCTCCAAAAATCTTAAGGAATTATAAGGACGGGGGCTAAAAAGGAGGGGTACACAAATGTGACCTCCGCATTTAAGTGGGGGGGCTCCACCCCTAAATTTGAAAAAGGGGGAAGGGGATACCTAAAAAAAGGTCATGTGGCCGTGCCTACTAAATATAAATCTATCTGCATATTCGGTACAACAGAGGAAAAGACTTCTGGCAGAAGCTTTTTAGCAACACCAAACAAGAATGGCAGGAGGAATTTAACCTGTAGGAATGAACCTCTACCCCATCGATTATGGCTTTGCCAGTAGCAGGTATTAAGGGAAAATACTTCCATTATACGCTTGCTACCAGTCTACACCTGCCTGTTGGCTGGAGGTCCTTCTACTTGCCTGAGAGTTGCGATGCCAGCAAACCAGCAAGGGAATCACAGACACCTTGGCCTCACCATGCTTCTGCACAAAACAAGAAGGACAAAGTAAAAGAAAAGAAACAAATGCAATAAAATGAATCGGGTCTGCAACCAAGAACATCACTTACCTTTGAAGCTTTGAAGCTCGCCTAAATCAGGAAACCGGTCATGTGATGAAGAAAGGTTTTCATCTTGCCTCTTATTGTGGCAGTGAGGAATAGATTCTCTATATTCTTTGGACGTATCGCGCCAGCAGCAGCCGATTGACAATGAGACTAGGGATATGGCCAGATTACGGATATGGCGAGATTAAGGAAGATTAAGGAAATGGCAGAAGTTAGATTAAGGATATGGCGAGACTAGGTAGAAGCCAGATATGGCGAGACTAGGTAGAAAGACTAGGTAGCTCGCATTCACAAAATTCAGAGGGTCGGATCGAAGACAAGAGGGACTGTGCCACTGCCGGATCGAAGAAAAGAGGGGTTGTGCCACTGCCGGAATTGCGGGTGAAAATATTTTTACCCCGGTTATTGTGATTCCATCGCAAGATATTCCCTCCCGCAGAATCCACAGGCTCGCGACCCCGTTATCCGTACCAGAGGCCCCATTTTCCGTACCTGACAGGGTTGCTTTCAGGCAATATATACCTTCCGGTGGTATCACACCCATAATTCTCCCTTGCGATGGAATCTCCCCCGAGTTATTCCACCAGACGGAATCACCCCGCAAATGTATTCCTCCGGAAGGAATCACGAACGACCTTGTTATTCCGCCAGACGGAATCACAACCATGCTATTCCGTCAGATGGAATCACGAACGTCTGATTCCGTGAGATGGAATCGCCACTTACGTATCCCGCCAGACAGAATCACAACATTGCTATTCCTCCAGATGGAATCACAACCATGTGATTCTGCCCAGTGGAATCACCCCAGATGGGATTCCTCCCGATGGAATCACCATATTCTGATTCCTCCCGATAATATTCTTTCCCGTGGAATCACCGCTCAAATATTCTCTCTCGTGGAATCACCGCGATAATATTCTCCCCCGTGGAATCACTGCGTATGATTCCTCGGGAAGGAATCACCTACAGACCTATGAATCTGTAATAACTACAGGCAGGGAGAAAAAATTGGCAGATGGTTCAATCCCAGCAGAAGTTTATGCCCGATTCCATAAAAAATGGTTGAGGATGGTTTAAGCGAAGCCTACGTTACTTGAAGATCATGAGGAAATTAATACTAAACCAATGGTGCAAATAAACAAGCTGGGCTACTTCATTTTGTGTGTGCATCTCCATTGTTATGCTCCCAAGAACATTTCTGGTTGGGGATTTGATCCCTTGTCAATATTGACAATGCCATGGGCTTGTTCAAAGCAAGAACAAGAAACAAGAAACATGCCTGTTTAATAGCCAGAACAAAAAACATGCCAAAAAACGGAATCACCACCTTGTTATTCATCATCTTGCTAAGAGATGAGCACTGACCATGTATCTCTCTATATATCACATCTAGAGATAAGATTACTTCCAGAAAGACCAATGCCATTAGAAAAGCTATTGGAAGTATGAAATAGCATACAGAAAATAGATAAAACTTTCATTTAAACAGAGGGATAGGTGAACATTTGCCACAACATGCAGCATCTAACTCCTGCATTGTTGTGGTCTGTCGGATCGAAGATGCAAGGGCGGTTGTTTGCATATGCAACTGGCCTACTGACTCCAAATCCGGACCTACCTCCTTGGGCGACCTCTGATTTGCATTTGCCATGGTTTTGGATGGCACCAAGCCTGCTTCTGTGAAACCCTTAGATGTAACCAAATTTACCTCAATCGACCCTTCGAGCAAACCCAAGCTTGATTCTACCATCTCTATATCAAACCCTATCCCTGCCATCGAATTCTGAAGGCCCAACAACGGGAGACTGATGTGCATGCCTTGCAAGCTTCAGCACCTGCTTTTGCAGTGCCAGATTGATCCTAAGAGTTGCAGACTTGGCCCCCTCCCTGAATTTACCTCAGACGTCATGGGCATCCATCGACACAAAACTGCTAAGGTGCCCGCCTTAAACGCCGAATCTGCTCCATTTAGGCTGCCGGACCTGCAAGATTTAACCAAGAAAGGGTAAGAAGAAGATATAAAAAACCGGATGTGCTCCATTTAGGCTGTCGGATCTGCAAACAACGTTGCAAAATTATCACTGTTGGGCCTTTTCCTTCCACAGTCGTTGAATTTTTAGTGAGATATTCCAGATGGTGATTCTGTTGCATGGAATAAAAGTGCGGTGATTCCGTCCGCAGGCGGTATTTTTGCCGAGGTGATTCCGCCGGAAGGTATAAAATGGACGGTCAGGATGCACCCTTTAGATGGATGGCTGGGATCAATCAGAAGGTACACCTGACACTGTCAGCTACGGATAACGGGGCCTCCGGAACGGATCCCGTTCCCGGAGGGTCTGTGATTCCGCAGGATGGAATATCTTGCGATGGAATCACAATAACCGGGGTAAGAATATTTTCACCCCGGAATTGCCATCACCATAGCCTAATACCATAGCCATCACCATAGCCATAGCCAATATGGCCTCCTGTTCCTCCAGCTATTGTTGCAGCCAGTATGGCTTCTGCGGCACCTCCTCTGCCTACTGCGGAACTGGCTGCCAAAGCAACCCCTGTTCTGGCGGCTATGGATCGAAGAAAAGAGGGACAAAGGCTATGGCTATGGCCAGATTTGCCATAGCCGAGGGTGGGAAAGAAAAAACAGGACACAAAGATGTCATTAATTGTAGCCCTTCAAGGAGCCAATCAAATTAGAGGGCTCGGATCACGATCTCTGCCGTTGGTCTCTTCATCAAACTCTACCATTCATTCTAGAACCAATAAAATTATAGGACGGGGATCAAGATCTTTGCTAATTACCTTGGCCGTTGAATACAATACTACATTATTATTTTATGGTTTACGCGTAGCAAAAGCATTATTTTAATTTTCAGCATATACTACTTGCCAGCAAACATGCTCGGATTATCGAGTGTTACCCAAGCAATAGTTAGAGCGTTAGTTTGACTCAATGGCTACTTGCATTACAGTTGCTTGTGATAGTTTTGAAAAATAAGAACTTTTGGGTTAGATAGCTTTGCCCAGTTGTTGTGGTCAAGCATTATTTGGTCTTGCCTTGAAGCTTAAATCTACTTAATTTGATTAGCCACAAAGGGAAGTTGTTTTTTGCTATGGAATCTGATTGCCTTCACTCCAAAATTATTACCTTGAGCTTATAGAAAGGGCGAGACTGTGGTTCTCTAGTAGTTGGGCATATATTGGACATATGGTGGGCAAAACTGTTCGAGCCAAATGTTAAACGAACTGCTTTATATGTTGGCGGACCTTGATTATGCTTGTTTGTAGAAAATATTAACAACTTAAATCTGAATGCTAATTTAGTGTTCATATTAACTCAAACATGCCATGTGGGCTCCAACATGCCACCTAGGCTCAAACATGCCAAGGTAGCTCAAGCACGCCACCTAAGCTCAAACACGCCAAGGTGGCTCAAACATGCAACCTAGGCTCCAACATACCACTTAGACTCCAACATGTCGCCTAGGTTCCAACATGTCGCCTAGGTTCCAACATGTCACCTAGGCTCAAACATGACAAGGTGGCTCAAACATCCCACGTGGGCTCCAACATGCCAAGGTGGGTCAAACATGCCACGTGGGCTCCAATATGCCACCTAGTTGGCTCAAGCATGCTACGTGGGCTCCAACATGTCGAGGTGGCTCAAACATGCCAAGGTGTCTCAACTATGCCACCTAGGCTCCAACATGCCAAGGTGGCTCAAACATGCCATGTGGGCTCCAACATGCCACCTAGGCTCCAACATGCCAAGATGGATCAAACATGCCACCTAGACGTGTTTGATGCACCTTGGCATGTTGGAGCCTATGTGGCATGTTGGAGCCCGCGTGGCATGTTTGAGCCATCTTGGCTTGTTTGCGCCACCTTGGCATGTTTGAGCGAAGGTGGCTTGTTGGAACCACCTTGGCATGTTGGACCCACCTTGGCATGTTTGAGCCACCTTGGCATGTTGGAGCCCAGGTGGCATGTTGTGGGCCACCTTGGCATGTTGGAGCCCGCGTGGCATGTTTGAGCCATCTTGGCATGTTTGCACCACCTTGGCATGTTTGAGCCAAGGTGGCATGTTGAAGCCTAGGTGGCATGTTTGAGCCACCTTGGCATGTTGGAGCCCACATGGCATGTTTGAGCCACCTTGGCATGTTGGAGCCTAGGTGGCATGTTGGAGCCATGGCATGTTTGAGCCACCTTGGCATGTTTGAGCCTAGGTGGCATGTTGGTGCCTAGATGGCATGTTGAGACACCTTGGCATGTTGGAGCCTAGGTGGCATGTTGGAGCCCACGTGGCATGTTTGAGCCACCTTGGCATGTTTGAGCCAGCGTGGCATGTTTGAACCACCTTGGCATGTTTGAGCCAAGTGGCATGTTTGAGCCACCTTGGCATGTTGGAGCCTAGGTGGCATGTCTGAGCCCATGTGGCATGTTTGGGCCACCTTGGCATGTTGGAGCTGAGGCATGTTGGAGCCCCATGTGGTATGTTTGAGCCAACTTGGCATGTTGGAGCCTATGTGGCATGTTTGAGCCCGTGTGGCATGTTTGAGCCATCTTGGCATGTTTGCGCCACCTTGGCATGTTTGAGCGAAGGTGGCTTGTTGGAGCCTAGGTGGCATGTCTGAGCCACCTTGGCATGTTGGAGCCTAGGTAGGTGGCATATTTGAGCCAAGGTGGCATGTTGAAGCTTAGGTGGCATGTTTGAGCCACTTGGCATGTTGGAGCCTAGGTGGCATGTTGGAGCCCACATGGCATGTTTGAGCCACCTTGGCATGTTGGAGCCTAGGTGGCATGCTTGAGCCACCTTGGCATGTTGGGAGCCCACGTAGCTACCTGCATTTATCCGGTCCCTACAAATGGCAAGCCATCTTTTTTTTTTATAACCATTGCCAAGAATGCCATCGAAAAACCCCAGTGGTGACATGTTTGAGCCACCTTGGCATGTTTGAGCCACCTTGGCATGCTTGAGCCACCTAGGCACCAACATGCCACTTAGGCTCAAACATGCCAAGGTGGCTCAAACATGTCAAGGTGGCTCAAACATGTCATGGTGGCTCAAACGTGCCACACGGGGTCCAACATGCCACCTAGGCTCCAACATGCCAAGGTGGCTCAAACATGCCACGTGGGCTTCCAACATGCCACCTAGGCTCCAACATGCCAAGGTGGCTCAAACATGCCACCTGGCTCAAACATACCACCTAGGCCCTAACATGCCAAGGTGGCTCAAACATGCCATGTGGGCTCCAACATGCCACCTAGGCTCAAACATGCCAAGGTGGCTCAAACATGCCATGTGGGCATGATGACTAGGACTTCATGCCAGAAATATGATAACCTTTGGAATTTGGTAGAGGCATTTTGTCGTTCGGGCAGTACAAAGACTCCATAATGGAGATTCGACTTCGCCATGCCATCCAGAACGGAGAAATTACCCTAGGGACCAAGTGACCAAGTTACACAGTCATTTTTTGCAACGAAAAAAACACGAACCCACTACATGGTAGTATTCTGCAGCCACCTCTTAGACCAATTGACTACGAACATGTTGGACATGAGCTACTTTGGTGCTTCTTGAAAAAGGGGTAGTCTTATGCCCATGAAACTTGGTCTCCAGGGTAATGTCAACGTTTTGAGTCCATTGACAGAGTCAGTTCATAGTTCCGGAGTGGGAAAGTTGCCCGTCCGTGGCTAGGGTTCTTTGGGAGAGGACCTTTGGGGCAAACTGCCTCCGAAAGGTTTTAAAGGTCCATCTTCTGGGCTCAACACCCTCCCTCTAGGTGATGACATTGTGCAAGATTTTGGTCGAATCTGACTAGGATATAGCCTCCGAAACATAAACCCTGTGTGTTGCTAGGTTATTGAAGGGTTTACGTTATAGGTCGGTTGCACTTGGGACATGGTTGAGAAGCTGCAATTGTAAACATGAAGCAATAGGAACTGATGGAGGTTTGGAGTTATCCTCCTCCCAGTGTGGCAATTAGAAGTCAAGAGCGCCTTTTGCAGTAGCAAAATTGTTTGGGATCATTCGGGATGGCCAATAGATCCAAACTCTGTTATTTCAGTTGCCATGGCTCCGCATGTGTGTTAGCAAAGGTGCACCTAGCTATCCAAGAAAATGACCACGTTTTGGCCTCCGAAACGTAAACCCTGTGTGTTGCTAGGTTATTGTAGGGTTTACGTTTTGGAGGCCAAAACGTGGTCGTTTTATTGGATAGCTAGGTGCACCTTTGCTAAACACACATGCGGAGCCATGGCAACTGAAATAACAGAGTTTGGATCTATTGGCCATCCCGCAATTTTGCTGCTGCAAAAGGTGCTCTTGACTTTTATTTGCCACACTGGGAGGAAGATAAATCTAAATCCCATTCCTTCAGTTCCTATTGCTTCACATTTTCAACTGCAGCTTCTCGACCATGTCCCAAGTGCAACCGACTAAAATTCGACCTCCATAATACAAACCTTTCAATAACCTAGCAACAGACAGGGTTTACATTTTGGAGGCCGTATCCTAGTCAGATTCGACCAGGATCTTGCACAATGTCATCACGTAGAGGGAGGGTGTTGATGCCAGAAGACGGACCCTTAAAACCTTCGGAAAGCAGTTTGCCCCAAAGGTCCTCTTCCGAAGGCCCCTGACCATGGACGGGCAAATCTCTCACTCCAAAACTGTGAACCGACTCTGCCAATGGACTCAAAATATAGACTTTACCCTGGGGACCAAGTTTCGTGGGCAGAAGACCACCCCTTCTCCAAGAAGCACAAAAGTAGCTCATGTCCAACACGTTCGTAGTCAATTGGCCTAGGAGGTGGCTGCGGAATACTGCTATGTAGAGGGTTCGTGTTTCTTTCATTGCCAAAATGACCATGTAACTTGGTCCCTGGGGTAATTTCGCCATTGCGGACGGCGAAGTCGAATCTCCATTCCAGAGCCTTTGTACTGCCCGAACGACAAAACACTTGGTTTTCTACGCGGTCAACCCGCAGGACGCTTCGTGGTTTGATAAGTTCTCCCAAACGGATCTTGGATTTTTTGAGCCTGCTCGAAGCAGGTTACTTGAATGACGGATTCAATGGTCGGATAGGAAAATTGAGCTCTCGGAGGGGGGGGAAATTGGCATTTTCCCTCCCAGAGGAGCGCTGATAGGAAAGGCTGCCTCGACAACCTTTCTGAGGTCCATCTCCTGGGGTCTGGCCTCTCCCCTCTGGTGAGAAAGTTGCGCAAAGTCCTGACCTGGTTCGATTTGGGGAAGGGTGTCAGCGCTTTAAGTGCTTCAAGATCCCTCTATTCTATCCCTTGCCAAACTCCTCTACAAAAATTTCAAAGGTTATCATATTTCTTGCATAAAGTCCTAGTCATCATATCCATGTCACCATCATCTAGCCATGTCACCTAAAATTTGCCAACATCACCCAATGAAAAGACCAAAGATGGACATCTTTTCATTTTTGGCCTAGTCAAAACTTGACCTTGCTTATTTGGCATGCCATGTCACCACTTGGGGTGCCTAGATGACACGCTTGAGCCTAGGTGGCATGCCTGAGCCACCTTGGCATGTTGGAGCCTAGATGGCATGTTGGAGCCTGCGTGGCATGTAAGGAACCCCAAGAGAGAGAATGCCAGTTTTACTATATAATACTCTTTCTTATATTACGTAACTCAAAAATGGTACAATAGAGGACATAAGTCCCAAAATGAAAAGTATAAATACAGTATATTTTGTATTTCTACCATGATCATGGTTTCTTACATTCCCTTCGACTTAAAGAAGACAATGTCCTCATTGTCGAAGTCCCAAGTATTCTTTCAGAATCTCAGGATAGTCAGCGACAAAGGAAGATGATTCCCATATTGCATCTTCGATAGGCAAACCTTTCCATTGGACCAAGTATTCCAATACCGTTGTTCGACGGGTCAGAACTCTCTCTCTCTCGTATCCAAGATCTTAAGAGGTTCCACTAGAACCTTATTGCCTCAACAAACTGAGGTGGCAGTGCATCCTCAGGTTCCAACTGAGTTGTTTCACTTTCAATGAAAGGTTTCAAGAGTGAAACGTGAAATACTGGATGGACTTTCTTCCACGTAATGGGAAGCTTAAGTTCATAACTTACATCATTGAACTTGCACAATATTTCATAAGGTCCAAAGTATCTTGCTCGTAACTTTGGATACTTCTTGTTCACGGAAGCATAACGGTGTGGTGCAATGTACACCACCTTCTCTCCCACCGAAAATTCTAAATGTCTTCGATGGCGATCAGCAAACTTCTTTTGTTGGAGTTGTGCATGACTTAACTTATCTCTTACGGCAGTAATAATACCACCCATCTCCTCAACAACTTGATTAGCCATCTCTACTCGAGAATTCGCCAACCAATTAGCAGGTGTCCGAGGAGTAAAGCCATATGCTGCATGGAAAGGAGTAACACCTGTAGAAGCATGCAATGAGCTATTATAGGCAAACTCTATGAGTGGAAGATAATCTTCCCACAATGTAGGTTTATTTGCAGTATAGCCGTAACATAGCTTCGAGTTCGATTAGTCCTTTACGTTTGACCATCGTTTTTCGGGATGATAAGATGAACTAAACTTAAGTTACGTTCCAAGAGACTCAAATAAACTTGTCCAAAATGACCAGATAAATTTTGAATCTCGATCGGACACAATCGACTTAGGGAGACCATGTAGCTTAAAACATCTTTAATAAATAGTTGAGCTACGGCTGCCACAGTAATGGCTTTCTTACATGGCAAAAAATGTGCCAACTTAGTCAATCGGTCAACAATGACCAGGATTGCATCATTCTTTCGTAAGGTTCTTGGGAGTCCTGTGATAAAATCCATAGATATTGATTCCCATCTCTCCTTTGGGATATCTAATGGATGTAAGAGCCCAGCAGGACGGTGAGTATCAAGCTTCATGCGTTGACACACCAAACATCCTTGGACAAAACGTTCAATATCAGTTTTCATGCGTGGCCAATAATACACAGAAGCCACGTGTTCATAAGTCTTAGAGAAACCGGGATGTGCAACATATGGTTTCTCATGGGCTTCCCTAATTATAAGAGAACGAGATGGTTTACAATTAGGTACACATAAACGATTCTTAAAATAAAGAAGATTTCCTTGAAGAGAATAATCTTTATAGAGAGAAATTTCGGCTTGACTTCGTTCTTTCCGAGTCAAGCTAGAGAAAACCTGCTTAAATTCTTGATCATGCTTATAAAGTGATGGAAATTGGCTAGCAAAATCAGTGGTGACCACTGAAATTGCATTAGCATGAGCTCTTCGACTCAGAGCATCTGCCACCACATTCTTACTTCCAGGAATATAAATGATTTCAAAGGGCTGGAAGTTGGCTATGAATGCAAGCCATCTTGCTTGTCGTTTATTCATAACAGGTTGTGTAGAATAATAGCGTAAAGCTTGATGGTCAGTTTTAACACAGAAGTCAGCATTCATTAAGTAATGCTTCCATTTCTGGAGAGCATAAATCATAGCTAGAAATTCTTTATCATAAACAGAATAATTAGTTTCTGCACTAGAAAACTTATGACTTTCATAAGCAATAACTTTTCCCTCTTGCATTAATACAGCTCCGATTCCATAATCACTTGCATCTGTCATAACATCATAAGGCTTGTGAGGATCTGCGATGGTCAAAATAGGAGCCATTGTTAATGCATTCTTAAGGTTCATAAAGCTTCGATCAGCTTGTTGAGTCTATCGAAATGGAACATTCTTACGCAACAAATTAGTCAAAGGTGTTGCTTCTAGAGAGAAATTCTTAACAAACTTACGATAAAAACTTGCAAGACCAAGAAAGGATCTTACATCATGTTGGTTCTTTGGTACAGGCCATGTGCGTATTGCCATAACCTTCTGTGGATCAACTGAAATTCCCTAGGCAGAGATAAAATGTCCCAAGTATTCAATATGATCTCTAAAGAAGAAACTTTTCTTAGGATTAATAAAATATTTATGGTTTTGCAATAGAGTCAAAACAACTTTTACCAATTCCTCATGTTCTTCTAGGCTCTTAGAATACACAAGAATGTCATCGAGATACACAATAACACCCTTCTGAAGATGGTCACGAAAGAGATCATTCATGGCTGCCATAAATGTGGCAGGAGCATTAGTTAAACCAAAAGGCATAACCATATATTATGTGTTCTAAAGGCCGTCTTATGTTCATGGCCTTCTTTAATCCTTATCTGATGATATCCGCTTTTCAAATCAATCTTAGAAAAATATTTGCTACCTTGAAGACGATCTAAAAGATCATCAATACGTGGCAGCGGGTATCGATTCTTGATGGTTCTTATTGAGCGCACGATAATCCACACAAAGCCGCATGCTCTTGTCCTTTTTCTTTACCAATAACACAGGAGCACCGTAAGGACTACGACTTGGGCGGATATAACCTCGCTCAAGAAGATCGACAAGCTGACGCTCGATCTCCAAAGATTCTTGATGCGAGACTAGATATGGAGCTCGAGATGGAGGAGCAGACCCTGGAGTAATGTCAATCGCATGGTCCACACTCCGTCGTGGAGGGAGCTCCGGACTGGAGTCCTGCATTAGAAAGGTCTTAAATTCATGAAGAGGAAATGTAGGTGGAAAGACGGAAAAGTCAACACCCTTCTTAGTTTCCTCATTTTCATATGCTTTATCATGTACAAGTAAGGTAAACAATTGAGCTTGTTGTTTACGTACCAACTTCTTAACTTGAATGGCCGAAAGTAATGGAGTCGATGGTAAATCGCGCTCCCCTTGCAATTCATATCTTTTTCCGTCCACCTGAAGTTTCATAACATGTCTTCGAAAGCTGATGAACGGATCATACTTCCACAACCACTCTTGACCAATAATCATATCAATATGAGTCAATTCCATGACTGCAAAAGAATCTCGTGCATGAAAAGTCTGAATTCGATAGGTAATGTCCTCCACTTTATCAGAGGAGATTTGAGAACTTCCATCAGCGACTTGGACATCAAGTGGCTGGTCGTGGGGACTGGTTGGGAGTCTTAACTTAGTGGCCATGGTGCGGGAAATAAAATTATGAGAACACCCTGAGTCTACTAAAATAATAAACTCCTGGCCTCTTAAGGACCCCTTGATCTTAAAGGTGTCGTTTGGTAAAAATGGGGTGTCTTTTACTTGGGCGACCCCCACAAATACCACATTATTGGATCCTGTATTCTTACTTTTCTTATCAGTGTTCTTAGGGTTATCCCCTTCATTCTTAGCATTGCTCTTAGATTTCTTATGGGGACATTGGTAAAACATATGCCCACCTTTTCCACATATATAACATAAGCCTTTTTGTCTGTACTCTGTCTTTTGTCGATCATTAAGTTTCTTGAAGACAGATTTATTATCATTCTTCTTATAAGAACTTTGGTGAGGATCCTTATTATTAGAGGAAATTCGAATTGAAGCATTTCGATCAATACCTTTTTGATCATGATCAGGTATGAAATCTGCTACTGCCTCAGCGAGTTCAATCGCATCTTGAAGATCTTCAGGAGATGATTTCTCAACTTCTCTTCTTACATACTTCTTTAATCCCCAAAGAAATTGATGCAGCTTCGTCTTATCCGTTAGATCCTCAATCTCCAAAACACAGGATGTAAAATCTTGCACATAGGAAGCAATGCTTCCTGTTTGGCGTAATTCATGTAACTTATCCCTCAATTTGAGATCGGCATTAGAAGGTATGAAATAGTTTCGTAATTTCTTAATAAACTTGGGCCATGTTTCAATCTTATGTGCCTGGCCTAGTTGGACAGCTCTGATACCACTTGTAAGGAACCCCAAGAGAGAGAATGCCAGTTTTACTATATAATACTCTTTCTTATATTACGTAACTCAAAAATGGTACAATAGAGGACATAAGTCCCAAAATGAAAAGTCATGTCTCAAAAGTTGTACAAAAGTATAAATACAGTATATTTTGTATTTCTACCATGATCATGGTTTCTTACATGGCATGTTGGAGCCACCTTGGCATGTTTGAGCCTAGGTGGCATGTTTGAGCCACCTTGGCATGTTGGAGCCCACGTGGCATTATGGAGTCCATGTGGCATGTTGGAGCCTTGGTGGCATGTTGGAGCCTAGGTGGCATGTTTGAGCCCACCTTGGCATGTTTGAGCCACCTGGCATGTTTGAGCCTAGGTGGCATGTTGGAGCCTAGGTGGCATGTTTGAGCCACCTTGGCATGTTTGAGCCTAGGTGGCATGTTGGAGCCACCTTGGCATGTTGGAGCCTAAGTGAGCTTGCATGGCATGTTTGAGCCTAGGTGACATGTTTGAGCCACCTAGGAATGTTGGAGCCTAGGTGGCATGTTGGAGCCCACGTGGCATATTTGAGCCACCTTGGCAAGTTGGAGCATAGGTGGCATGTTGGGCAGTGTGTGGCATGTTTGAGCACGTTGGAGCCTAGATGGCATGTTTGAGCCATTTTGTCATGTTGGAGCCTAGGTGGCATGTTTGAGCCACCTTGGCATGTTGGAGCCACCTTGGCATGTTGGAGCCTAGGTGGCATGTTGAAGACCACGTGGCATGTTTGAGCCACCTTGGCATGTTAGAGCCTAGGTGGCATGTTGGAGCCTGCATGGCATGCTTGAGCCACCTTGGCATGTTGGAGCCCACGTGGCATATTTGAGCCATCTTGGTGAGTTGGAGCATAGGTGGCATGTTAGAGCCCGCGTGGCATGTTTGAGCATGTTGGAGCCTAGGTGGCATGTTTGAGCCACCTTGGCATGTTGGAGTCTAGAAGGCACATTGGAGCCCGCGTGGCTGAACCACCATGGCATGTTGGAGCCTAAGTGAGCCTGCATGGCATGTTTGAGCCTAGGTGGCATGTTTGAGCCACTTAGGAATGTTGGAGCCTAGGTGGAATGTTGGAGCCCACGTGGCATATTTGAGCCACCTTGGCTAGTTGGAGCATAGGTGGCATGTTGGAGCCCGCGGTGCATGTTTGAGCACGTTGGAGCCTAGGTGGCATGTTTGAGCCATTTTTTCATGTTGGAGCCTAGGTGGCATGTTGGAGCCACCTTGGCATGTTTGAGCCTACGTGGCATGTTGGAGCCTAGGTGGCATGTTGGAGCCCACGTGGCATGTTTGAGCCACCTTGGCATGTTGGAGCCTAGGTGGCATGTTTGAGCCACCTTGGCATGTTGGAGCCTAGGTGGCATGTTGGAGCCCACGTGGCATGTTTGAGCTACCTTGGCATGTTTGAGCCACGGTGGCATGTTAGAGCCTAGGTGGCATGTTTGAGCCAACTTGGCATATTTAAGCCTAGGTGGCATGTTGTGCACCACCTTGGCATGTTGGAGCCTAGATGCATGGTGGAGCCCACGTGGCATGTTTGCGCCACCTTGGCATATTGGAGCCTGCATGGCATGTTAGAGCCCGCGTGACATGTTGGAGCCACCTTGGCATGTTTGAGCCACCTTGTGTATGTTTGAGCCACCTTGGTGGCATGTTTGAGCCACCTTGGCATGTTTGAGCCTAGGTGGCGTGTTTGAGCCAAGTGGACAGAAAATTTGTCCATTGCACATCCCTATGGCAGAAAAAGATATGTACACTCAAATGATGATATCTTGAGTGTTTTTTAACATTTCTGGCTGAAATTTGAAATGACTATCAGGGAACTTGTAGGAACATGTAGAAAGAAATTTGGCTTGATTTGGAACTAAAGTGATGGAGAGAAATTGGATATATTTTTCTCTCAATGAACTGTAAGAAAAAACGAGCAAACAATTTTTTGAATCCTGATTTCTATAAACACACACACACACACACACACACACACACACACACACACACACACACACACACACACACACACACACACACACACACACACACACACACACACACACACACACACACATACACAGACAGAGAGGATCTGATAGACTTGTTGGTCCCCATGCATGTTAAATTCAGTTCAATTCAATTTTGGGATCTTCATAATGCTTTTGCATTCTAGTTTTCTATAAGCATGAGGGGTAGAGGGACAATAGATGAGATATTGCATTTTTACACATGAGGGGTGTCATATGGATGGGAGCAGTGCAATGATTGTATAATGATGCTTACAAAATTGGCTATAAAGAACCTTAAAATACCACACTCCTTTAGAGAACCATACATCCTTTAGAAAATACCTCCTCAAAAACTACACTTACTTATAAACCGCACCTCCAAATACTACACCTCCTTAGAAACATCACCACCTCAAAAGAAAAAACCATAGTTCCTTTAACAAAAAACATACCTCCTTAAAAATCCACACGTCCTAAAAAACAAAGACCACAGCTCCTTAAATAAAAAACTACACTTACTATAAACAACACCTCCAAAAACTACACCTCCTTAAAAACACCACTATCTCAAAAGAAAAAACCACAGTTCTTTTAACAAAAAGCATACATTCTTAAAAAACCACACGTCCTAAAAAAACAAAAACCACAGCTCCTTAAAAAAATAACAGTGGACGTTCCTTGTCCACTTAAAAAACAATACCGTTAGTTAGTAAAACCACACCTCCACAGATCTACATGTGGTTTTTTTGAAATCTCTGAATAAAGAACATGTGGACCTAAGAAAACTATACTTTTCAACAGTGGACCAAAATTTGGGGTGAGTGTGTCATCTTCTTCATTTCTATCACCAACATTATCATCATTACTTTCTTGCCCAATCTCCAAAGGAAAGTCTAGTCCTACATCATCACTTTGCTCTTCCACATCATCCTCTTCCTATTATTGTGGTTCAAGCAAAGCCAATATAAGGTTCTCTTGTTGCAATTCCATGTGACCTAAGGAGCTCCAAATTTGCATTTACAAATACCAAATCCGAAGTCTTCGATGGAAGAAGTCTCACTCTTTTAATGCTCGCAACATGACTAAAAACATTAAAAAGCCTCTCGACTGGAGAAGATGAACGATGCCCCCTGGCTAAGAATGGCCAATGTCTGCAAGTATTTCTCCCCACCAAAGAGTGGAACCAATCTTCGTGCCGTCTAATTGTGCAGTCTAATTGTGCATCTGTACTTCCAAACCTTCCTCCTTTTGCTTTGTATGTGGCATCCTTTTTTCTAACGTGAGCCTATGCGCGCATGGGCATAACGTTTTTAATGAAGGTCGCCTATGCGCGCATTGCCTCAAAGCTTTTCTTTTGTAGCATGCCTATGTCACTATTGGGGATAAGATTTTTTGAATTGTTTGGCTATGCGCGCATAGGCAAACGATGTTTTGATATTTTACTGTTCTTAATATTTCAGTAAGAAGAGAAGCCTTGCAAGGAGTAGCCAGGATGATGAAGGTGGATCCTCCCAAAAGGCAGCCAGGAAGAGGAGGACAATGAAGGACAAGAGTCAGGATGCAGTTCTACCTCCAAGTCAGCAGCAGTTTCAGGAGGCCGAAGATGGCCCCTTTTTTTGTAAGGATCAGCAGTGGTTGCTTGTCAGGGGTACCGGTGATCCAGCAACTGCCCATTTTTTGTATTTGTACATTTGTGCTGAGACCGGCAAGAAAGCACAAGACCTGGAAAGCTTCAAAAGATGTGGCAGGCTGGTGGATGCTGATCTATTTGGGATGTTCCACATCAAGTGCACAACCACCACCAAGGGCAGTGGACATGTATATTCTGTGGATAGTTCGTTTTTCAAGCTGAGTTTGTTTTCTCCAGAAGATATGCAAGGCTACATTCAGACAAGAATGAAGAGTAAAATTGTAAGTGTTATTTTCCTGTACGCGAAGACTTTACCAACATGTTTGGTCTATGACCTCATAGGCTTTATTTGCAGGATCTTGTTTCTATACTAAAGGATCTTCTTTTGAACAAGGATCCTCTGTTAAGTTCTAGCGCACCTCCTGCTAAGCTGCTGAAGGATGCCATGCCCAAGTTCCCAAGCTAATCCTCCCCAGAATCTCAGAAAATGTTGAGGTGGGAACGGTGGATGAAGATGAACCTTCAGAGCCCGAATCTGAAGAGGAAGAGTTTGAGGTTGAAGTGGTGGAGAGGCCACGAAAAAAAAAAGCCAAAAGAAATTATTACAAGGCAGGCCTGGTGACTGACACGGCTCCACCAACTAGCAAAGCATCTAAAAAGGCCACTAAGGTAGTTTTGCCTCCAGCACCGGGTACAAGGATTGCCAGTAAGGAAAAAGACATGGCATCTAGGAAGCTCGAAGAAATTGAGCTGAGATGCCGTGTGGCTGGGATCATGCACCTGCAGGTTGACTGTGTTAAGTTGTGCCCTAAGGATGAGTCTGGTGAGAGACCGTTGCAAGTGCGAAAAATTTACTCTGGTCATTTGTCTGCTCTTAAAGAACGTATAAGGGACAGACCAAATGCAGCAACAGCACCGCACATTTGCATTGTTGACCCTTCCCAGTGCACGAAAAGGGATTTGTTTGTAAAGGAAGAGGATGAAAGCTACAGGTATTTTGTTTTGGGGGGCACCCACAGCTTTAAGGCGAGGAGGCAGCTTTATAAAGAAACTAAAGAACTTTCTTCTGTGTAAGATAACTTTCTTCTCCAAGTTTTTTGACCATGCGCGCATAGCTGTGAAGTTTTCTTACCTTTATTTCTTTCTTCTTCCTTTATAGGTCTGGGAACTTCAAGAAATTTTTTTTGATATGTTTGCTGAGGGTACTCTGAAATCCAAAGGAAAGGTGAAGGATTCAAAAAGAAAAAGAACTGAAGCTGCAAAACAGGACATGGGTATCATGGTCTGGAGGGAAATGCAGGGTTTAAAAAATACAGAAAAAGTTTGTAAGGTGCTACAGAAGGTGGTCAATGGCCAATTTACCTTGGAAGAGATGCAGGGTGAATTCAAACAGTAAGTTAAATTCCTGATCCAAAACACTAGCCATTTCTTGTTGGTAGTTTACGTTCTAGAGTTTTTTAAGACTCCTTACTTTTGCAGCCAAAAGGATTGTGCACTCTGTCAGCAGCAACTCATGGTCCACCTTAACTGTGACACCTGGGAAAAAGTTAAAGAATTGTACTCTACATGGTCGTCGGATAAAAAGATAAACCAATACGCTTCAAATTTCACGAACTGGGTAAAATTTGTTGTTCCCCTACTTATCTTGCTTTGGACTTGTTGTGTGCCTATGCGCGCATAGCACTACAAGAAGTCTGTTACTGTGGTGCTATGCGCGCATAGGATGACACTTAGAACTTTTGTTTTCTTGTTCTTACTAAAGCTGTGTTCTTGTTGTGTGCCTATGCGCGCATAGCACCACAAGAAGTCTGTTACTGTGTTGCTATGCGCGCATAGGATGACACTTAGAACTTTCTTCTTCTTGTTCTTACTAAAGCTGTGTTCTGTGGTATTAGAAAAAGAAGGACCCGATGCCACCAGGGTTTCTTAACATGGTTAGACTTGCTAAGGAAGAGCGCGCCAAGCTAAAGAAGAAGGAAGAAGCTGAGCAAAGTTTTGTACCAACAGAATTTGAAAGGTTTGACATGTTTGGCCAGAATTGCTTATACCAGATATATCATAGAAATTGTGTCAAACTTGACCATACATTGAAACCTGGCAATTATTCGTTGTGCATTGCTGATATTCCTTATGGCTTCAAGCTAGCTGATAGTCGAGGAGATGATTCACCATTTACCTATGCTGAATTTGATTCTTTCTTGAGACGTTTCGTCAAAATTAATACTGCACCGCTTTGGAGGATATTAGTTTTTCATTCAAGTAATCAGGCAGGTATGGTACAAGCTGCAATGAGAGAGCGCTACAAAGCTGGTTACGAGCCTGCCATTTGGTAATTTATTTCTTTTTCCTATGCACGCATAGCACCCAATAACTCATTGGTTGCGGTTGCAGGTTGAAGACGAATGTAAGAGGAAATGGCGGTGGTGCAAGGCTTGTGAATGTTTGGGAACAGATGCACATTGGTTACCACAACATTGGTGGGCAGAGAAGCATTTTGCATTATAATACTGCTGGAATGGATTTGCGTAATGCGTTTCAATTCCCAGCAGTCATTCAAAAATTAACAGACCCAGTACACCAGGGTCGTATAGTGAATCCTTATCAAAAGCCTCAACAGCTTATTAATACCCTTCTAGAGATGTTTTCACAGCCAGGTGATTGGGTCATCGATGCCTTCTCAGGGTCAGGGACCACATTGGCTTGTGCTTTAAAAAAGGGTCGCAACTGCCTTGCAATTTATTTTGATAAGGAATCTGTGGTTTATATAAAATCCAGAATAAGTTCTCTGCACAGCCTGCCAGATGAAAAGCAGGAGGTTGGCCTTAAGGATAAGGATGGTAATCCGGCATCTTCAAGCTCAGAGCCTTTGCCGCCACTCACCGGGAACACCAACGATCCGGCCGAGTTCATCGAGCTTGTTCCTGTAGAAGAGCTTCAAAAGGTTGTGGAAGAGAAGGATGCCTCAGACACTGAGGAAGTTATTCCTGACAACTCTACTAAGGTTCTCTCTTCTGCAGATTCAGATGAAGAACTTGTTCACAAGGACCCTCCTCTTGATATTTAATGTGTGCTAAAAAATAACATTTTTTTAAGTGATTATATTATTGTACTGAATTATTGAAATACAACTTTGTTGTCTATGCGCGCATAGACATCCTTCCTTTCCTTTGTATTTTTGTGTCGTAAGAAAGTGCATCTTCTTAGTGCGTCTTAACACAAAATCAATAACTGTTGTATATTGTCAAGTGATTTTTTTTTTGGTAAGCTGTCGCCCTCTTTTAAAATTGGCTATATTTAGAATGCGAAAGCTGCGAAAGCTTCAAAATCTTTCCATTGCTTTTGCACTTCACGATATAAGATTCTTATCAAATTTGGTTTATGTCTAAGCTGTGCACTATATAAGATACTTATAGAATTTCATCTTTTTCATGGTCAGACAAGGATTTATACGTTCAAAGTTATCGTGAAGACAGATTAAGATTTGAATTTTACCAACAGCTTAACAGAACATTCCCATAAATCGGCAGCAAAAATTAGTACTCAGTAATGCTGGCCCCAAATGTGACTGCTAATTTGCGTCGTTATACAGAACAATGAGGCTGTTATGGACCCGAAAAACCAACAAGCAAAATAGCTTAATGTAGCGATCACATGGGTAAGTTTTGTTGCGGGGGCTGAAGCCCTGCTGACCCGCGCTGAACTCTTAAACCCCGCAGCCATTCACATGCTGCTGACCTCTTTTGTGTGAAAATTTTTCTGTCTGGTCTGCTGAATCCACCCGACGTGTTAAGCACTGCCTCAGCGGGGCACAAATTTCCGACTCAGCTCTCGCACCATGAGCGGCGCGATGCTGAATAAAATTTTGTAAGCTGCTGATGAACAGCCCAGCGCTGTTTCAGCGCTGGAAAAAAACTTGTTCATGTGAACGAACCCATAACTGTGTCTGGAATCCTTTTGCTTTAGGGGCTTTTCACACGACCAGCATGTCTTATATTTTAAGGCATGCCATTGGTCCATGTCACTAAAAGAGAACAACAGGTTTTCACACGGAGCCATATAAGACATGTCTTATTTGGTTTCCGTACATCTCTGCAGTCTTATTATCTTCCGGGGGAAACCCCCCGCCACAATTTGCGACAGCAAATCATAGCTTGTGGCAGCCAATCAGAGCCCATAGCCACCGGATTTTCAGCAGTGTCTTAAAATGAAACTTTTGGAAAACCAAAAGTCAAGAAACAGAAGAATCGATGTGAAAAGAAACATCAAACGACAGTTTTTCCTTGAAATTTTGATGGCAGAATGATGGTTTACATCAAGAACAGCATCTTTGAGCTCCTGCAGGTCGTTTTGGAGCTCCAGCATCTTGAAGCTTCGTTGTTATCCTTGATCAGGTAAAACATTTCTGATTTGGGTCTGATTTGGGTCTGATTTTTGCAAATTGGGTCTGCAATTTGGTTGTTCTCTTCAAGAATTGGAGTTGGAAAGAGCTTAGATTAGAAATTCGAATTGGATTGAGGCAATTATTTCAGAAAATAGGCTTGCAATCAGACCCATTTCTTACAAATTGTTCTTGTTCTTGAATTAGGATGCAATTGGGTTAAAGAATTGGTTCTTAAATTGAATGTGGGTCAGAGATTTTGTATCTATACTTTCGAATTGATAAGAGTGAGCCAAAGATTTGCTAATTTAGATCTGAAATTTGGAGTTTGAGTATGCTTGGATCAGCCAATTTGGGTCTCCAAATTCTTTGTTGTTTGTATCAAATTTTTCTTCTTTGGGCATGCAATTCTGATTTGGGTTCATAGAAGAGATCTTAAGCATGCACACAGGCCAGAAATTTGATCAAAGAAAGGCAAATCGATTTCTAGTTTCAAGCTGTTTTGGTGCAGACCGTAATCTGATAAGCTGTTTTGGTGCTTGTCTAATTTTCATATAGTGTGAAAACCATAAATATAAGACGTGTCTTATATAAATAAGACATGTCTTATTTGTAGTAATGTGAAAACAACTTTGTTAAGACACGTCTTATAGATCACATGGAGGCTAAAATGGTGTCTTAGCAAAATGGGACAGCCATAAAATAAGACTATCGTGTGAAAAGCCCCTTAGATGACTTGCACACCATTCACATTGTGGAAATTAGAAGAAATCTACATTTAGCTTAAATTTGACTGGCGACATCAGTTTAAAATGAGGCATAAGGATGAGTAGAACAATCAGTTAAATAAATTGCTCATGTTACAAACAGGCTCACAGATTGGCATAGATCAACTTACAAATCCTCAATATTTAATTTCATAACTGCGAAAAACACAGAACATCACATAAACGAAGTTTTAAGCTACAGCTTTAAAACACAAGTGAACTCCAGAGATGTTATTTTAGCTCCTCCAGAACGTTTCATGTATAGCTTAAGAAAAATACGCCACAAGAAACAAATCGTTCCAATGCCTAGAGCATACTCATAAATAGGATTTACCAATCTGATATTACCTTCAGAAAATGTAAAAGCTTAACATAAAATAATTTCAGAAATACTACCATACGTTTAAGAAAACTCTAGCAAGCTATGGAAAACTGGAAAGATACAAATGCATATCAATTTCATATAGAAATGGATGATGTATTATTTCGTCAATTTGCTTTTATACTTCGTTATATAGCCTGAATGAAACCGGATATGATACAAAGCAAACTATGGAAAGCCGAATGACACAAACGCATAAAGATCCATTTCATGTAGAAATGGATGATATGGATGATGTGTTTCGTTATGCTTTTGTACTTCGTTATATAGGCTGGGTGAAATAGGATATGATACAAAGGGAAATGCATCACCCCCTTGGAAACAGCCAAAAAAGAAATGGTACAAAGGACCAAGGAAGCATGCTCTTAGCAATTTTCTGTCTACAAAGTCAGATTTATCAATCTGGGCTAAAGAGACATTCTCAGGCTTGATTTAGACTAAATGCAAATGATTATTCAGAACAGGGAACGCATTATGCCACAGGACTATTCACACTGGAAGCACATCGTTCAAGAAAATGGTAAGTCCTATTATTAACAGTGTCAGGAGCCAGCTTGAAAGCAAAACTAGGAATAAAGCAATGCTTTTCAAAAAGCTCTCGCCCTTTATTCTATGCCTGCAACGGACCTAGATAGTCAAAGAACACCTTCTCCATCTGGTCTTGAAAGGCATGATACACATTACCCTACTCATACAATTCCATCAATCTGGGTGACAAACAAAATATCAAGTTTATATTTACAATAGCATCTTTACATCAAACAAAGTTTCAATGCAGAAATTATTCTAATGCAAAGTACCTTTGAGACCTACCAGACCTCCAGGAAGCAAGGTGATCTTGCACATGACGGAGAGGAAGCTCTGATGGACTACTAGGGCTTATATTAGGGTTTCGAAGGATTCGAAGATATTAGGTTTTCGATTAATTCTGAACCTTTGGGAAATAAATTTTTTTGGGAAATTGACCAATAATACTCCGTTATCTTTTTCATATTATTTCTCATTGGTTTCCTAAAAGCATTCTCGTACATTTGGAGGGGTTTTCTGTGATGGTTTGGCCTTGATTTTTGTGGCATATTGTATTCATACATTCTACATTAAGACCATTATAAAGTTCACATTCTACAATTCAAGACCATCATAAAATTTACATTTTATACGTGACATTTATAAAGCAAATGTAAGGACTTGTTTGAATAATAGATTGAATGAATACCAAATAAAACGTACAGCATAAAAAATTCGATTGTCCTTGATATATAATACAGAATATAGATTTGGATCTTGATCATCTGACAGTCATTTGGAGTTCAAGTAGATTAGACCGAGATTGAAATAGGTAGCAATGAAGACTCAGGAAATAGATAAAATTGATCAGACACAAATTGGATTCGCCTTCAATTTCAAATTCATTTGCTTCCAAATCAGTTTGTCCCGCTGATGCCTCTGTTTTTTTATCCGAGTGTGTTTTCTCTATGGATTAACACCATATAGTATTTTGGTTCAAATCTTATAGTATTTTGTAAATCTTGTTATACAATATAACAAATTTTGTACTTGCATACCCCACAAACGAGGAACTTTACGTACGGTGTAGATTAAGGAATAAGGGGTGAATATGCCTATCCAACAGCTCTCGCTGCCCTACGTCACCCCCCGTGTGAATATGCACCCAAACCAAAGGGCGTCTAAGGGGGATTTTAATTTAAATGTGTTAGACCCAATGGTTGTGTTAATTAATGTTAATGGTAGTTATGTGTTGGTTGTTATACTAAAAAAATTTTTGGACCCTTCGGGCCCTAAAAAAGCAAGCATACGTAAAAACATGTAAAACATGCAAAACTCCTGTGATTTTCTTTCTAAAAGCATGAAATAATCTGTGCCTTTCCACATACAAATCCTTGTGATATAAAATATCAATTTCATTGTGTTGATTATTTCTATGTGCTTCCTGTAAATATCCAAGTTGGAGCGCCTGCAGTTGTTTAGTGGGTAAATGCTGTAATAATACATCAGACACAATATGAAACAACATATATATATCAAATGGTAATAAAATAACCATGATATGGTATCATAATAATCAGTGTCGAGATGCTATAGTTTTCAAATACTTGAAGTATTAGATCTTTTTTCCAGCAATCACAAAAGGTCCATAGCCGAACCCAAAAGGTGAATGAAACTAAAAACAAATCACTTGTCGAACCCAAAAGGTGAATGAAACTAAAAACAAATTACTTGTGGAGCACTGTAGACAGAAAGGGGAAAAAAAACCTGGAAAATGAATGAGCTCAGGATCATAGAGCAAGGGTAAGGGCGTACTTGGAGCAGAGCTGTGGAGCAGAGGCAAGGCCTGGAGCCGGATCTCTGGCTCTTTCGCAAGAAAAAAACAAGAACAAAAAAGCAAAAGCTGAACCCCGCCGAATGTGCTCGCCATATTGGGCCGAGCTCTCGCATCTTCGCCGGACTTGTTTTCTGCTCCAATATGACAATCCATGCACACTCGAAGATTTTTTCGTGGCTCGTATAAGAGTACACGGAGGCGTCTTGACAAGCCCATAAGCTCTGACTAACTTCTGCGACTTTGTCAGCACAAAGCATCTTCTTTTTCTTCATCGTCATTTCTTTGCAATACCATGTTAAGCTTTGGTGTATAACCAGCCTCTTTTATTTTATTACTTAACATTTTCAAGATGTTAGATATTTTATCACTCTCGGGGTGACTTTTATCACCAACAATAAACTCATGCACCTTATTATTAACCTCTATCCATGCCTTGGCGGGTTTCTTCCAATCATGTGCATGAAACCTTAGTTCTTCAATTTTTCGGCATCTTTTACCATACCAAAGATCGAGTAAATGCGACATAAGAACATAGCCACTTGCATCGTGTAAATGTAAATCCGGTTCAATGACTTGATCAAAGCACTCTTGGCCTAGCTTCACATTTCCATATGTTCTACAGTACGTAAGCAAAGATCTCCAAACAAATAATCTACGGTTTCATACATCGGAGTAAACTTCATTTGCTTCAAGCAAATATCTGATCGACCGAGAATGTCAATCATACAAGCTGTAGTGACGAGTATCCGGTATGATGCCATGGTTCTCCCTCATAGATATGAAGTGTCTTTCGTCCTTCATCCACTAAGCTCGCATGGTCGCATGCGGCAAGGGCGATAAGGAATGTCACTTCACTTGGTTGACACCTTCGTTTTGCATATCTCCAAAACATTGCACGACCATCAAAACGTTTCAGCATTGAGCATACCCGATATCATTGCACCCCATGTCATTGTATCTGGATTTGCTAATCTGTTTAAGATTCTATGTGCCTCCTCCAAAATACCACATTTGGCATACATATGAACGAGCATATTACCAATGACAGCATCGTCTTGGAACCCACAATCCATGACATGCGCATGGATGCATCTGCCCTGATCTATGGCACCAATATTAACACATGCTTTCAAAATGTCCGAAAATGTAGCCATTGTTAGGCCGAATCCTTCCCTAAAGCTGCCGTCAAGGATTTTGTGGAATTTTAAAGGTCTGATATGATTATTTACTCAGCTTGCAGGAGCCAAAGTCAAGCTATCGGAGCAAGAGTTTCTCGTAAAAATAGATCGCTAACTCCTTCTCGAGCCACTATATTAGCACCTGAACTACATTATTTTGCTGGAGACTGGTCAGATGTGCATCTTCTGTTATCACAAGTAGGGCCTGACCAATGTAGGAAGATAGAAAATGAAAGCAGTGAGTTTAACTTTAGCTTTGCCGACAGAGATTGTCCCAAGCCATCGAAGGATTAGATCGAGGAAGAATTAGATACTGTTTACTCTTCATCTTCACTGCCCTGAAACCCTATCAGAACCCTAAAGTCGAAACACTAAAGCACATCCTCTGCACTAAAGCACTAAAGCTTTCTGCTCTTCTACACATGCAAACCAAATGAAATGCTTGTTCAGATACGCTTCCACTCCAAATCTGTTTCCACTCTGATCACAAGAACATTAATTTTTTGCAAGAATGCCCTGAAATGCTATCCACGAGGCTTGCATGTTCAGCCCCTAAAATAAAAAAGAGGACTTTTGTTGTGAGCCCTTGGATGTTGGACCATTGGAAAAAAAAAGCTAAATCAACGACTAAGAAATGACGCACTCTAGATGTACGCATTAGTACATCCATTCGAATACGCCATGAAATCTTAGGAAAACCTTTGTGAAAAGCGTACAAAAACACAAAAAAAAACCCCTGTTATTATGCTACATATTGAAGCGAGATTGGCGGCATTGTTTTTTAACATTTTGTGAGTGGTGGAGTATCCATTGATCATCGGCAAAGCCTAATCAGAGTCACCCCGAAGGTACACTCCCCATTCACCTCCCTCCCCCCCCCCCTTCCTTCCCCATTCCCCCTTTCTTTGGAAGCCCAAGACCGGGTCAGGATGGACATGGGAACGTGTTTTGCTACGCCATAGCTTCCAAGTCGAAGGCATTTTTATGCTCATGGAAATCGACTCTAAGACATCATGGCCTCTTGGTATTTTTGGAAGTTCCGTGATGAAGTCCATGGAGATGACCTCCACTTAGCATCGGGAAAATAAAGCATGTGATATTGAGGTGGCCTTTTTTAAAAAAAAAAATAAAAGGCATTCGTTTGTTTATTTCGATGACACCTTTGTATTTATCCTTAGTGATTTAGGGTACCTTCACACCATAGAGTTAAATTTGTTGCTAAGAAAATTTAAGTTAACTAGTAACACACATGTTTTTTGTTAAGAAATTTGTTAAATTGAAGGGGTTACCTTTTAACAAATTGTTAGAGTTAAATTAAGCATTTAACCCCCTTTCACATTGATTTTTGTTATGTTAAGTTTTAACATCTAGTTAACAACTTCATGATTCATCGACCAAAATTTATCTGATGCCAGACCCCTCCATTTACTTTTGTTAACTCCATCGGTGGCCGGCGTCAAAATGATCGAGGGCTCCATCACCGGAGCTCCTCGCCGTGGCATTGGCTCCGGAGTGCGGCGAATCACCTGTAAGTTTTCTTCCATCATCCTGGATTTTTTCAAGAAGCAAGTAGAGTAAATTCTGCAAATTTTTTTTTTTTTTTTTTTTTTAAATACTTTCTGGAAGTTATAATGCTAATGTTTGACATTTGTGACTTAATGACTTATGGTGCTGGTTGTAGCAATTAAGTAAAGGGGGTTGATAAACCTATTATTGCATAAGGGTAAAATGTGTAAAGTGTTAAAAGTCCTTGGGACAAAAGGAAAAGTTAAAAACAGTTATACGTGGTGATGGTTTAAAAACCCTTACGACTATATGGAATTTAGGGTTATTGGAGATTTCCTATAGGGTAGATTACGGCAGAGGGCATAAGCGTGGATGGATCGTTCTGGTATATAGATGGCCCTAAGTGTTAGTACAGACGGTAACAAGGACTGCCGGATTCCAATATAAAAAGATGATAGCAAGAAAAAGAAGTGTATCGTGCTTCTTCCATGAGGGTGTTCTGGTTGAATTATGCTCATTAAATCTTTGTATCAGTGAATGGGCCGGAAAAAAGGAGATCTCAATATGGCTACCAGGAGGAAGATTGAGGAGGAGAAATTGAAGTCTACTCAGAAGAAGAAGTTGTTTCAATATCACAAGAAGGTGGTAATCCCAGTTGCAGCAGCTGATCTAGCTGTAGAGGTGCTGAATGCTGCGTCTATAATCAAATCAGGGCAGGTGGAAGCTCAATGTGTGAATTTAGCCAATATAGCACATGAAGGTGCTGAAAACTCTAGAAATGCTGAAGATCATGAAGATGGAGGTGAGGCCAGCATCAAATACATTCCTCCTATCAAAAAAGCAAAGAAGAATATCCAAGAAGGGGCTAATCTACACCAAGCCAATCAGGTTTGATTATTGTGTGTTCAAAAGTATTAAGATAATTTCAGTTGTTTGAGAATACAACTCATTATAAATTGCTTAAATAGCACATCTAAGTAATGGATCTGAGTTATTGACCTACTAGATCTAATAGATGTTAACGGAATATATGAATGTGTGGGAGGATCTTAGAAAAAATAGGAGGATAATTAGCTTGCCTAGATAAAGCTGGATTTACAAGGCACTTGTGCTGGATCAGCTGATTATTATAAGTAGCTTGGATTTAATATGGCGATAAGAAGATTTGGGTGGTTATTCATAATTCTAATGGAGTACTCTGCTGATTGAGGTGGTAAACAGAAGGTAAAAGAAGTTTGAAGAAACTTATCTTGTAGAAAGGCCATTGGGTAAGAGAGAGAAGATATGCTGGTAGACCTAATGATTGAGTACATGAAATTATATTATGTTAGGAGATATTGGATGTGGAAAAAACAGTCTGCTCATATATAACAATTATGAAATTAATGGTAGATTTTTGGTTATAGAGCTGATTGATTGATATAGATAGGAAGATCTGGTTGATTGGAAAGGATTTAATGTATAGTATGTTAAGATGACCTGTTTAGCAGGGCGGAATCTGTTTTAAGATAAGGAATGACCTTTTTGTAGTAGATCTGGACGATAAGCAGGGGTATCTGCACATAAGCCCAGATATAAGCTGATATGATTGCTGAGCTTAAGCCATAAGGGTGGCTAAATTATAATTTGTGTTGGATAGGAGGTTACCATTTATTATTGCAAGAGTTTAAGTATGTTTCAGAAGTATTAAGAGCAGATCAAGGGTTTGTATTTGTTAACCTTGAAACTGTAAAATGTGCTATTTCTGCATGCATTCAGCAGCACTTATGGTAGATTAGCTACTTTGCTTATGTGTTAACAAGCAAGGTGAAGGGCGATAAGCCCAAGAAATCCAATGCTTACCTGCTAGTGCTTAGGGCTTTACCCTTCTTAGGCTAACTGTCCTATGGTTTACTGCAGGTAACGGGATTTCTTGCTCCTTGATTTGTTTTCCCAATGTATTTGGTTAAGCACTATTCAAAAGCATGGAGGAAATGCGTAAACAAGTTGGATATATGTGGACAGAAAGATATTATTCTTAAATGGTGTACTCTTGCCTTTCTATGGTTCTCAAGTTTTTTGGCTGAGATTAATTTTGTAAAAATGATACATTATTTGATTAATGGAAGTTGGAAAAAGTTTGTGGGATGAAAATAGTAACCAGTTTAAGGCTTAGTTTGAGATGTCACCTGTTCTTGATCTAAGGCTGCAAATTGACCTAAAATGGCCTTTGATAAAGACTATAGAGGGTAAAAAGTCTGTTTGACAGATGTTAAAAGGTTTTTTTTTTTTTTTTTTTTTTTTTTTAATAATGCTTGCATGATTAATTTAGTTGTGCACCTTAAGTTACTCTCTTTTGACGAATTTAAAACATGGCCCAAGATGTTTGGTGCTTCTTACTCTGATGATAGAGCCTATCTATTGGTTGTTCTATGGCCCACTTTCCCATGGGAATACACTAGGATTTATTTACTAACTGAATTATGGTGTGCTGGGACTCTTTAATATAAATTGGACTTCTTTAACCTTTGACCTTAAAGGTCCTTATAATAGATACATATATTTGCAGTTGTGGTGCTTCTTGTATCCCTAGGGGGAAGCATATGTTTGGAATCAATTAACTCCATTGTCCATTGTCCAGTTATAAGCACCTTAAGTTGCTTGCATGATTTATTTAATTGTGCACCTTAAGTTACTCTCTTTTGACATATTTAAACATGGCCCAATATTTTTGGCACTTCATACTCTGATGATAGAGCCTATCTATTGGTTATTCCATGCTTGTTCCAAGCTGACAGTATTTTCTAATTGACCTCTGGTCTCATATTTTTTTCCCCTAGTCTAAATGCTGCTTTGTTGTTCTTGGCTTAAGAATATATTATATGAGAATATTCTTAGTAAGGATCTTGCCTTTTTCACTATGGTAAGCCTATCAACCCTTATGGAAATATAGGCTGTGTCATGCAATATTGGGGTTATTATTTTAACCTCAGTAATGCCTCTTGGCTATTTTCGACTGTAGTTAGGGTTGTGGACTTGTAAGATTTTTCAGTTGCAAGCTTTCTTGAAACCTTCCGGCCTTTATGGCGGACACGTTGATTCTTTGCCCTTGCCTCGAGTTGTAGCCCGAAGCTATGAGTCGTAAGTTTTGTATGATGATTGTATTCATTTGGGTCGGATACTATATCGAGCTCCCCGACGGTAATAATATTAATTGATTAGGTGGGAACTCTTATTTTATAAGATGACCTCCCCCATTCAATCTGACCAAGCGGCTCAATGAAATAGTTTTAGGCGGTGAACCTACCCAACCTTGGGATAAGCGGGATTAGGGTTCACCATTAGGTGTTTCTAACTCGTCTGAGCGGTGCTTTGTGATGATTCGGGTGATGCTAAAACGACATGGGGTTTGCAAAGCATGTCTTTAAAATATGTGGAGATACTGGTGGCCGCTCTCCAACTCTATTCAAAATGATTTTTGAATATATAAGTTAAAATTTGTGGACATGGAGGCCAAAGGTGGTACGTGGGGAAGCATCCCTTTTCGGCCTTAAAGGATGATGAGCTTTCTAGAATCAACATATACCAGGTATGGCAGTGATCATTTTCATAAAGGAAAGTAGTTCGTATTTGAGTTGAGAATCCGCCTATCCATCAAGGCTCTGAGGCAAAAGATTTTTTAAGGTTATTGCCGGATGGTTAGGAAGAAGATAAATCTATATATTTATTTTATCAATAGTTCCCTCGTATCATTGCTGGATGCTTCAATATGCTTTTGGCAGACTTGGCCTATAAACTGAAAGGTTGTTTCTTGGTCATTTCTGTTTTTGAATCTAGTTTACTCTCTCATTTGTCAAGATTTATGTCAAAGTATTCTAAGTTCTTTTTGATATTTGGGCAAAAGGATTACATTAGGTGATCGGTTAATAACCGAGAAGCCTAAGGTACCTTTTGGCCCTTGCATCTTTACCCTTATCAGGCTAATGATGTATTGATTGGCTGCAGGTACGGGCTTCTCCTCTTAATGTTTCCCTTTTGTCCAATGTATTAGGAGTTCTTAGGAGTTGGCATCCAAATTGGGACTGAAGCTTGGCGCATCTGAAGCAGTTCAAATGATTGCATCAAAATGGTAGTTGTTGCACACTTGAGAGTGCTGTGGCCAATACATAAATTTTCTACCGATGGTTTTCTTTATTTCTAAACCAAGGTACTCTGTCTGGTTATAAATTTTTGTGAACTGATACTCTTTCATAGGGCTGCGTAAACTGATACTCTTTTATAGGGCTGCCATGATCGCAGTAAAGCATAGCCTTGACATTGAATGCTGGCTGTCCAAAATTATCTTAGGCATGCATAAGATTTACTCCCTTTCTTTTGGTTGTTCCTCGTTAACGTTCGAGCTTCTTAAATGGATATATGGTGAATGCTTCATTCTGCTGTAACAGACTAAAAAGCACCTCTAGTAGTGCTACAATAATTGTTTCTAAGTTTCCTACTGAAGTATTATTTCGAGTATATATGAATGAAAAAATCATATTGGCAGTTGTATGATATATCTTGTTTGGCTATATTTTATTATAGTGCAAGCATCATATAATGAAGTTGTGTGATGCCTTGAATCTCCTGTAACAGACCTATTGGAAATTCTGATTATGATGGAGAGCCATGATACGTGATTCTGAATTTTTTTTAAAAAAGAAAAGGGAATACATACTTTGATAAAATAGTCTAATGGTTATGCATCCATATTAGGCCCATATTAAGATACATGTGTAACTTATTAACCCAATAATGATGTACTGCAATACCATTGCACTATATTATAAATGTTCTTTGGGAAAATATTTCTCTAGAAATGTCTTTCTCTATTTGTAATGGAGAGGGCATACCTTGCATAGTGATCCTATGCACAAGGTGATGTATAAACTACTTAAGTAACTTGGTAAGCTGGATCATATAGTGGTAATGGTCTTACTTTATTTGTGAGATATTAAAAACCATGGTCTATTTGGCTTATTGATCTACTGGAATTTGAAGTTTTATTTGGAGACGATGGTATTTTGGTTACTGATTGTTAACTGTTTTCCCCGGATTTATGGTACCATCTTGGATTGAAAAGTCCATGTATGGCCAGATAGGGATTGACCAATGCTGATGTTTGTGCTAGGTTTAACTAGTTCAAGCCGGTTTTTTTCATGACACTTCTGTGCATTGGTCTTATCAGTGCTGCCATAAGTCCTTGGATAAGGTTAATTTCATCAGTTAAAAGGGTTCTTTTTGGGTTGCCCCTAGGGGGGCAAACCCTTGTTTATGTGGGTTTATGGCATATCCTAAGTATATGCTAAGATATACCTAGAATATGCTAGTGACTGCTAAAAACCTATTGTTGGCTGTAAATTGGCAGTCATGTGCGTTCTGGATCCCCGATGTCCGAACCGGGTAACTGGCAGGAGGGCAGCCTTGACTGCTCCTCTTGGGCGCCTTCGGGGCATCGCTTTCCCTTCATGTGTCTTGCACGATCCTTGCCTATTCTATGGATCTTTTCCTTATGATACATCCAGCCATAGATTCGCCATCTCAAGAGCATTAGGAGGAGCCATCTTTTGGCTGGGTAGCGGAGTAATCCAGCAGGGATTGGGCTGCCATAGTTGAAGCTTTCACCAAGGATTCAGGGGAGGTGCAGCAAGGTTTTCATTCGTGGATGGAGTTGAGTTATAGTTCTCGGCTGCTGGGATGGATGGAGTTGAGTTATAGTTCTCGGCTGCTGGGACAGCCAGTAGCATTTAATGGAGGGGATTCAAGAGCTTCAAGATAATTTTTCCAAAAGAAAAGGGGATTTAATCAGTTTTGGGCCTGGTTAGAAGGAGTTATGAGCTAAAACAGAGATATGGATCTCTTTGCAAACAACTTGGTTTTGCATCGTCAAGTAGGAATGTGGTTTTGCTGCCCTTGTTTGGTCCTTCTTGCTGTAATTTCTTCCTGATAGCTTTCTGTTCATCCCATAATTTCTCCCCATTGGAGGGCATTGGGTTTGCTTGGGGATTGAAAGAAGGTAGTATGGACCCATGTGAATGCTTAGAAGGTGTGAACCAGTCTGGATATAAGGAAGCACCATAAAACGATTTTGAGCTGAGATGGGCTGTTCTTGATGGATATCAGTCTGCGACAGTTCTTTTTGTTGAAAATAGGCCCTGTAATGCGAATAATTCAGCCAATAATTGAAGAAATATGATGGGGCTTTTTGGATCAAAGGGCTTGGAGAATGTGGTCGAGCATATGGATGAAGTTAATTAGAAAATGATGAAGCTTTGGTCATGTGATTTGAAAGTTTGTTCTGTTGCAGTCCTTGACTATGGTGGGCTATTTTCTCTGATATTTGAGCCCATAAATGAGCAAATCTCATGGGGCTTTTTTTTGAAAGTTATTGGGAAGGCCATAATGATCTAAATGTGAACAGATAATTAGATTTTGGCCCAGTAATTCATTGGATTTTTGAGCTGATTCATCCATGCATGTCGGGATAACAGAACAGACTGTAGTTTGGCTAATTAGAGCCCGAATCAGCATGATTTGATGGGGCTTCTAGCATCAATATGGTCGAAAATCAGGGCCAATCATAATCTAGAAGTTAATTGAAATTGGCTCAATGGATTCATTGGCAATTTGAAGAATTTTTGAGCTGATTCATCCAAGTCTATTGGGCTAATAGAGCGGACTGTAATATGTCTAATTGGAGCCCGAATCAGCATGATTTGATGGGGCTTCCAGCATCAACATGGTCGGAAATCAGTGCCAATCATAATCTAGAAGTTAATTGAAATTGGGTCAATGGATTCATTGGCAATTTGCAGAATTTTTGAGCTGATTCATCCATATATACTGAGCTAACAGAGAGACGGACTGTAATTTGCTTTATTGGAGCCCGAATCAGCATGATTTGATGGGGCTTCTAGCATCAACATGATCGCAAATCAGAGCCGATCATAATACAGAAGGTAATTGAAATTGGGTCACTGGATTCATGGGCAATTTGAAGAAACCCCTCTGTGCAATTACATGTTGAATATAAACTTCGGGGAAAAGCAGTTTGTTATTATGCTTTGTGCTAGTTGGTTGGGCTGTGGTTCCTAAAGGCTTTGCAATTACGAGGACAAAGATTCAAAGCTCTGCCACATTACAAGTGGTGAAAGAGATTAGACTTCAAAGTGTAGAGGTTCAAACTGGAGCGCTATATATATTGGATGATGTCATGTTATAGCCACGGGCAATATTCGTCTTTGACATGTTATGGCCACGCCCAAAAAAATTACACGTGTTTTTGTGGGCTTAACGAACTTTTTGCCATTTAAAGCTGACTATAACATGCCCACGTCCAACATTTACCGCGATGGAAACCGGTTCAATCAAACCTCTCCCACTTACTTGTGGGGCATGACTTATGTTACATAGACTATCAAATTAGGAGCTTTACTAGTAACAGTGCGCAGTATTAAGTTGGAGAACTTGTATGAAAGAAAACCTATTCAGCTTTAACTCCTTGTCAAATCTAATATAATAGAAAAAACGCCCACCTTCAGTGGGCCTTCTATATGATTATACATTAAGAGCGCATTTAGCATATTAAATATTTTATATTTAACACGCTAAAATAGAAAATGTGTTTGCAATTTGAACTTTAAATGAACAAAAGGTTCTTTGAATATGGCATAAAATATAAAAAGAAAAATAAAATGAAATCTTCAAGGAGTTCCCTCATTTCTATGCTGACAAGACATGTATTTCCATTCTCTGCTCTATTAGACTTGTCCTTATGCTCCTGCAATATTTGTTCCATGTCAAGCACCAAAGATTTCTTCAGGCCAATTTCCATAAAGTCATGGTATCAAGTATTCTATTGTCTAGAAGTAGCAATTTAAATTGATTGTCAAAACATGACTTTGAACTATAATTTAAGCCACCTCACCCTCCGGCCATGGAGGGCAACCCTCCGTGCGCAGCACCTTGTTCCATTTGATTGTATGCCATGGCTTATACCTTCGGATGTATTTTTTTAAAGAAAATGCTTTGCCATTTTTATTTTCTCATATTTTTGAGACATGTTTTCAGGCTGAATATGAAAATCATGATGAGACGTGTTCAAAATAGTAATTCCTACTTGGAACTCAGAACTAGTGAGCTGGGGTTATGACAAGACTTGGAATAGAAAGCGCAGATTGGACTTGAGAGGATGAATACACCCAACCTAAGTGTATGTGGTATTCATGAAGTTCAGACTCTCTAAATGCAGGGGCAAAACAATTTGAGGTATGCCTACATATGAAAGTCCTTTCATATATTTAAACTGGTCTTAGCTCATGATGCTGAGTTCTTAGTCTGCATGATAATATGCTTCGTAATATCATAATATAATGACTTCGGCACCAATGCCAAAAGTGCCACTCGGCTTTGCCATTCGGCCTACACTTTATACATCCTTCCCAAGAGTATCTTATGGGATTGTCATCCCTATGACAGAAGTTTGACTCCAATGGGAATGTGCGGGATATTGATAAGTACTTCTGTATTTAAGATAAAAACACTTTCATGCCTTGTTCATGCTTAAGTTGGCAGATAGCTCGCATAGGGTGTGGCATGGCTCCACGCCTCGAGTAGGGGCTGCCACCCTATATCCGAAAGTAAAGCAGAAATTTATTACGCCCCCACTCTACGGTTGGAGGTAGGGTTTTTTTATAATGCTTGCATGATTAATTTAGTTGTGCACCTTAAGTTACTCTCTTTTGACGAATTTAAAACATGGCCCAAGATGTTTGGTGCTTCTTACTCTGATGATAGAGCCTATCTATTGGTTGTTCTATGGCCCACTTTGCCATGGGAATACACTAGGATTTATTTACTAACTGAATTATGGTGTGCTGGGACTCTTTAATGTAAATTGGACTTCTTTAACCTTTGACCTTAAAGGTCCTTATAATAGATACATATATTTGCAGTTGTGGTGCTTCTTGTATCCCTAGGGGGAAGCATATGTTTGGAATCAATTAACTCCATTGTCCATTGTCCAGTTATAAGCACCTTAAGTTGCTTGCATGATTTATTTAATTGTGCACCTTAAGTTACTCTCTTTTGACATATTTAAACATGGCCCAATATTTTTGGTACTTCTTACTCTGATGATAGAGCCTATCTATTGGTTATTCCATGCTTGTTCCAAGCTGACAGTATTTTCTAATTGACCTCTGGTCTCATATTTTTCTCCCCTAGTCTAAATGCTGCTTTGTTGTTCTTGGCTTAAGAATATATTATATGAGAATATTCTTAGTAAGGATCTTGCCTTTTTCACTATGGTAAGCCTATCAACCCTTATGGAAATATAGGCTGTGTCATGCAATATTGGGGTTATTATTTTAACCTCAGTAATGCCTCTTGGCTATTTTCGACCTGTAGTTAGGGTTGTGGACTTGTAAGATTTTCCAGTTGCAAGCTTTCTTGAAACCTTCCCGGCCTTTATGAGCGGACCACGGCCGGATTCTTTGCCTTGCCTCGAGTTGTAGCTTGAGCTATGAGTCGTAAGTTTTGTATGATGATTGTATTCATTTGGGTGGGATACTATATCGAGCTCCCACGGCGGTAATATTAATTGATTCGTGGGGAACTCTTATTTTATAAGATGACCTCCCACATTCAATACTGACCAAGCCGCTCAATGAAATAGTTTTAGACAGTGAAACCTACCCAACCCGGATAAGCAGGATTCAGGGTTCACCATTGGGTGTTTCTAACTCTGATACAGAGCAGTGCTTTGTGATGATTCGGGTGATGCTAAAACGACATGGGGTTTGCAAAGCATGTCTTTAAAATATGTGGAGAATCTTGGTGGCGCTCTCCAACTCTATTCAAAATGATTTTTGAATATATAAGTTAAAATTTGTGGACATGGAGGCAAAGAAATGGAAGCCGTGGGGAAGCATCCCTTTTCGGCCTTAAAGGATGATGAGCTTTCTAGAATCAACATATACTAGGTATGGCAGTGATCATTTTCATAAAGGAAAGTAGTTCGTATTTGAGTTGAGAATCCATCTGTCCATCAAGGCTCTGAGGCAAAAGATTTTTTAAGGTTATTGCCGGATGGTTAGGAAGAAGATAAATCTATATATTTATTTTATCAATAGTTCCCTCGTATCATTGCTGGATGCTTCAATATGCTTTTGGCAGACTTGGCCTATAAACTGAAAGGTTGTTTCTTGGTCATTTCTATTTTTGAATCTAGTTTACTCTCTCATTTGTCAAGATTTATGTCAAAGTATTCTAAGTTCTTTTTGATATTTGGGCAAAAGGATTACATTAGGTGATCGGTTAATAACCGAGAAGCCTAAGGTACCTTTTGGCCCTTGCATCTTTACCTTTATCAGGCTAATGATGTATTGATTGGCTGCAGGTACGGGCTTCTCCTCTTAATGTTTCCCTTTTGTCCAATGTATTAGGAGTTCTTAGGAGTTGGCATCCAAATTGGGATGAAGCTTGGCGATCCGGGGCAGTTCAAATGATTGCATCAAAATGGTAGTTGTTGCACACTTGAGAGTCTTTGTGGCCAATACATAAATTTTCTACCGATGGTTTTCTTTATTTCTAAACCAAGGTACTCACATTCAGTTATAAATTTTTGTGAACCGATACTCTTTCATAGGGGCTGCGTGGTGATACTCTTTTATAGGGCTGCCATGATCGCAGATGAAAGCATAGCCTTGACATTGAATCTTTGGCTGTCCAAAATTATCTTAGGCATGCATAAGATTTACTCCCTTTCTTTTGGTTGTTCCTCGTTAACGTTCGAGCTTCTTAAATGGATATATGGTGAATGCTTCATTTCTCACATAAGAATGCAGACTAAAAAGCACCTCTAGTAGTGCTACAATAATTGTTTCTAAGTTTCCTACTGAAGTATTATTTCGAGTATATATGAATGAAAAAATCATATTGGCAGTTGTATGATATATCTTGTTTGGCTATATTTTATTATAGTGCAAGCATCATATAATGAAGTTGTGTGATGCCTTGAATCTCCTGTAACAGACCTATTGGAAATTCTGATTATGATGGAGAGCCATGATACGTGATTCTGAATTTTTTTTAAAAAAGAAAAGGGAATACATACTTTGATAAAATAGTCTAATGGTTATGCATCCATATTAGGCCCATATTAAGATACATGTGTAACTTATTAACCCAATAATACCATTGAACTATATTATAAATGTTCTTTGGGAAAATATTTCTCTAGAAATGTCTTTCTCTATTTGTAATGGAGAGGGCATACCTTGCATAGTGATCCTATGCACAAGGTGATGTATAAACTACTTAAGTAACTTGGTAAGCTGGATCATATAGTGGTAATGGTCTTACTTTATTTGTGAGATATTAAAAACCATGGTCCATTTGGCTTATTGATCTACTGGAATTTGAAGTTTTATTTGGAGACGATGGTATTTTGGTTACTGATTGTTAACTGTTTTCCCCGGATTTATGGTACCATCTTGGATTGAAAAGTCCATGTATGGCCAGATAGGGATTGACCAATGCTGATGTTTGTGCTAGGTTTAACTAGTTCAAGCCGGTTTTTTCATGACACTTCTGTGCATTGGTCTTATCAGTGCTGCCATAAGTCCTTGGATAAGGTTAATTTCATCAGTTAAAAGGGTTCTTTTTCCATTTGATTGTATGCCATGGCTTATATCTTCGGATGTATTTTTTTAAAGAAAATGCTTTGCCATTTTTATTTTCTCATATTTTTGAGACATGTTTTCAGGCTGAATATGAAAATCATGATGAGACGTGTTCAAAATAGTAATTCCTACTTGGAACTCAGAACTAGTGAGCTGGGGTTATGACAAGACTTGGAATAGAAAGCGCAGATTGGACTTGAGAGGATGAATACACCCAACCTAAGTGTATGTGGTATTCATGAAGTTCAGACTCTCTAAATGCAGGGGCAAAACAATTTGAGGTATGCCTACATATGAAAGTCCTTTCATATATTTAAACTGGTCTTAGCTCATGATGCTGAGTTCTTAGTCTGCATGATAATATGCTTCGTAATATCATAATATAATGACTTCGGCACCAATGCCAAAAGTGCCACTCGGCTTTGCCATTCGGCCTACACTTTATACATCCTTCCCAAGAGTATCTTATGGGATTGTCATCCCTATGACAGAAGTTTGACTCCAATGGGAATGTGCAGGATATTGATAAGTACTTCTGTATTTAAGATAAAAACACTTTCATGCCTTGTTCATGCTTAAGTTGGCAGATAGCTCGCATAGGGTGTGGCATGGCTCCTGCTCTGAGTAGGGGCCTGCCACCCCTATATCTGAGTAAAGCAGGAAATTTATTACGCCCCACTCTACGGTTGGAGGTAGGGTTTTTTTTATAATGCTTGCATGATTAATTTAGTTGTGCACCTTAAGTTACTCTCTTTTGACGAATTTAAAACATGGCCCAAGATGTTTGGTGCTTCTTACTCTGATGATAGAGCCTATCTATTGGTTGTTCTATGGCCCACTTTCCCATGGGAATACACTAGGATTTATTTACTAACTGAATTATGGTGTGCTGGGACTCTTTAATGTAAATTGGACTTCTTTAACCTTTGACCTTAAAGGTCCTTATAATAGATACATATATTTGCAGTTGTGGTGCTTCTTGTATCCCTAGGGGGAAGCATATGTTTGGAATCAATTAACTCCATTGTCCATTGTCCAATTATAAGCACCTTAAGTTGCTTGCATGATTTATTTAATTGTGCACCTTAAGTTACTCTCTTTTGACATATTTAAACATGGCCCAATATTTTTGGTACTTCTTACTCTGATGATAGAGCCTATCTATTGGTTATTCCATGCTTGTTCCAAGCTGACAGTATTTTCTAATTGACCTCTGGTCTCATATTTTTTTCCCCTAGTCTAAATGCTGCTTTGTTGTTCTTGGCTTAAGAATATATTATATGAGAATATTCTTAGTAAGGATCTTGCCTTTTTCACTATGGTAAGCCTATCAACCCTTATGGAAATATAGGCTGTGTCATGCAATATTGGGGTTATTATTTTAACCTCAGTAATGCCTCTTGGCTATTTTCGACCTGTAGTTAGGGTTGTGGACTTGTAAGATTTTCCAGTTGCAAGCTTTCTTGAAACCTTCCCGGCCTTTATGAGCGGACACAGCGGATTGCTGCCTTGCCTCGAGTTGTAGCTTCGAGCTATGAGCTGTAAGTTTTGTATGACAGATTGTATTCATTTGGGTCGGATACTATATCAGAGCTCCCCTGACAGTAATATTAATTGATTCGTGGGAACTCTTATTTTATAAGATGACCTCCCCTGTTCAATACAGCCAAGCAGCGGCTCAATGAAATAGTTTTAGACAGTGAAACCTACCCAACCCGGATAAGCAGGATTCCGGGTTCACCATTGGGTGTTTCTAACTCTGATACAGAGCAGTGCTTTGTGATGATTCGGGTGATGCTAAAACGACATGGGGTTTGCAAAGCATGTCTTTAAAATATGTGGAGATACTGGTGGCCGCTCTCCAACTCTATTCAAAATGATTTTTGAATATATAAGTTAAGCTGTGGACATGGAGGCCAGCAGCGAGCTGTGGGGAAGCATCCCTTTTCGGCCTTAAAGGATGATGAGCTTTCTAGAATCAACATATACCAGGTATGGCAGTGATCATTTTCATAAAGGAAAGTAGTTCGTATTTGAGTTGAGAATCCATCTGTCCATCAAGGCTCTGAGGCAAAAGATTTTTTAAGGTTATTGCCGGATGGTTAGGAAGAAGATAAATCTATATATTTATTTTATCAATAGTTCCCTCGTATCATTGCTGGATGCTTCAATATGCTTTTGGCAGACTTGGCCTATAAACTGAAAGGTTGTTTCTTGGTCATTTCTGTTTTTGAATCTAGTTTACTCTCTCATTTGTCAAGATTTATGTCAAAGTATTCTAAGTTCTTTTTGATATTTGGGCAAAAGGATTACATTAGGTGATCGGTTAATAACCGAGAAGCCTAAGGTACCTTTTGACCCTTGCATCTTTACCCTTATCAGGCTAATGATGTATTGATTGGCTGCAGGTACGGGCTTCTCCTCTTAATGTTTCCCTTTTGTCCAATGTATTAGGAGTTCTTAGGAGTTGGCATCCAAATTGGGACTGAAGCTTGGCGCATCTGAAGCAGTTCAAATGATTGCATCAAAATGGTAGTTGTTGCACACTTGAGAGTGCTGTGGCCAATACATAAATTTTCTACCGATGGTTTTCTTTATTTCTAAACCAAGGTACTCTGTCTGGTTATAAATTTTTGTGAACTGATACTCTTTCATAGGGTCTGCAGAACCGATACTCTTTTATAGGGCTGCCATGATCGCAGTAAAGCATAGCCTTGACATTGAATGCTGGCTGTCCAAAATTATCTTAGGCATGCATAAGATTTACCCCCTTTCTTTTGGTTGTTCCTCGTTAACGTTCGAGCTTCTTAAATGGATATATGGTGAATGCTTCATTCAACACAGAATGCACTAAAAGCACCTCTAGTAGTGCTACAATAATTGTTTCTAAGTTTCCCTCTTGAAGTATTATTTCAGTATATATGAATGAAAAAATCATATTGGCGGTTGTATGATGATATATCTTGTTTGGCTATATTTTATTATAGTGCAAGCATCATATAATGAAGTTGTGTGATGCCTTGAATCTCCGTAATGAGACCTATTGGAAATTCGATTATGATGGAGAGCCATGATACGTGATTAAATTTTTTAAAAAAGAAAAGGGAATACATACTTTGATAAAATAGTCTAATGGTTATGCATCCATATTAGGCCCATATTAAGATACATGTGTAACTGATTAACCCAATAATGATGTACTGCAGTACCATTGCACTATATTATAAATGTTCTTTGGGAAAATATTTCTCTAGAAATGTCTTTCCCTATTTGTAATGGAGAGGGCATACCTTGCATAGTGATCCTATGCACAAGGTGATCTATAAACTACTTAAGTAACTTGGTAAGCTGGATCATATAGTGGTAATGGTCTTACTTTATTTGTGAGATATTAAAAACCATGGTCCATTTGGCTTATTGATCTACTGGAATTTGAAGTTTTATTTGGAGACGATGGTATTTTGGTTACTGATTGTTAACTGTTTTCCCCGGATTTATGGTACCATCTTGGATTGAAAAGTCCATGTATGGCCAGATAAGAATGCTGATGTTTGTGCTAGGTTTAACTAGTTCAAGCCGTTTTTTTTTTTTTTTTTTTTTTTTTTTTTTTTTTTGTGGCTCTATAGACCACCACATTATCCTAGATTCTGTGTTATCTCATATCTGCCTTTCAAAACTGATATCATATATTGTTTCAGACATATGGGCAGCCCACCTTTACAAGCAAGTTCTAGATCTGGAGGCGCAAAATACACAAATTTGGAGGGGTCGGATACTCCTTGGTGATGAAGAAACAATGGAGTATTATTCGACCCTCAATAAAGGTATAGAAGCCATCAGAGCTGGATTCCATCAGAGTATAAATTTGCCCCAAAGTTCTCTGATGGCTTAGCTACTTCACCAATTTCATTTCTATTTGCTTGATGTGCTGATCGAAGTTAGGCTTGGTGTGCCACTATTATAGCCACTATTATGAGCATACAACCAAATTATGGCCATTTACTTTGGGGTTAGCATGTCCACAGGTACATTTGAAAGCATCTTCGAATGATAGTGTATTAATTCCTGGTCTTCCAAATGACCTAGCCCACTAGCCCAGCTATGTCTTATGAGGATTCCTTTTATCAAATATAAGCCATCTTACAGAAAAGTTTCTAAGGCATGGATGAAGACTCTTTTATCACAGGAATATATATACCTAGTGGTCCATGGAAATAGAGTTAAAAATTTTAATCTGGAGACATGCACATGGTTCTGCTTGCCTCCACTTCCTAGAGAAAGAGACATCTCTTCTCTAGAAGTGCATGTTGATACTTCTGATTAGTGGTGGATAGACATTGTGGCTGTGTTAAATGATATCCTGTTTGTATTGGGTACTTGGTGAGACGCATGTTGTACTAGCAAGATTACAATTACCAATGATAAGGGCAGGTTGGGTAAGGATGAAATTGAGAAAATGGTTCAGGATGGAGACAAGTACAAGTTAGAAGATGAGGAAGCAAAGAGGAAAGTGGAGGCTAAGAATGCCTTAGAAAGTTATGATTATAACATGAGAAACACAACGAGGGATGAGAAAATTGTTGAAAAGTTGGATGGACAAGAAAAAGATTGAGGATGCAGTGGAGAAAGATATACAGCGGCTGGATCATAACCAGCTGGATCCACAACAAGATAATGGTCATTTAGCGACGTGGGCTTGCGACGTTCCTGCGACGTCTGACACTCGTGACCTGGCAGATCTGTCACGCCAGGTGGATGTCGGTGCCAAGTGGACGACAGTTGCCACATTTGCGACGTCACGTCGCATGCGACGTCGCGTCACTTGGTCTATCTGTCACGCCAGGTGGACTGGGGCGCCGCGTGGACGACAGGTGTCACGCCAGGTGGATGTGACGACGTGACATTACAGAATGGATGACACGCCGACGCGATTTGTTGCCGCGGTAACGCCAAGTCGTAGGTGACCTGGCGGTGATCGTTGACGATACGTCGGCGGCGACGATATCTGGCGACGCAAAAACTCATTTCTTAGTTGGGTGAACATGTGTGGTCTTCTCGCCACGGAACTTGCTCCCCGTGGCAATGTCGGCGTCCCCGAGTCCATTGGCAGAGACGAATCGTGGTTCCGGGTAGGGGAGATCGCCCGTCCGTCCCCAGGGCCTTGGGGAGAGGAAATTCGGGGCAAGCAGCTTCCGGGGGGATTTTAGGGTCCGTGCTCTGGCGTCAACACCCCCACTCCACATCAAGTCACTCTGCCAAGCAAGGTCCCGCCAAATCGACAAGAGAGGGCCTCCCAAACGTAAACCCCCGTGGAGTTGCCGGGTTCTAGAAGGGTTTTGCGCTTTTGGGGGCGAGACTTGGTCTGTTGCACTTGGGACCTGGCCAAAAAGCCGCAGCCAAGAATACGGAGCAAGGGGAACCGGACGAGCGGAGTTTGGGCCTCCCCTCCTCCCGATGTGGAAATTAGAAGTTGGGGGCGCTTTTGCAAATGGCAAGACATTCATAAATTCGCAATTAATGCATTGTATGCGAAAATAAATTCTGATTTTTGCCACCTGGATTCCTAATTCCTCTCCAGCACATAGCCCAATTTTGAATTTTCGGAGAAGGTCTAGGTCAAAGGGTTAGCATTAGAAGCGGTCGGGGTAGCCCGCTTGGGCAACCGAAGCTGGCACCCTCCCCCAAGTCAAACGAGGCGGGGACCTTGCAGGGGATCCCTCACAAGAGGGGAGAGTCCGGACCCCAAGAGGCGGGATCCAAAAGTTCCCCGAGGCAGCCCTTCTGGCGGCGCTCCCGGGGCCGCGACGCTTAATGACCACCCTCCCGAGCCCGGTTCCCCTATCCCACCGTTGGATCCTCCGTTCGGGGGCTCCTCTTGGGAAGGCCCAAAAGATTCCAGATCGGGCCCAGAGAACTTGTCAAACCGCTGGGCGCCCCGAGGTCGGCCTTGTATAAACCGGGGTTGTTTTGTCGTTTCGCACCTGGGGAGTCTCTCGGAATGGCAAATCGACCTCGCCAAATCATCCTGAATGGCGAAATTACCCTAGGGAGCAAGTTACAAGGTCGGTTTTGCAAAAGAAAGAAACACTCACGCCCTCCACGACAAGATCCCGCATCCACATCCTAGGCCAATTGACTACGAGAGTGTGATGGAAGTGAGCTACTTTGGCTTCTTAGAGGTCGGGTGGTCTTCTCGCCACGAACTTGGTCCCTGTGGCAATGTCGACGTTTCGAAGTCTATTGGCGAGCCAAATCGCGGATTCCCGGAGAGGGGAACGCGCCGGTCCGGCCCCCGTGGCCTTGGGAGCGGAAATTCGGGCACAGCGACCCGAGGGGATTTTAGGGTCCCCGCCTCAAGGCCAACACCTCCACTCCACGTCAAGTCCGCCAAGGTCCCAAACCGAACCGACAAGGAGAGGGCCTCAAACGTAAACCCCGTGGGTTGCGTGTTCTAGAAGGGTTTGGCGCGCTTTGGGGGCGAGACTTGGTCTTTTGCACTTGGGACTGGCCGAGAAGCCGCAGCCGAGAATAGGCGAGCAAGGGGAACTCAAGGAGCGGAGTTTGGGCCCTGCCCTCCTCCCGATGTGGCAAGTAGAAGTTGGGGGGCGCTTTAAAGTGGCAAGACATTCATAAATTCGTAATTAATGCATTGTAACGAAAATAAATTCTGATTTTTTGCCATTTGGATTCCTAATTCATCTCCAAAGACACACAGCCCAATTTTCGGAATTTTTGAGAAGGTCTAGGTCAAAGGGTTAGCTAAGGTCAAAGGAATGGAGTTTGTGGGATCGTTGTACTTGGGGTTGACCTTGGTTGGCCGGACGTTATACTTGGTCTAAGATTGCATTGATAATATAAGCATCATAACTATTAGAATGAAGACAAATGATTACGAGAAAAAGCATCATAACTACTAGAATGAAGATAAATGATTACGGAAAAGCAAAAAGACTACCTTTGAAGTTTGGGGGGAGGGGGTTTAGATTTGGTTGCTTGTGATGATGGTTGTGTTTCAAAGATCAAGGCATATGGATAGAGAGAATGCCCTTGTTCAGCGGACCGCTTCCTAAAGCTATTTGACATGGATGGCATAATTAACTTGTAATGAACTCAATTCGGGGCAAGCCTTTTTGGGGATTTTAGGGTCCCCGCCTCAAGGTCAACACCCCCACTCCACGCCAAGACACTGGCGCCAAGGTCCCGCCAAATCGACAAGGAGAGGGCCTCCAAACGTAAACCCCCGTGGGAGTTGCCGTGTTCTAGAAGGGTTTTCGCTTTGGGGGCGAAGTTTGGTCTTCTCGCCACGTAACTTGGTCCCTAGGGCAATGTCGACGCTCGAGTCCATTGGCATAGCCAAATCGCGGTTCTCGAGAGGGAGGTCGCCCGGTCCGGCCCCCCGTGGCCTTAGGGAGAGGGAAATTCGGGCAAGCAGAAGCTTCCGGGGATTTTAGGGTCTCAGGCTCGGTGTCAACACCCCCACTCCACGTCAAGTCACAGCGCAAGGTCCCGGCCAAATCTGACAAGGAGAGGGCCTCCGAAACGTAAACCCTGTGAGTTGCCAGGTTCTAGAAGGGTTTGCGTTTTTGGGGCCGAGTTTTGGTCTTCTGGCCACAGAACTTGGTCCCTAGGGCAATGTCGACGTTCTGAGTCCATTGGCAGAGCCAAATCGTGGTTCCGGAGAGAGGGGAGGTCACCCATAGTCCCCCTGGGGCCTTAGGGAGAGGGAAACGGGGCAAGCGGCTTCGGGGGATTTTAGGGTCCGTGTGCTCAAGGGCCAACACCCACTCCACATCAAGTCACGGCAAGAAGGTCCCGGCCAAATCGGCAAAGAAGAGGGCCTCCAAACGTAAACCCCGTGAGTTGCCAGGTTCTAGAAGGGTTTGCATTTTGGGGGCCGAGTCTTGGTCGCTTCCGATTGGGACTGGCCGAAGAAGCCGGGGCCGAGAACGCGTAGCAATAGGAACTGACGGAACAGAGTTTGGGCCTGTCCTCCTCCCGATGTGGCAATTAGAAGTCGGGGGGCGCTTTTGCAGTGGCAAGACATTCATAAATTCGTAATTAATGCATTGTACGAAAATAAATTCTGATTTTTTGTCAGCTGGATTCTTAATTCATCTCCAATTTTTGGAATTTTCGGAGAAGGTCTAGGTCAAAGGGTTAGCATTAGAACGGTCGGGGCAGCCCGTTGCAGGGCAACCAAGCTGGCACCCTCCCCCAAGTCAAACGAGGCCAGGACCTTGCAGGGATCCCTCACAAGAGGGGAGAGGCGGGATCCAAAAAAGTTCCCAAGGCAGCCCTTTCTGGCAGCGCTCCTCCGGGGGGCCGCACGCTAATGACCACCCTCCCGGAGCCCGGTTCCCCTATCCGACCGTTGGATCCTCCGTTCAGGGGCCCCTCTTCGGGAAGGCCTCAGGACTGTCTAAATAAGCCTAGGGACAAACTTTAATGAGCATCACATTTAAAAAAGACGTCAAAAAAAAAAAATATAAAGTCCATAACGTCGCTATAACAAAATACGTCGCGTGGACGTCGCATACGACGTTCTGTAATTTTTTGAAACTGCGCGCGGCCGGCTTTCCCACACCTTTTCTTTTCGCTTCCTCTTCGAGCTTTTTGGGCGATTTGCGGCGCTACTACCCTGATCAACCTACAAGCAACTATTCTAAGGTTAGTACATCATATTTTTTAGATTGAATAGGTTTTTTGGATTGAAAGGTGTATGCCTAACCTAGGTTTTTTGTGTTCTTCATTTTTCTTCTTCTCTTATTTCTTCTCATTTCTTCTCTTCTATTCTTTCCCCTTCCTTTCTTCTTCCCTTCTCTTCTTTCCTTCTCTTCTTCTCTCTTCTTCTTCTTCTCTTCTTCTCTCATTTCTTCTCTCATTTCTCTTCATATTTCTCTTCTTTTCTTCTCTTCTTTCCTTCTCTTCTTCTCTTCTTCTCTCATTTCTTCTCATTTCTTCTCTTCTTCTCTCATTTCTCTTCATATTTCTCTTCTTTCCTTCTCTTCTTCTTCTCTTCTTCTCTCATTTCTTCTCTTCTTCTCTCATTTCTCTTCATATTTCGTTTCCTTCATCCCTTCTCTTATTTCTTCCCTTCTTCCTCCTTCTATTCTTTCTCTTCCCCTTCGATTCTATTCTTCTCTTCTCTTGTTCTATTCTTCTCGATTCTATTCTTCTCTTCTCTTATTCTTATTCTCTTCTCTTATTCGATTCTATTCTTCTCTTCTCTTCGATTCTATTCTTCCTTTCTCTTCTTCCCTTCTTCGATTCTTTCTTCTTCTCTTATTTTTTTATCTCTTCTTTCCTTCTCTTATTTTTCTCTTCATATTTCTTTTCCTTCCCTTCTTCCCTTCTTCCTCCTTCTATTCTTTCTCTTCCCCTTGATTCTATTCTTCTCTTCTCCCCCCCCATTTCTTCTTCTCTCCTTCATGCTTTCCCTTCCCATCTTGACCCTTCCCTTATTTCTTCTCCCCCCCTTCTCTTGTTTCTCCCACCCTTTATCTTCTTCTTCGATTATTTTTTTTTTCTTTTCTTGATTTTCTATTTTTTTTCCACTTTAATTTTTTTTATTTTTTCGATCTTCTTCTTCTTTTGTTCTTATTCTTTTAACTTTTTTGTTGCAGGTTTGGCGTTTGTCCTTTTTATTTGGGCTGGCGGGATCTTGTCTGCCTACGTTCTTCATTTGGTAAGTTCATCACACTTGCATTTTTTTTTTTTTATAGCTTTAAATAGGTTAAGAAAAATTGGCCTTTGAGTCGCTTGTTCAAGGGCACGCGCAGGTCGGCTCCACCTAGAGTGGAGAGGACCATGTGTACCGGGTTCAAGTCCACTTCCACTATGATCAAATTTTATTTTCCTAGGTTAAGGAGTGGCTTGTTCAAGGGACGCGGTCGGCTCCACCTAGAGTGGAGAGGATCACTTACCGGGTTCAAGTCGACTTGACTTGTTATTTGTTAGGTTTAAAATAAAATTGTAGTGGCTTGTTCAAGGGAACGCGGTCGGCTCCACCTTGCGTGGAGAGGACCGGATGTCCGGGTCCAAGTCCACTTTTCTTCTCATTCTTAGGTAGAGGTGGCTACGGCAAGGACATGGTCGGCTCCACCGCGAGTGGAGAGAACCAGGTGTTCGGGCCTTAGTTCACGTTCATTGTCAGTTTTAGCTAGAGGTAGCTAGGGCAAGGACATGGTCGGCTCCACCATGAGTGGAGGGGACCATATGTTCGGGCCCTAGTCCCACATTTCTTATTATTTTTGTTAGGTACATGACCTAGTCATAGTCTTGTTTTTATTATTTTAATATTGCATTGATCTATCGATTTATGTCAAAGGCAAAGAGTGGTCAAGGAACTGAAGATGACTTGCGAAAAAGTTGGAGTCGATTGGTCAAAAGTTCCTAAACCACTTAATCTCCACAAGGAAGATATCAAGGTATTTCTTATTTTTTTTGCCATTCGTTCACTTTAACTTGTGATAATGTTGTGTGTCTTGCAATCAGATTGCATTCGAACGTGCAAAGGATCCATAACAGAAACATAGAGCTCGGACCGACAAAGCAACTAAAAGTGAACGAAAGCCGTCTCATTTGGGCTCCAGCGGTCGGAAAGGGTTTCACCATAGATTCGTAAAAGCTATATTAGTTCACATTAATTTTAATAAGAACTTTAAATGTCATTAGCTAATACTCGTTATATTGTCATAGACCTGGCTATACGGGTTTCCCCCTAGCAAGCAGCACGTAAAAATAGCCACGGAACGTGGAGCTGTTTATCTGTATCAACAGTTATACGAAGAGGGAACTGTCCCACATCACGGGAATGCGGGGGTGCGTTGTAGAAAATTATTATAATTCTATGAACTACATTAATGCATATTCTTTTGGTTTTTATAGGAAGCAGTGGCAGAGATGAATCAAGCCCTAGACGAGGACATGGGACGCGGGGTCGGCGAGGGATCTGCAAACTATGGTGGAGGGCCATCCAATCGCAACCCCGAATCGGATGACTACTCCACTGAATCTGACATAGATTAGCTCTAGGCTAAAAGGGTGGATACTCCCCTTAATGAGTCTTTTATGATTATTTAAAAATATAAATACAATTCACTTTTGTGATTATTTAAAAATATAAATATAAAAATACTTTTGTGATAATTTAAAAATATAAATATAAAAATATAAATGCCCTTTTGCTCCTTGTACATCATATTGTAATAATTATCTAAGCCAAACATTTTTTTTATTTTTTTTATTTTTTTTTTATTTTTTTTTTTTTATTTTTTTCCTGCACGTCGCATGCGACGTATCCACGTGGCTTTTTTTATTGCCACGTGGGTTTTCTAATTACACGTGGATTTTCATAATTTTTTTGCGTGACGTCGCATGCGACGTATACACGTGGATTTTACGGCACACGTGGATTTTTTTGATATTCCACGTGTATATTCCACGTGTTACGTCGCATGCGACGTCTGTGTCACGTCTGTGTCACGTCTGCGTCACGTCTACCGACGTCGCATGCGACGTGTCTCCAGCGACGTCTGTGTCACGTCTGTGTCACGTCGTCAGACGTCGCATAGACGTGACCTAGACGTCGCTATAGACGTCGCTAAATGACCTTTCTCCTGTTGTGATCATAACCAGCTTGCAGATTGGAGATAAATGAAGGAGGTTGAGAGCATTTGCAACCCTATTATAGCAAAGATGTACCAAGGAGGGCTGATGGAGAGATGCCTCAAGCTGGTGGAGGCGGATATGGTGCTTTTGGTGCTGCATATAAAGTCCTTCTGGTGGAGGCGGATATGGTGCCTTCTGGTGGAGGCGGATATGGTGCTTCTAGAGCTGAATATAAAGGCTGATTGGAAGGCATATACCTCTAGTCTTGATGGTGCTGACGAGGCAACCTATCAGATTACTTTTTAAACGTTTATAATTATCAATTGAAATTTTCCCAATTACCAGCTTTACAGATGCAGGGGAAAAAAGTGATTTGCGTACCTATGGAGCTCTACAAAATCTGCCCTCGACAAAAGTATGGAATAAAACATTCAGACAATCAAACCAGAAATATTTTAGACTTCTCTTGTCAGGGTCCACAGGCTAGAGAACCTACAACATAGGAAATTATGAGCTTGCCAGATGCTCCTGGAAGGGATGAATATGCAGCAACATTTGGCTTGAAAGTCAATGTGCAAATGAGCATGGTTGAAGGGCGTGTTTTACGCCCTCCAAAGTTAAAGTATGGAGCTGGAAGTAAGCGGGCACAAATTTTCTGCCAGAATGGATCTTTGAATTTGATGGACTAAGGTCTACCAACCAGCTATAATAGAAAATTGGGTGCTTGTCAACTATGGACATGTTGAATACTTCTGTAACTCCTGACAAGAAGGTGTCAGGAACTTAGCATCAAGATGAACCCACAGACATTAGTACCTATCAAGTCTTATAGGTCGGAGCAGTTCGAGTATACACTTAAAGGAATTTGTCAGGAGTTTTCTAAGGTAAGAGGGCCAAATGTGAATTTGCAGTTGGTTGTATGCATCATGGATGGAAAGAGCCCTATATATGGTGACTTGAAGCGTGTCTATGACACTGAAATTGGCATTGTTACACAATTATGCTGTTTGGTCAAGAATATCAGAAATAAAAGAGGGCTTTCTCAGTACCTAGCTAACTTAGCCATGAAAATAAATGTGAAAGTGGGCGGCACCAACGTTAATCTGTTAGATGCAATTGCCCAAGACTTCACCCTCTATATTTTATTCTCCTACCATTGTCTTTGGGTTTGACGTAACACATCCAGCCCCAGGTGATGATCAGACCCCATCAATATCATCCCTTGTAGCAAGCATGAACTGGCCAGCTGCTAATCTGTATCTGGCAAGAGCTGGTGCACAAGCCTTTCGATATCACAAATTTGAAAAGTATGGCCAAGAAGTTGCTCATAGAGTTTAGAAGGTGCACCAATTATAGGCCTGAGAAAATTATTTCTTTAGGTGGGTTCAGTGAAAGCAGGTTTGCTAAGGTTGGAGACTGAGTTGCAATATCTGCGGCCGGCATTTGCAGACTTGGATGTGGCGTATAAACACATGGTAACTTTTGTTAGAGTTCAGAAAAGGCACCATATCTGCTTATGACTAGTTTGCTATGGTTTTAGAGACTGAGTTATGGCCAGTTTGCTATGATTTTGGAGATTGAGCTGCAATATTCGCGGCAGGCATTTGCAGACTTGGATGTGGCATATAAACCCATGGTAACTTTTGTTGGAGTTCAGAAAAGGCAACTCTAAATCTTATGACTGTTCTTGCTTAAATACATGTTCTTGATTATAAACCTTTTGGACTCTTGTACACATTCTTCTTGTAATTGTTAGTAAATTCTTGGAGCCAAATGACCGTTATTGTTCAGATTATGAAATGACCATTAACAGATTATATTTTTGTTTTGCAATGTGAAATGCGTATTAATAGATTCTGTTATATTAAAAACTAACATAATAACTCCGGTGCGAAAATTGTTAGTAGATAACATAACAAATCACATGTGGGAAACTCTTTTTAATAGATTTTGTAATGTTAGTAATTGACATAAGAGGTGGTGTGAAAGATCGACAAAAACAACTTTAATTTAGCATAACTAATAATTGGTTAACTTAAAATTTAGTTTAATTTAACCTGATGGTCTGAAGGTACCCTTAGATATCTTTTTTCTTCTAACAATAGTTTGCCACAAAAACCTCCTCCTTTTTATTGAAACTTGTTTTCTAATAAAAAAAATTTGAAAAAACATTTGCAAACGTAATCTCAAACTCTCATCTCACCCACCCCAAAATAGTTTTGGTGGTTCTAAATTTAACATTCAGAGTAAAACCATCGCAATTCCTTATTCCTTATGGGCATTAAAAACTAATGGCCATGTTTTTTAGTTTTCAAGAATTACTAAATATGTTAAGTATATGAAGACATATTTTTGGTAATTTCTAATCTATAAATCTGGATTAGGTGAAAACCAAACCATCAAAATTCCTTACTATTCCTTATGGGCTCAAGAATTACTAAATATGTTTAAGTATAGGGAGAATTATAAAAGTGCCCCTGTGTTTTATAAGAATTACGAAAATGCCCGTATATTAAAAGTATTTTGTCTTGGTTCAACTTTCACGGCAAGCGCTAGTGACAAGGTGGGGTTGGTACAGAACAAGCACCAACACTAAATCAAACATCTTTAAGAACATGAATATATGCAAAGGCATGTATGACATCTAAAGAACTTATGGCATGCGACATACTACAGATAAGAGTAAGCTTCATACTACCTTGACTTAGTGCAACCAACCTGGGAAGAGTTTAAATACCGTAGACTCTATCTTACGACATAATCGAGGGCAACACCATCAGCAACCTATGCTCATAGCATACGAATACAACCTAAAACCTTCAATAACCATATTGCATAACAATACTATAACAATACGAAACTTCAATTGGAATGTTTTATTTCAACTTCATTCACTTCATCATATATTCCAATAATATGCCAAATCCTCAACCGTCTTCTCCTCCTCTTTTTTTGATTGAGTCCCTCTCCAATTTAGCAAGGTATCACCCATATCTACAACTCTGGTTCTTACGTTATTTTGTAGTGCACTAGAGCTCATTTATGCACTTTGACAAAGTACAATTATTGAAACTCCCGAGGGTGCAAAAGGCGCTTGGCTTCGGCGCTAAATTCTTGTAGTATATAAGTATAGTATATGGAGACATATTTTCGGTAATTTCCAATCTGTATTTGCTGTAAGCAGACAGCAATCTAGATTAGATGAAATTGCTGCAGCATGGATACACAAATTTAACCTTAGGGATCAAATCAAAATATATTACAATTAATAACATAGAAATAGATATGCCATCGATTAGCCATAAAATGGCTACAACTGCATTACCAGCAACCTAGATTAAGCAAAATCTCTGCAGCACTGATCAACAAAGTAACCTTACTGAGTAGTGAAAAAATATATATATTTTGTTAACAATTAATAAGATAGGAATACATATAATTATACAAAGCTCCCAAATTAGGGCCAACAATATAACTTCATGATGACAACATTACGTGTAGAAAAACATCTTACTTGCAGGATAATTTGCCTCCTGCTTCACCTCCTGAAAGCCCTTGAACTATCTTCGGACCTATGTTTTTCAAGAAAATGTGTACGCCTTCTGACACTTTCTTCAACAGAGGCGCTTCCTCCTTTCTCTGTGCCATAAACACTACGATTTGTACTATCCAAAAAGTTGTGCCCAGAGGATTTTATAGCATCTCTCTGCTGTTCCAGGGCATCAGCTACGGATGCATTTTTCAATCGTTGCCATCTTTGCTCCTCATGCAAATCTGCATCTTTCTGCATTTCCAACAGACGTGCATTTCTTTCTTCCTCAGAAAGTTTAATTTGCTTTTTTGGTAAAGGTGGTAAAGGTCTGCCATTGGCATCAATGGGCCTAGAAGAGCTTGCTTTTTTAAACTCAAGATCACCTGTTCCACAAGACCTGGAATGAGAAGTCTGTGGTTCTTTGTCATATGTACTCGGTGGACTGCTTTCCTTAGAAGTCTCTCTGTCTCTAGCTCTGGGCTTGTACTCTTTCTGCTCTCTGAGCTTGTGTCCTCTTTCTTCATCTGAGTGATGTCTTTTCTTATCCTTATAATCATGATCACCACCTGAATAATATTCTCGATGCCTGTCTGATGAAGGGGATGACTCTTTAAACAGATGTTCTGATGATCTGTGCTCTTTCTTATCCTTCTGATTATGATTATCGTCTGAACAATTCCTTTCATAACTATGTGATGAAGACGACCTCTTAGCTGACCAATCTCCCTTCTTATCTTTAGTGCTGTGATCAACATGCTTATCATAGTCATCCCTACTGATACGCCCTTCCAAGCTTCTGCCAACATCTGTGCTCTTGCTGTAAACCTTTCTGTCATCTGGCTGGTTCCCTATTACAGATTCAGAATTCCTGGAACCACCTCCATCATCAGAACTACTATCACTACTATTATCATAAGCTTTTGACATTTTCTTCTTCTCCTCCCTCTTTTGCTTCTTTCGTTCAGCTTTCAGCCTTCGTTTTTCTTCTTTCTTCCTCTTCTTATTCTCTACCTTTGTAAATATCAAGAAAGAAACTTCTGTAAGAATTATGCATCCCCAACTACTGAATCAAAGCCATAGAACCAAAGAGAACACAATGATATATAAGATACTGTCTTAAATGCTATGTCTATCTACACATAGGTTATGGTAACCTACCTCTTTCTTTATCATCTCCATTTTCACAGGATTATTTTTTATTCGAGACAGAGCAGCCTGCTCCTGTTGTCTGATCAAAAGCAACGGATCTGAATGAATTTTTCTCCATTGCTCGTTGGCAGAGTAGGGTTTTTCATCAACAAAAAGTGATCCAGGGGTAGCTGCTACCTGCTTTGATAAAATAACATATTAATAAATAATTGAGAACATAAGAAAAATGCACATGCATCAAAACAACAATTTCCAGAAAAAAGACTACAGACTAGTGCTTAAATATATTCCCAAAACATCGAGAGAGAAAGAAGTGAAACTAATCCTTTTGTTTCAATCATTAGACCATTGAGTCTATGGGAAGGACTTGAGGGGAAAAGAGAGAGAAAAAGGAGGAAGCGGAAGAGACAAAGAGGGGAAGAAGAAAAACACATGTATTTGATGTCTGTAGAAGATCTCTTGTGTCTATGAGACCAAATGTTACAGCGGGTAATGGGGACAGCTGGAATGGCTGGTAAATTTGTCCTGATTATTACTCTCTTAGAAAGCTGTTAGCTATTCATGCTACCTTGTGTTTCTAGTTTACTTTTTCTGCCTCGCCAGGAAAGAGGTTATCGGCATTTGAGGTGCGACTTGTTGAGAATGACTGAACTAGATAAAGGAAGAATCTAACAAACACCACTGAAAGATCACGTTTCCCTTCATGAACAATCTGCCACATCAAACATAACCCCCAGTGGGAAACATAAATAATCAAATTAATTTCTTTTGCATGATACACCATCAAATATGCAATGCATTAAAAGCATCTACAAGTTTGCAGGCACACCTTTGAAATATCGCTTTCTTCCTTCAATTGATCTATGGGTTTTCCCAGAAGATAATCTTCAGTGGATGGTTTGCCAACAGAGAGACCAGAATCATACAAAAAATCTAAACGCTCCTGTTTCCTGCAGAAATAAGCATTCATCCATCAGCAGATGCCTGTGTTACAGAAGGGCTATAGAAGCAAAAGATAGAAGATAATTCAAGTATCAGAAATTTGCAGTGCGAGGTAGTAACATTATAGACTTATTTAGACTCCGCGGGATGGTAAACTACAACAATCTTAAAAGGGGGTTAAGATAGCACATTCACTAAATGTCCAGAGTTCAAATAGCAGGTTCACGTCGTGCGACAAACTATGCGCCCTAACCCATAACTTAAAAACGATAATACTTACGGTACAAGGCCAGCTTGTTCCTGGAGCTGGCGGAATTCCTGTGCTTCTCGCTCACTGATGATCTGTTTGCGCAGTTCCTCCAGCTTCTTCTGCTCTTGACCATGTTTCTGCTCTGCCTTCCATACATTTTCAATGTTGCGGAGGCTGCCAGTATGCCACCCTTTTTTGTTCAAGAACTTGAGCGCCATAGCTAAGCAGCAGGCCGAGAAAACCTTGCTTTAGGGCGAGCTTGTATTGTAATACCATGTGCCACGTCAGCACATCAATTGCCATTGAAATTTTGCCACGTGGGGCATGTGGGCTCTTCCTTTTCTAACGAACCTCTTCCCACCTACTAGAATGGAAACCGCCCTTTTTCTTCTTCTTCCAATTCTTCTTTTGTTCTTCCGATTCTTCTTTCGTTCTTCCGATTCTTCTTCTTTGTCCTAGATTAATTTATGTGTCTTAAACGGATTTTGGCAATGGCAATTCTTACTCAAAGCATCGATGAAGCCTTTATAGAATAATCATCAGTCATGGCAGAAGCGAGCGAGTTTGCAGCCCGTCCAAAGAAGCACAAAGCAGCATATTGTGAAGGCATTGAAACCTTTGAATCAGGTATATCCTTACCAGAAGAAAAGCTTGCTTCTTGCAGTACCCCCCATGATGAGATGCCCTTTTTTTCTGTTCAATCTCCCTGTAAGGAAAGAACAGAAGCGAGTGGTGAGAATTCAGCGTCCATATTGCACCGTTTGGATGGAAATTCTGAATCCATAGACAGCATTGAGGAGCCTATGTGTGGCCCTGCTCTGCCATGTCCTCCTCCTCAAATTCAAGAACCTTTACCTTCATTGCACAGCCCGCGGCATGGCCGCGAGTCGCAGGAAGGAACTTCCACCAGCTATGGGTGTTGTTATGTTGAGCCTCCATCACCTGGCAACATTGTTCCTAGATCTGTACCACTGGAAATGCAAGATCCTGCATGGAGTGTTGGTTTCTTGGATTGTTGGGAAGATAAATCAACATGTAAGTAGCTAGCAACTCTTATTTTTTTTGCTTTGATACAGATCAACTAAAAACTATCACTTTCCAATTTCAAGGTCTAAGAAGCCAGTACTATTTCATGATTTTATGCTTTTAAAAGGATTAAAACGTTGCTTGCCAACATCTGAGTTCCCTCCCATGTATTTTTTGCTTCCAAGAAGAGACTAAAGAAAAACAATGATTCTGATTGTCATTGACCAAGATGCCTTGTGCTATCTTTGGCCTTACAGATTAGAGTTGGGTCATGGATCAGGTTGCATAACTGGAATAGCCCCTTGCATAACCTTTGGATGGCTCGCATGGTGGATGGACAAAAGATATAGTTGTAAGTTCTAAAACACTTATGATAAATACATTATAATTCAATGGCCGTGCAGCTGCCCTTGACAACTGCCTCTATCCATGATTGCAGCTTGTGTTTTTCATGGCATTGTGTACTGTTTTCTTTGCCTGCTGGGTGTGCAATGTTGCTGCTCCTATCGATACCGGACAAAGATAAGAGATTTGTATAATTTGCCAGGCTCTGTGAGGTCTGATTTTGCAGTACATTGTTGTTGTGAACGTCTTGCACTTTGTCAGGAGTTTAGTGAATTGAAAAGTAGGCAGGAGTCACGAGCTGGAGATCATCTTGATGAACTTTCTGCTGGTATGTTCTTTCCTTCTTTCCATAAAATATAACAGCAACAGTTATCAAGCTTTCTTTCTAAATGAAATACTGTTCCATTTACATTCTCAATTATTTCAATTACCGCTCTCAATCACAAATTTCTGGTTTAAGATTTTCTGAGCCTACAATTACTTTAAACTTCTCATCCATTATATGTCAGCAAGTATTATAGACATGCAATAGGTTTCCTTTTCTAATTTTCTATCTAACTGTTGTCTTTCTGCTTAGCAGCTTATGTCTGTGAATGTGGTGAATGTGGACAACGCCACCCAGCTTGTACAAATAATTCAGAACCCTTGATTGACCTTCATATTCCACCATTGATGGCTCCAAAGCCAAGACTAATGTCTAAATGATATGCCAATGAGCATATTCTTTGAGCGAACTAAGGAAATATGTAGAACTTCATTCAATTCAAAGCAAGCTTGGAGCTATCAAGTGTGATCCATACTTGAAACCTAATGAGTATACAATTCCAAACGTTGTGGTTGCAATTTCAATAGTTATATAACTAATACAATTGAAAAAGCTAACCTAAAAGCTTATCTTTATCATTCATCTCAACGTGCTAAACTTGATTTTGGGGGATTTTTTCTTTATCAAATTGGTGTGCTCTTAGTTTAGCTGTACGAGAAATTTCCCTCCAGCTACTGGGTATTTAGCCATTTTTCATGCCTAAGTTTCGCAGTATTGAAACTAATCAAAAGATTTGAGTAGGGTTTAGGGATGCTTAGGACTGTTACACATGAGATCTAAGGATTCAACTGGTCTCGTCCCCAATTCCAATTACTTCCGCCCTGCTAGAGATCACAGGGTCATAATTGCCCGAATTCACATCCTATGGGTCGCAAGAAAATCAAATCTTACCAAGAGCCTTGCTTATATAAGACAAGTTCGATCTCTTCTCCGATCTCATGATGTCTAGGGTGAGATTTCCTTTCAAGAAGGATTTACTTAAAGGAGTCCCACTTTTCCCCAGACCATACTCGTTTCGAATGGAAAGGTTAACCGTGGCGTTTTCAACGTCTGCATGTGATTTATATACTAGTGATCCACCATTTAGACTGGGCCGTAAGGCTTGTTTTTGGAATGGAATGGTTTGCCGAGAAAGTAGTTTTCAAACGACCTTTCCATAAAAATTTAAAAGCTTATTACAATATTCATGTACATGATAGAGAACCCTCACAATCATCAGATAAGGACCACCTAAGGGGTAAAACGTATGGATTATCTGAATCAAATCCAATTGACTATGGCATTTTCTTGGTGGTCTAGAGTTACTGGAACATGATAGAAAGTTGTACGAGGAGGTGCACATTTCTTGGCTAGCTAGTCGAGAAATCTAAGAGTGAAGGCAAAACTTGATAAAAAATGTATTTCTCGACTAGCTAGTCGAGAAACTGAAAAATCAAGATTAGGCATAAATCTAATGCAGGAGCACATTTCTCGACTAGCTAATCGAGAAAGCCAAAAGTGAAGGCGTAAATTGATAAAAACATATTTATCGACTAGCTAATCAATGAATTCAAAGATCAAGATTAGACATAAATTTAATGCAGAAGCCCATTCCTCGACGAGTTAGTTGAGAAAGCCATAAAAAATGAAATGGGAATTGAAACTGTAGTTCTATAATCTTTCAGCCTTTAGCCTTTCAGTCTCAACTCTCATGGCTTTTTCAATTCTTAGCTTTTAACAAAGAGTAGCACTACTAATGTGGGTCAGACCACTCATGTCAGGTCCCTTGTTCTTCCTTTTCGACTTAACCTGTTGGTTGAGGATGAGGGAGCAAGCTCCTTGTGGCAGCAGGTTGTGTAAGGTGCACAACATTCCCAGGATAGTAACCTGATGGGTCCCCGTGCTCAAAATTAGCTGACCTGGTGTTGGCACTATAGTCTTCATCAACATTACTATTCGGTTCCAATTGTGATGTCCACCATTGATATTATGTGAGTTCACTTCCTCCACAAGATGTGCCATGATGTGAAAGCATTAACATATACACCATAATCTGGAGGGTTGTTGCCAAGCTTGAAGACTTCATACCTCATGCACTCAACATCAACATTTTGCATTGTATACAATATCTCAATTTATTATTTTCCATATCCTCATTACTTTTCTCATCACCATAGTCATCTTTAGCCATTTCTTATATCTAGCTAACCACACATGGCTCAATGCCCCTGCCCTTCAACCTACCTAAATGCATCCCCAATTGAAAAGGCAGTAACCTTTGTGTTATCAAAAGGGTAATTCCATGTGGCTCTAAATCTAGCCCTAATATTGTCAAGAGTTAGACCTACCTGAACTACATTGGAAATTACGATGAACTGCGTTCTTTTAGGTTCGTGCTTGCGCCTCATAATCATAGATTGAACTCTTAACCTTTTAAAGGTAGTTTGGATAGGACAAAGCATGCGAGGTTGTAGCCTTGAGAAATGTATGCTGGAAGCAATGTATAGTGAATGCCATATTTTTTGGCAGCGAAAATCTCATCCAATCCAACGTGGCTACTATGGCCATCCAAAACGATGAAATGTGGGCCTTTTAAGAGAGATACATCCAAGCACTCGCATTTGAGAAATGAGTCGGCCATGACTTGAAGAGATCTGCAGTCATCCATGCATTTGGTTGCATTGCTTTAACACCCCTCCCTCCTCCAACATCTACTTATGTAATCTGCATTCATCCCCTTGCTCTTAAATAAAAACAAGTTTGAAAGTCTATAGCCATCTGCATTGACAAAAATCAAAATTGCAACCCACTCCCTCATGCTCATTACAACATCATTTATATCGCAAGCACCTTTTCTTGCAATGACCTTTAGGTCTCCGGACTTACTTGCATGTATACTAGCTTCATCAACATTCCATACCCTAGATGGAGGGAAATCAAATTTGTCATAGATTGACTTCAATCCTGACTAGAACATGTCCAACTTCTGTTGGTTTTTTTTTTTTTTTTTTTGAAGGTAAGGGGGGATTTTTATATTATATAAAAAAAGGTACAATGCTACAAAACAAGAACAGAATTACTACAGGAGAATCTCAACTTCTTCATCCTGTTCTTGCCGAGACTTATTAGATGCTCTAATAGCAAGATATCATAACCGCAATTTCTGTACTTGTAAGCCTCACTCGACTTCTTCTTATGCCCAGCTGATACTACAGGATTGAATCAACATCTTCTCAACTGCCATAATACAACTTCTGTTGGTTTATGGCTAGTGCACGAGCCCTTTCAAGTGGATGTGAACTCCTGAATGTTATTCTGAGATGTCTTTATATTTTATGTTTCCACCATTTGTTACCTAGAAGATTACGCATTATGGATATCTCCTCATTGCTGGACATACGGGCTGCCTTTGCTTTCCTGCACTTAGAATTATATCATACCTAAAGCTATGCTATCAAGAGCCTATTCCATGCATAGAACTAGTACAAAATTTTGACAAGATCAATAAGAGATAGAAAAATGCAAGAACTGCTATGTAGAGAAAACCAATAGGAAATATAATCTTCGATTTTAGCATATCAGTACATAATGTAATGAAAACATCTTAGGCACAGAATAATGAAGTGAAGTGGAGATCCCAATGGATCTGGACCGAATGAATACAACTCCATGTAAGAGTAAAAAGAATGAATGAAATCAAGAAAGAACCATACTCTAAAATATTCCAGAACTGGACAAGCATCGAGGGCAAATGAATAAATTAGCAAGTCATGATCTCTTTGAGAAAGGGTTCTAGGGATTTAGCCCACAAACATGATTGCAAATTAAACGGAAGTGTTGCAGCACTCCCGTTTCAAAGATTCCCTTGAAAAAAACAACCTGCTCTAGAAAATGACACTTTTTTCCTTCTAATTAGGAATTCCAATAGGCCTAATTTTTTTTTTACCTGCATTTTGGCCCCTTAGTGCAAAAGAACTTGGATTTTGCCAAAAGCAGCACTTGAAAAGGGAAGAATTTAAACATGCTTTTGTATTCTCTAAAAGTATTTTCTTGAAAGCACCAGAATATAGTAAATAAAATAATATTGTTTCAATAACATCAATTTGTAACAACACATGAAGGTGAGTAATAAATTTTTTTGTATGAGACAGACTAAAGGTCCAAGTCGTAGTCTTCATCATTCTTTTTGCTTGTTTCTGTTGTGCCAGTTTCTGTGGTCTGCTCCTTTTGTGTTGCCTTACCCTTGTCTACTTCTTCAATGTCTTCAGGAATGGTAGCTAGAGCCACTTCTTTCGGCTCTGCAAAGGTAGCTTCATCATCTAAAGAGCTAGTGAATGGAGGCTGTGTCTCTGAAGAGGTCAGCTTGGCAAAATCAGATGAGGATCTGGCGCCTAACTCTTGATGCTCATCTGGTAGGGTAGGTAAGGCAGCCAGTCTCATCTTGATGAAGTTCACAGTTTCTTTATCTATGTCCACTGCTACACAATTGCGGCCCTTCTTAAGTGCACAAGCTATTGTTGTACCAGAGCCAGAAAAGGCATCAAGCACCCAATCTCCTGGACGTGAAAACATGTCTAGAAGATGGTTGATTAGCTTTTGAGGCTTCTGGTAGTGATTAACAATTCTATCTTGTGCGCTAGGGTCTTGTAGCTTCTGAAGCACAGCTGGAAATTCCAAGACATTAGAAAAGTTCTGGCAAGTTGCTGTATTAAAATGCTCCATGGTGCGTTTGCCATCGAAACTCCAGTAAGCAACATGGAGGTATTCAACCTTACTCAGCAACCTCGGCCCGCTGCCATGGTAGTTTATATTTGTCTTGTACCTGTAGAAATTAGAGTCGTGTCACTAACGAAAACAGAACAAAAAACTAATAAAGAGAACAAGTCAAAGGCAATCATATTCTGGAATAGAAAACGAAAACACAAAGAAGAAACAAACCAAACGTATTCCAGAATAAAGTACTCACCAAACCATATTCTCATAACCTGCTTGCACTGGGGATCCAAAATGATTCTTGAACGTGGACTCCACAAGGCCGGATTGCATGCTAGAATGAAACACGACAAGACGGCCAGTGCTTGGCCGTTGTGATTTGTTTAATACCGTCGACGAAGACGTTAAATTCTGAATTTTTAAAAGGCTGGTCGTCGTAACGACTAAAGCCATAAGGAAGGTCCCGTACAAGCTAAACTTTTCATATTCAGAAGGCTCCACTTCTAGAGTCCTCCTATCTGCCAATGTTCTTTCTTCTCGTGCCAGCCTTACGAGGTGCATGAAACCTTCTGGCAGGTCCTTATTTTTCTTCTTGTTCTGCAAACAAAGGAGAGATTGAGACCTAGACAAGACAAGAATCATGTGTTTAGTCAGCGTACCCATCCTTCAAAATTTGGAGCGTACTGGACAATACGCTCATCGGATATAGCTATGGGATAAAGCTCCTTGCACCTCTCCCACGTCTCCACGTTAAGTTGCTCCATCAGACATGTCTGGCAGGTGATGACATTTTTTTGGCTTGAAAGAAAACCACAACCGTTTTAGCAGTTGGAAAGTGCAAGAGTAAAGTAAACTAACTTCCTGCCACCTAAACTTATTCTAGAATACAAGTGGCTTAGACAACTTTTATGTTGTTGCAGAAGTGTATTCCAGAATACACTTTAGCTGCAGCGTAGGAGCGAAAGTGTATTCCAGAATACACTTCTACACTGCACCAAGTTAGAGAGTGTATTCCAGAATACGTTTTTGCTGCTGCGCAGGAGAGAAAGTGTATTCTGGAATACACTTTTCCACTACACGAAGGGCGAAAGTGTATTCTGGAATACACTTTCGATCCTTCGAGGGGCAGAAAGCATTTTCAGTAGTGCCCGTTTGCTCTTATTTTAAGACTCGGTAGTATTCTGGAATAGAAAAGAGAACAATGATGGCAAAGCTTACTTGTGCAACTCCTTCGACATTTCTTCCAGAGTGAACTCCTTGTCCACTACCTTCTGCAGGAGCCGTTCTAGTAATTCTGTGTCAATGAACCCCTGCATCTCCCTCCAGACAGTGATTGTCATTTCTTTTTTTGGCACGTCGGAGCCTTTCTTCTTCTCGGAGACCTTGCCCCTACTTTTTAGTTCACCACGCTCAAACATATTAAATATTTCGTTTTTGGAGCTCCTAGATCTGCAAACAAAACAAGAAACTCATCAGCTAGTTGTCAACAATGAATGTTTTTGTTCACTAAATCTTATTCTGGAATACACTGGAAACATACCCGGCCATCCCTGAATGCTAGCTCAAACTAGTTGTCGTGACCAATGAGTGATGCCCGTTTGTTTGCCTCGTCGTATTTAAGGCAACACTCAATGGCACAAGCTTCTTTTAGTTCTAGTGAGTACTGTGGCTTTTTCAAATCCTCCCCATAATTTTCTTTGAAGATGACATATTCTCTGTGCATAAATCTAATTTTGTCGACAAAGCTCATTTTTAACTTGTACTCGTTGTCAGCGTTGTGAGTGTTGGCAACGATTTTGGCTTCTTCGTCGGTCAATCCACAGTAGACTGCACAGAGAACAGACAAGTACCAGGATTCTTTTTTTCTTTGTACAATTGCCTCCTTGCCTTGAAACTGTGGTTCCCACCCAAAACATAATGCGTATATGTGTCCGCATTTTCTCTATCGTACTCTGCTGGACTTGTGCACTGCTCTCTATCAACAAGAACCACAATAGGAGCAACATGGGCATTCGGATTGCTCTGAATTCTGTCCTTGAGGTTCCTTAAATGATCTGCGTAAATCTTCCGAACCTGTAGTGGTCGTTCTCCAGCTTCATTTTTTGGAGGAAGCTTCATTGATGTGACGGGCAAGTAGATGACACCTTGCACAAACTTGTGCAGGTTAATCTCTTCCATCTTTTCTGATGTTTTATCAACCTTCTTTTCCTTAATGGCAACACCAGGTGCTTTGCTCTTCCCCTTCCTCTTCTTGGGTAGGAGCATCTTCTGTGGCAATTGGTGCCGTTTTTCTTTTTTTAGGCTCCTTAGCAGCAATGGTCAGCCTCTGCTTCTTTGGTAGTGGTTGTTCTGGCTGCTCTTCTGACTCTCCCGTGCTTTTTTCTTCCTCTTCCTCCCTCTGATGGACTGCTCGGGCTCCGTTGTTCTTCCTCTTCTTTTCGCTCTGACTCGCTGTGGGCGAAGTCTTCGCTCTGTGTGCTTCGAACGTCGTTGATGAAGGCACTAAGCTTTCTCTTATTGATGTGATTGTAAAGTGCCGGTGGGTTCACTTTGACAAGTCTAAAAAAGGCTTCATCAACATGAATGAAACCTTGGATGTCGCAAAAGACAGTCTCCCTCGTTGTTCCGACTCCCCAGCTACTTCATTCACAGCTTGTATGGTGCCCATGCAGACAAATTCTCTGTCATCATACCTTTTTGTACCAGGACTCTGACAGACATGTAAGAAAGTAAGGGTGTTGTACTTTCCAGCTGTGCTCCTTGTGAAGAACCACTGAGTTTGGAAGTTCTCGTATATCGCAGGCGCAGAGGTATCGTCAACCCTTCTCTGTGGGTGTGCTTTCTGGGTGATTTTAATGGCCTTCTTCTGATGTTTCTTGCTGACGTCTTGCCTGTACACATTGTGTAAAAGCACGTCTTTTTTAGAAAAAACACTAGCGTAAAACTATTCCAGAATACAACATGTCTAAAAGAAAGGCAAAAAAAACACTACACAGTTGACAAGAAAACAAGGCTAAACAAGTCTGAAAAGCGAAAAAAACACCTAAAATTACCAAAAAAGTTTAATAAATTAGACCTTTCAAACCTTAAACAGACGAAAGTGTATTCCGGAAGTGGGCGAAAGTGTATTCCGGAATACACTTTCGTTTTAGGTGAAGGCGAAAGTGTATTCCGGAATACACTTTGGCTTCAGTGTGTAAGCCAAAGTAATACACTTTGGCTTACACACGAAAGCCAAAACCTATTCCGGAATAAGAAACAGACTTGGAAATGATTGTACGTTGTACTTTTTTACTCACATGTCCATGTCTTCTCTATGTGAATCGGAATATAGTCTCTGAATATGGCCCTGACGACTTGATCTCAGAGACTGGAATACACAACTGAGGGCGCCAAAATTTCCTTTTAAAGGTATCCCTTTCGTCTTGCTCGTATTCTATGTGAAGTGGAATACGTTTAGTTTTACTGTCCTACTCCAGTGTATTTCGGAATAGCTTTTAATTTGCCTTTCACTTAATTGTTACATGAACTTCTACTTGTACTACGTAGGCTTGTATTCGGGAATAAGAAAAGCTCTGCATTAGAGAAAGTTTCTCATATCTCTACACTATTTTGCAGTTGTTAAGATGACGAACCACTTCGTGAACAAACTTCCAGCACCTTTTGTTGTCTCAAGCTCGTCTAGTTCTGAGGAAACGCTTGGGAACAACGTCTTTTCTTCTGAAGACTGGCATTCTCCGACTCCTACCTCTACAACATCGTTGTTGCTTCTCGAAGACACTTCGAGTCCAGCACGTAACAGACTTCCACCACCCTTCGAACCGTCACCAAGTCCAGTAGACAGTACACTGGCATCTCCTTCCAAAGCATCACCACCAATTCGGAGCATGCTGCCACCACCCTTCGTTCCATCCCCTGGACAGAGGCTCCACCACAACGGGTGCTCAAGAACAAGCTACCCCCGCCGTTTGTAGTTTTGCCCCCCTTCGTGCAAATATACAAAGAACACAGAAAACACAGAAGACTGTGAGATTCACTACAATTTCTCTCCCCAGGACTTCACTACAAATGAGGACGATGCTGCAGCGTGTACTCCTCTTCATACAATGGTTGTGACACATGGATTTGCAGAATTCCAGTCCGCTATAAAGGAGATGTTTGCAAGAACTCCTATTCAGGATGGTACAAGAACAGTTGCTGCCACAACCTCTTACCATCACCATCCTTTAACACCTTGCTACCGTCTTTTCTGGGAACAAATTCACGTGGTCTGTTTTCCTCTACAAACACACCGCTCAGGACAGAGGAAGTCACCCCTAGAGTAGAAGTTTCATCAGAAGATGAAGACACCAACGAGAAACAACGAGATTACATGTTCTCCAGCGAATCTTCAAAGAAATTCAAGGTGGATTTTGGTTTGAGAGCATGCTCCTCTGTAAGAAGAAGAAACCTTATGGATGAACACAAAATGAGGAGACTCCTGAGAACTAAATGTTGCTCATTGGGTTGCATCAATAGATTTAACATGGCTAAATTACGAGTAGTTAGAGACAACTACAGTTCAATGACATTGGCAGACCAGAATGCCTACTTAGCTTATCATGTAAGACCAGACCGCAACACCTTCTTGCATTACATTTGCCAAAAATGCTTCATGGTTGTCTACCGTTTAGGGTCCACAAGAATGTCTCGAATACACAAAAGACTGGACAAAAACCCAGCAATTGATGATCACTGTGGTCCAAGAAGAGTTGTAACTATGCATGCCCTGGTTGCTGTGACATGGATGGAGAAATATTTTAGAGAGACATGTGAGAAGTTGCCTAATAGCAACATGTATCATCTGACAGACAATATTACAAAAAAAGACGTCTTCAAAGAATACAAAGAGACATGCATTCAGTTTTAGCACATCTCTTACTCACACTTCATTAGACTGTGGAAAAGTGGATTTGGCCTTGTGAAAATTCCAAGGAGACATAGAATTTCTGTTTGCTCAAGATGTGCAGAATTAAAAAGTCAACGAGAAAGTGCAAAGACAGAGGTCGAAAGAAGTAAGCTCATGTCCTCCATCCTCTCACTTGCTTTGAAGAAAATATTTTAACTTGATTTCTTTTACAGATATTGTGCAACAGAATCTTGCCATACATTGTGAACAACAAGCAGCAGAGAAAAGAAAGCTCGCCAAGCATAAAAAAAAAGCTCTCGAACGTCCATTGCAATATATGTCTATTGTAATTGATGGAATGGATCAAAAAAAGACAACTCTACCCCATTTCCTAAATATTCCAAAAGATGTGCCAGAGGAATGTTTTATTAAAGTCCACCTTGTAGGAGCCATGGTCTTCAAAGGAAGTCTAAAGTGCAAAGTATTTTTGACGTATCCAAACTTGCATGGTGACCCAAACCTGAAAAATTACAATTCTTAACAAGGTCCTGTGCGAGTAAGAGCAACTACCACTCGTGCTCTACCTGCAACTTGACAACACTACAAGAGAGAACAGGAATCAAACACTCTTTGCTTATTGTGCTATGCTAGTGAAGCTAAGGATCTTCAGAAAAGTAAAGCTCGGATTTTTACTTGTAGGGCACACCCATGATCAGATTGACCAGATGTTTAACAGATTTTCTGTGCGCCTTAGAAGGAAGAAAGCTTTTTGTCTTCCTAATTTAGTTCAAATTATTGCACCTGTTCTAGTGGTCGAGCTTCTTAAAGAGACTGCAGACTTTAGAGAGTTTGTTTTTCCTCAACGTTCAGATAGAGAACTAGCTGTGAACAAGTTGAATGATCTTACATTTCAACATCACATCAAGTTCTACTTGAAGGATGGACAAAGCTTCTTACAGGGGAAGAAGTACACCACAACTAAGGATTGGAGTCCAGCAGAGGGATTGCACTTCCTTAAATTTGTTCCAGACCATTGCTTCATAGAGCGTGCTGAGCAACTTCCTCTAAAAAATCCTGAGGAGTCCAAGCAGAAGAAAAATACCCCATTGACATCCTTAAAAGCCATTGAAAATGGCATTTTCTCGGGCTTCAAGTACTTCTCAGAAGAAGATCAAATGTGGTGGAGAAATTTCTTTCAAGACCAGAAAGATGTCTTGGAAAATCTAGCTCTAAGACAGTTGCAAGAACTGTTTCAATGGCCTGATATCTTCCATCAACCCCAGAACCAAACAGGTCCAAGCAATGCTACATTAGCACCTGCAGTAGAGGAAAACGAGGACCGAGTCATGTACCTCGGACCAAGACGTAGGAATGAGCCTCAAGGCAATATCACAGAAATTGCCAAAGGTACGCTGATTGCTCTTCCAACTGAGGAAGATGACAAAGGTCGACCCTTTTGGATAGCAAAAGTTCTTGATACAGTCAAGGAGCAAGGCTTAGTAACTAAACTCAAGATTCACTGGCTGGCGACACGTTCAGAAAATGCTTTTGAAGGTAGGTATGAATTAGAAATGAGAAGTCAAGGAAAAGGGAGGAAGTCTAAGAAAGTGGGTTGTAGGGATGAGCTGAACTTGAGTGATGTGACTATATTATGCTATGATTTCAAATTGAAATCTGACAATCGTCTGCGCCAGAGAACTATCAATTTGCTTAAAAAGGCTTGTAATTACGAGGAAGAGGATGAAGAAGGGAGTAGTGGTGGCAATGCTTCACCATCTGTTGATAGTGATGAGGAAGACAACTCAAGCACTTCCTCGAGTGACAGTGAAAGAAGTGAAGGAGATGAGGATGGCATAAATGAACATGATGACGTCCTGGATCCCTCCTTCATCACTCCTCACACTTTTGCACATAACTGAGTCTTAGAAAACGACTGTAAATTTTGCATGTGAATATGAAGATTATATCTTCAAATTTTGAGAATACTACAGTATCAGTTACAGACTTTACTTCAATTTTTTGTTAAATATTTTATCCTTTGAAATTAGAGTTTCTCTCTAAAAACATACTTCAAGAACATTCTATTTGCTAAGAAAAGTGTCACTTTAAAAAAGTCAATTCTTTCGTTCCACAAAAAAATTAGTCATTTGGGGGAGGGGGGGGTCAAAATTGAATTTCATGCAACCTTTTTTTTTACCTCATTTTATCCCCCTTTTTGAAAAAAAAGGAATCTCTAAGGAATATTCCTTTTTCTCTCGTTTCGACGATTTGCTCCCGTTTAATACGCAATCTTGTTCACAATTCATAGATAATAAAGGAATTGGCATGAGGTTATCATGACGTCCTAGAAAGACCTTCCCTAGAGGAGAGAAAGTTACGCTTCTACATGCTTCGAATAGATGATATATCTAGAGATGCTATGCCTAGATGACAATGTAGTCACGGTTGCATAATGTTAGCATGTACTTGTTGATTATTTGGCAACATGATCTCGTAGTACATGAATGTCATTTGTTCTCATCATTGCAAGTGTTGGCATTGTTATAAGTTGTCATGGTATATATATGCATGGTGGAAATGCATGTAAGCAAAAATGTGTTGCGCCATGCCAACAGTACGAGAGTATGAGTTTAGGAGGATATCGATCTTCAACACCACTGCTCTAGGAGGAACATCGACAGCACTGCCATGGAGTACGTGTGCACCTCGAGGGGAGGTGCCAAGGGTACCTAATATCTTAGTAGTAGTTGTAATTCTGCAAGCTATAGACCTTGCAGTGTATTCCCTTTGTTATTTCTCCCTCATATAGTACAGCATATCAAAAGGAAGAGATGCCGTTCAATTTGAAGGCATGAAACGATCAACATCCTCAACACTCTTCTGGCAACACGATACTGACAAGAGAAGGACTCAACATGAGAGATCTTGATGGAGTTGACATGACAATATCGGATCCATAGTTATCATGTAGCTGCCAAGACGAAGAATTCAGCATCGAAGATCTTTTTCAACGGCATTACCTTCAGGTTTTTGGGAAGGGACATAGAAGATTTCAAGTGGTCAACTATGCCATCAAAACCACCACCAACGGAAGATCCCTAATGAAGAAAGTCGACCACTACATCGAGTAGGAGCACACCTTCAAGGAGACCAGTCCCGAGCAACTTAGAAGAATGTAGATGAGCTTCTAGCAAGCTTGGGGATCTAAGGCCATAGGGTCTAGTAGAATAATATATGGATGATAACGCCTATAATGGAATTAAAAGGCATTCCAGATATTCTCAGTAAAAGGATTGCCCAAGATTGATCTAAACCTCAAGGATTGGGAAGGAAGTGCCCTTGCCTGGCTTCATTCACTTAGCCTTCAAATCATTTTTTAAGCTTTCAAATCCATTTGCAACCTTTAATGGCCACTCAAACCATTGACTTTGAGTCAAATAGCTCTAAAAGTCTTTTTCAAGACCAAAGTATATTTGCTAGGTAATTCCATATCGACACGACACGTGCCCGCCTTTTCACTATGTCATGAAGCCACTTGGACAAGAAGATCTTAAAGTTTAAATATTTGCAAAAAAGACCTTGAGGTCAATGCCAAATCGCACAACCACATCACCAAATTGATGACATCACCATCCTAACCATCAAAAGTGCCATCTCACCAAGTTTGATCAGAAATTCTAAACTCGTAAAAGTTTCTTAAAGATCAATTTTTGTACCTCATCTGTATTTACCTTTGGACTTCTACCTCTTTTGCAACCTCATATGCCTAGTCATACTTCTTTTCCTACTTTTGCAGAGAGAGAGAGAGAGAGAGAGAGAGAGAGAGAGAGAGAGAGAGAGAGAGAGAGAGAGAGAGAGAGAGAGAGAGAGAGAGAGAGAGAGAGAGAGAGAGAGAGAGAGAGAGAGAGAGAGAGAGAGAGAGAGAGAGAGAGAGAGAGAGAGAGAGAGAGAGAATTGTATTACGTCTTTTGGGAGGCCTCCCAGGCCTATAAGACGAGAATTAGTTTACATCATAAAATATTAGATGAGTCTCCATTTCCTCATCTAATTCCTCACTCTCACTCCAGGTTTCATCTTCATTCAACAATGTGTTCACATCTTTTGTACATCTCTCTCTTAGTTGTAGTGTCTCAATTAAAAAAGATCCAATTTTGTTTCCATCCAATTCAAAGAAAGTACCCAGGTCAGGTGCATGGGTGCCATGTCTATCTCGGATCATGCTATATGCTGGGCACCTAAGTATGACATGTTCTTCATCCTCAATGTCATCTTTTCCGCAAACCTTGCAGCACCTCAGATGCCTTGGGATAGTTCCCCATCGGCCAACTTCCACCCCAAGATGGTGTGAACTAAGTCGTATTCTGCTGATGGTGTGTCTTTTCCTCACGGATATGTTCTCCCCTAAGTATGCAGCAGTCTCTAGTGTGGGATTCATATGCATTATGTATAGTAGCATCTTCGTTTTTGGATTTATCCAAATTCTCCTCTTAACCTTTTCATGGACCCATGCCCTCAAGTGATCATTTTGGGGTATATCTTCCCATACAATATCCCACCTGGCAAACCATTTGACATCAACAAACCATCCCTTATTTTCAGTACTCAACATGGCATGATGGGGAATGCGGGTGTTATTCATTTTCTTGACCTTAGTCAAGTATTTAATGCACTTGAGTAGAGCTTCTCCTTCCAGTGTCATAAGGCCACACTCAGCTAGCATCATCGGGTAGGGTGTTTGTGCCTTTACTCCTAGCTCTAGTCTTAAGAATTTCTTGTGCACCTGCTCTATGTCTTCCCATAAGCACTGTGGCAGTCCTGGCCCCCAAATTTCAGCCCCATAAAGTATTGTGCTTTGGACCAGCGCCTCATAGAGTTTACTCTTAAGAGCCCACGCCCAAATGTGAGACTTCCTGCATGTACTTTGCATAGAGTATAGCGCTTTTTGCCCACTTTCCACCCTTTGTGCTATGCATGCATGCCATTTATGATTTCTGCTTATGACAAGCCCGAGGTATTTGTATGCTTCGCATGTCTCCACTAGATCCTCCTTATAGCTGCCTGAGAGCTCCAACCGTCATGATCTTAGTTTTTTCCAAATTGACTTGCATCCCTGTCCTGTCACAGAAAGTAACCAAATGGTCCAATAGCTATTGCATGTGCACCTGTGAGCGTGCAAAAAGCACTACAGCATCCGCATACAGAAGCAACTGGATGACATATCCATACATCTCCGTGCCTCCGTCACAATTATCTTTCAACCACTCCTCAAGGCTATCTATAAAGAGACCAAAAATCGTAGGAGACAGAGGGCATCCCTGTTTCACGCCAATATTACTTTCCATCACATCTGGTATGTCTGCTTTGAATGGCATCGATAGCTGCACCAAAACTTTTTCATATAATATATGCACTGCATCTGTCAACTGTTTGGGTACCTGTAAATATTCCATTCTTTCCCAGAGCTTGTTCCGTGGAACTTTATCGAATGCAAGTCAATAAAAGCAACATACAGTGGTTTTTTGGTGCCCTTCACTGTATCAAAGATGCATTTTAGTGTGAGAAGGTGGTCTAATGTAGACATATTTGCTCGAAATCCTGCCTGTGTCTTGGCTCTCTTATCATTATGTTCCGCCCATCTAATTTTCTTTTCTACGATGCTAGCAAAAAGCTTGGAGAATAAATTGCTTACCATGAGAGTACGATAATTATTGCCGTCCAGCATAGATCCACTCTTGTGTATGGGGACACCCCGCTAAGTTGCCAATCCCGGGGAATCCCCGCTGCATCGCTATATTGAACATGCGCCAGACACGAGTGAGAGAGAGAGAGAGAGAGAGAGAGAGAGAGAGAGAGAGAGAGAGAGAGAGAGAGAGAGAGAGAGAGAGAGAGAGAGAGAGAGAGAGAGAGAGAGAGAGAGAGAGAGAGTTTATTATTACATCTGTGAGACCGCCAGGTCTATAAGGCGTTCAACTTTTACATTCAACATTATAAAACAAATCATCTAATGTATCCTCTGATAGTAATGCATTAGTCTCTTCTATCTTTAACTCGTCTAGTTTCAAGGTTCTTAAAACATCGTCTCTATGCTCTAAAGTATCAATGATACATCTCCCAATACGCGATCCTGGAAAGTCAAAGAAAGCCATCAACGTGTCAGCACATACATCATACTTTTCTCGAATATCTCTGTAAGCATGGCAATATATAAGTACATGTTTCTCATCTTCAAGTATCCATGCCTCACATATCTTACACAATCTAAGCTCGTGAGGAATGTCATTCCACCTGCCTACTTCAACACCAAGCCTATGTGAGCACAACCTCATCCTGCAGATGACATGCCTATGCTTCGTGGAAATACCCTCTGTCAAATACTCTGCCTCCTGCAATGTAGGATTGATATGGGTCCTATAAAACTCCCCTTTTTACTGTTCGTTTTGACCCATATGCAGATATCATCTTTATGCAAAGCTAAATCATGAATATTCACCCCCCATCGTGCCATCCACTGAGTGGCATCAGCAAACCAGCCCTTAACCCATGTCTTCTCCAAAGCCAAGCATGGTAAAATTTCTACAGACATAATGTACAACATCTTATAGATATAATTAAGGAGTCTGCAAAGCGCCTCTACTTTCAGTGTAAGCATCCCACATTCTGCTAACATTATACCATAGGGAGTTCGCATTTTTGTTCCAAGTTCAGACCGGAAGAATTTTTTTTGAACTTTCTCAACCTTTTTTCAAGTCTCCAATGCCAATCCAAGATCTCATACTTCACATCCATACAAAACTACGAATTGGACCAGTGTTATATAAAGCATTCTTTTCAAGCTAAAGTTCCATATCTCTGCTTTGGCACATCTATGCTGCATTGCATACAGTGCTTTGAGGCCACCATTTACTTTTTGCTCCACTGCTTGGTTCCAATTTGGACTCTTATCCATTAATATCCCAAGGTACTTGTAGCTATTGGTAATTTCTACAAGTTCACCTTGATAATAGAACTTTAAATGATCATTCTTGTTTGCCCCAAATATAATCACTTTGGTCTTACCCATATTAACTTGCATGCCGAAAGCGCATTCAAATGTTGTTGCAACCTCTGTATGCTCCTAGATAGCAATGCCACATCATCTATATATAGTACTAAAACCGAAATAAGATGATAGTTTGTGCGTGATCTTGTCCGTTGATTTTGTTGTGTTTCATAATTTTCATTTTGGACCGTAAGATTACTTTAATCTTTTTGTAACTCTATCTCACCGTTGAGTCTTGTAACCTTTATAAGAAAAAATGAATAGTTGAGATTAGCTTTTGAAAGGGCACACATTTTGGTCGTTCATTTTCTTAATGCATTGGATTTGCATCGTGTGGCATCGCCAGACAATCGTATTTCTGCTATGGCAGAGCAGAGCAGCGCATCCGACAAGCCCTGGATATTTTCTTTCCAAGGTAATAGAAATGTTTTTCTTCCTTTCCATTTTATGGCTTCAAATATCTCTCTGATTCATTTCGTAAGCTATGTCAGTTTTGTAAGCAACCCGCTTAGGGTTTGAATTTTGTAGTTGTGTTGATCGGCTATGGCCAGATGCAGGTTGAAATTTAGCTTAAAAGGCCCGACCATGAAATCCACGTCTGCTTTTCACCATATATTTCGTGGCAATTGATACAGAGCGGCTCGGGGGCGTGGTTCAAGCCAGCAAAGGTTAATGGCAAGGGCATGGGCATATGAAAACCATTAGAGAAAATGAATTTAAGTTCTAATGCGGCTGATAACGGGCAGCCGAGTTGTTGAAACAAAAATGGCAATGAGCAACGAAGCTCTGCCGGATTTGCCAGAACGCTGCCGGATCCTTTCTAAATAAAGCTAAGTTGCTCCCGTTTGCCAATTTACAGCTATTCTTAGCCAACCCAGGATTATCCCAGCTATTTCAGATCGATTTCCCTTTATCCGATTCTCCTTGCCTTTTCTTTCAGTGAAGCTATTATCAGCCGTAGAAAGGCAATGCGGAAATAGACCTTTTAGTCTGCATAAATTGGAGCAAGCTAGCACTCAATCGATGAACCCAGCCCTGCTACGCTCAGTCATTGCCTAAAGCCTCCTACCTAGCCTTGCTATCCGCTGTTGGTCCTGCTCTAGATTGCCGCCTTACTAACCATAGCCCTTGCCAGTATCGCTTTGCTGCCGTTAAGAGAAGAATCTTGACGGTGCCAGGATAACGACTTCCTGTGCATGCTTGAATCCGGTTGGGTGGATAAGGGAGCTCTTATCAAGTTGTTTCGGCTCTAAGCCGGTTGTATATCTTTGAATTCTGAATATATCTCCTTTAGTTTATCTTGTGGTTATAAGCTGAGGCTGTTCATTATTGCAAACTCTTCAATTGTATCAAGTGGTATCAGAGCCTAGATTCTATTCCCATATCCTGTGCAATGGCCAGCCGTTTTAATATCTCTGATCAGCAGTACCAGCAGGCATTAAGAACTGCGGATTTTATAGCCAAGCAAATTGCTAATCAAATCGCTTTGCCACCGCCTACATCTGAGCAAGACTACCAAACCAAGTTGGAACAAATAGCTTTGCTTTACGGATTCTTACCTAGCAACTCCCAGCCTCCACTTCCAAACCAACCACCACCTGTTAATCCACCGCCGCCTGTGAATTCCCCGCCAAATTCTCCTAATCCAGTTAATGCTTCTGCCAGGATTAAATGGCTGCAAAAAGTGGAGGGCATGCCGACTTTCTCAGGGGAAAAGAGGAGTCCCCCTACAGTTATGGGATTCTTAGCTGCATGGGAAAGTTTTTTTGAACGAGTTGGAGCCACTGAGTTGCAGAAACTTCAAGCAATGGATAAATATCTTACCGATGTAGCCCGAATTTGGTGGCAGGGAAGGAAGAGGATGGCCCCGGTGATTAAAACATGGCAGGAATTTAAAAGAGCCTTCGAAAGCCATAACTTACCTGCAAGCTACTTTGTAGACCTCCGAAGGGAATGGGATATATTCACACAGGGAGAACGAGAATCTGTTTACCAGTACACAAGCAAATTAACCATCTGTCGGTTCAAATGGAAGGACTCAGTGACAAAGAGTTAACAAGGAAATATATTTCTGGGTTAAGGGATGAGTTGTGTGCAGAGCTTAGGCTCATTGAACCTCAAACATTAGATGAAGCGGTACGGAAAGCCGAAGTTGCAGAAAGAAAATTTAATCCTAAGGGGGCAAAGTATAATATATGGGAAGGGTATCCCAAGTAAAATAATGGCAAGCGCGATACTGATAAGGCGAACAATAATGGAGCAAAAAGAGTCAGATTCAATGATGATCGTAGAGACTCGAATACCAGGAACAGGGGTGCAGAACAACGTGTGACTCAGGAACGGGCAAATGCACCAGAAAGAGGCTGTTACATATGTGGGGGACCTCACTTCAAAGCTTCTTGTCCAAAAAGACAGACACCTACATGTTAGTTTGAGTTCTTGGCATACACCCTGCAGCAGCAGTCCATGACTGCCGGATGCTACAAAGCTGCCATGCTCATGATCACAAAACAAGAACAAGACAAGAAATATGCACAAAGAATGAGGGAAACGTGCCAAGTGAGGCTCTCCAAATTTGAGATAAAACCTAAGTACATCTGAAGAGGCTCCGGTCTAATATAGTGTAGACCGCAAATCTGAGCCGTACACTAACTAAATCTAATCCTTACGCTTATGTTAACCTAATCATGCCAAGTGTCAGTCTGCCACCACTGACACCTAACATGTGCATGCACCTAACATGTGCATGCACAATGTTAACCACTAGGTGGTTAACACTGCCTCCCCCTAAAAGTTTTTAGCACGAAAACATGTACAGACTTTTATAAGACAAGTCTGACAATTACAACATGGTGCCAAAAATTAGGGGTAAAAATAATGGTAATGGTTGGGTGGTGTCACCGCAAAAGATCGTCATGAATGCGTTGAGGACGAATAAGATCCGAAAGAACGTCGATGGAGAACATGGATCATAGGAACTGGGGCCAAAAAACATAAGGACCATCCCCTTATATTATGGGTAAGTCCATTGGAACAATTATTGCCCAAAAGTTCACGAAAAAAACTTAAAAACAATGATTATAGGGAGCCTTCAAAACGTAAACACCTTAAAAGCATCCCCCGTGATCGACCATAGGAGAGCGTGACTATACGTCACAATATTTGTGCAAAGCGTGGATGTTGAGCAAAAAGCGTGGTCATAAGCAAGCAAAGTGTGAGCGTGGGACATAAAAAGCGTGCCTGGAGCCTGGACATAGCGTGGGTTTTGAAAAAAAAGACAAAAATTCCAGAGCGTGGCTTTTGCGTGGTCAATGTGCGTGGTCAACTTGGGCAAAAATACAGAGCGTGGCCCTGGGCGTCAGCGTGAGCATGGGGCCACCGTGGTCAATGCGTGGTCAATGCGTGCTGGCTTTTTAATGAGCGTGGCCGTGGGCGGGTATCAGCCAGCAATTATGGGCGTGGAGAAATTGCAGGGGAAGCGTGACCTAGCATAAAACCAAGATTGTATCTGAGCCATAGATCTTAGGCGGCCAAATCATAGCCGTTGGAAAAAACCCTAGCGTGAGGCCTCGTGAAGAAAACAGAGGCGTCTTTAAGAAACAGAGGTATTGCAGCCGGATGCGCAGGTATGGCGGCCAAAGGGGCGGATTTCTTCTGATAAAAAGGCAGGATCGGGATGGAATAGCATGGAAGAACTGTTATTTTGTCCTGATGTTGCTGGATGTGCGATCACCGACCGGATTGAGAGGCAAATGCTGTTTGGAACAAACAGAGAGCAATGGGAAGGATGATTCGATTGCGTTTCCTGCAGGTTCCGGTTATATCTTGGCCTTATAGGGTGCAAATCTGATTGCTGTGCTTGTTGCTAACTGTGCGAGGTACAAATGATTGCAGATGCCGAAAAATGCGCTGTACTGCCGACTTGAGAGTGTGCTGGAAATGGCAACCGGATTGGAAGGCGAAATTTCTGCGGCTTGCTTAACATAGATGCAAACAAAGGCAAAAACTGGAATTTACTAATCTTGCAGGATGATGCCGAGATATGAGCTGCTGTGAATAGGAACTGAACAGAGCTATTTGTTTGCAGAAATTGGTGCTGCCGAATAGAATAATGCAGAGGAAGAATCACTGCTTCAACTATGAATAGATAGATAAGCCTGGAAGGAACTTGATGAAAATATTTGCTTCTTTCGCAGAGAATGCAGATTAAGGAGCCTGAAAGAATCCAACCTGGGGCATGCTGGCGTGGAAAACAGAGTTTTATGGCAGCCGGTATGTGCTTGACGAGTTTGTGCTTCTGGACTGATGAAAATACTGGCTTGTTTTTGTGCTTGACGAGTTTGTGCTTCTGGACTGATGAAAATACTGGCTTGTTTTGCAGATGAACCAGAAACGGACCGGATGCGTGCTGGAAGACTTTGTTGCAGCCTTCTGAGCTTGAGCAGATGGATGGGGGCTAGCAGAAATGCTGGCCCTTTTAAAAATTCAAGATGAATGTTAGGCCGAAATCCTTCTCTTCACATGTTTTGCCAAAGAACAGAGTACAAAAGGATAGTTATGCTGGAATCCACCTTAACTGGGCTGTTGAACGATGAGCTTCAAAGAATGCAGAATATTTGTATGATTCATGGGCTCGCGGTAAAAAAACGGTAACAAATTTGTGAATAATTCATCATCATATTTGCTTGAATCTGCTCGGTTATCTTCAAAATAAACAAATGTAAACTTCAAGATATAGGCTCAAAGGGGCTAGCCCCGGTCGGGCCCCTCGAAAAGATAAACTGAAAGAGAATATTTTTGGTGTGCCAGAGCACGATTTCTGATAAAACTGAGAGAAAAACAGAGGAGAATGAAGAAATCATGATATTTTGACAATTTTTCAACAAATAGAAGAGAAAAGAGGATCAAACTGGTGATTTTTCTGAAGATCTTGCAGAAAGGAGGCCGTCACCACCCGTAAATCCCCCATCAGAAATCGTGCTTTGCCGCAAAGATGAAAACAGTAGTTTTTGAAAACGATTTTCATAACTAAACGAAATGCTAAGGAATTGATTGACAAAGAGGCCTCCAGCCGGACCATTTCAACAACTGGTTGGGCCAAATAAAGGGATTGAAGGGTTGAGAGTAGTGTACAAGAAGTATTCAAGAACGGATGAGAATAAGAGCAAAGAAAGACAACAAAGAAAAACAAAGAAGGCGGAAGAAATGATCACGAGCTTAACCCTAAGATAACGGGCGCCAGGTGTTAGTTTGAGTTCTTGGCATACACCCTGCAGCAGCAGTCCATGACTGCCGGATGCTACAAAGCTGCCATGCTCATGATCACAAAACAAGAACAAGACAAGAAATATGCACAAAGAATGAGGGAAACGTGCCAAGTGAGGCTCTCCAAATTTGAGATAAAACCTAAGTACATCTGAAGAGGCTCCGGTCTAATATAGTGTAGACCGCAAATCTGAGCCGTACACTAACTAAATCTAATCCCTACACTTATGTTAACCTAATCATGCCAAGTGTCAGTCTGCCACCACTGACACCTAACATGTGCATGCACCTAACATGTGCATGCACAATGTTAACCACTAGGTGGTTAACACTACAGACAAGCCCCAATCTGAAATTGAAGTTCCCAAGAGCAGGGAAGACAAAGGAAAAGTGTTAATGCATACTATTGCAGAAACATCTGACAGTTCTCATGGGAAAGCTGATAAAGCTGCTGACAAAGCTGCAGCCAGGGAGTTTGAAAGAAGCCGATTAACTATCGGTCATACTATCGGTCATTTATCTTAGTTTGGCTTGAATTTTTGTAGGTTATGCATAAATATTCGATGTATATGTTTTTCTTTTGAATAAAATGAAATTTTTATTGCTTCCTAATGGAAGGGAACTATCTTTCTTGTTGGAAAGGGATTTACTTTCTGTCCGAGTAGGGGTGGGAACCTACCCGGAATACCAGAAAGGGCTGGGGATGCCATGACTGTTCAAGTGAGGGACGCCTACTTGATGGATCAGCATGGAGATTTTTATGTCGAAGCGCAGACCCTGCCTTGGAGGATCAGAAAAAGAACATTCCCAGGGAAAGGAGATTGGCCTTAAAAAGGGAAGGACCAAAATACACCTCTTTTCATGACAAAAAATTTGATGGAATTTCTTTCAGGGTTGTAGAGCGATCGAGGTCGATCGACTGAAAGAAGGGAAGGACTTGATACAGAGCGGCTCGGGGGCGTGGTTCAAGCCAGCAAAGGTTAATGGCAAGGGCATGGGCATATGAAAACCATTAGAGAAAATGAATTTAAGTTCTAATGCGGCTGATAACGGGCAGCCGAGTTGTTGAAACAAAAACGGCACTGAGCAACGAAGCTCTGCCGAATTTGCCAGAACGCTGCCGGATCCTTTCTAAATAAAGCTAAGTTTCTCCCGTTTGCCAATTTACAGCTATTCTTAGCCAACCCAGGATTATCCCAGCTATTTCAGATCGATTTCCCTTTATCCGATTCTCCTTGCCTTTTCTTTCAGTGAAGCTATTATCAGTCGTAGAAAGGCAATGCAGAAATAGACCTTTTAGTCTGCATAAATTGGAGCAAGCTAGCACTCAATCGATGAACCCAGCCCTGCTACGCTCAGTCATTGCCTAAAGCCTCCTACCTAGCCTTGCTATCCGCTGTTGGTCCTGCTCTAGATCGCCGCCTTACTAACCATAAGAGAAGAATCTTAACGGTGCCAGGATAACGACTTCCTGTGCATGCTTGAATCCGGTTGGGTGGATAAGGGAGCTCTTATCAAGTTGTTTCGGCTCTAAGCTGGTTGTATATCTTTGAATTCTGAATATATCTCCTTTAGTTTATCTTGTGGTTATAAACTGAGGCTGTTCATTATTGCAAACTCTTCAATTGTATCAAGTGGTATGAGAGCCTAGATTCTATTCCCATATCCTGTGCAATGGCCAGCCGTTTTAATATCTCTGATCAGCAGTACTAGCAGGCATTAAGAACTGCGGATTTTATAGCCAAGCAAATTGCTAATCAAATCGCTTTGCCACCGCCTACATCTGAGCAAGACTACCAAATCAAGTTGGAACAAATAGCTTTGCTTTACGGATTCTTACCTAGCAACTCCCAGCCTCCACTTCCAAACCAACCACCACCTGTTAATCCACCGCCGCCTGTGAATTCCCCGCCAAATTCTCCTAATCCAGTTAATGCTTCTGCCAGGATTAAATGGCTGCAAAAAGTGGAGGGCATGCCGACTTTCTCAGGGGAAAAGAGGAGTCCCCCTACAGTTATGGGATTCTTAGCTGCATGGGAAAGTTTTTTTGAACGAGTTGGAGCCACTGAGTTGCAGAAACTTCAAGCAATGGATAAATATCTTACCGATGTAGCCCGAATTTGGTGGCAGGGAAGGAAGAGGATGGCCCCGGTGATTAAAACATGGCAGGAATTTAAAAGAGCCTTCGAAAGCCATAACTTACCTGCAAGCTACTTTGTAGACCTCCGAAGGGAATGGGATATATTCACACAGGGAGAACGAGAATCTGTTTACCAGTACACAAGCAAATTAACCATCTGTCGGTTCAAATGGAAGGACTCAGTGACAAAGAGTTAACAAGGAAACATATTTCTGGGTTAAGGGATGAGTTGTATGCAGAGCTTAGGCTCATTGAACCTCAAACATTAGATGAAGCGGTACAGAAAGCCGAAGCTGCAGAAAGAAAATTTAATCCTAAGGGGGCAAAGTATGATATATGGGAAGGGTATCCCAAGGAAAATAATGGCAAGCGCGATACTGATAAGGCGAACAATAATGGAGCAAAAAGAGTCAAATTCAATGATGATCGTAGAGACTCGAATACCAGGAACAGGGGTGCAGAACAAAGTGTGACTCAGGAACGGGCAAATGCACCAGAAAGAGGCGGTTAGATATGTGGGGGGCCTCACTTCAAAGCTTCTTGTCCAAAAAGACAGACACCTACAGACAAGCCCCAATCTGAAATTGAAGTTCCCAAGAGCAGGGAAAACAAAGGAAAAGTGTTAATGCATACTATTGCAGAAACATCTGACAGTTCTCATGGGAAAGCTGATAAAGCTGCTGACAAAGCTGCAGCCAGGGAGTTTGAAAGAAGCCGATTAACTATCGGTCATACTATCGGTCATTTATCTTAGTTTGGCTTGAATTTTTGTAGGTTATGCATAAATATTCGATGTATGTGTTTTTCTTTTGAATAAAATGAAATTTTTATTGCTTCTTAATGGAAGGGAACTATCTTTCTTGTTGGAAAGGGATTTACTTTCTGTCCGAGTAGGGGTGGGAACCTACCCGGAATATCAGAAAGGGCTGGGGATGCCATGACTGTTCAAGTGAGGGACGCCTACTTGATGGATCAGCATGGAGATTTTTCTGTCCAAGCGCGGACCCTGCCTTGGAGGATCAGAAAAAGAACATTCCCAGGGAAAGGAGATTGGCCTTAAGAAGGGAAGGACCAAAATACACCTCTTTTCATGACAAAATTTTTGATGGAATTTCTTTCAGGGTTGTAGAGCGATCGAGGTCGATCGACTGAAAGAAGGGAAGGACTTGATACAGAGCGGCTCGGGGGCGTGGTTCAAGCTAGCAAAGGTTAATGGCAAGGGCATGGGCATATGAAAACCATTAGAGAAAATGAATTTAAGTTCTAATGCGGCTGATAACGGGCAGCCGAGTTGTTGAAACAAAAACGGCACTGTGCAACGAAGCGCTGCCGGATTTGCCAGGGCTGGGGATGCCATGACTGTTCAAGTGAGGGACGCCAACTTGATGGATCAGCATTGAGATTTTTCTGTCCAAGCGCGGACCCTGCCTTGGAGGATCAGAAAAAGAACATTCCCAGGGAAAGGAGATTGGCCTTAAGAAGGGAAGGACCAAAATACACCTCTTTTCATGACAAAATTTTTGATGGAATTTCTTTCAGGGTTGTAGAGCGATCGAGGTCGATCGACTGAAAGAAGGGAAGGACTTGATACAGAGCGGCTCGGGGGCGTGGTTCAAGCCAGCAAAGGTTAATGGCAAGGGCATGGGCATATGAAAACCATTAGAGAAAATGAATTTAAGTTCTAATGCGGCTGATAACGGGCACCGAAGTTGTTGAAAAACAAAACGCATCGAAAGCAATTTGCCGGATTTGCCGTAATTTGCCGGATCCTTTCTAAATAAAGCTAAGTTGCTCCCGTTTGCCAATTTACAGCTATTCTTAGCCAACCCAGGATTATCCCAACTATTTCAGATCGATTTCCCTTTATCCGATTCTCCTTGCCTTTTCTTTCAGTGAAGCTATTATCAGCCGTAGAAAGGCAATGCGGAAATAGACCTTTTAGTCTGCATAAATTGGAGCAAGCTAGCACTCAATCGATGAACCCAGCCCTGCTACGCTCAGTCATTGCCTAAAGCCTCCTACCTAGCCTTGCTATCCGCTGTTGGTCCTGCTCTAGATTGCCGCCTTACTAACCATAGCCCTTGGCAGTATCGCTTTGCTGTCGTTAAGAGAAGAATCTTGACGGTGCCAGGATAACGACTTCCTGTGCATGCTTGAATCCGGTTGGGTGGATAAGGGAGCTCTTATCAAGTTGTTTCGGCTCTAAGCCGGTTGTATATCTTTGAATTCTGAATATATCTCCTTTAGTTTATCTTGTGGTTATAAGCTGAGGCTGTTCATTATTGCAAACTCTTCAATTGTATCAACAATCATCAGGGCAGCTATATAAACCCAATGAAGACATCTGCTATGAATCCATGTCTCATTGACCAATTTGTAGCAATGTGATTTTGTCGTCAAAATGGTCTAAGCCGTAAGTTACTGCTTATGCTTATGGTAATGAATTCTTCCTCTAGGAAGTGTTTATATTTGTTTCCTTATTTTGCAACTTGCACTAGGCGTTAAGATTAATAGTATGCGATCAGTAAAATGATTTACTTTTTCTTCTTTCAATTTAACGTGTTTTAGATAATTAGTTCATTAAGGTCAGTTGGAAATTGGCTCTTTTTTGACCGTGAATCAGAATGGCTATAAGAATGAGAGATAGACTTTCTAAGAAATCGGCAATGGGAAATAGATCGAGATTTGGAACCTCATTAATTGAATGCAAAATCCTATGCGTAGACCTCAATGGTCCTCAATGTGTACCATTTAGACAAAGATGTGTAGTGTATACCATTAAGGTTTGTTACAGAAAAGATGATGTACTCACATTTTCGGCTGGAAAAAAAAAAGTCGCATGTTAGTTGCGACAAGTTTCTTCAACTGCATGATCATTCAGTTGTCAGAAATGAAGATGCATTACTTATCTATGATAACATGTGCAAGAATGGAGTGAGGCCACACCTTTCTATAACACTTGCTACATTGAAGGAGCAGTAGTCTGAGAAACCTGCAGACAGGGAGAAGACTTCATGCTGATCTGATTAATAGTGCGGAGGATAAAGGCATTGATATTGCCAACGGTTTGGTACATTTATACACCAAATGTTTGAGCATGTCAGATGCTTGTAGTGTCTTTGATAGGATGCTGCAGTATAATGTAGTATCTTGGAATGCTATCATAAGTGGGTATGTAGAGTGTGGGGGAAGCGATGTTGCCCTTAAGTTATTTGCATTCATGCAGGCAGAAGGTTGCAAGCCAAATGCTAGAACATATCTCAGTGCTCTGAAGGCATGTGCTAATTGTGCAGAAAAAGGAGATGGTAACAAAGCTGGGGCAAACTCTAAGGGAAAGATGTGCTTGGAATACGTTATAAGCATCCACTCTCAACTTGCAAAGAGTGGGCATGAGATGAATACATTTGTGGCAGTACTTTGGTAGCTGTGTATGCCAAATGTGGAAGCATTACCCATGCTCACCAAGTCTTTAACATGATGCCATATTATGATGAGATATCTTGGAATGCCCAATGAGGATCACACCATGGAATATGAGAGGAATAAAAGGTCCTCTCAAAAGGAAAAAGGCACTAATTGCCTTGGAAGATATAAAGTCAGACATAATTTTTTTACAGGAACACAGATTGCTAGAATTTGAATCAGTCAATCTTGGCAATTGGATAATGCCAAATAGTGATTCAGTATAGATCCCAGCAGATGGCACTAAAGGAGGTATATGCATAGTTTGGAAAGACTTCAAATGTCTTGAGAAATATAGTCACAGTGGAGGCAGATGGACTGTGGCAGTTTTACAAAAAGGAAAGAATGTCATAGGCATAATTAATGTCTATGCCTCAATAGAGCCAACTGAAAGGGAAGAGCAATGGCAGCAATTTAATAATTGGATTCAAGCTCGCCTTAAGAACTGGCTGATGGCAGGGGACTTCAACAATACACCTGTATAGGACCAAAAACTTGGAAAGCAAATGAACATGTCCAGAGGTGAAAGACAGGCCTGTGATGCTTTGATGTCCAATTTCATCTATATCCCTCCATCCTCCACTTATCAATATTCTTGGTGTAATAAGAGAGAGGGAGGGAGGGAGGGAGGGAGGGAGGGAGGGAGGGAGGAAGGAAGTATATTTTAACGCCCACGAGGAGGCCAACCGCCTATGAGACAGTTGGATGAGAGGAAGCGGAAAGTTTCCAAACACAAAAGAAAACCACGTAATCTCCTGTACAATGTGTCTCTACCTTTGGGATGAAACCCCCATGTGGAAGGAAAAACCCTTGTAGTAGGCGTTGAGAGGCCCTATCTGGGCGCTCAAATTACCTGTGCTGTGAGGGACTCCCTGACGGTGGAGACTTGTAGAATGTAGGATGCGAGACGTGCAACCATTGGCGAACCAGCAGTTGATAAATTGCTATCTCAGAGCATCTGAGATCGGCATGAGCTGCTCGGATGTCTGCATATGCTGGGCATTCCTGTAGAGCATGGTGTTCATCTTCTACTATCTGCATGTGACAGCACTGGCATAATCTCTCATCTTGGGGATTCCCCGCCCCATCCATCCGTATCCCCAAAGCCCTGTCTCATTGCGAGATGGTGGGACCCTGTCCTTATTGCAGCTATAGCTCTCCGTTTCTTGGTAGAGATGTGTGCCTTCAAATACTGGTGGGGGCCATGTTCAAGCGACGGATTAACCTGCATGTGGTAGTGCTCTGTTTTGGGCTTTGCAAGAGTGGGTGCATCCCACAGAGAGGCAGCAAAGCGCTCATTCAATTGCAGCTCCTGCTCCGCGATATCCGACATATCCATAATGTGTTGATAGTCTATGGACCATCTTGCGAACCATCCCCTACAATGCTCCTGCCACACTCTCTTCAGACGTTGTGGCCCTTGTGCCAATAACAGAGCCCGGGGAGGAAGACATTGTGAAAGGAGATCAACGAACATATTGTCTTCTCGATAGATTTTTCTTATGTAATGCTGATTTGGAGGACTGGAATAACCTGGTTACCTTGTGTGATGTTGGTAATTCTATCTCTGATCATTTCCCTCAATTTCTAGGGAATATGGCACAACCAAGGAAATGGGGAACAAACATTCCATTTAAATTTAACATTGGGATGCTACAGAACAAAACTTTCTGTGAGGCCTTCATGGAGTTTTACAGTCAACTTCCCAAGGTCCCCCTCATGGAGTCCATGAATTCCTTTATTCATAAGTTGAGATTAGTAAAATCGTGGGTCAAAGTTTGGGGTAAAGAATGGAATCTAAAGAAGAAAAAAGAAAAACATGATGTTTATGAGGCCATGAGGGAAATAAGGAAGTTACTTTTTCAAGATAAGGATAACACAACTTGGTAGGAGAAAGAATTTGAGCTGGAATCTAAAGTCAAGAAAATAGAAGAAGCTGAGGCTAAAAGTCTGGCTGTCAGAAGCAGGTGTAAGTACATAAATGAGATGGATGATGCAGGTTCAGCTTTCTCTTTTAGGATTGCTAAAAGTAGAATCCTGAATAATGGAATAGTTCAGGTTATAGATGGGGATGGCAAATCTTTGGACAGTCAGAAAGAGATCCAGACTTTCTTTCACAAGGAATACAAAAAACTGTAGATCAACTATCAAGTTGATGATGGGGAGATAAGTTTTTCACAGAAATTCCCAAGGGGCCACAAATTGAGGATGAGGAAATTCTTAAAACCCCAGAGGAGAAAGAAATCAAAGAGACCCTTCAATCAATGGCTCATGGTAAAAGCCCAGGTTCAAATGGATTTCAGCCAGGATTCTATTTGGAATTTTGGGAGATTATGAAAGAGAACTCATTACTTTTATCCAGGGAGCTTGGAAAACTAGATATTTGCATCCAGCAATCAATGCTGGACATATTACTCTTATTCCCAAGGTTGACTGCCCTGTAAACTTTGGAGATTGGAGGCCGATTTCTCTAACCAACACCACATATAAAGTGTTGGCTAAAATCCTGGCAAATAGACCAAAAACGAGTTTAATCAAGGTGATTAACCCTTGTCAGTCAGCATTTCTTCCCCACACGAATATCCTGGATAATTATATAGCAGCTGCTGAGGGATTGCACTGGAATAAATTATCCAACCAAAACTGTATGCTTCTCAAGTTGGATTTCAAAAGTGCATATGATACCATTAGTTGGCAATTTCTGAGAAAGGTTATGGCTCAGAAAAGGTGTACCAGAAGGTATTTAGTTTTAACATCACAACCTCATCTGCACTGATAATTAATGGATCCTCTTCAGATCAATTCCCTTGTAGAAGAGGGGTAATGTAGGGCTGTCCTTTAGCCCCTTACCTCTTCCTGATAGTTGCAGAAATGGTGACAAAATCAGTAATGCATATGCATGAAAAGGGAGAAATTCAATGTCTTCAGCTACCGGGAGGGGAAGGTACCTTCTCTCTTATGCAATATGCTGATGATACTTTTGTCTTTTTAAAATAGGATGATAGGAGTCTTCCAAATTTCCTCACAGCTATGGAGAAGTTTGGCCTAGTATCGGGGGTCGTCTCAACAAAAGCAAATGTGCTATCATTCTGGACTCACCGGAAGTAGAAATGCAGGGGATTAAGATTTTGAATAAAAATGCTGGAGCAGCAATTCTCGACATCCCTTTAGCCTTAAATTCTTCTCTCAGAGTTTTGTGGGAACCAATTATTACTAGGATAAAGAGAAAACTGGGTCTGTACTCCAGGATCCAGATTGCAAATGCTGTTATAGGTAGTACTCATGTCTACTTTTCCTACTTCCAGTTTACCCCAGGTCCTAATACTTCCAATATCCTGAAAGAATGTTCGAGGCATGGAATTCCTGAAATCCAGATTGCAAATGTTGTTATAGGTAGTACTCATGTCTACTTTTCCTACTTCCAGTTTACCCCAGGTCCTAATACTTCCAATATCCTGAAAAGAATGCTCGAGGCTATAAACCTCCAATTCTTGATGCTAAATCTAAAGAGATTAATTTCTTCAGGCATCCTAGAGTGGTTAACAGTGAAAATGACTGTTTGGCATTACAACATCCACAAAAATATATGCAGTGGTTTCATGCAGGTCTTAGGCAGATTGGTGACCTTAGGAAAGGAGAGACAGGGTGGATGTCATGGGAAGAGGTAGCCAAGGTTACCAAAGGATCAGATCTTGACAGGAAGATATATACTTCTATAATGGATAAAGTTGAACAGTTTGAGGAGTTGGGTAGTAGTTCAAACCAATGGCATTTGAAAGGGAAGGAGATATATTCTGTGAAGGAAATTCCTAAGGCTTTAATTAGCCACAAACCATCCAGAGCTACAACCTTATGGAACTGTGGGGAAAAAGATTTGGCAGCTGTACGTGTAAAAGGGTGGAAACGTTACACTGCTAATAAAGTCAAGACCTTTAGCTGGTTAATCTTGCACCAAAGTTTATCTACCAATTCTAAGAGGTCCAAATTCGACCCCTCCATCTCAGAGATGTGCCCTTTGGAGTGTGGAGAAATAGAAACTTCAAATCATATTTTTCTGTGTCAGATTATCAAAGATTTCTGGAGCTGGGCTGCTCAAATTAATAGAGGAGCAATTGGTGATGCTGGCCTGATAGAGTATTTGAATACAGAGAACAGAATATTATGCACAACAAGATCCTTGAGTTGCTGGGCTATGTGGAAACATCGAAACATGGCAACTATTGAACATAAAAATCCCAATCTAATTTGGCTTAAGCAAACCTTCTTGGCTATGCTGGTGGACTCGGCTATGGCCCATAGGTTCCTAAAAGGGAAGAATTATGACAAAGAGTGGACATCTATTGGTAGATTCCAAGGAATATATGATTATTTTGTACTAAAACTAACAGTTAATAATGGTGTTTTGCACAAATGCCATGAGGAGACTCAATAGATATGGAGTTGCTGACAGAGGAATGGGGGTAGCAGAGGACTCAAACATTGGGGATTCATATGTAGCATAATAACAGGGGGTTGTTTTTGTATTTTTATACTTTTTTCCCTAAGGTTTTTATATCTCGTGGATGTACTAATGCGTACATCTAGAGTGCGCATACAATTTCATGTTTTTTTTATGGCAATTGCCAATGGTTTGGCCCATGTTATTTAAAAAAAAAAAAAAAAAAAAAAAAAAAATCTAAAGGCATGCAGGGCTCGATAGCTTAACTTTAGGGTTTATTATAGCCTACGTTAGGGTAAAGGAATTCTTTGGTCAGTCGGAAGGCATGGAAGGCATCTGGGCATCCTCGATTTGCATCGGCCAGAGTTATTGTTTTGCAAGGAACGTTTTCCTGCAAAGGAGCAAAGTAAGAAGGATTTCGACTTCTGGCCACAGTTCAAGATGCGAGTTCCAGATTCTGTTTCCCACTGTCCTTTTTTTAACACATTCACAGAGGAATGCAGGTCGTTTGCGAATTTGCAGGACGAAACTACAACAAGTTTGCAGCAGGGCAAATCCGGGCGAAGCAAGGCGAATCTCCCTAGGATTGAGGAAAAAGATACCTTCATCCAGCTGAAGCAAGAAATGATTCATGCATCTGCCATTAAGAAGGTATTAAACAAGCCTGAAGTTTGGAGCCATAACAACCTGAGGTATTTCTTCATGAATTTGTACCATAAGTGGCAGCAGAAAAGGGAGGCTCATGTTCTTCTACTGCTGGATTTCACAAATTACCCGGTGGCCAAGCTTAATCTTCTGTTGAATATATTTGGCAGAAATAGGGTGTCGGATCTGACCATACAGGACCTTATGGATGCACAGTAGTGTGAGTTGACTTTTATATGAGTATTTCCGTAAAATCATAATAGTATATTTTTGGACAGTATTATGAAAAGTTGCCTCCTGTAGCAGGCTTTTTATCTTAACATGGTTCCATTTTATAAAGAATATGTCACTGATTTGAAACCTTTAAGTATGCCTCCCGAGGTATACTTGATGACGATGTAAGTTATTTCTATGAATATAAAACCAACCTTGCCTCCAAAAAAAAGGGAGGGGGGGTCCACGATCTCATACCGGATACTATTGCGGGAAACGGGTTTCTTGCCTCTTCAAAGGGGGGCCCTTGATAGACACATCGTCTACTTTTAGAAGGTGGTTAGCATGGACGATACGCGTCTCCCTAACCTCGCTTACACTGTGGCAATGGGGCCTCAATGCCTAAAAGCCTACTGGCGGGAAAAGAGAGCTCAGTGGCTGGACAGATGGAATGTGCAGGGGCACAGGTGCATCCGAGTGCAAATGGAGGCAGATCACCACGGTCAGCAAGCTATGGGATGCCAACACCCTTGAACAGGTCAAGACGGCAATCAATGCCACATAAATCTTATGTTGGGGCAGGGCCCGCAATGCTATCTGCGCACTTATCTACTCATGAAAAAGCGCAGATCCATTGCCTCTATCCGCACAGGTATACACCATCTCCGGATTGAGGCGGGGAGATGGATTGAGGAGCCGCATCAGGAGAGGCTTTATCAACGCTGCCAGGGAGCTGCGGAAGACGAATGCCACACCCTTCAGAGTTGTCCAGCATATGATGACATTCTGATACGCTATGCTGAGCTGGTCCATCCTAGCCAGTCCTGCATGAGATGTTGAGCACGAGCTCAGTATGAAGGTTGGGATAATATCTTCTTCAAGAGATCATGGATCGCCGAGATCAGCTTGGTCCTCGGGCACTTACCTAATACGTGTACATATTTCCTTTCCCCATGATATATATTTGTATTTGTATTTGTACTTGACATCAAACCTATTCCTGTCACAGTTTTTTCCCCAAACAAGAAAGGGCGTTTTTTAGCCCGGACAGTAATACGCTTGCTGCGCCTTTTGTTTGGGTCCCATAGGCCAATTGGTCTCTGTGGACGATAAAAACTCTATTCTATTCTATTCTATTCTAACAATCAACACCATTAAGTACAAAATTAACACCATTAAGTACATTCTCTCAAACCTTATAGTATTTTATAAACCTTAATATACAGTATACAAAAACTTGTACATGCATACCCCACAAACGAGGATTGCTATGTACGGTCCAGATCTTGGAATAAAGGGCAAATATGCCCATCCGATGGCTCTCGCTGCCCTACGTAACCCCCCGTATGAATATGCACCCAAACGAAAGGGGGTTTAAGGGGGATTTTAATTTAAATGTGTTAAATGCAATGGTTTGTGTTAATAATGTTAATGGTAGTTGTGTGTTGATTGTTATATTAAAAAAAATTTTGGGCCCTTCGGGCCCTACGTCACCCTAAATAGATAGATACTTACTAAGAAGCTTCAGTGTTGCAATTGAACCTGAGGAGGCCTTAAATTTTTGTTTGACAAAACATAGTTGAAACAAAACTTTGATTTAGTTGTAATTTGACTAAAGAATGGCATAAGAACACATGGTGAGAAGTTTAAATGTTTCGTTGGTAGCTTAAGCATAATTTATATGACCACATTCATAAAATATGTACAGGATTGTAATTCAACACAAGAAGCCAAAGTCATAATTAGTAATATAGCACAGGATGCCAAAGCCAATATCACGGTACAAATTTTAGTAGTATAGTGTTCATGAAAATCTCTATGCACGAAATACCTAGAGCATTTAACATCTATTGATGAAAATGTTTATGCATGAAACCTTATTATTTTACAGCATCCCTCAATTACACTCTAGGACTGCCTGGATGAAGAGAATAGGTGCTCCGTGTGCATTTGAAACTGCAAATGGATACAACAATTGATTGGTTTAAAATATAATCGATTTGAAATACATAACAACATTCTAGAAATTTGCGTACCTCATCTATGAATGTTTCTGTTCCATCTAGAACAGCATATGGAAATGCTTCGAAGTCAGGAATCAGACAGCCATGACCTCTGGATACCAACTGTAATTGTGGGCTCTAGCCAGTCATGAACACATGAACTTTTCAACCTCTCCAATTGCTTTTGTAAGTTGACAAAATGGAGGTCACATTCATATTTCAACTCGTATTTCTTTGTGGAGCAAATTGAGCATGCATCAGCTTGACATATTTATTCAACAACTACATCTCAATGGCCTGTCCATTCCTACAAGCATCAAGGTCTTTGGCGCCACACACAACTAGGATTTCTCGGCGCGAGAGACACTACATCTTTGCTCTCACGGTTTTATCCATGGCCGTGTTACCTACGTTTTCTAGCATATGATAGAGATGGCCATCTCCATATATTAGAGATGTTTACGTCCACTATAATTAACATGAGGAATGTGCTAACACGATATTGAATCCACGTCCTAGACTATTCTTCCATCTAATCAAGCTAAGCCCATGTTCCAATTCATTGCAAAAAGCATCAACCAAAATCTCTTTAGATTATTAGCCATCTCTATGTTATGTTTCATTTCGTTAACGAAATATGGTTGTTTAAGAATGAAGGAACAACCAAATGCGGTTTTATAATAATGACTATTCTATTTATTAGACATACTTTTATCCTCTGAAGTTACATTTAACCTTTATCCTGCAAGGGCTGCATTTAACTCTAAAGCGTGTGATATAAAGCGTGATAATGGCCTTCGGTAGCTTGGTGAGCGACATCATAGCATCCTCCTTTGGAAGTGCATATAACTTTCCTTCATATGGCAAGGTTAGTGCTAATACATGTTCTCTAATGCTCTTCTATCTGGTGGAAACTGAAAGACAATCTTCAACAATGCATTTAAGGTAGACATCTTAATCTAAAAACAATAAGTACAATACTTGTCATTAGAAAAGTTCCCTTGGTCTTACACTGCGGTTATGAAACAATTTCCAAATTGGATGGCGGAAAGCCGGTCCATTTCAGTTCTTTGAATGCTTTTCAAATGTCATTCCCCAATGGTGCAGCATCCATGATTAAAGAAATGGGTTTGTCCAGGGCATTTCTGATCGCCCAAAAGGGGATTCTTCCAGCACAATTTTCCATCCGGATTATCCTCTGCAGATTTATGTATGGCCTGCTATTGCATGAGGCCGGATTTTGCAGCCCAAATGGGAAGAAGAACGGCATTGCGGAAAGGAGGAGCAGATTCGGGAGTTGAAAAGTTGTGGGTTGTGTGCATGTTTATCTTTTTTTGCTCACGGGTTTCTTTGCAGAGGGCCGGATTCTGAGAGGCCCATAGCCAAGGCAAACAGAGCTTGTATACACACCGCAATGGATCATCCCCACCTCCCGCACAGCCTGCTGCTTCCAATCCCTCCATAGTTCTCCTGTAGAGAGCATGCCAGAGGACCCTGCCATTGCGAAACTACCATAGAGCTCCTGCAAGCCATCGCTAAGCAAAAGGGCTACAATCCCTAAAACCCTAGAGCTCCGAAATCCAACCCTAAAGTAGAACTCTCGAGGTCTTGCATGCCATGATTTGAAGCTTAAAAATAAAAAGGGTCTTAAACCATTGGAAAAGATCAATAAAACTAGTCCAAAATTAATGCACTCGTATGCGCACTCTAGATGTACGCATTAGTACATTCAATTGCATACGCGATGAAATCATAGCAAAACCATATGCAAAAGCGTACAAAAATACAAAAGGAACCCCCTGTTATAATGCTACATATTCTATTCTATTCTATTCTATTCTATTCTATTCTATTCTATTCTTTGGTTTCCATTAGCAATTCTCACCCTTAAAGGTCAGTTAGGGCTGCTTGCATCATGAACAAGAAATTATGCATCTAATGGCTTGGCTAGAAGCACCAGAAGTACAATTTCTTTCTAATGCATTCTTTTCATTTGAAATGCTATCGAGGAATTGCCGCAATATTTTGGACCCTGGTACGATTAGTTCTCTAAAGGATACTATCCTATCTTATTTGCGTGGAAATATTGTGCAAGTGCTGGCGAAGGACTTGTCAGTCTGGAGCTATGAGATCCTGTTGCTTTGCATTTATTGAACATTGCTTGTTTTTATACTGATCTACTAGTATAACATCCTCTAGGGTCAATGCTTTATCCTTTGCCTCAGCTATATTTTTCGGGTTGATGACAGAGACTAATCTCTTTATATTTTTTTATTTTTTTGAAGGACTTGAGTCTTTATTATCTAGAGAAAGTTACAAAGTATAATGGGGACCAAAAACTCAGTGGAGAGAACGTCCACCAGAGCAAATCCACCCCACTCAAATACAACATGTAAACAGTATGAAGAGCAAGCAAAATCTCATGAGTAAGTATGAATCTGAAGATAGTGCTACCAAATACGGCTCTTTACTTCATTAGCAATTGATGAGCACCTGAATGCTTTGATAACTCGTTGTTGGGCATCGAGAAGGACCTGTGTATTTGAACAAGCAAGACCTTTGAATATGAGAAGATTTCTTCTTTTCCAAATGGACCAGATGATCCATCCACTGCTTGCCTTTATCCAATTTTCTGTAGATTGAGGTGGAGTCTCAAAAAGTCCTTTGTATACATTGTCACCAATAAGTTGCCTTGGTCCAGGCGATAGAATTGCTAGATCTGTCTGCTTGTATATGACATTAGCATGTATCACACTACAAATTTTAGAAGTATCTGCTAGCGATCTGCACATGAAGAAGCATAAAATGATTGCATTCATTCGTGCAGGAGTGCATTGCCTCAGCTTTGAGACAGGTAGATGGGTTCGAGAAGGACGCCCAAATAGGCTTTTCCAATGTTGTCAACTGGGAGTTATTGAAGATTGGTGCCACACTATTCAGAGCTAGCCAACATTTATGCCTGCGGGGTTATATGGAGGGTTGGTTACACCTAACCAGTCGCTGCACGTGATGTTTGAGATGGCTTTATTATGGTACTAGCATCATACCTCCAGAAGGTGATGGACATGCAAATTCAATTGTACCCCTGGCCACTACATTAAAATGTACTGTACAGTTTATTAATCAACTTATTACTGCTAAGGTTTCTTCGTTGAAAACTCCTCAAGGTAGGGGTTTTTTAATCCTTGACAATAGTAGGTCTACTATTTATTTGTTTAGATATAAGCCTTTTTGGTATTCGTGGATGAGAAAAACCAATCTTATTCTCTATTCTATGGTTTGATAACCGCCTCCAAATTGAGATAGATGGATTTGGGAAGCACGAGAGGTTCTGTTAGTGTTGCCAGCTGGGAGTTATAGAGGACAAGTACCACACTCTTTAGCACTGCATGGCATTTGAACCTATCAGGGCGCTCTATGCTGAGATGATCCCGCTTAGCTAGCCGCTCCATATGATGTCGCACATGGCTTCAGTGGGGATATCGGGATTATATATCAAATAGGTGATGGATATGTGCATCCAGTTGTGTCCTCCAACACTTCATTCATATGCATCATTGCACAATTTATCATCTTGCTTATTACTGCTCAGGTTTTCTTCCTCGAAAACCCTTTGGGACATGGGCTTTTTAATCCTGGCCAGTAATACATCTGTTGTGCTTTTTTTGTTTGGGTCCCATAGACCTATTGATATTCTGGATGATAAAAATCCATTCAATCTAATTCAATATATAAAACAATAAATTGTAATGCAGAATTTAGAAACCACCAGTATATATATAATTGGCAATTTTAGATCACGCTGGACGAGGTTATCGATAAGTGATTTGTGATAACTCATGACACATTTTCTAATTCATACTTCAGAGTAAGGTTGAGTATTAGAGTTTTTTTCTTAACCCTCAAAACATAAAAAATAATATGTCGAGTACCATGAACTCACTAGATTTTTATCATGCTATTGTAAGATACAACTTCTTAACAACTACCACTTCCATCTGCCCATCCTCTTGCCCCAAGCCTGCCATACTGCTTTTATTTATTTTTATTTTTTATTTTTAAGTTTGGCACCATTTCTACACATGACCACATTCTTTGCTTCATGCATATATTGTTATATCGGGAACACGTAGAACATAAACTTGTTCTTGTCCTTGGTTTAAGGACTTATGATAAAGATACACTTATTCACAGTGTTATAACACCTTGTTTATATAACATATATATGCTAACTTTAGTAGTGTTTTGGAGCCACTTCATGTCATGCATCTGGAACGTGACATGATGTTATGCTCATGCACAAGACACTCTCTATTAATCCATAAATAACTAGAGGGTGATTACTTTCGTGCATGACTATTTAAACATCACAACAACTCCACATTGTAATAGATCTCATCTATGGCATTTTTATTAGAATGGATGTTGAATTATTTGAAAACCCTACAAAGGAGGCAAAAATGGAGAGGCTCGGCATCAAAGTCAATGACGCTATAAGCGGCATTTACTTCATTTTATAAATGCAAGTGTTTTCTATCATCTTGAGGGCTATTTTCGATGAAGTTTCTTTATCATCTCAAGAGGAAACAATGTAAGGAGATTTCATTATTTAATTTCTTACAATCCTTTGAGGATTTCAATTCATCCATGATAAGTTACTTTATCTTTAGTTTTGAGGAGTATATTTGTAACTTGCTCTTTAAGTAGAAATCGCTTCATTTTAACTCTAAGCAAGCATTATATAAGACATATAGTCAAGAAGAAATATAGAGAATGCATAAGGGATATAGAAAGTGTAGTTATATGCATTCTATATACTTCTTCTTGTCTACTACTTGTAAGTACAACAATTCGACCAAAACACATAGTGTAGTCCAAAATTGTGAAGGTTGAAAGCATTGTCAAACTAGAACCCCCAATTTCTATAGTAGTTTTAAGTATAACAATGATATTTCTGCAAACTATCGCAAATAATGCTCCCAACTTGATGATTGATGACACAAATGATTATTTATTTTACCTAACCAAATAATGCAAATTCATAATTGACAACATCAATAAGAAGGAAAAAGCGAATAAGAAAAGAAGATGCTCTAGCTGACAAGATTATAAAATTAAATGTCTCCTAGCTAATAATTTGGCTGGACAAGCTATATCTTATTAATTTAAAATAATGTTCCCAACTTAATGGAGGGGAATATTTTTATCTACAATCAAGTTGACAAAAAAATGCAAGAGTTTATGATATAAATAAGCCAAGATGTGTGTAATGCTTACCTTGATGTAAGAGTAATATGACAGAACATAGGCATATCTTTTATTTTCCGGCTTTGGATGCTTATTGACTTGCTAAGGTATATTGTTGAAGGCTTGTCCACTATTATAAGATTTAATGTAGTAAATTAAGACAATTCATGGGGCTCCAGAGAAGCATGGGGTACAATCATCAGAGCAGCCCTAAGACATACATCACTGATGATATTTTACATTAGCTCATTTCTTCAACCACTTTGATATTGTCCATTCTTCGTTAGAACATGTGTATACATGTGAACCTTTTGGACACGTGTGCCTGTATGAGTATACATGGGAATATTAAACCTATGCAAGCATCTTCTAAGCTGTAATAATATCCTCCCCATAACGACACTTTAGGGATAACCACATTAAAAAAAGTATAGTAGAACAAGAGAACAATAAATGGTCCCAATAAAGGAATTCTAGTGCTCTTTTATCTAGTAATAATATATGCAACATTTTGATTTGAAAAGGGATTGATCGAGAATAGAATATTTGCCTAGATCAACAACGAAAAGACTTAAAATAGGCCTAAACCACACAAAGAACTATATATTACATGTCCCACTATCAACAATAATGTGTTCCCATAACTACTAAACTATAAAATAAAACAAACTTGCACGACCACGAGCATCACCGACTACAGATGCATTGATTGTGAGCTTAAGGTTAGTGGATCGGAAAATGTTTACTGAACAAATCCTTATAGAAATATTTCATGAATCTACATAAACAAATTGTATAATACTTAGTGTCAGTCCAATAATGACACACTTGTCCTTTTTAGCATTGGCAAGAGGGTTCTATGTCCTTGAACCTTCATCATACATTTATTCCCACCTATTCTAGGAATGTTCAATGAAACATATAAGCTTGTACAAGAGAAGCAAAGGAATGTAAAAGTAAAGCAACCAAAGTGACATATCCATAATAGCAAAGTCAATGCTTTCCACTATGCATAGAATCAAGAACAGAACACAACCATTGACACTTACCTACATACTGAAATCAAGCCATAGGTTGAGGCTCCATAAATTTTAACCTTGTTACAAGGCAATCACTAAGATTCTAGTTTGACTGGAACAATATAGCTTTCATTTAAAGCAAAAATATATCACGTACAATGTTCAGTGCTGCATGACTCATGAATCGAGACTGCCTTTGACTCCCCTCAGTCGCTTTGCTACTAAAAAACCATTAATTCCATTAATTTTTTGAAGGAGCCATGTTAGCCATTTTGGTGCTTTGTATAATGTTGCGTAGGCCCCCATGGCCTTTTCAATCTAACTTAAGCACTCTAGAGTATTCCTGATTTATTTTATAATCCAGCTTGGTTCACAACATGCAATAAACTTATGAGGCATGCATAAGCACGCCACGGCTCTAGATTATGCTTAGAGCATCACAAAGATAACCACATCGTGGGCCATGCCCATGGGACTAATAAGTGCTTAGATGCAAACTAGTAATTATAGCAAGAAACTCAAATCTGTCGGGATGAATTCCATAATGTTTGATCATTGCATTAGCATATGCCAACCTTTTCGGACATCAAGAGATACATCATATCAACTTGAATGGTTCTCAAAGTGGAGATGTCTACAAGAATGATGAAATTATCCCAACTTGAAGAACATGCGTGAGGGCATCCAAATGAATGGGAGCCAACTTTACAGTTGACGGATATCATGTGAAGCAGTATCGATTAGAGTGGATGAGTTAGGTAAAAGATAAACTTGACGGGATGGTGGTGCTGGAACTAAAGCACTCACATACTCAAACAAGAATATCATAATATAGTATACATGGATACACGAACAAGACTATAATATTACATGGACACACTAACCCACATATTATAAGCACATGGAGACAATTTAGCACACATGCAACTAGTAGTTTTCACACGCATTGGTTATGATGCATTGCCAATCAGTTGTAATTGTTATTATTGGAAATGGTATGAACATGTGGGGGAAAGCAAAGAGAAAGCTGGCGAGCAATGCCATACTATAAAATAGTGAAAGCATTTAGGTGCATGGATGGAGACACGCAACATCTGTTATGACGTAGAGTACATTGCATTACAGTGCGAAAGAGATGCATACAACAATTGGTATAACATAAGAGTACATTACAATTGCATGCCCTGCTTGAATTGAATTCAAGGGGAAGTATACATTGCATTGTAGTGCGAGAGAGGAGGGGAGAGAAGCAAGCATGACAGATGCGTATACAGAAGGGCACGCAAGAAATACTCCTGTGTCCCAAAGACCAGTCTCATGTTGAACAAAATAGGAAGATGGACCAATAAACAACATACTATATACAAATTAAGGTCGGGAAGTCAAGGTACAAAAACCAACACAAATTCCCTTCCATAAATTTGGTGATTGGATCCCTATGAAGGCTGCTCATCATACATAAAGTGATAGCCTAGTTGCATGAGATGCCCTCTTTGAACGTATTTTATATTCCTCCTTATATCCTAGTTGCATGGGTTGCCTAGGTGAACTTATTATCCATGCCTTATTCTTGCCTAGTTATTACATTGCTCCATACAGGCAATATAAGTATGGCCCTTTATTATACCCCATACAGAAGCTAAAGAGTCAATTATCCCTTACTCCTTTTTCATCAATGTAAAGCATAAATTCTCCATACCACATTCTCTCTCATCTGCATGTGATGTAATTCCTCTCTCCAAATATCTCTTTCTAGTTATATTATACACCACATTTCATATAGTTGGTAGAATTTCTCTCTCCAAACATCCATATCCACTTTTATGTAGCATTGTCTTTGCCATACACAACGTTCTCTCTGATCCATGTTTGATGGCATTTCTCTTTCTAAACATTCATATCCACTTGCATCCACTTGTACACTGCATTCTCTGTAAGCACTGGGGATTCAGCTGAGAATTCAAACACATTCTCTCTCATCTCTATGGGCTCCAGATGACTATAATGATCCGTACGCGGCTAGACGTCATGTTCTCTCACATAGGGGCGGTCGACAGACAACCATGTGCGCAAGTACATTCTCTCTCTGGACATCCATGTTCGAGATGTACTAGGCAACCTTTGGAGGGGTTGCCAGTGAGTGGAAAATGGGGGTAGAGAGCATGCCCTCTCATGACATTCTCTCTCATCAGGGGGGTCAAACTGGTAGAGAGAATTCTCCCTCATAACTGTGGGGTTATTTCTCTCTATGGAGAAGACACAATTCCAAGATCAAGTGCAGTCTCTCACCTTACTTAGTGAGATATGTTCGCTTGCTTGTCAGATGGTGGGCCATCGCGGTAAATGTCGGATGTGGGCATGTTATGCCAGCCTTAAATGGCAAAAAATCCTTAAGTCCACAAAAATGCCGTGTAATTTTTGTGGGCGTGGCTATAATATGTCAAAGACACGGATATACCATAGATATGCCCATGGCTATAACATGACGATGTCCGATATATACGGCGTTCCGTGGGTGGGGCGGAATTGGTGTGGTATTCTCTCTCATCATTGAGGGGCTGTTTCTCTCTCTAGACATGCAATTCCAAAATCCACTTGTGAACTGCAGTTGCTACTGCTGCCTCAATTCCTGCCTCCTGGCTGCAGTGGGGACACAAGGCAGACAGCAGGCCATAACCCTGCTGCCTGCCTGTCCCCTTGTCTCTCCCACACTCTCTCTCCTCTCTCTACCCCTCCATCAAAACACCAACAGCAACAGCCCAACAAGAAGAGCCCCACACAAAACAAAACCCCATTAAACTAAGCATAAAACAAAATAAATTCTGGCCCAGAAGCAGTCCTGCCCTTTCCCTTCAGCCCTTCTTGTCTGTCTCTATCCCTTCTGCTTACATCCCAAGCCTTAGCATTGTATGAGCAGGCAACAGACTTGCAAGTAAGTAAAAATCGCTCAAGCATACACCAGATTAGTACACTGGTTTAGCAGAGTGCTTTACTCGGAGCTAGCTTACGTATTCCAGTTCAGTATCCCGCCATAGCTCCCCTTCTTCACGCTCTGTTCATTCTGCTTTCCTTTTCGCTGTGTGAAATCTTCCACCCAACAGCGAGAATCTGATTCCCGAGCCTTTTGCTTTTGTGGGTGCCTATTTTCTGTCCTCTGGATGTGCTAGCGTCGGAGATTTGTTAGCCATTAGTTCGGGTTTGGTGTTGGGCGATGCTCTTGTCTGGGGCTGATATGATGACGATGATAAGGATGATGATGATGCTGGGTTTGTAGAAGGCCTGGTCTACCTTGTTCCTTTTCTTCCCCTTCTCTGCCTGCCTTGTCTGCCCCCTTCTTGTTCTTACATGTCCACCCCTTGCCTGGTCCTCGAACCACGAATTTTGGCCTCAGATCTGAAGTGGGTTCTGTCTCATCTGTCCGCATTGCGTCTGCTAGCGTAGATTTGCTGCCCCTCGAGCTGATTCTGCGCATCAAGCTCGCAGGCTGTAGCTCAGGTATTTTGCAAAGGGATCCTGTGCTGTAGAGTAGAAAACGGGTCATTGTCTCCCGGAACAGGATCTCTGAACACATACTTTCATGGGTTGGAGCAAACCTTAAGCCCCTAGTGATCTATAGTCGTAAGCTTGGCAGATGCTTGCGTGCACGGAGCTACAACCAAGTTTGGAATTGGAGGAGGACAGAACGTAGCTATGGAAGGTACTGATGCATTTTGGTTGCCGTTATGTTTAAGTTTTGTGCAGATCTTGTGTAGAATAAAACCGCGAATCCTTTCAAAAGGCCTTTATTGAGTCTTAAAGCAAATATCATGCAAGTCTGAACAAAGAAGATGGCAAACTACTGCAATGGTATTTCCGGGTTACAAGCTGCAGAAAAATGTACCCTATTCATGGACGAGGAGCCTAAATTTAGTCTGTCAATGAGGCTTGAAACAAGGACAGCTGTTTGACGCTTATTCAGCCCAATCGAACAACAATGAAAGGATATTTGCCCGAGGCCTTACGAATTTCTATATTTTCCTTCCTGATTCCTGAATTGCTTTCAAATCCTTTCTGCACACTAGAACACTTTTGTCTTCGAGTAATCTGGTTTGTTTGCGTTAGATGCATATGTAGCCGGGATAAACGTACTCATATTTAAACTTAAACCGTTGGCAGGAGAAAGGAGAAATATAAACCCGGCTTTATGGCTAGAATGTGCTGGTCCGCTCATCACATTGCCTTCAATTGGAAGCCATGTCGTTTATTTCCCTCAGGGACACAGCGAGCAAGTAAGTGGGGGTTATTACGATTGATCTTCTCAAAAAGTTTGGAGATCAGAAAGTTGGACTCATACATGTTTTCATGTCTAGGTTATTGCCTCTACGCAGAAGGAGGCTGAGGCACAGATTCCTAGCTATCCCAATCTTCCAGCACAGCTGATTTGCCAGTTGCACAACGTCACTTTGCATGTGAGTATTTGATCTCGACCATATAGGCCATGCTTAATTTCTGCTTAATGCTTATGATGTTTCCATTCATTCAGGCGGATCAGGAAAATGACGAGGTTTATGCACAGATGACCTTGCAACCAGTGAATGGGGTAAGCATCTGTCAACAGCTTTACATGTAAAATTTTGTCTCAATCCTCATCATTGTCCATTATGTGTTCCCATCAACAGCAGCAACAGGTTAAGGACTTGTTTTTGTCACCAGACCATGGGATACAGCCTAAGCAGCCCACCATATCATTTTCCAAGACTTTAACTGCAAGTGATACAAGTACTCATGGAGGTTTCTCGATTCCACGCAGAGCTGCAGAAAAAGTCTTCCCACCCCTTGTATGTTCCACCTTTAGTTTTTTTAGAAGTAAACTATCATAACTTTCTCATGGATTGAACACCTCTAATGTAGGATTACAACAAGCAACCTCCAGCACAGGAGCTTGTTGCAAGAGATTTGCACAATAATGAGTGGCATTTCCGACATATATACCGCGGTATGAAAGCATACAGTGAATTTTGTGAACGAAATCATGCCAACTAAACCCCCTTGAATTTTCAGGTCAGCCACGAAGACACTTACTTACGACGGGATGGAGTGTTTTTGTCAGTGCAAAGAGGCTACAAGCTGGTGATACTGTACTCTTTATGAGGTGTTCTATAATGTCCTGTTCATGCTATATTTCTGGTGATGAGAATTTGTATTTTGACCCTATTGTGATCTTTGTAAACAGAGATGAGAGTGGACAACTTCTTCTTGGAATACGACGTGCAAATAGGCAACAAACTAACATGCCTTCATCATTACTGTCAAGTGACAGCATGCTTATTGGGGTCCTGGCAGCTGCAGCCCATGCAGCCTCTACTAGCAGCCGGTTTACCATATTTTATAATCCAAGGCAGGCACAACAAACTTTAGAGTAACAAATTCTTTAACAGTTGTCAACCATGAACTTCTAACTAAACATTGGAATGATTCCTAACTGCAGGGCCAGCCCATCAGAATTTGTTATTCCTCTTGCGAGATACAACAAGGCAATCTATCATACACAAGTATCTGTCGGGATGCGCTTTCGAATGGAAATGGAAACGGAGGACTCCAGCACGAGAAGGTGAAGAAAAATGCATAATGATCTTTAAAATTGATTGCTTTGGATGACATCGTGGAGTAATAATCATAGTATTAACAACTGGCTTCCATTATCAGGTACATGGGTACTATTACTGGAATAGGTGACCTTGATTCTTCAAGATGGCCTGGTTCATATTGGCGTTCCCTTAAGGTAGCATATATTCTTTGAAACATTCTAAGAATGTGCCCTAGCATTTTTCTAACTAAGTGCTTTATTCAGGTTGGCTGGGATGAGTCCACTGCTGGACAAAGACAGAGAAGGGTGTCATTGTGGGAGATAGAGCCACTTACAGCTCCTTTTCTTTTGTGCAACCCTTCATTATTGTTAAGGCCAAAACGGCTCAGACCTGGTAATTTTTTTCACAGATGCATGCTATCAAACAATTTAGTAAGAAATTATTGACCTTGCATTCTCTTATATTGCAGGTGAAGATGATTTAGAGGCAAGTATGAAGAGATCTATTTGGGGAAGAGCTGAAGATAGCATGAACTTTTCTGGGATGGGTATGGAACACTGGTTACGTCTGCAGCAAAGACCCGATGCAGTTACACCTGCAGTGCAACCAGATTACTATCACGCAATGGCTGTTGATGCCCTCCAAGAGATAAGAACAGCACATTCAAAGCAGCTGATTCAGCAGCACAATCCACCAGTGATTCAGTTCCAACAAATGCAGTTTGGGGCTCAAAATCAGCAAGCACAATTGCCTCCCATAATTCAAACATCAAAGCAACAAATGCAACAACAGCATTCTCAAGGACAGCAGATGCAGTTGCCAAACCTTCCGACAGATTCAATGATGCAGAACCCAACTGCAGTTCAACAGACATCCTTAAACTTACCATCCTCCATGAGAAGTTCAGCCAACTATGGTGAATCAGAAATAAGTCATGCAGCTGTTCCTCCATTTTCTCTTCAAAGTATTCTGACCAAAGGAAATCAAGGAAACCTCGTAGGAGATGAAGATACCGAGTTTCCACCTTTAATGCGTCCCAATCAAAGTTATATGCAGAAACAACAACCTGGCATGTTACCTGGATCAGGACTCATCACCCAAGAGAATCAGGCTGCAAGAAATTGGATGGCAGCAATGAAAGATACAGGCCATCCAGATGCGCAGCAGATGTCTTTTTCCATGCCCAGGCCAGATTCTTCTGGTCAAGTACCACTTGGGCCTGCTGTACATTCACAGTCCAACCCACATGACCAAGAATCCGTCCAATCTGACCCTAGGAGCAGTCACCTCTTATTTGGTGTGAGCATAGATGGTCCCCTGGCTATGTCTGATGCTGCTTCTTCCTTCCAGCAAGTAGGCTTTACAAAGGGAAAGGATATGCAAAGTCAGTTCATGACCTGTTCAACTTCAGGGTCAGAAATGCAGATGAATGCTAATATGGTAATGAATGGGAATTTGGATGAGAACGGTTTCTTGCAGCAAGCTTCAAACTGGCCTCAACAAGTTTACCCTCCACCAGTCAGAACGTTTACAAAGGTAGAAATAAAAGTTTTACAAGAGCCTTATTTAGTTTCATGTTAATGTTTCTAACAATTCTTAGCAGGTGCATAAATTGGGGTCTGTTGGGAGGTCACTGGATGTCACACGTTTCAAAACTTATGAAGATCTGCGTGCAGAATTAGCCCGTATGTTCAATTTAGAAGGGCAACTTGACGAACCTCGTTCAGGATGGCAAGTTGTCTTTGTCGATAACGAAAATGACATGCTTCTTTTAGGAGATGATCCTTGGGAGTATGCACTATAAAACCAATCCCTTTGTTGCTGTTACTTATGTTATGTTCCTTCATAATTGTTCATGTTCATTTTTTTTTTCTTTCTACAGAGAGTTTGTGAGTTGTGTTAGATGCATCAAGATTCTATCACCATCAGAAGTATTGCAGATGAACCAAGAACAGATGGGCTGGTTGAGTTCTGTCCAAGTTCAGCCGCGGCAAACAAGCAGCAGTTCAGATGACTGCATCATGCGACAAGATCATCGCAACATTTTGGGACAAGAATCTCACATGCCCTCAGGTAATATGACTACAGGACCAAGGAATCCTGGTATGGGAAGCAATTACAGTGATCCTTCTTGTATAAGTGATGGGATATGAGAGGTGTAGAGGGTACAGGGTTTATGAGACGTCTTTTCGTCACTGCCTGCCACTTGCCAGCTTTCTTCTGGACAAACATTGCTCAAGGATTCTTCACATAAATGCAACTCAGAAGGTTGCTTTTGTGTATGAATCTACAGAGTCTTTTACAGAGGAAGTATGTGGAGAGCTTTACCGTAGTTGATCTGAAATAATTGGATTGAGCTTGGTGGCTACATTAGCTTCAAGATGATAAAGAACTCCTGGCGGTGCAACCTGCAGATGGCACGAAAAAGGTCTTTGCTTATCGAGGCTGAGATAATGGAACATGAACTGCCCCCTTGGGAATTTCTGTACACTAACAACATAGAGAACTTGCAAGTTCTCTAGAGTGGTATTATTTTCTAGGAGCATGCTGTGTTATGGTAAAATTATTGTGGACAACACTCTAAGAAGAGTGCTGTTTAGTTTTGGTGAGTGCAGAATTGTTTTCTCTACTGTACAATTTCTGTACATAAATGGAGCTGGTCTCAAATTGGACATATAGCATCTGAAAGATATACTAAATGTTGTTCTTGATAAAGCAAGAGGATTGCAACAACCTTAAAACACTTGTTGGTTCCCAAAAGGTCAGTTGCTTTGATTAGCAGACAGCAAGGACCCACATGCAATAAATTGGTAATTGACCCTAGTTGGGCCCTGCACAAACAACAAAATATTCGTCTTAGGACTTCTCACATTACGTGCCCCACCTTATATTTTATGTAATGTTTGCATATAGCTCCATCAACCCAGTTGGCATTCATATTTCTGCTACATCATGCAAGGACGTATATGACAAAAAAAAAGGCGTCTACTACATCATGCATGAATATACAAGACAAAAACGTAAAGCTTTCTAATCAATGGTTGTGCATTATAATACCTGTAAAGGCTTCAAGTGACCCCTTGGTTCATGTGAGCCTAAGAATGTGGGTTTGTCGCTTGCTTGCTAATTGATGCATTGTTTGGGAACAGAAAGGGGAGAGTTTTAACTTGACAGAACTTGTCTCTTACTTCACACACCAATAGATCAAGTTTGTTATCTTTGTTTTGGACCACATGCTTTCATGGAGCAACCAACTATTGGCTAATTAGTCAATGGTACAATTATTCTATAGATCATCTCTCTTCTTTTTCTCTTTAGCTACAGTTATGTAACTTGAAGAAAACGTTGCTTAACGAATACCAACAAAAAGTGAAGTATGAAATCTTATGTGATGCCATTACAAGAATGCTTCAAGAGTCATTTTACAAGCTATATCATTTTGCATGTAATACACATTTTATAGAAGTTGCAATTACAAGATTCGCTATCAATTAATTTGAAAGTAACATACGGGGTCATATCAAAGGTGTTGGGGGCAAGTTCTCACACTTAAACATTTGTAGTCTTTCTTCCGGCGTATCAATTTACTCCATCTTTGATATTTAGGACTTCAATTTGAAGGATGGATGTGCGCGAATACTAGTTTGACATACTAGTTGTTACGAACATAGGTTAGGCCCTAAGTCATATGTTATATGCATATGTTGGTCCTTAGGTCATAGGACCATTAAACCTAAGGATTAGAGGTTTAAGGGACAAGTGGCATAAGGAGACTCCAAGAGTCCATATGCATGCATGCATACATGTGGCGGCATGCCACAAGAGTAGTACCCTATATAAGAGATCATGGATCTCAAGAAGGGGAGGCCATGAAGAATCGTTCTGGGAACGATTAGAGAACTGCACGATGTTGCAGTATTGATCCAGGGGATCAACACACCCATGGGTTGTAACATTGGTATCAGAGCCTAAGTTTGATGCTGGGTTCGAGGCTGCGCAACAGTTAAGAGAGCACAACTTGAGAGCAATTTCTGGAGCATCCACGAAGTGCAAACGTTTGGCCTTAGAATCGTTCTTCAGGCTCCTGGGGACTTGAGAAGCCAATATGAAATCGCTGTAGCAGTCTCTGGGCAAGCAGGGCTTGCTAAATCATGTTTGGGGCCTGGAAAAACGGATTTTGCAAAACAGCTCAGTTTGAGCTGAAAATTTACGAGCAGGAGCGTTTGGGGCCAAAATGCTTACCTGCCAAATTTCGTGGCAATCCGAGTACCGAGCAGCCCGGAGCGATCGATCTTGTCTGGCACGGAATCACGACTTCGTGATCCTGAGATTTTCGATTCTGTGATTTTTTTTGCTAAAGGGTACCCAGGACCCATTATCAGCCCATTAAAAAAATGAGGGATTTTGTTCCCCGTTATCAACCATTAAAAATTAAAGGGAAGGTTTTAATGGGTTGTTACTTATTTACGATTTTAGCTAATGTTGGTACTAGTTGAACTAGTAATGAACAAGGGCCAAGGGCACTTGTTGGTATTACCACCTACTGCATTCTTGCAAACTGGGTTTGCTGAAAGGAAAATAGGTTGTAACATTGGTATAGCACTCCAAGAGTGTTAGGTGGTTTCGTCATGAGGAGTCGGGGGCTCAGTAGTGGAACATAGACGAACCACATGGAGATGGGCCATACCCTGGAGCATGTGAATATGCTTAATATAAGACCCCTAGAGCTTTGAGTTTTTAAAATTAGTTGATATCTAGGATGGTTCTTTTGAAGAGCGTCTTTACGTTCAAGGAACTAAGAGAAATTATGTTTTAACAAAAGCGTTATTGTCCTCCAAAGATCCCTTTCAATGAGTGCATCATAGGGTGTCATGATCTGGGATCATGCCCAGTTGACGCACACTATTGGGTAGTGTGGCGTAAGAAGAAACTAGAAATGGAGAATGGAGTCCAATGTTCGAATGTTGTTGCTCGTGATAACCACTTGATCTGGGGTCATTGGCTCACTCTACTGGGTAGGGTGGTACGAGGTTGCATGTTCCTTTAACCAATCCTTGTAGGGAATTGGTGACGGATATATTACTATTGACTCAAGGGGTCACTAGTGCACGACCTTAGGGTTTGTGCTAGAAGTGCACAATATTTGGGAAATATTGTGGATACTAGTTCCTCATGAATGCTAGGACTTGGTTACTTGGAGGATTTGGGGTCCGTTAAGTGGACATCTTGGAAGCAGAGCTTTTATTAGAATACCGGAAGTCCTAACTAGTTCCTTGGAACATAGTAACACTTGGGAATAACAACACTTGTGGTAAGTGTTGAGAATAAGGTCCTTGAATTCTAGAAAGGAATTTTGAAGGATTTAAAGGTTTTATGCCTTGTATGATATGCTTTCTTATAAGCACCAAGAAGGATCTTGGTTGCATAAAGGAAAGTGGCAATAAATTAACTTAGCTTGAAGTATTCCTTTGAAAAAATTCCAAAGGAACATATACAATCTGAGATTGTTGGGTCAAGAAAATAACCTTTATAGATGAACATCTACACATGGAATCTATAATTTAAAAGTACTATAGCTAGAGATGCTAGCTAGCGCATCTAGAGAATACAAGTTGCAGTACTGATAAGGTTGAGAACTTATCAGGTAGAAACTATAAGATAGTAATTGCAAAGCAACTTGTTAGTCATTTTAAGGGGTTCTTCTGGGAAGAGCACTTAAAATAAATAAAGAAGCAAACGGATTCAACTAGGATCATATGGATGCATGCAATAGATTATTGTAGCGTTTGTTAAACTGATTTCAGAGGGTGTCTCTGGAAAGATGTCAAGGATGAATCAAGCTACAATATGATTGATTGGACTGTCTAGTTCCATAAACTCTACCTATGCTCAAACTAAGATACTGAGATTGGTTAGAAAATCTCAATATCTCTTGTTTGGAAACAAGAATGTTAGTAGAGTTATATTCCTACATCTATATGCAACTAGGAGTTGTGAATACATCTTATTGCCCAGTATGTTCAAGCGGGGCTTGGGGTAAAACATATGGTCGCAATATATAAGCTGGGCTTGTATAGGTATTATGAGATGTATAGTATGCCTTATAGCCATAGATTGGCAAAGCAATGAATATGTGTTAGAACAAGTAGTCAAGGAAATTGACTTTATGGCACATAATTCAAACCAAATAATTGGATCCTATCTATGAATTTCCCATTGATAAGAGTTATTCACTTTCGAAAGAGGATCTAGTAAGGGGCAAGCCGTATAAGAATAGTTTCACCCTTTAAGAGTGTCTTGAGGTTGAAAATTTTGCTGGCTTGGCCGCCAATGGTTGAAAGTGTATTCTGGGAAATCAAAGCCCCATAAGAATCTTGAATGAAGTTCAAGTATGAATTAGGGGTTAGTACAACGAGAAGCTTTTGACGAGGTCAAGAAGCTGTGGTACTGGTGGACCAATTAAAGTTGCAGTTGACTTAGGTAAGTCATGTGATGCAACCATAAGGGCTATTGAGCAAAGTCGAGAATGACTTGGGTTAGCTCTAAGCCAAAGCATGAAAAGCAAAGCTAGGCACAACAAGAACCCCTAATGAGAGTTCTCGTATGGAAAACATGGTGGGTATCATTTAGGAAGTGGTGGAAACCAAGGTCCATGTAATTCTATATGTTAGAGTTTGCAAGGCCAATTAGTCGTGTTAAACTGAGTTGCTTGATTTTTTTTGCATGAACTCTGTATTAACATCAAACACATATGTGTATGAATAGATACTGATTGATGTATGGATGGAGCATAATGGTGCTTCACTTATGATGCAATGGTCCCTAGGAGATCGATGATGCCTATTGAAAAGATCATTTAGAGCTAAGTCTAGTGACTTACGTCAAGTGAGAGAGTAGTTCCGTGATGAGGAATCTACTAGAATCATGATCTTTAAGAGTCAATATGGCATGAGCAACAAAGTACCCCACAAATTAAGCATGTAAGAGACCTGGAAGTGGTCTCTGCCAATGCGTTGGTTGGGCTTGCAAATCAATTTGGAATTGACGATGCATTACTTGGGGTGTTAAGCTATGGAAGCCAACAAAGTTAAGAAGTAAGGTAGTTAGACCCGTTGGCTCTATAGAAAGAGTGTGAGCATAGACTTAAAGGTCTTCTTGCTCGATCTTGCAAGGCAAGGTATTTGGGTTCTAGTGAGGCTTCACTAGGAACACCACCATACAGTAATTTAGGGAATAGTCAAAACTCTTATAAGCAAGGCTTAGAGAGTGGCCAAAACTCCTATTAGTATATCATCCAAGTTGAGTAATAGATAAGTTCTATGTCAGGCTGTAAATTGAATGCATATTACTTTAAGAATTCACTTCCAAAAGCAAAGGATTGCTTGACTTTTTTTGAAAGGGGGAGGAAAAGGATTTCCTAGCTTATTCTACCCTAAGAAAAAGAGGTCACAAACTGGAATGTGAATGTGGAACCCAAAATTGTTGAGGAAAGGGTTCACCTAATAAAGATACGAAGGTTGTCAGACTTAGGAAGAATGTTTTCCTAGAGGAATGGCGTTATGCTGGCAGGGCCAGGCATGCCATGGAGACCTAAAAGGGCAGAGTCCGAACCATCACTACTTGTTATCAAAGTAGTATACATGAATATAAGGATTCTTGAGATGCTTGGCGGAAGAGAATCAACTATGGGAGTTGTGATAGAGAATCCAATTAGAATTCATGATTAGCCATAATTGGTGTACTGGGTATTTATAGAGCAAGGCCTCTAGAAATGCAAGGATTAACCTGGGGTTAATGTTGCAAAAAAATCTCTGATAAATGATCAGAGTGTGAGTGGTACAATTATTAGAATCTTGTTTCTAATTAGATTTCTGGGGGAGTCTATGGTCATTACCACTGTATTGCTTATAAGAAGCAGGGTCTTTTGTAGCATAGTATTCTTAGATCTGGGATCAAGAACATTGAATTCACATAGGTTAGTGAATTCACATGACTAGCATCAGGTACTTAGTTGCACTAAGTGTCAACTAAGGGATAAAGTGGGCCTCTATTCTAGTCCAAAAAGTTGGTACATGCGTCATAAAGAACCTGGGTTCTTGGCAGAAGAATAGATGCAAGGTTCCAAATAGGTATTATAATACTAGTGGCAAGGTAAGAACCTTGAGACCATTAGTTATAGATGTCCCAATGTGTTGGACTCGGGAAGGGTCAATGAAGACAGCATATGAGTTGAGTTAGAACGTATGAATGGATTAGGAGTGCGCCCTATTCCGCATAAGTCAACTCAAGAAAGCAATATTGTCCAAAGATTGTGACAGTACTCCTAGCCCTTAGCTCTGAGGTAACTCCTGAGGCGATTCTAGACACTCGCATTCGGAGGCTGCGCAATAAGAGTATTGCAGAGTACTAGAACTTGTGGCGAGATCAGTCACTTCCCAAGGCTACATGGGAAAGTGAAGTGTACATGCAGCCAAATCCTCATCTGACTCAAAATCCCTTGATAACACGGAAGGATTAGTGGAGTCAATATGAGGTCAGTTACCTAAAACTAAAGAATTAGAGACTTGCATCAGGGATGACAAGTAGGACGTCCGCTAAAGAATGAGCTATGAAACCATGATCACAGGGTGATCCAGGGAACGGGTTTCGGAAGGGACTAGAGGATGAAACCATGATCACAGGGTGATCCAGGGAACGGGTTTCTGAAGGGACGAGAAGACAAAACCATGATCACGAGGTGATTTAGGGAAAGGGTTTCAAATGGACTAGATGGTGAAACCATGGTCACCGGGTGACCCAGGGAATGGGTTTCAAGATACACATACTCCCATGATCCTTGGGGACCAAGGATTTGAAAGGGGGAGGTATGTTACGAACATAGGTTAGGCCCTAAGTCATATGTTATATGCATATGTTGGTCCCTAGGTCATAGGACCATTAAACCTAAGGATTAGAGGTTTAAGGGACAAGTGGCATAAGGAGACTCCAAGAGTCCATATGCATGCATGCATACATGTGGCGGCATGCCACAAGAGTAGTACCCTATATAAGAGATCATGGATCTCAAGAAGGGGAGGCCATGAAGAATCGTTCTGAGAACGATTAGAGAACTGCACGATGTTGCAGTATTGATCCAGGGGATCAACACACGTTTGGCGTGGGGAGTCCAAGGGACTCGAGGAGTGGGGAATCCAGGGGGTTCATGGTAGCCAAACTTGGCCCGTTCCATGGGTTGTAACACTAGTTGACTTGGATCTGAAGAAAAAAGTCTTTGGATGTTATGATCATAGGATTCCCGAAAACCAAAATATGGCTCATTATTTTTTATATTCGAGAATAAGCTCCTCACTATAACATGCCAAATGTATTACTCAGGAATAAGAGGATGCAACTTGAAAATTGAATAGAAAGAACTTTAAGACATTAATGTGGCCTATATCAATGGTAGAACCGGCACTAAGCTTTGCCTATCCCGCAAATTTTAGAACGAAGAATTAACAATTCATGGGGATCTTGCTACCTTAACTCATGATGATAACTTCCAAGCTCTTCCAAGAGTGTAAACTCGGCCTAAGTATATAATGTAGGTGTGGTTGGGGGATCTACATTTTTCTACCTAGTTGTCAATTGGGTTAATATAATAGTGCATGGTATAACTGGTTATTAGTGCTCAAAACTAAATTTCATAAAGCACTAGCTATGCCCAAAACTTCAGTATTGTACACTAGAGAACGTTGCTTAAAGACCAGACCAACGAGTTTTAATTTTACTTCAGCACTTTAGAAAAGAATAGAATAGAAATATTTGTGGGCTTTGGTAAGGCCATTTATGGCTCTAAAGAAAAGAATAGACTAGAAAGATTTTTGGGTTTTGGTAAATCCATTTACGGCTCAATGAAAGGAATATCTCTATGGAGAACTTCAAAATCAACATAAAGCAAGCCACAAATCTAGTTTTTCTCTTTCTTTCTTTTTTAAATTTTAGTAAGTAAATCTAGTCTGGGGAGGAACTCTAAATTTCAAGCCTTGACTAAAAGTATCAGGTCTTTTATTTTAATAGATGGTTTCCATATAATAAAGATGCTCTTTTGAAATATCTAGAAAAAGGTCTCCCTTAATATTATCTGTTGCCCTTTCCCCTTCTTGAGGTAGTACCTTGATGTGTGCTTCCTTAGCAAACTTTGCGATATGGTGCTCTTACACAGGTTAAGATGGCATACTACCAGTAGCAGATCAATCCCATGCGCATACGAGGTCCACAATGCTACCTGCAACACATTTGCCTATGAAGAATCGCGGACTAATAGCTTCCATTCACACGAGTACACATCATCTCCACATTAAGACAGGCAGATGGACTCGAGAAACATGGGAGGATAGGATTTGTCATTGTTGTCAGCAGGGGGCCATTGAGGATGACTGTCATGCCTTGTAAAGTTGTCCAGCATTCGATCATATCCACGCACAGGTTTAGTTAGTCCAACCTAACCAGCCACAACATTGCTACTAGACAGGGCCTCTGTGATCTTACTGATACCATATCTTCAAGAGGTCATGGATATGCACACTCAGATATGTCCTTAGGCGCTGTATTGAATTGTACCTAATTTTTTATTGTACAATTTGTCAGCACACTTACTACTGTCAAAGTTTTTCCCTCCAAAACCCCTTGGAATGTGGATTATTTAATCCTGACATTAATACACTTGTTGTCCTCTTTGTTTGGGTACCATAGGGCAATTGGTCTTAATTGACGACAAAATTACATTCTATTCTATTCTATTCTTAGGCAACTTTCAAGGAATAATAATTTAGCGTAGCCTTGCTCCTTTCCCCAAGTCGTTTCACCTTGAACCACTCCCCCGAGCTTGTGTCATACATATATGGTCAATAAAGGAGTGGCGAGGTCCAAAACCTATTTGACATAAAATCTGCACTCCAAATATCTCTGCCCAAGCTATCAATTGCTTCCCTAACAACTGACCACAATGGTGTGGTGATAGGAATGGCAAAGCCTTTTATCAATCTTGTAGATTTGTACAACGCGGCCAACTGATGGATAAACAAAAATGGAGATTTGGCTTCCACTTTTGGAGAACAACCAGCATATTAACTGGCTACAATAGAACACGTGAATTTCAATCCAACTCAAAGCTGAGGCCTTTAATATTTTTGCTTATAAACATCACTGGCATTGTGAAAAAATATATACAATAGCTAAATGCTCTCATCGACTTTTGGTAATATTAAAATAAGGGAAGCTTTTCAGAAGCATTGATGGCATTTTAGTATATTTCTCTTATATTTGTAACTTAACCTGGCAATTGCTTTGAATTCAATCTATTCATGCAATGTTTAGATATGCTGTATAAATTGCCCCCAAAATAAATTTCGTCCTGTTTAAACAAAGTATTTAACTCTTTGTTTTTCAGTAGCGGTTGAAATCAAAGGTTTTTGCATGACAAAAAGAGCAAGGAATGCATTAATCACTAGGAAAAAACAATATCCACTGCAAAGGTTAGTAATTAGAAGATGATCTCAAGCATGCATCGAAGTGCATTTGCAAACAACATCTTTGTATTTTGTCATCAATCCCTCTATTACAGATGGTTGAGAAAGGTTTTACAAGGCAGAAAGCGCACTTCTTCGAAAGTCAACCACCACCATTAATGCATCATGCCCTCTCAAAGTTATAAGAAGGCCTAAAATTCATGATAGTTCAAGACTCCAACAATCCTGAAATTCGTAATTGTTCAAACTTAGTCTGCTAACAAAACTGACAGTGCTTAATATGTGTTGCGGCCTGGTTCTTCATACCTAGACAAAAGTTACAAATCAACAAACTAGTGCAGAGATATTGACACAGGATGCCATAGTATTTGGTTGAATTTGATAGTTAACATTGTTTTTGAGATTTTCAGGACAATGAGATTGTTTTATATGAGTTTAATATGGGGAACAGCCAGAGAGTAGGTTAGAGCATCTCCAGGAGGATGTCAATCTTGTGGACAACTTCATTACAAGAATCCATGTCCAAATGCCAACACTGAGCCAAAGAGGCTCATATTAATAAAGTTTCCAACCCAAGTTGACAAATGAAAGGAAGAAGCCTACAAGAAAGGGCAGCTTCAGATTGGTTGTCTAGGCAAGATAAGTAAACTTAAGAAGTTTGTATGTGCATGTGAATGCTCAATTAATTGAGCATAGTTTGTGATTTGAGTTAATGAAATGGTTTCTTTTCAATCAAATGTTGCTCCAGGGTCAAGAATTAAGGAGGTAATTTGACTGCAACAAATAAGCCAGATCCGTAGTATATGATTTTCTAGGCAGATGGTAAGTATACCAGCCTAAAAAATCCATCAAAACATATTGTCAGTTTTCAAGGTAGAATTAAGGCTTGTCATTCTCCTTTATCTACCTAAGAAGGTTCTACCAACAGCCACGTGTTTATATGCTCATAACTTCAAGTTGCTAGCTGTTCTTTCCTTCTTACCATATTGAATTAAACCAATAAAATTTCTGCCTGTAGTACTTGATGCTGGATAGGGGCTTGACAACAACAAAATTCCTAGAGCTACTCTGTCCACTCTGAGATTTTTATGGGCACCAAACTTGGGATTGAGAGCTCTTCCATGTGATGTGCCATGAGAAATCCACGAAATCGATCTTCCATTCTTCATAGCAATCCAAATTAGTAAGCTGGGGTAGGCTGGTAGTGGACCCAACAAACAAAGTCGAGGCACAAACTAAACCGGATTCGTTTTTCAAAACCTTAACTAGCAAATATATAAAATACCTAGGCAATCAAGCCAAAGAGGTGATCCAGAGCATGGGGATGACGTAAAAAGACCGCCACCTATAAAATGACCACGTAATATGACCCTTTATTGTAGCCTTTATCGCTAGACTAAAAATAAAGTTACCCTTAATATACTGCCGTGGCAAAATCATAATCATTGGAGATTGAATTCCCCACCATTAGGATCATGCCACGGCAATAGATTTAGGTGTATATTTAGGCCTACTTATTATCCAATAAGGATATGCCACGTCGGAAATTTCTCTCATCTATACATTCCATTAAGGGGTGTCCATTAATGAGTTGGCGATGATGTGGTGCCACCATGTTCATTTGAAAGTGAAGGGAAAAGTCTCTCGTGAGTTTTCTCTACGCAGGAGCCACATCAGACCAAAATTTTGATTGAAAATTCAATCGTAACTGAAGTGTGTAAACGGAGTTCCAAAGTGCTCATTCGAGTACTTGGGCGTGTGGAAGTCCTTTGAAGCTATTTATAGGTTCCTGTATACGACTTTGTACTCAAATCTCATAGCTCTTGCATAAGTATGATACACATTTCTACAACTAAAATGTACCAGAATACTTGAATAACGAGGAATCTAGAATGGAGCTACAATGTAAAGGTGAAGTTGAGGTTTTTGCATAAATTATAATGCCAGAAGTAGATCATTTACTTGTCTATGCAATCTATTCACCTTATTTTAAAAAAGAAGTCATTTGGTACTTGGCATCATAGATTTGCAGGTTTGTAGTCTTCAATATTAACAGCAGGTTTCAAGATTAAACACTCAACATCATGTTCTAGCTCTAACCTATTCGTAACAATCATGTTTGTTACTAACATCCCTATCTTTTCTTTATAGTTGCAGAAGTTTTCTACTCAAAAAATGTCTGAACAAGGCAAGAAATTTTCTAAAACTAGAGGAAGTGTAGACAATCCATTCGCAAGTCCAAATATCTTTAACAATTCTTAATGTTTCCTATACAAGGTATTCAACAGGGCTCTTATCCAGGATTTTATCTAGGGTTTTTATATAGTGTTAAGTCACCTCAAACAGCAACCTCGCCATCTCCTACTGCACAATTTGCATTGAGTCCTCATGTGATAAATGTGGATGAAGACAAAGGAAATCCACGGGAAGCAAGAAGGCAAATCAAAAGAAGAGGATAAAAACTCTCAAAGATGGGATGATATTTGGACAACATCCTTGATTCATATCCATGGTGGAATAGTAGATGAATTTTCTAAGCTGCCGAAGCAAGGGATTGATCTTTGGAAAATAATGCTTACAAAGTTGGTTGCTATTTGCCCCAAGTTTGAGAAGGATTTTCAAGTTTGCCACAAAAAATGGATGCAAATGACAAATAGTATGCCAAAAATATTGTTTCAGAAATTGATATGAGAGAATTCAAGTTCTACAAACTGATAGATAAGTACATGGGAACTACAAAGGTTAGCAAGGCAAGGCAATCCATGGAGGTGCCATTAGTGGAGGGGAAGAAAGAATTGATTTCATAAATGACATATTTAACAAAATATGGACTTATTCAAATCTAATAGATATATTTCAAGGATGACATTATAAGACTATAAGTATCTTTTTTTCACTCTTATTGATTTTAACAATTTTATCGTGTTATCTTAATAAAAACTATAATGGTTACTAGAGCATAAAATTAATTTGTAAACAAATTTTCATTTCAATCTATTTAGAATAATTTTTTCATTAAGAAGAACTATATGTGGTTAAAATGTTGTCTTGTCAAAATATTTAAAGGACATTTTAGGTTGTAATTAATTAGATGCTTACATATGTTTTAAATATAATAAAATTGAATAGCTTATTATTGATTAATTTTCAATATAATTTATTTCATCTATAAGAAAATATCCAAAATATTGTTGCTAAAAAATAAACTTTATTATTTAATTAGCTTCAATCTAAAACTCTACTTAGAATACCTTTAAGAGTGCTAAGAGTTTATAAGTTATAAAATCCTTATATTTATTTTAAGTCAATGGCTTATCAGCCATCGTGTTTCATTTACAGATTATCCCGATTGCCATATTGAAATGTCTAATTCCTCTAGTAAAATTAGTTTAGAAAAACTGTTATACATTTTATAAAGACAAACTTATGTAATTAAAATTTATAAAAATTTGCAAAATCAAGAAGAGTTAAACAATACATATAATCTTATAATAGCATCCTTGAAGCACTATCTATTAAATCTGTATAAGTCCAGGTTTTGTTGAATATCTATCTATGTATAGTAATAAAAGCAAAAAATGATAGTTTGTGCAGAGCATCTCGGCCGTTGATTTTGTTATGAAAACTCTTATTATATACCGTCAGATCTAAGAGTGAAAGGATGCAACAGTTTTTCTCGAAGAGGGGGACTTCGTGGAAGCTATGGCGGTAGCACGGTAGTCCCTTCTGCGATGTCCATGTGCCTCTTCCGTCTTAAATGCGCTCGTCTCCTGGCAACCGGGCATGGTTTCGGATCGTATTTTCCTAACTTCGTGATCTTTTGTTGGGGTTCAGGCTTCGTACCGCCATAGCCTGGCCGGATTTGAGCTTTCATAACCCCCTGTTTTTCGCTCTCTTATCGCCAGAATCATGTTGGTGGTCTCTCGAAAATGGCAGAGACTTGACGACGCCAGATTTGGCTCTGATTCCTCTCTCAAATCCGGGCTTGTTCAGGATCCCTCCAAACCTAAGCCTAGATTGAAGAGTCCCAGCCTTCCCACCGGTTTACGCTGGGAAAAAAATCCCTAGAGAGAAATTTCTATCCCTATTCGCTTTATTTGCCGTCCAGAAAACATTTCTAAGAAGAGTTTGGATTTCAGCAAGAAGGATGCTTGACAATTCCCTGTGATGTTGCACTGTTCTTGGAAGTCTGCTCCGAGATTTTTGACGCAGAGGAGGCAGAGCAGAGCAAACTGGTATGTGATAATTCTCTTTTAGCCTCTGAATTTGCAATTGCTCTGGCATTTCCTGATTTTTATAGATGGCATGTTGTGAGTTTTATTGGTGCAGTTGATGAGGAAGACATTAATGCCTTAGTTTTGGACGATCCTTTGAGCCTGAGAAGAGCATCATACCTTTAAAAATTTCTCAATCCCCAGTATTTTACCTGGTCTGTCTCTTATATATGAAGATATTGGCTTGGTATAGTCTATGCTTTTGGATTGCTACTAAATCAAGCCTGCCATGTATATGTTGTAATCAGATGTATATTCTATGCTAGTCTTGGTTTTCTTAATGGATCATGGTACCTTTGGATTACCTTAATGGTTTATCTTCGATGCATTGTCTTTGATCCATAATAAACTACAAAAAATCGACAAGTGTCATTTTGGACTTATTCTCCAATGCTTGATGGCACATGCTTTGAGGTTGCGCACATGATGATTCACAACTTGTATACATCAAAGCATAAAAAGTGGATGCACATTCAAATATCGACACTAAAACGGAATTAAAATAAAAATAATGACAAAGGATCAAATAAAAAATATGCCCCATGATGTACTAAAAATATGGTATAAGTTTTTCAAACAAAATAAATTTAGTTTGCATATAAAGGAAGGCAGAAGTGAGAACATGATGCAGACACTCAAACTTAAAAAGAGCAACAAGAATGAGTTTTTTGCATACCCTTTGTGGAAGGACACGTCATTGAATGAAACGAAGGGCCCAGAGTAACAGTAGGACAGCCATTGAATGTAACGGGCCCATGGTAGACCGCTCGAGTATTCGAACCTTGAATGTACCTGTGGGGCGTTCCCGAGACACCGGCATAAATGGGTAGAAGTGACTACTCATAAACGTCTAGACGGTTTTGCCCAGTTGGTTAAGGGCATGTCGGTTAGGAACGTTACAGTTGGTATCAGAGCAGGTCTCGAGTTCGAGTCTCCATGGGTGCCTATATGCATGGGTAATTTGCAAAGACTTGGTAATCATTGTGACATGGTATAGCCTTGGATGCTCGAGGGGCGAGCATAGTTCTAGTGGGGAGGCATAACGGGCCCATGGTAGACCGCTCAGTATTTGAACCTTGAATGTACTGTGGGGCATTCGAGACAACCGGCATAAATGGGTAGAAGCGACTACTCATAAACGTCTAGAGCATAGTTCTAGTGGGGGAGACTGTAACGGGCCCATGGTAGACCGCTCGAGTATTCGAACCTTGAATGTGCCTATGGGGCGTTCCCGAGACACCGGCATAAATGGGTAGAAGCGACTACTCATAAACGTCTAGACGGTTTTGCCCGGTTGGTTAAGGGCATGTCGGTTAGGAACGTCACAGTACTGTAACGGGCCCATGGTAGACCGCTCGAGTATTCGAACCTTGAATGTGCCTGTGGGGCATTCCCGAGACACCGGCATAAATGGGTAGAAGCGACTACTCATAAACGTCTAGAGCATAGTTCTAGTGGGGGAGGACTATGCTTGGGCCCATGGTAGACTTTCGAGTATTCGAACCTTGAATGTGCCTATGGGGCGTTCCCGAGACACCGGCATAAATGGGTAGAAGCGACTACTCATAAACGTCTAGACGGTTTTGCCCAGTTGGTTAAGGGCATGTCGGTTAGGAACGTTACATTGAATGAAAGGAAGGGCCAAGAGTAACAGTAGGACAACACATAAGGACAACCAATCAAGAGGTACCCTTTAGAAATTACTGCAATTTTTGCGATTCCACTAGCGATGGAAGTTAAGCCTATGATTTTGCTTCGGAAGAGGTATGGAAGCAGACGTGGAAGCAAAAAATGTTGCGTTAACTGTCAGAGGATGTGTTGAAGGTGTTCCTGGCAAAATCTTCAACCTTAGTGGTTTAGAACCTCCAGGTTGCTTAAGGCAACCACTCTGAGTGTAAAGATTCCAGAAATAATGCTCAAGAGATTGTTGGGAACATCTTTCCCTGAAGGCTAAAAAGTCTGCTTCAAAATAACAACTGCTGTGTGCACACCATTCAAGTTTTAAACATGATCCTCATTCAAGTCTAGCTTGATCTGATTGGACTAGGTAGGCCAAATTCCAGCTTCTGGCCTAGTCAATTTTGGGTCAATATCCCTGGCAGAGAGCTTGAATTATGATCTCCATATAGGCAATGAGTTTTCTTGTTTTGCAAACTTCACTCTTCTTGGAAACGTCTGCACACCAGGGACCAAGACTTCTTTCTGCAAATGGGACTCTAATTTTCTTTTTTTTTTTGTTGCTTTCGCTGCAGGCTGTAAAGGATAAACAATTCTGACCAGTATACTTTCTAAGAAGGTAATGCACACTTGCCTAATGCTCCTATGCTCAACACATATCACTTTGCAATACTAATACTCTCTGAGCAACTATCCTATGCTCAAATGCTTAATGCTGATTTCTGCTATACTTAGACTTGCCAATTCAATATTGCATTGATGTTTTGGATTGACAACAGATTTATTTCTGCTTTCTCTGAAGATGCACTGACTTGACACACTGACAATATTTGGCAATTGGAGTGAAAAGCTCCAGAAGACCTCTAATAACTACTATTTTTTGAGAATATAAGTCAATGTGAGATGAACATTTCACAACAAGGGTTGGATTTTCAATTAGATCAATCACTCAGAAGATAACAATATATATCCCAAGCTCAAGGTCTCGGGCACAAGATCAAATAGGTAAACATCTAGTCAATCAGGAGAATTCAGTCAATAATCCAGATTGCTGGTAAACAATGGAGGTCAGAATCAAGCTCAGGATGATCAAGTCGGTCCTTCTTCGAAGCCACGAACCTCTTCTTTGCCTCAAAGCCCTCGAATCTTCTTTTTCTTCAAAAGCCCCTTTTGTAGATGCTCTGTTTTGTCGAGTTCTTGATCAATTCGCATTAATTCTTTGTCTTTTAGCTGATACTTGGCATCAAACATGGTAATCCGGAAGGTTTGATTCATGATTGATCAGTTGGTTAGGCTCAGTTCCAGGTTTTAGGGTTCGTGAAAACATAGGCGAAATATCCCACAGTCATTTTTTAGCTCGGCGGCCCAAGGTATATAACAAGAAACAAATTCGTTATTTATAATTATAACGTGCAATATCCACGTGGGATTCGGTACCTCAACCAGCCCCCCACACCGGATGTTCCACGTGGCATGGGGATTATTTGGGAGAAGAAAATAGATTTTTTTTTTTTTTGGGGGGGGGATAAGATAGGAAAATTTTTTATACCCCAAGGTCTATGGCACGATTCCCTAGGAGGCAAATATAAGGCCCAAAATAAAACCTTTTTTCAATTTTCGTTTTTCCTATGGGAATCTTTTTTTGCACTCTAAAAGATTCTGGAATCTTTTCTTGCAATGGGGCATTTTTTATTTTGGCCAAAAAGGCTTGGAGAGTGAATGATGTGGCATATGGAAATGATGACAAGGCTAAGTGAGTATGACATGGCAAGTGGTGATGATGACGTGTCAGCCAACTTGAGCTTGGAAAATTCTTTCTAGTCAAAGTTGTGGATGATGTGGAGATGATGTGTGTGACAAATGTATAGTGATGGGGTGGCAATGATGATGTGGCAAAGTGACATGCAATGTTATGAGTGCTAGTTTGATGCTTTGAGATGGACTTAACTTTTGAATATGGAAGATAGAAATATGACATGGCATGGCTAGAATGATGATGTGTATGATGACTTGGCATGTGGAGTGAAGTGCAAGGTGACTTGGCACACAAGGTGCTTTTTTCATAAGCTAATTTTTTGAAATGCAACTTTGGCGTCCCCTAGGGTACATTTGAGTTTTGGACATTTCCCTTAGGGATTTTTGCAACTTTCTTTTTCCTTTGACCAAGTTGCATGAGATGTTGACTTTTGAACACGAGCATGACCAAGTCAAGTGACATTTGAACTTATGGATGGTGACAAGTAGTTGTGGGTGGTGTGTAACAAATGGATGTTTCAAGAGGGTGTGTTTTGACTAGAAAGAACTTTCAAAGCCAAGTTTGACTTTAGAAGAAGTTATATGCATGGAATTAAGGTTCAAAGGGCATTTTATGATGGTGGAGTGTATAGAGAATGTGAGAAGGGAATAAAAAATGCACAAAGATGCCAAGATCACAAGTGGTCACATACCATGAGATGATCTTCAAGGGGTCTTCTTTCTTCTCTTCTTTTTCTTTTTTTTGCTTGATTCTCCCCTTGCCTCTCTTGAGTGATTTGAGTCAATTGTCCTTCCCTTGCTCTTCAACTTCTTAATGCATGCTAGTGAAGCATTTTCCTAGTGCCTTGCAAATCAGATCAAAGTGTGAGGACCAGTTCAAAAATGTGCTTAGCTCTTCCATGCTGCCATAGCATGGCAGCATTATGCCAAACTGAAAGAAAAGGCTGGTCTACCAGCCCCTTTGACTTGCTGTTTGTACTTCATGTCATAACTCCAGCTAGTTGCCAATGTGAGAATATGTTTGGCAACTCAATGACCTGCAGATGGATTTGAAAGTGATAGATATGGTATTATGAGTGTGTATGTGAATGTGGCTTTTTTCAGATGAACCTGCATGGAAAGTAAATCTTTTTAGTAGTGGAGAGCTGCTGGATGGTAGTGTGACAGCAGCTTGGGAATTTGTAAGGATGTGGAAGGTCTTTAGATGTAATAAGATCAACTCTTGATCAGATGATAGATGGAAGTAGATATAAGGATGCACCTGCATGTGAAGATAAAACTTGTTAGTTCAGACAAGTTGCTGTTGTGGGAGTAATGGCAGCAACTTTAGATGATGAAGCATGGTATAATGAGATAAAAGAGATGTATGAGTGACATGTTCAGATGCATCTGTATGGAGCTATGATTAGTAATAAATCTGTCCTTCACTTGACCACAACCTGCACAGTCCTCTTGTCCTTGCAATACTAGAAACTAGTTAGCACACAAGCAATAAACTTAAAAGCAGAACTTAATTTACTAGATTCAACTTAATATTTTGTTTTTTTCTTGTTCAAGATTTTTGTATTTTGCCTTTTTACTGTTTTTTGTTTTTTTTTTTCAAATGATGCACTAACTAAATCTATCTATATCTTTCTAAGAGTCTTAATTGAATAGAGCAAGGGCAACATGCTGTTGCCAATACCTCTTTAAGTGCAGAATATTGATGGGGTTCACCAATTCTCTGCCATCAAAAACATCTCTCAGCCAATATGAGTCTTTGCCAGCTGTACCAATTACTTCAAAAGGTCCTCCCCAGAGATTCTCAAACTTGGATGCTATTTCTTCTCTTGCTTTGTTCCATTTCAACACCAATTCTCCTGTTTTTAAGACTCCCTGCAATTTATGAGCTGCTTTAAAGGCTGCAATGTCCTTAGCCTTTTTTTATCATAATAGCATTTTCTGCTTCATATCTATGCTCTTCAAGTTGCATCAATCTCACAAACCTTTCCTTTAGTGCTTCATCCATTTCCAAATTTATTTGATAAGCCAGCCTGAGTGAAGGAAGTTCTAATTCAATGGGCAATACTGATTCTATGCCATACACCAAAATGAAAGGAGTGTGCCTTGTGGCTGTTTTGATAGTGGTCCTGTATGCCCACAATGCATCATGGAGCTTCAGATGCCAATCTTTCTTTGACATACTGATGGTTTTTTTGAGAATAGATTTGAGAACTTTATTGGTTGATTCTGCTTGGCCATTGCCTTGAGGATAATAGGATGAACTCTTAGTGTGTTTGACTTTCAAGGTGGCTAGCAAGAGTGCAATTGTATGATTGATAAACTGGCTACCCCTGTCAGAGATTATTTTAAAGGGAATACCAAATCTGGCACAAATATTTTCATGCAGGAATCTTGCAGTAGCGTGAACATTTGCTTCTCTCAAAGGAACTGCTTCTGCCCATTTGGTGAAATAATCAGTGGCTACTAATATAAACTGGTGTTGAGCTGAGGAAGGTGGATCTATGGGGCCTATAAAGTCCAAACCCCATGTTTGGAAAGGTCCAGGAGATGTTATTGCAGTAAGGGCTGCTGGTTGCAGAGTTTTCCTACCAAAGATCTGACATTTATGGCAGCATTTTATAGTGTTATAGCAATCCTTAAAAAGAGTAGACAAAAAATATCCTGACCTCAAAATCTTTTTTTGCAGTTGTGTCTGCTGCAAAATGTCCTCCACACACTCCTTCATGACATGCTAATATCATTCTGGCTTCTTCCTCATCCACACATCTTAACAAGATTCCTTCCTTATCAATTTTGCATAAAACACCCTCGATTAGCCTGAACTTTTTGCACTTGTCTTTAAATCTCCTCTCTTGACTGCTACTCATATTTTCTGGTACCTCATTGCTCTCAAGATAAGTTCTAATGTCATGCTGCCGATCTGTATTTTCTGCATCAAAAGAAACCAAGTTAGTCAGATTATCATCACTACATAAACCATCTTGGTCTTCGTGCTCAAAGAGTACATAGGGAAGATAGGAACTGGGATTCTCAATTAGTTTTACCACTTTTACAGTGATATCATAAGCTTGGACCTTACAAGCCCACCTGCATAATTTTGCCTTTGGTTGCTTTTTTGCAAAAAGTAGTGATAAAGGATTCTACCTCATAAATACTTGAACTTGATTGTTTTGAAGCAAGTGTCCTTGTCTCTCTATCAAAAACATCAAGGCTGTTGCACTCTTTTCCAACCTGGGATATCTCAATTCAGTATCAGACCACATCTTGCTTGGGATATACATTCTCAAAAAGCTGGTCATTCCCATGAAACTTTTTACCTGCTTGAGGGTTTTTGGAGGTGCCAACCTTTTTAAAGCTTCAATCTTGGTTCCAGCTATTTGAATACCTGCTGTAGACACCACATGTCCAAGCAATTCCCCTTTAGAGGATAGGAAAATACATTTTTTTGGATTCAAACTAACTCCTCCCTTTCTATACAAAGCAAACAACATGGTTAGCATATCAAAATGTTTTTCAAGAGAAGTTCCTAAACAGAGGTCATCTAAGAATACACGAAAGATGTTAGCAGGCATTTCTCTAAAAATTGTGTCCATGGCTCTCTGAAATGTTGCAGATGCATTCATTAATCCAAAGGGCATCCTTTTCATGGCAAATGTTCCCCAAGGTGTAATAAATGAAGTTTTTAGCTGATCCTCATCCTTGATGCTTATCTGATTAGAACCTGAGAAGCCATCTAGGAACGAATAAATTTCTTTCCCTGCCACAGCATGCAAAACTTCTTCTAGAAATGGCAATGGATAACAATCTTTGATAGTGGCTTTGTTCAGATCCCTATAATCTATGCAAATTCTAATGGTCTTGTTTTTCTTTTCAACAGGAACAATGCAAGATAGCCACTCAGGGTTCACTATTTCTGCAATCACACCTGCATCTTTCATTTTGTATAACTCTTCCTTAATTAAACCTAAGAGAGAAGCATTAATTCTTCTTAATCTTTGCACAACAGGTTTCATACCTTCCTTGATCTTGATCTTAAACTCACAAATGCTCTTGTCAACACCAACCAATTCATCATAATCCCAGGCAAAAATATCTTTCCAATCATCAAAGAATTTAGTAACAAAGGCATCATCCTCCTCTTTAAACAAATCCCCAACATACAATACTCTGTCTTGACCTCTCTTGTTGACTTTAATTTCTTTTACCTATTTATCTTCACTTGGATTGATTACCAGGATAGGGTATAATTGTTGCAGATCTTTCTTCTCCAGCTCTTCTTCTTGTATTGCTCCTTCAGGCAAGTGCTCAAGTAGCACACTCTTGCATAGAGAATCTGCCTCACAATTCTGTGCTGATGATGTTTCACTTCTGGCACATACCGCTACTAGTATGCATCAACATTTACATGCTCTGCACAGTTTCTGTGAGAACACAGGTCTGCGTGTTAATCTGCAAAAGACCAAGCTTTTGGTAGTTCAATCTTCTCGTCACAATGTTCCCCCTATGCACTATGATAGCCGCGAAGTTGAAGTTGTAGATAGCTACAAGTATCTTGGTGTAGAATTCTGTAAGAACACACTTTGGGAACAGTGTATTACCAAGCGGGTGGCTGCTGGATGGAGAGCACTCTATGCAATGCAAAACAATTGTTTTTCGCTTGAGAAATTCATGATTGGCCACGAAAAGCCCACTTGTTTTTAGGGCTTTGGTAGAGCTTTTTTCTTGTATGGTTCGAAGTGTGGAGGCACGCCATTAGTGCTAGTGCTTGGGAGAGCTTGGAGCGGGTGCAAAAGTCCTTTCTCACTTACAGCCTTGGAGTTAAAACAACGGTGCCCTATGCTATTCTTTTACAAGAGACAGGTTTTTGGCCTCTTCAACATTCTGCCATGAAGCGCCATCTCCACTATATCCGCAAGGTGCACCACATGGATGATGTTAGGTATCCTGTTCTTGCACTTGCCACAATTTGAATCTCCTCGGCGTTTGAAACGATGTTGGAAAGAGCATTGCACTACATGGTTTGCCCGTTGGGCTGTGCAACCAGAGCACTGCCTGATGCTTGCCAGTTCTGATCCTGAGCTTTTGCAACAATATCTCAATGGTCGTTTTTCTCAAAAGATATGGGACGCAGTTACTTTGGCCCAAGTGAAAACCGGGTCATTATCATGCACACATAAATCCCACTTTGGCACGGGGCCCCAAGCTTATTTGCTTGCTTCATTGTCAGGAACAAGCTTGTAGCTATTGCATCAATTCGCACGGGGTCCCACAGTTTCATGGATTGAGGCGAGGTAGATGGGGCGGCCGCGAATTCTTCGCTGCGAAGCGAGACTATGTGCCTGTTGCGATTCTGTGTTATTGAAGATGAAAGCCATACTCTTCTCGAAGTTGCCCTCGCTTTTGAGATAGTCCAGGAATCATTTTTACTAGACCTTAGCATTCCATTCCACGCTTCCACAACTTCTCAAGCACCATCGTGCATGACTTGGCATTATATATACTTGAGGTTCTAGATAAACGTCTGCAATTACTGAGCCCTCAGTAGTCATTATCTAAGCTTGTCTAGTATCATCATTACTGCAAAGGTTTTTCCCTTGAAAACCTTTCGAGGCAGGGGTTTTTTAATCCTAGTAGTAATGATTGTACTAGCCCATTGTATGGGTCCCATGACCTATTGGTCTCCGTGGACGACGTTAAAAAAACTATTCTATTCTATTCTATTCCTTGGCACATGGCAGAGCTCCCAGGTTTCAAAATTCTTTAGTTCCTGCATAGCTTGATTTCTGAGCTGAACCATGTCTTCACTCTTAGCCTGATATTCTCCTGATATTTGCCTGCAGACAAGCTGAGAATCTCCAAAGATAACTGTTTCATTGATGCTTAAATTTCTTGCTTCTTGAAGACCTGCAATCAATGCTTTGTACTCTGCCATGTTAGAAGTGATGTTAGGATAGATTCTTCCTACTTTAGCCAGCAATCTATTGGAAGCATCTTTGAGGATAGCAGCAGAAGAAGCCACATTAAGCCTTTTGGCCATCAAACCATAAATATGCAAAATTACCTGGTTTAGGTGAAGCTAATTCCTTAGGAATCTTCATGCTAAGCTCCAATTCTATTGCATTCAGCTCAAACTCCCCACATGGATTTGACAGTAGCATTTCTTCCTCAATGAAGTTCATGCTTTCAAACTCGCCCAACTTGTTGTATAATGTTACCTTTCTTTTGCCATTTGAAATAGTACACTCCCCTTTTGACCATATGGGTCTGGCATCAACTGTAGAAAGCCATTTTCTCCCCAATAGCAAGTCATATATGTCTGACTTGTCTTCTATTCCTTCAAAAGCAACCACAACAAAATTAGCTGCAACCATTATTCCTTCAACATCAATAGGTACATTGCTGACTATTCCAACAGGATTGATTTTCGTGTTTGAGAAAGACTTCAAAATCATTGGAGCTTTCTTGTCTATTTCAAGACCACATAGCCTCATAACATGATGAGGCATAATATTCAAGGGTGATTCTCCATCTAGCAAAACCTTAGTTAAGATCTTTTTCTCCATTTTAGCAACACAGGTGAAAGCCCCTGGATCATAATCATCCTGGGTGAGCATGTGTTCTTCAATATGGTTTGTTAGAGCAAACTCATCCTCTCTGGTCAGATTGAGAACTTTCTTCCTGTAAAAAGGAGCTATCTTGAGCAAAGTCAGCAAGTCCACACAGATTTTTGAATTTATCAAAATCCTCACGGTCTTTTTCTTTCTTGACAAACTTTTGAGCAGGTGGAGGAGGTACAACCACTGCCTGCTCAACCTCCTTGTGCTTCAAGATGTCAGCTTCCTCATGAACTGGTTCTTTCTCCTTAGCATTATTCATTCTTCTGGTATGGACTGCCATTATCTCTTCTCGTTCCTCAATTTCCTGCACAAATCTTATGGATGCATTCTGCTCATTAGTTTTGGATTTCTCCTGCCTAGCAAAATATTCTTTCACACTGCATCTATCCTCATAATGTCCTACAGCTTTACAAAAGGCACACACAGGACATTCTTTACCAAAATATCCTCTTTTCCCACACTTTGTGCACGGCCTATACCAACAACAATCAGAAGAGTGAGTATCTATAAAGTTAGTGGGGGAAGGACCCACTTCAGCCATGTACAGTGGTGGGGGCAGGACCCATCTGGGTGTGTTGTAAATTGTCCCATAAGCTCCGGCTTCCCGTGGACGTTAAAACCCATTATTATTATTATTATTATTATAAAGCAATGCACACATGGGGGGTAAGTTTTCTTCTCATATTTTGAGCTTTTCAGCTCCTGGAGTTGCTTGGTTACCTCAACTAGTGCCGCAGACACTTTGGTGATTTCTGCCCTTACATCTGCTGCAGGAGCTTCAGTATCTTCCACCTTTACCTTTTTCTTCTCTTTCTGGACAGCATAAACAGGTACAGGTGCTGGTCCCATGTATTCTTGCTCATAATCTGGAAAAAAGGGATCATGTGGTGAGTGCATATCATCTGGCAAGTAAGAGATCATATCTGCAATTTCAGTGGCCTTGGTGAAGGCTTTGTGTATTGTGTCAAATCCTTCTTGTTTTTGAATCTTCAATAACTTTCTGTGCACTCTTGGCCTGCTACTTAATCCTCTGATAAAAGAAGCTACCAGATGCAAGGTATGGTTAGGAACCTGATTGATTTGGCATTTTACAAGATAGAGATTAAACCTTTCCACATATTGGTGCACACTCTCACCATGCTTAATGCGAAAAGTTTGCAGCTCAAATATTAGATCTTGGGGGTCCAAAAGCTTACCAAAACATGCCAAAAACTTTTTAACCAATTCATCCCAAGAATTGGCACCTAGACTTATGACATACTCTAACCAAGCCCTAACTTCATCATTCTTAAAACATTTTTTAAACTCAGAGAACTTACAGCCTTTTTTGTAACCATATTCTTGGTAGTACTCTTCAAAAGTCTTGAGGAAGTTGTTGGCATTCATGCTTGGATCAAAAGTAGGGACTGGAATAGGCATGTTTAGCTCAAATTATTGGCAAGGCATACCTGAATTTGCTTGAATAGTGACAGTAGGTGTTGGAGCAGTAGCTTCATGATTGTCTTGTGCTTCAGTAGGCTCAGATGCCTCATTAGTTCTTCTGGGTGCCATGAGTTGAGATTCCAGGAAAATGATCTCGGTAGAACCTCCAAAATGTTGAAGGTGTTCCTAGCAAAACCTTCAACCTCAGTGGTTTAGAACCTCCAGGTTGCTTAAGGCAACCACTCTGAGTGTAAAGATTCCAGAAATAATGCTCAAGAGATTGTTGGGAACATCTTTCCCTGAAGGCTAAAAAGTCTGCTTCAAAATAACAACTGCTGTGTGCACACCATTCAAGTTTTAAACATGATCCTCATCCCCAAAGATGCCCAACATTTATGTCTGATAGGCTGCAAAAGTCTAGCTTGATCTGATTGGACTAGATAGGTCAAATTCCAGCTTCTGACCCAGTCAATTTTGGGTTAATATCCCTGGGAGAGAGCTTGAATTATGATCTCGATATAGGCAATGAGTTTTCTTGTTTTGCAAACTTCACTCTTCTTGGGAACGTCTGCACACCAGGGACCAAGACTTCTTTCTGCAAATGGGACTCTAATTTTCTTTCTTTTTTGCTGCTTTCGCTGCAAGCTGTAAAGGATAAACAATTCTGACCAGAATACTTTCTAAGAAGGTAATGCACACTTGCCTAATGCTCCTATGCTCAACACATATCACTTTGCAATACTAATACTCTCTGAGCAACTATCCTATGCTCAAATGCTTAATGCTGATTTCTGCTATACTTAGACTTGCCAATTCAATATTGCATTGATGTTTTGGATTGACAACAGATTTATTTCTGCTTTCTCTGAAGATGCACTGACTTGACACACTGACAATATTTGGCAATTGGAATGAAAAGTTGCAGAAGACCTCTAATAACTACTATTTTTTGAGAATATAAGTCAATGTGAGATGAACATTTCACAACAAGGGTCGGATTTTCAATTAGATCAATCACTCAGAAGATAACAATATATATCCCAAGCTCAAGGTCTCGGGCACAGGATCAAATAGGTAAACATCTAGTCAATCAAGAGAATTCAGTCAATAATCCAGATTGCTGGTAAACAATGGAGGTCAGAATCAAGCTCAGGATGATCAAGCCGGTCCTTCTTCGAAGCCACACCCTCGAATCTTCTTTTTCTTCAAAAGCCCCTTTTGTAGATGCTGTGTTTTGTTGAGTTCTTGATCAATTCACATTAATTCTCTGTCTTTTAGCTGATACTTGGCATTCTTGGCATCAAACATGATAATCCGGAAGGTTTGATTCATGATTGATCAGTTGGTTAGGCCGGATCAGGTGGATCTTGGCAGTTCCAGGTTTTAGGGTTCGTGAAATCACAAGCGAAATATCCCACAGTCATTTTTTAGCTCGGCGGCCCAAGGTATATAACAAGAAACAAATTCGTTATTTATAATTATAACGTGCAATATCCACGTGGGATTCGGTACCTCAACCGCCCCCACACGCCCGGATGTTCCATGTGGCATGGGGGGATTGACTGGGAGAAGAAAATAGACTTTTGGGGGTGGGGGGTGGGGGGTGGGGGGTAGATAGGAAATTCTTTTATACCCCAAGGTCTATGGCACGATTCCCTAGGAGGCAAATATAAGGCCCAAAATAAAACCTTTTTTCAATTTTCTTTTTTCCTATGGGAATCTTTTTTTGCACTCTAGAAGATTCTGGAAACTTTTCTTGCAATGGGGCATTTTTTATTTTGGCCAAAAAGGCTTGGAGAGTGAATGATGTGGCATATGGAAATGATGACAAGGCTAAGTGAGTATGACATGGCAAGTGGTGATGATGATGTGTCAGCCAACTTGAGCTTGGAAAATTCTTTCTAGTCAAAGTTGTGGATGATGTGGAGATGATGTGTGTGACAAGTGTATAGTGATGGGGTGGCAATGATGATGTGGCAAAGTGACATGCAATGTTATGAGTGCTAGTTTGATGCTTTGAGATGGACTTAGCTTTTGAATATGGAAGATAGAAATATGACATGGCATGGCTAGAATGATGATGTGTATGATGACTTGGCATGTGGAGTGAAGTGCAAGGTGACTTGGCACACAAGGTGCTTTTTTCATAAGCTAATATCCCCTAGGGTACATTTGAGTTTTGGACATTTCCCTTAGGGATTTTTGCAACTCTCTTTTTCCTTTGACGAAGTTGCATGAGATGTTGACTTTTGAACACGAGCATGACCAAGTCAAGTGACATTTGAACTTATGGATGGTGACAAGTAGTTGTGGGTGGTGTGTAACAAATGGATGTTTCAAGAAGGTGTGTTTTGACTAGAAAGAACTTTCAAAGCCAAGTTTGACTTTAGAAGAAGTTATGTGCATGGAATTAAGGTTCAAAGGGCATTTTATGATGGTGGAGTGTATAGAGAATGTGAGAAGGGAATAAAAAATGCACAAGATGCCAAGATCACAAGTGGTCACATACCATGAGATGATCTTCAAGGGATCTTCTTTCTTCTCTACTTTTTCTTTTCTTTTGCTTGATTCTCCTCTTGCCTCTCTTGAGTGATTTGAGTCAATTGTCCTTCCCTTGCTCTTCAACTTCTTAATGCATGCTAGTGAAGCATTTTCCTAGTGCCTTGCAAATCAGATCAAAGTGTGAGGATCAGTTCAAAAATGTGCTTAGCTCTTCCATGCTGCCATAGCATGGCAGCAGGATGCCCTCCGTCTTTTACAGCAGAAGGAACTATCAAGCTCTTAGATGTTGCCACGCATCAGATCAACGCTCCCAGATCTCATATTGGGTATTTAGATCTCCTTCAATGTAACAATGAAGACCACACTTGACCAATCTACCCATGGGTGCACCAACATATTTATATGTTCTCAGTGTTGTTATATGCCTTTACCTTATTGTGGATCCTGGAAAGGTTTGTAATTTTGTTTTATTGTCAATGCAGATTCAATCAAACAAGTGAGCCATATCTACATTTTGTGCTTTTCTGAACAAATTTGAAATAATATCATAATTTATCCGATGGCAATAAAAGGGAATGGCAGACGAAATGCCATTTCCGTATAACAAAGAAGTTGAGGGAGCCAGTTTTAGACACAGATTTAACGAGTTTAAGCAGAGATCTGGCAGGTTTAAGCACTGATTCGTGAGGTTTAGTAGAGATGTGACAGGTTTAAGCATAGATTAGACAAGTTTGAGCAGCTATGAACATAGATTTGGCACTTTTATTGCATAAGGAATATGATCTACTGCGTTTTGCACAAATTCGCTGCCAGTTCTGCTATTTTTCACAATTGATTCAGTTGTACAGATCTTCAGGATTCATTTGCACAGCAGTTGGGCTAGCTGCAGCAAATCGGCGCTCAACCTAATGGTTTACACTAATCTACCGGCTGTCTATCGGATGAGCGGAATGGAGCACCGAACTTCCATTCCATGTTATTGTGGGGTGCCAGGTGTCGACATGAGAATGCACGCCAGATAAAACTGGCGACCCAACTTCCCTATTGTCACAGTAAAGACCACACTTGACCAATTTACCCATGGGTGCACCAACATGTTTATATGTTCTCAGTGTTGCTATATGCCTTTAGCTTATTGTGGATACTAGAAAGGTTTGTAATTTTGTTTTATTGTCAATGCTGGTTCAATCAAACAAGTGAGCCATATCTACATTTTGTGCTTTTCTGAACAAATTTGAAATAACATCATAATTTGTATATCGCATGGTAAGATTGCATCACTTTTTCAACATTCATTTGTACAGCACAAATGAATGTATGACCTAGCTATCCAATGTTTTGCCACAAATTTTCCAAAGATTTGAAGGTTAATATTATTCACCTTCTAACACCAACCAACCTTTGCTTGGCTAGAGGATGCTCAAGATCCCATATAAGCAACTTTTATAATTAGCCTACAGTTAAGGATACTAGAAATGTTGCAAATTTTTACTAAAACACCAATTGCAATTGCCATATAAATTGTCAATCCAACAATTCAAGAATTTTCGCAACGTCCACAGACCACCAAGAATGTACCAAATGACAATGAGAAATCATATTCGACCTTACATACATCGTTTCTCACTTGTGTGCAAAATATTGAGAGAGCGTCTAAAATGATGGCATTTTCCAAAACATGGTCTAATTTTGTCCTTTGTAAATTAGAGGTGACACATACCCAAGACCAAGGAAATACAATAAGATATTGAGACAAGCCTGCACCTTTTAAAAACTTCTCTTGGTTTATGAAAAAACTCGCCCTCTTTTTGTGTTTGTGACCAAACTTGAGACATAAGATAATTCTATTACATGGGAGGGCATTGTTTATATTGGTTTCTATTCTAATCTAATCAATTCTTTTTTTATACATCACTTTTCCATAACAGAAAGACAGCCTGAGAGATATAAGGTTCTCTAATACGATCACAGACAAATGGCGGACTTATATGGCATTTTGTTGATCCTGATGGGAAGTGAAGTTGTTGTAAAGTTAAATCCACCATTTCTATTAGTTTTTAATTTATGCTTGACGAAAAGCCCAGCAATGCTGGGCACTTTTTCTAGTATCATATAAATGTTATAGAAAAAAACAGAACATTCTAGCAAAAGATGATCGCAAGAATAACAAAAAAAGGAAAATGCTTGTGAAGTTGGGAGGAGGACGGAAAGAATTGCTTGAAAAGTTTGATTTCTAGGAAGGTAAATGACTGAAGATCATGGAGAGTATGAATGCATTATTCAAAAAACTCGTGAAGAGGCTATAACTGCTGCTATGCACATGGAAGTACTGTTGTATAGGTTCAGTTTTTAAATTGTTTTGTATGGTTCATAATTCTCTGGTATTCAGACTTTTGAAAACATCTTAGTTTGATGAATAAAACTTTGAAAACATTTTATACATTGTTTATATAAGCCTTTTCATACAAGTTCATATCACTTATACTGCCACATGATCATCAGCTACATTTGGCAACATGTACCACTATGTCTTGTCATGCATATGTTTCATAGCGGCCGCTAATGTGAGAATAAGCAACAAAGCTGAGTATCACATGCACCTATACAAGATTTATTTGTTCCAATGAACCGCAATGTACTCGTGGAGGGGTCCTCTCCATTTCACAATTATAAAATATGTCCTAAAAGCGGATTCAAAGATCAACTAGCAATTATAGCTCTTATGACATTTAAAGATGCCAATAATATGTATTCACTTTCGTAAAGTTGACTAATTAGCTTTATGTTTAGTCTTTATTTCCATAAAGTGAAGGAGAAATGGTGCTCTTCAAATGCAACTTTTCGAAAAGAAGGGAGTGCAGAAGTAGATTTGATAATCAAGGGGCTAAAAGCATGCTAGATGAGGGTTGGTTGGTTATTTGATCAAATATTATGCAAATTTGATGTTAAACTGTATCAATTACTTCAAAAACAAATGTGGTTCAAAAAAATAAGCAACTTGGGGATGGTTGGCTAATTGTATGGCTCTGCTCACTTAACTGATGGCTCATTTGTTTAAAAGAGAAACAAAAAATGGATATAGAAGAAGGTTGATGATGTTTGCTCAATGGCCAAACGTTTGTTAATACAATTAATAGAAGAAAATAAGCATCTGGAACAATAGAAGGGCCATGAAAAAGAGCAGATAAACATAAAAGGAACAAATGAACACAATATGTAGGTTTAGATAAATGATTTATTAATAAAGGAACAAATGAACACAATATATAGGTTCTTCCTTCTTATAAACGTTTTAGAAGTGCCCCTAAGTTATGAAATTATAAGTTTGAAATGACATTACGAGGTATTTGTTAATTACAGCTCTCATTTATTTTTGGAGTGCAAGCTCCAAAACTAAGTATATTATACCAAGCTATAGCCATTAGATGTTTGCTCCCCTGGTAGGGGATTTTAACTAACCTATGAGCCCAAAACAAAGTCTCCTTCTATTGGAGTTATTGTTGGTGTGTGCTGCATCTCACATAAACAATAATCTACGAGCCAACATGGGAAAGGGGGGGAGGGGAGGGGAGGGGGAGGAGGAGAGGGATGTGTTAGTCCTAACATATGAGAAGGAGCTGCGTGACAAAGGTACCCAAGAGAGAGCTCATAGTGAGGATATCATGGCCCTCCTAGCGTGCATTCTTTCTCAAGCTATCACTGCTTCCAAGGTGTGATACCTCAAGCCTTACAAGTTATGGCTTCAAGTGCACGACCATGGCTTTTAGCATGTCCATTTTGTTCAGATGGGCTATGAACTTCTTTGGTTGATCCTATTCGGAGGACTGCCCAACCGACAAAGTTAGGTCGACCACTTAGATTCTTCAGCATATATTGTCGGTTGCCGCTTCATCTCCAGCAATTTAACTTTTTTTTTTTTTTTTGTTTCAGATCTCTGCGTTCAGTGAGATTTTGTTTTACCAGGTTTTGACTTCTGGTATTGCATAACTCCAGATTGTATGCATGTAAGGCATACTCTACTTTGTCTGTATCCGATCCCAATTGAACTGCAACGTGCTCTCATACCAATTATTATGAATTCAAGATGCTAAAGAATAATATTAACTGTAGTCTCATAACAATAGAAGATCCTAGAAGCTTCATTGAGAAAATAATTACGTGGCACAATTATGTGAATCACCCAATCAGATCGACCTCCAAAATGGCTATAGGGCAAGGCTATATAACTAGCTTCTTGTCCACACTGTTATAAATCCAGCATCTGATCAACTGGCTCAGAATTCTAGCTATGGCTTAAACACAAGATATATGGCTTATGGAACTTGATCAACATTGCTTCAATCACCGTTGCCTCCAACCTAGCAATTGATCCTCTGGTCTTATGGTAAATATTTTTGAATCATGTTGTCATCTGCTCCTTCTGTCTGTAGATCCCTCCTTCGTTTGAATACTTCCCCTTCTTATCTGTGTTGGTTCTCTATCTATTCTATCTATCTGTGGACCTACCTACCTACCTACCTACCTACCTACCTACCTACCTACCTACCTACCTACCTACCTACCTACCTACCTACCTACCTATCTATCTATCTATCTATCTATCTATCTATCTATCTATCTATCTATCTATCTATCTATCTATCTATCTATCTATCTATCTATCTATCTATCTATCTATCTATACAAGTGCTCCTCCTGGTCACTGCTTCTTCCCTTCATATAACATCAGACCTTTTCTTTTAATAGAAGGTTTCCATATAATAAAGATGCTCTTTTGAAATATCTAGAAAAAGGTCTCCCTTAATATTATCTGTCGCCCTTTTCCCTTCTTGAGGTAGTACCTTGATGTGTGCTTCCTTAGCAAACTTTGGGATACGGGTGCTCTGACACAGATTAAGATGGCACACTCCCAGCAGCAGATCAATCCCATGCTCACACGAGGTCCACAATGATACCTGCAATGCATTTTCCTATGAAGAATCGCAGAGCTTCCATTCACACGGGTACACATCATCTTCACATTAAGACAGACAGATGGACTTAGGACATGGAAGGATAGGATCTGTCAATGTTGTCAACAGGGGGCCATTGAGGATGACTGTCATGCCATTTAAAGTTGTCCAGCATTCGATCATATCCACGCACAGCATATTTAGTTAGTCCAACCTAACCAGCTGCCACATTGCTACTAGACATGGCCTCTATGGGCTTATTGATATCATATCTTTAGAAGGTCATGGATATGCACACTCAGATATGTACCTAATTTTTTATTGTACAGTTTGTCAGCACACTTACTACTGCCAAAGTTTTTCCCTCCAAAACCTCTTGGAGTGTGGATTATTTAATCCCGACATTAATACACTTATTGTCCTCTTTGTGTGGGTACCATAGGGCAATTGGTCTTAATGGACGATAAAAATGCATTCTATTCTATTCTATTCTATTCTATTCTATTCTATTCTATTCTATTCTATTCTATTCTATTCTATTCTAGTATTAGGCAACCTTCAAGGAATAATAATTTAGCATAGGGTCAAAGCATGGAGCTGGGGGGGCATTTTTGCGCCAGCCAAGCACCCCCTAAGCACCTAATGTGGGAAATTTTACTTATTTTTATCTTTTTTTCTATAATTCCGATGAAGCTGAAATTTTGTATTCCAAGGCGTAATATGAATGCGTTTCAGGGAAAAAAATAAAAAAAAATAAAAGAAAAATATTTTTTAAAAATACAAAGAAAATAGCCCCGGAAAGCACCCCCTAAGCACCATGTGTCGCTGACACAAAAAGTGTCCCCCACCTCCATGCTTTGACCCCATAGCCTTGCTCTTTTCCTCAAGCCGTTTCACCTTGGACCACTCCCCCGAGCTATGTCATATATGGTCAATAAAAGAGTGGCGAGGTCCAAAACCTATTTGACATATAGTCTAGACTCCAAATGTCTCTGCCCAAGCTATCAATTACTTCTCTAGCAACTGACCATGTTGGTGTGGTGATAGGAATGGCAAAGCCTCTTATCAACATTGCAAATTTGCACAACTCGGCCAACTGATGGATAAAAAAAATGGAGATTCGGCTTCCACTACTGGAGAACAAAAAGCATATTAACTGGCCACAATAGAACATGTGAATTTCAATCCAACTCGAACATGAGATCTTTGATCTTTTTGCTTATAAACATCACTGGCATTGTGAAAAAATATATACAAATTCATCGACTTTTGGTAATATTAAAATAAGGGAAGCTTTTCAGAAGCATTGATGGCATTTTGGTATATTTCTCTTATATTTGTAACTTAACCTGGCAATTGCTTCAAATTCAACATATATATGCAATGTTTAGATATGCTGTATAAATTGCCCCCAAAATAAATTTCTTCATGTTTAAACAAAGTGTTTCACTCTTTGTTTTTTCAGTAGCAGTTGAAATCAAAGAGTTTTGAGCAAAGAATGCATTAGTTACTAGGAAAAAACAATATCCCACCGTAAAGAGTAGTAATTCGAAAATGATCTCAAGCATGCATCGAAGTGCATTTGCAAATAAAATATTTGCCATCAATCCCTCTATTGATAAGCATACAGATGGTTGAGAAAAGGTTTTACAAGGCAGAAAACGCACCATCTTCGAAAGTCAACCACCACCATTAATGCATCATGCTCTCTCAAAGTTATAAGAAGGCCTAAAATCCATGATAGTTATCCCCCCCCCCCATAAGAAGGGCCCGGGATGTTCAAGGCTTCAACTATCCTGAAATTCGTAGTTTAGTTTGCTAACAAAACTGACAGTGCTTAATATGTGTTGCGGCCTGCTGCTTCATACCTAGACAAAGGTAACAACTCAACAATCTAGTGCAGAGATATTGACACAGGATGCCATAGTATTTGGTTGGATTTGCTAGTTAACATTGTTTTTGAGATTTTCAGGACATTGAGATTGTTTTGTATGAGTTTATATTTGGGGAACAACCAGAGAGCAGGTTAAAGCATCTCCAGGAAGATGTCAATCTTGTGGACAACTTCATTACAAGAATCTATGTCCAAATGCCAATACTGAGCCAAAGAGGCTCATATTAACAAAGTTTTCAAGCCAAGTTGACAAATGAAAGGTAGAAGCCTACGAGAAAGGGCAGCTTCATATTGGTTGTCTGGGCAAGATAAGTAAACCTAAGAAGTTTGTATATGCATGTGAATGCTCAATTCCTTGAGCATAGTTTGTGATTTGAGTTAATGAAATGGTTTCTTTTCAATCAAATGTTGCTCCAAGGTCAAGAATTAAGGAGATAATTTGACTGCAACAGATAAGCCAGATCTGTACTATATGATTTTCTAGGCAGATGGTAAGTATACCAGCCTAAAAAATCCGTCAAAACAGATTGTCAGTTTTCAAGGTAGAATTAAGGCTTGTCATTCTCCTTTATCTATCTAAGAAGGTTCAAACAACAACCAAGTGTTTATATGCTCATAACTTCAAGTTGCTAGCTTTTCTTTCCTTCTTACCATATTCAATTAAACCAATAAAATTTCTGCCTATAACTATCATTCAAAGCTCATTTATTGGCAATCTATCTATGTTGTTGAGCTTAAAGACTCCTTTGAAAATAAGCTTTTAGATTTTCTTTTGCTGAGATTCTACAAGCAGGTCTTTATATCGATGATGATTTCTAGCTTTTGCTCAAACTCAAGGCACGAGCTCTGGCATGATCTGGCTTGTGATCGGGCCTTTTCAGCCAGTTCCTTGGGTTCCTTTGTTCGCATCGGATTTTCTTTGGATCCCATTCTTATCTCAATTAGTACCCTGTACAAGTCCTCCTCCTGGTCATTGCTCTCGCCCTTCATATAACGGCATGCCTTTTCTTTTAATAGATGATTTCCATATAATAAAGGTACTCCTTTGAAATGATTAGAAAAAGTCTCTCTTACTATTATCTGTTGCTCTTTTCCCCAGGTCGTTTCATTCGAGCCCTTTGGGCCCAAGACAAAATATGATATCATATTTGATTTAAGCATATAGAAGGCTAAAATGCAAAAATGGAACCCAAGGCATCATTTTTGTGGGTTTAACCTCCTTTAGCACATGTCAAATCATGGTTGGTTTCACATTCTTTGGATATTAAATGCATTCCATAAAACATTCATAGTATATTTATTCTATAAATAAATGATGTTGGACAAAGCAGAAAACATCTATAATGATATTGCATATTCATTATTTTAAAATGCTAATTCCGGATAAGAGATCCCCAACTCAACCTTTAATAATAGCGTTGTACAATCAGCAGCAACTGCATCAACCATAAACAAGCTCCTTTCCCCTGTTATTATGCTAGATATTTGCTAGTCCATAAGAATCATATCTAGGGTGTAGAAGCCATGTTCACATCTATCAAACAAACAGAGATTATTCCAAAAGCTTTATTACTCTGAAATCCCAGATCCGGAGCTTTGTTCTATTCTTTTCTGACCATGAGGCGAGAAGAATGCAAGCTTTTCTAAGAAATGAACAACTCCAACAAAGTTCTGCTGTAGCCATCTTGAGAAAACCGCTTATTAATTAGGTGTAGAATTCTGAAACTGCAAGACAACTCAAGTTTGCATTGCTGAAAGGCATACAACAACTTATCTCGAAAAGGAGTAGAAGGTTACAACAAAGATTCTACTGCTTCCATATTATGTGTCTTTGCGTCTTTATACTCTGAGAGTGGTTTATCGACGATCAAAACCTCTTAACCGGTGTGGAACTTCTTCATGTCACATGGCTTGAGCATTTCCCGCTTCCCGAGTTTGATCTCATACACCAGCACGCCTCACTTCAGGCAAGGATGCTTCCGCTCTTGCCCTCATCAGCTCAAATCTTCTTCTGGACACCTTGCAGAATGCCTCTCTTGCAGGCCCGATTGAAGGTAAGCATTTGTTCCAGCTACTAAATTTGCTTTACTCTGCCATATTTCAGGACAATCTGGGGAACAGCCAGAGAACAGGTTAGAGCATCTCCAGGAGGATGTCAATCTTGTGGACAACTTCATTACAAGAATCCATGTCAAAATGCCAACACTGAGCCAAAGAGGCTCATATGAACAAAGTTTCCAAGCCAAGTTGACAAATGAAGGGCAGAAGCCTACGAGAAAGGGCAGCTTCAGATTGGTTGTTTGGGCAAGATAAGTAAACATAAGAAGTTTGTATGTGCATGTGAATGCTCAATTGATTGAGCATAGTTTGTGATTTGAGTTAATAAAATGGTTTCTTTTCAATCAAATGTTGCTCCAGGGTCAAGAATTAAGGAGGTAATTTGAGTGCAACAGATAAGCCAGATCCGCAATATATGATTTTGTAGGCAGATGGTAATTATACCAGCCTAAAAAATCCATCAAAACAGATTGTCAGTTTTCAAGGTAGAATTAAGGCTTGTCATTCTTCTTTATCTATCTAAGAAGGTTCAAACAACAACCAAGTATTTATATGCCCATAACTTCAAGTTGCTGCTTTTCTTTCCTTCTTACCATATTCAATTAAACCAATAAATTTCTGCCTATAACTATCATTATTGGCCAACCTATCTATGTTGTTGAGCTTAAAGACTCCTTTGAAAATAAGCTTTTAGATTTTCTTTTGCTAGCATGGTTTCTAAGCAAGCAAAAATTAGATTCAAGCAGGTCTTTATGTCGATGATGATTTCTAGCTGTTGCTCAAACTCAAGGCATCAACTCTGGCATGATTTGGCTTGTGACCAAACCTTTTCGACCGGTTCCTTGGGTTCCTTTGTTCGCATCGGATTTCCTTCGGATTCCCTTCTTATCTCGATTAGTTCCCTGTACAAGTCCTCCTCCTGGTCATTGCTCTCGCCCTTCATATAATGGCGGGCCTTTTCTTTTAATAGATGATTTCCATGTAATAAAGGGGCTCGTTTGAAATGATTAGAAAAAGTCTACTATTATCTGTTGCTCTTTTCCCTACTATGAGGCAATCTTCAAGGAACAATATTTTAGGATAGCCTTGGCCTTTTTCCCCTTGGACCACTCCCTCGAGTTTGTGCCATATCATATATGGTCAATAAAGGAGTGTCGAGATCCGAATCTTGCTTAACCTACAGTCTGAACTCCAAATGTCTGTGCCCAAGCTGTCAATTGCTTCTCTAGCAACTGACCATGATGATGTGGTCATTGGAATGACAAAGCCTGTCACCAGGCATGTAAATTTGTACAACTCTGCTAACTGATAGATCAAAAAATGGAGATTATTGAGAATTCAACTACTGCCACCGTGTTAATTGGCTACAATAGAACACATGAATTTCAATCCAACTCAAACAAGAGACCTTTGCTTTTTTTAGTTATTTATAATTATCATTGGCATTGTGGAAAAATGTAAACAATGCCTAAATGCTTTCATAGACTTTTATTTTAGTAATTTTAAAATCAGGGCAGTATTTTCACAAGCATTGATGGCATTTTGGTCAATTTCTCTTATATCTTGTTGTAATTTAACAGGGCAATTGCCTTTAAGTTCAACCTATTCATGCAATGCATAGATATGATGTATAAATTGGCCCCCAAAATTAATTTCTTCCTGTTTTAATAAAGTGTTCAACTCTTTATTTTTCCAGTAATAGTTGAAATCATTGGGTTTAAGCATGACAAAAAGAACAAAGGATGCATTAATTAATAGGGAAAAATAATAGGAAAAACTACCAAAATATTCCTATGAGTCTATCACCAAAATGCTCTTATGAGTTTCAAAATTACCAAAATGCCCTGGCTCAAATAAATACACTATATAAAATAAACATACAAATTATCAATTTGCCCCTACACACCAGACTTACTTATTAAAATACCCCTGCACACCAAACTTAATTATCAAAATGCCATTACATGTCAATTTTGATAAATCTACACCAAACTAATCACCAAAATGCCCTACACACCAAACTTAATTACCAAAATACCCCCTACATACCAAACTTAATTACTAGAATGCCCTTACATACTTATCCTACTCAATCTATACTAAATGCCTCAAGAATAGAAGTTTAAATTCAATAAAGATATTACAGAAATCACAATCATCACTGAATTGGAGCCCTACAACTGCATGCAATGTCTCTCTTCCATAAAGATAAATTCCTCTTCTTTATATCTTAATACCTTCCTTCCTTCCTTCCTTCCTTCCTATGCGCATGCGTTTAGGCTTTGGATGTCCAAGAGGTCTGCGTCTGGGTGGTGGCAACATGCCTCCAATAGCGTGCGCTAAAACCACAAGAAACACTGGCTCATTGTAAGTGTCACAACAAGACTGTCTTGGAGTATTTTGGTAATTATGTTTGCTGTACATGGCATTTTGGTGATTAAATTTGGTGTAGATTAATCAAAATTAGTATGTAATGCCATTTTGATAATTAAGTTTGGTGTGTAGGGGTATTTTGGTAATCAAGTTTAGCGTGTAGTGGCAACTTGGTAATTTATTTTTACATTTATTAGAGTTGAGGGCATTTTGGTAATTTTGAAACTCATAAGGGCATTTTAGTAATTACATAAAATAATAGGGGCATTTTGGTAGTTGTCCCAAAATAATATTTCTCTGCGGATAATAGCAATTCAAAGATCTCAACCATGCATCGAAGTGCATTTGCAAACAACATCTTTGTGTTTTGTCATCAAACCCCGCCAACAACTATTTAGCATTCGGGACGTTCAAGGCTCCAACAATCTTGAAATTCGTAATTGTTCAAACTTAGTCTGCTAACAAAACTGATAGTGCTTAATATGTGTTGCGGCCTGTTGCTTCATGCCTAGACAAAAGTAACAACTCAACAAACCAGTGCAGAGATATTGACACAGGATGCCATAGTAGTTGGTTGGATTTAGTTAACATTGTTTTTGAGATTTTTAGGACATTGAGATTGTTTTGTATGAGTTTGGGGAACAGCCAGAGAGCAGGTTAGAGCATCTTTAGGAGGATGTCAATCTTATGGACAACTTCATTACAAGAATCCAGGTCCAAATGCCAATGCTGAGCCAAAGAGGCTCATATGAACAAAGTTTCCAAGCCAAGTTGACAAATGAAAGGCAGAAGCCTACGAGAAAGGGCAGCTTCAGATTGGTTGTCCAGGCAAGATAAGTAAACTTAAGAAGTTTGTATGTGCATGTGAATGCTCAATTGATTGAGCATAGTTTGTGATTTGAATTAATGAAATGGTTTCTTTTCAATCAAATGTTGCTCCAAGCTCAAGAATTAAGGAGGTCATTTGACTGCAACAGATAAGCCAGATCCGTAATATATGATTTTGTAGGTAGATGGTAAGTATACCAGCCTAAAAAATCCATCAAAACAGATTGTCAGCTTTCAAGGTAGCATTAAGGTTTGTTATTCTCCTTTATCTATCTAAGAAAGTTCAAACAACAACCAAATGTTTATATGCTCATAATTCTATTCTATTCTTTCCTTCTTACCATATTCAATTAAACCAATAAAATTTTTGCCTATAACTATCATTCAAAACTCATTTATTGGCCAACCTATCTATGTTGTTGAGCTTAAAGACTCCTTTGAAAATAAGCTTTTAGATTTTCTTTTGCTAGCATGGTTTGTAAGCAAGCAGAATTACATTCTACAAGCAGGTCTTTATATCGATGATGATTTCTAGTTGTTGCTCAAAGTCAAGGCATCAGCTCTGACATGATCTGGCTTGTGCCCAGGCCTTTTCGGCCGGTTCCTTGGGTTCCTTTATTCGCACCGGATATCCTTCGGACCCCCTTCTTATCTCGATTAGTTCCCTGTATAAGTCCTCCTCCTGGTCATTGCTCTCGCCCTTTATATAATAGCAGGCCTTTTCTTTTAATAGATGATTTCCATATAATAAATATGCTCCTTTGAAATGATTAGAAAAAGTCTCTCTTACTATTATATGTTGCTCTTTCCCTACAATGAGGCAATGCATAGATATGATGTATAAATTGGCCCCCAAAATTAATTTCTTCATGTTTTAATAAAGTGTTTAACTCTTTATTTTTCCAGTAATAGTTGAAATCAATGGGTTTAAGCATGATAAAAAGGACAAAGAATGCATTAATTAATAGGGAAAAAGAATAGGAAAACTATCAAAATACCCCTATGAGTTTAGGAACAATATTTTAAGATAGCTGATGATTTCCATATAATAAAGGGGCTCGTTTGAAATGATTAGAAAAAGCTCTTACTGTTATCTGTTGCTCTTTTCCCTACTATGAGGCAATCTTCAAGGAACAATATTTCAGGATAGCCTTGGCCTTTTTCCTCTTGGACCACTCCCCCGAGTTTGTGCCATATCATATATGGTCAATAAAGGAGTGTCGAGATCCGAATCTTGCTTAACCTACAGTATGAAATCCAAGTGTCTGTGCCCAAGCTGTCAATTGCTTCTCTAGCAACTGACCATGATGATGTGGTCATTGGAATGACAAAGCCTATCACCATCTTGTAAATTTGTACTACCACTTTGGCTATTTTTTCGATTGAGGGAGGGGAAAAATGAAAGTAATTTCGATTTCTTTCATTTACTGTAATAATCATGACAATTGCTACTTATTACATTGTTCGATCAACTTATTGAAAATTAAGAAAATGATTTATTTGTTTGATAAGTAAGAATCTATTTACTAATTTAGTAAATTTAATGTTTAGAAAGTTGGACAAAGTTTCAATAGCTTTTTTGCTCTACGTTAAGTTTAGATTATATCTCCTAACTTGTAGGTTATAAAGAAGATTCTACATTGTTATGCGAGCCTACTCTGCTAACCGGTGGATCAAAAAATGGAGATTCCTGAGAATTCAACTACTGCCACCGTGTTAATTGACTACAATGGAACACTATGAATTTCAATCCAACTCAAGCAAGAGACCTTTGCTCTTTTTGGTTATTTATAATCATCATTGGCATTGTGGAAAAATGTAAACATGCTTTCATAGACTTTTATTTTAGCAATATTAAAATCAGGGCAGTATTTTCACAAGCATTGATGGCATTTTGGTAATGGGCAATTGCCTCTAAGTTCAACCTATTCATGCAATGAATAGATATGATGTATAAATTGGCCCCCAAAATTATTTTCTTCCTGTTTTAATAAAGTGTTTAACTCTTTATTTTTCCAGTAATAGTTGAAATCAATGGATTTAAGCTTGACAAAAAGAATAAAGAATGCATTAATTAATAGGGAAAAATAATAGGGAAAACTACCAAAATACCCATAAGAGTTTATCTGATCACCAAAATGCCCTTATGAGTTTCAAAACTACCAAAATGCCCTTGGCTCAAATAAATACACTGTATAAAATAAACATACAAAAATGCCCTACACACCAAAATTAATTACCAAAATACCCCCTACATACCAAACTTAATTACCAAAATGCCCTTACATATTTATCTGTTATGAACATTATGGATCATGAAAGGGGGCAATTTAAATAAATCCTTAAGTAAGCAAATAAAACCCTTTTTGTTGTGACGAGGTGGCAACACCCCATTGGATGGGTCAACCAAAGGCCATCGAAGCATGGCTATGGCGCAGGCAGCCAACGGACCTGCCCTTTTGCATTCGATTCACGTCCTGGAGGGACCTAGAAGGCTGGGAGATGAACCGAATCTTCAATTCGGCCTGTTGACTTTCCATCAAGCCATTCCAATGCCCATTTGGGGCCTTATATAAAATATGTCATATTTGGGGCAGAGGGTACGGTTTTGCCACAGGGAAGCTAGGCTGAATCTTTCTTCTGATTTCTTGCATCATACTGAGCCTTGGGAAGGCTCTCAACACCGTGGGGGAATCAGGGATTCCGAGGGTAGAGGCGGAAGGTGTAGATTGATGCGCCTTGTGGCATCCTTGAAGCCAAGATCCATTACATTGGTATCAGAGCCTAACTGATATGGAGAGGGAAATCATGGCAGAAGATCCCCTCATGGGCCTGGCTTCCCTTATCCCAGAAGAAGGAGAAGATCTTCTTGATGATCTTGCTCCTACGGAAGAAGAGGTGAGGGAATTAGATGAGCTCACCTCCAAATTCCATCAGGAAGGATTAGATAATCATGCATGATCAAGAAGAAGAACTTGCAGCCCAGGATTCCCCATTCACACCGGAAAGGTTAGAAGATCCGGATCCCTTAAACTTTCAAGGGGAATTGGATTATGCCAAAGCAAGAATCCATGAATTGATGGGGCAGGTTGCAGAAACAAAAATTAAGCAAGCACATACTAATCAATTGCTCAAGAGTTTGCAACTCCAATTAACCAAGCAAGCTAATGATGCAGCAGAAAGAGAGAAGAAGTTGTTTGACACCATAGCTCGATTATTGGCAAAGGGCCCAGGGGGCACCAATGCCAATGGGGGACCTAACCAGGCTCAGGGAGCCCGAGTTAACCCGGCTCAGGGAGCCCGGGGAAGAGTCTTAACCCAAGCAAACCCCTCTCATGTAAACCCAGCTGTTGTTGCAAACCAAAGTAGCCAAGCTCAAGGAGCTGGAGCTAGGACAACGGATGATCCCACTGAGGGAGTAGAAGTTCTAGCAGCCTTGTCTCTTGAGGAGGTTAATGGGCTAGAAAAAGGAGATCATCCTAAATTCTGTGGCACATAGTCAGTAGAACAAGCCATTCAGTGGCTTAACTGGTTGGAAACCTATTTTCGAGCCACTAAGAAGGGAGATGCAGCCAGGGTGCTGCATGCCTCTCTCCAGTCGTGAGGGGCTGCTGCTTCTTGGTGGGGGATCCTCATGGGGAGAGGAGTAGAGATAAATAGTTGGGCAGATTTTTGAAAATTCTTTAAGCAAGAATACGCCCCTCACCATGATGAACATCATGCGCTGATCCAACTTAAAAGCGTCAGACAAAGGGGCACCTTACAGCAATGCATCAACACTTTGAGAGGTGTATTTGCAAGGATCAAGGACATGCCAGCACTGATGCAAGTTAGTTATTTTGAAGATGGGCTTAAAGATCGTAGCCTTAAGGCACACATTAGGCAGGTAAATCCAGGGGATTTTGAGTCTGCCATGTCCCTAGTACGCACATTAGCAAGCTCCCCAAGAGAAGAAGGGGAGGAAGAGGCAAGAAAGCTCGTCGCTTCCAAGAATGGAAGCAAAGAAAACTTGAAATTAAGCAAGGAGGGTCGAATAAAAGGGCTAGAGTAGCCCAAATTAACCCTCGCAATCATAAAGGCAAAGGGGATGCCTCTCTAGGGAAGAAGTCCACTAAGCCATTTGTTTGCTACAATTGCGGTACAAAGGGGCATATGGCCAGGGATTGCCCAAAACCCCATAAGGACAAGAAGGCGATGGCCGCTACAACCAAGCAAGTTGAAGGGGGAACCAAGCAACTCTCCGCCATAGCTCGGGGAGAGCCCAGTTCGGTAAGTAAGGAAGATAACTTCTGAAGCTGGAAAACAGATTCAGCATTGGAGCCACGGGGTGGCTGGTGTGCACTTGACCATTGGGGACTATGAGGAAACAATAAGTTTTGACTTAGCAAAACTGACCAGATTTGATGTGGTACTGGGTATCAAATGGCTTCAAATGGTTAATCCTCCTATTGATTGGAAAAAACACTTGTTAGTTATTTCTAAAGGAGGGAAGAAAATTACCCTTCAGGGTACTCTTATGTAGTTTCCCCCAAGTTAATAACGGCTATGCAAGCCAAACGTTGTTTCTGTTCCAACATTAATGAAAAATATCTTGTCTATGTTCTTGACTCCCCCATAGATTCAATGCAAATAAATGCTATGGACAAGGATGACAAGCTTGAGAGTTTGCTTAATAAATATAGGAAGGAGTACCATTGAAATATAGGGATGTGTTCCCAGAAGAACTCCCCGAAGGAGTACCATTGAGAGAAATCTCCCACGAGATGGACTTAGAACCAGGGACTAAGCCAGTGGCCAGGGCGCCATATAGACTTAGCCCCCTGGAGCAAGAAGAGGTGAAAAGACAAATTCAAGAATTGCTCCAAAAGGGTTTCATAAGGCCTAGCAAGTCACCATTTGGGGCACCTGTCATCCTCGTAAAGAAAAAGGATGGGAACATGCGCATGTGTATCGATTATAGGGCTTTGAATAAAGCCACTATTAAAGATCGCTACCCAATGCCTAGAATTAATGATATCATGGATCGATTGGTGGGAGCAAAATATTTCTCCAAAATCGACCTAAGAAGTGGATATCATCAAATTAGCATTAGGGAAGGAGATGAACCCAAAACGGCCTTTCGAACCAACCAAGGGCATTTTGAATTTGTGGTCATGCCCTTTGGATTAACAAATGCCCCAGCCACGTTTATGCGGCTGATGAACACTGTTTTTCAAGGGCATCTAGACAAATTTATCCAGATATTCCTGGATGACATTCTGATTTACTCAAGAAGTAAAGAGGAGCACTTGGAACACTTGGAAAAGGTATATGATGCTCCAGGAGCACAAGCTTTATGCCAAAATTTCCAAGTGTAAATTTCTAAAACAAGAAGTAGTATATACAAGCTTTATGCCAAAATTTCCAAGTGTGAATTTCCAAAACAAGAAGTAGTATACCTGGGACGCATAGTCTCGGAAAAGGGTTTGGCCCCACATCCAGACAAAGTACGAGCCATAAGGGAATGGCCAGAACTTATAGATGTTCCAGATGGTTTTCTAGGCTTAGCCACTTATTATAGGAAATTCATTCCAAAGTTTTCAAAAGTGGCTACCCCCCTTACAGACCTACTTAAGAAAGGGCAACCCTTTGTGTGGGGGAAGGAACAAAAGATAGCCGTTGAACGAATCAAGGGTTTACTTTCAAGTGAACCAATTCTACAAATTCCGGATTTAAATTTGCCCTTTGAAGTTTATACGGATGCATGTGGACAAGCTCTTGGAGCAGTTCTAATGCAACAAGGGCATATTGTGGCTTATGAGAGTCGTAAATTAAATCCGGCAGAAAAGAACTATGCCACATATGAACAAGAGTTGTTGGCCATAGTTCATGCCTTAAAAACTTGGTGGCATTACTTAAGGTCAGGGACCAATAAAGAGCCACGCAAGTTTATTGTGTTCACTGATCATAAACCATTGAAATTTCTGCAAAGTCAAGCAGAAATAAGTCCCAGACAAGCGCTCTGGTTAGATTTCCTACATGAATTTCACTTTGAAATTCGGCACACCCCTGGGAAAGATAACCCAGTTGCAGATGCACTTTCCAGAACAAAATACATTAATGGAATGACATCTCTAGAATGGGATCGCTTCCAACAAATCAGGGATTTGTATGAGAAGGATCAAGATCTAACCAAAAGAGAAGGTTCTCTCTGGGCGCGAAATGACGGCTTATGGTTCTATAAGGGACGCATTTATGTTCCCTTAGTAGAGAATCTTAGGAAGGAGATTCTGTACGAATTCCATAATACCCTGCAAGCAGGGCACGGGGGGGAGTGGAAGACATACGAATTGATTAAAAGACAATTCTTTGGCCTGGTATGAAAGAAGATGTAAAATCTTATGTATCACAGTGCCCGGTATGTCAGGCGGTAAGAACGGATCATGGCAAAATGCCAGGATTGTTACAACCGTTGCCCATACCTTTGGAAAGGTGGGAATGCATAAGTATGGATTTCATAGTTGCACTCCCACGTTCCAATCGACAACACACCCAAGTGCTAGTGATGGTCGATTGTCTGACAAAGTATACAAAGTTCTTAGCATTGGGGTGATGCTACTGGACAGGATGCGGCCAAAGAGTACCTACGGGTTGTGTACCCTATGTTTGGTCTGCCACGAAGAATTGTAAGCGATCGAGACTCTAAATTCACAGGGCACTTTTGGAAAGATTTCATGAAAGGGCTGGGAGTAAGCCTCAGTATGAGTACTGGAAACCACCCTCAAACTGATGGACAAACCGAACGAATTAACATGATCCTGGAGGATATGTTAAGAAGTTTTGTGTTTGAAAAATAGTCCAAGTGGGAGGAATATTTGCCCTTTATGGAGTTCGCTTACAACAACGCATACCACACAGGAACCAAAATGAGCCCCTTTATGGCAATGATGGGTAGAAACCCAAGGTCATATACTGGGACTAACCAAGCCCTGAAAACTGATGCGGCTATCCATATGTTGGAAGATATGCAAGCCATATTATATTAGTGTAGGGCCAACCTAAAGAAGGCTCAAGATCGAGCCAGACTAAATGCCAACAAACATCGTAGAGAGATAACCTTCAAGGAAGGTGAGTATTCATTCTTACGAATAGTTTACCCCTCGGCACTCAAGGTTGGGACCTTGAAGCCACTAGTCAAGGGAAAGATTCCCAAATTGACACCCCGATATGCTGGACCCTTCAAAGTGTTAAGAAGGATCAATGAGACAACATATGAGTTGGAGCTTCCAGATGGAATAGAAGTGCATCCTGTATTCCACGTAAGCCAACTCAAGAAAGCAATATTGTCCACGGACAATGTAATTGCTCCAGCGACGATACCCCTAGCCCTTAGCTCTGAGGTAATTCCTGAGGCGATTCTAGACACTCGCATTCGGAAGCTGCGCAATAGAAATATTGCAGAATACTTGATCTTGTGGCGAGGTCAATCACTCTCACATGGGAGAGTGAAGAGTATGTGCAACAAAATCCTCACCTGACTCAGAACCCGTGGAGGCCACGAAAAGATTAAAATGGTCAAATAGGAGGATAGTTACCTAGTATAATTTGAGGACTTGCATCAGGGATAGCAAGTAGGGACGTCCAAACTATGAGCTACGAAACTATGGTCACAGGGTGATCCAGGGAACGGGTTTCTGAAGGGTCTAGATGAAGAAACCATGGTCACAGGGTGACCCAGGAAAAGGGTTTCTAATGCACATACACCCACAATCCTTGGGGACCAAGGATTTAAAAGGGGGAGGTATGTTATAAACATTATGGATCATAAAGGGGGCAATTTAAAGAAATCCTTAGGTAAGCAAATAAAACTCTTTTTATTGTGATGAGGTGGCAACACCCCATTGGATGGGTCAACCAAAGGCCATTGAAGCATGGCTATGGCGCAGTCAGCCAACAGACCTGCCCTTTCATGCATTCGATACAGGTCATGGAGGGACCTAGAAGGCTGGGATTCCAATGCCCATTTGGGGCCTTATAAAAAATCTGTCATATTTGGGGCAGAGGGCACGGTTTTGCCACAGGGAAGCTAGGCTGAATCTTTCTTCTGATTTCTTGCATCATACTGAGCCTTGAGAAGGCTCTTAACACCGTGGGGGAATCAGGGATTCCGAGGGTAGAGGCGGAAGGTGTAGATTGATGCACCTTGTAGCATCCTTGAAGCCAAGATCCATTACATTATCCTACTCAATCTATACTAAATGCCGCAAGAATAGAAGTTTAAATTCAATAAAGATGTTACAGAAGTCACAATCATAACTGAATTAGAACCCTAAAACTGCATGCATTGTGTCTCTTCGATTACACCTTCCATAAAAATATTCCTTTTTTTTACATCTTCTATGTGCACGCATTTCAGTTTTGGATGTTCGAGAGGTCTGTGTGTGGCTGGTGGCAACATGCCTCCAATAGCGTGCGCCAAAACCACAAGAAACACTGGCTCATGGTAAGTGTCACAACAAGACTGTGTTGGAGTATTTTGGTAATTATATTTGCTATACATGGCATTTTGGTGATTAAATTTGGTGTAAATTGATCAAAATTAGTATGTAATGCCATTTTGGTAATTAATGTCGGGGTATTTTGGTAATCAAGTTTAACATGTAAATTTATTTGTACATTTAGTCAAGGGCATTTTGGTAATTTTGAAACTCATAAGGGCATTTTAATAACTACATAAACTAAATAGGGGCATTTTGTACTTTTCCCAAAATAATATTCCTCCGCAGATGATAGTAATTGAAAGATCTCAACCATGCATGGAAGTTCATTTGCAAACATCATCTTTGCGTTTTGTCATCAACCCCTCTATTGATAATGAGCTGCAGATAGATGGTTGAGAAAGATCTCTCTCCATGCTCGTACCAATCTAATACAGATTTTGAGCTCCAAGCCATCCATAAAAAAAAGCGTTGATTGGTCTATTCTCCCAATGTCAATCTACATAACAAGTATAACGAACAGATCATCAGACTATTATCATGCTTTTTCACATAAAACAGACCTATATACTAAAAGGTGGACAAACACGCTCCCTTCAAAAACTAAAAGAAAATTTATGAGACATTCCCCGTAATAGAAGCCTATAGTGCAGAATGAATTTGTTGATAGACACCCTTCTGCTACCTTTCATTTTGAAATACTGCCAAATGTTAGCCAGATTGGAATCCTCTGCATTGGACTTTAAACTGTCGTCAATGTACCAACTAAACTGCACCTCTTCCGGCAGGCCTAGCAAGGCCAAAACGCCTTGGCTTGAAATTTACAAGTGCAAATTGGTCCAAGTCAGGTTTGGCCTTCTGGAGATCTCTGCATATAGGCATGATCTGTCGTGTTAGAATTTGTTTAGAAGTATTATGTCTGAATAGTTGTAACCACAAGGCATGAACAGAAACCTGCTTTTATCTTGCTTGGCCAGTGCGGGTGCGCGAAGCCCACTTGCTCTCACACCTGGCGAGCATCTGAATGGGGCTATGGTTGCAATAAATTTATCTATGGATGAATGTGCAATGCCAACGTATTCCTCCACATGTGAAACGTTTGAAGAAAATATGCGATTGACGGAAGCATCTCCATTTAATAGATTGCTGTTAAATGATGGAATATGTTTTCCTGTATATGGACAATGGTGAAAAATAAAACACGCTCTCAATCAAGCAACAGTTCAAGATGCTTACCCTTTACAGCAAACAAGCTACTGGGCTTGTTACTCCTTTTTCTTGGCCTATCATCATGCTTATACTCCTGGAAAAATAGACTAGATTTGTCATCCAAGAAACCGCAAAATGGGCTTGCTTAGTTATCTCTTACTGAAAAGTCATGAGAGCATTCTTCAACTTCATCTTTTTCCCTTGTGTCGACATCATTGGTACCAAATTGTGACCTATTCTCTTGGAAGGCATCAATAGCTGTGTCCTTGGCTTTGGCAGATGAGAAGTATGAACTTTTCACAACTACCTTACCATTTGCCCCTTCTGTAGTATAAATGTTTTTTGAACGAAGAACAGATGCAGTCTGAACAGATGGTTCAGGGAGCTTTTTAGGGCTCTCAGATGCATCTCGATTAGACGCTGCAAGGACCTCATAATTAACACGAGTAATACTCAGCTTTTTACTAGCCATCTATCAAAGGACATGCCAGGACTGTTGTATACATACCCTGTGACCTGCAGACTCTTTTCTTGTCTTGTCCAAACTCACAACATGGTACCTGCTTAATATTGATAATTAGCAAATAATATTTGGATATATAACAGAGCAAAAGCAAGTACATCACTCACCGTGTCTGTTTCCTCATCTAGCTTAAATCTGAGCATGAAATCAGGAGTATCTGGGACTGAAAGAAAATCTAGGCCCGCTCCCGGTTCATCACTTCTAGTAAAATTTGCTCTGATTGAATTTGGGGGAGTCGTGGTATTGCCTGAGGTATATAATGAACTTGATGTTGCTGTGACTTCGTCAGAATTGCTAGCAATACATTGAGAGTCATCTTGAGCAGCTTCCAGAGACCCAAGGGAGCTTCTGGGAAGCTTGAACTGCTTCTTCGATGCCTCGCTTGTTAAAACTACATGAATTAAGGTTGACATGTTGGACCAGTGTATTTCTCCAAAGAGTTTTGCACATCATGCTAATAAATATAATGTCACTGGATACTAAAATAATTTGTTAGAACATTCTTCTGAACAGGTAAGGAAATTCGCCTTTGCCGATGATCTGGATGAGCTGCCACATTCTCCACAGGCTGCATCTTGTCAAATGGCATGTGTGAAACGGGATCTAAAAGACTTTTTGCAATTGCCTGCACGATTTCCTGAGAAAGGGCTGTGTTTTTTTTATGTTAAGAGAACCAGCAGCTAACAATGGATCCATATGAATGTTAATTGCTCTATACTATCATGATATTAAGGATATGGTCCTAGAAAATCCACATCTGTGATTGTACCACAGGAAATTTCAGTAAGATGAACAATATTCTCAGTCACTGGATCATAAACATGTTGATGACAGAATGTTAAAATTGCTTTCTCAAACGTGTCTTCGTACTCTTTGGAGACAGCAACTCCCGAAAACTTAAGATGTTTAATGACCTGCAGACAGACATCGTGATACCTCTTTTATGCACAACTGATGCTGGTTAAAATCACATATATCGTATCATACCTTCTGGTAACTTCTAAATTTGTGGATAAGCCCATGAGCTTTCTTGATTCCCATTCCTGGTAACGATGTAAGATAGTCACACCCACTCAAAATGCACATCTCAAGCACCATCCTTTTGGTAAAGTTAGAAAAGCTAAGATCTCTATTTTTTATTAAGTCACCATATTGGAATTCCACTCCTTGACCAAATTTATCCATTTTGAAAAAGACCTATATTTCACAGAAACATTTAATAATGAGACAATGTCTAGCAGAACCGCAGGATGCAGAAGTGACAATCTTACCCTTTCGCAACCATATGGAATCATGTCTGAATCTTCTGTGATCACCACATCGGCAAGCCCATGAAGGGATAAATATGCCATCTGTGCATCTGCCTCGTATGGAGCAACTATAAACTCAACCTTTTCCTGGCGCAAAACCTGAGATACTTTGTATTAATAGATTGGTCTAATTTTCAAATCTCACAAATGTGTAACTACACTGCTTAAAAAGAAATGAAATGAGGTAACCTCTATTAAACGCAATGCAACTTGTGGTGTTATGTCTACGGCTTTCTGATAAGATTCATAGGCAGCACTGTTATTTCCAGAACGAGCATGTTCACGGGCACGTTCTAGATGTTCCTTTCTAATCCTGCAGATTTGACAAGACTAATTTCTTATGTATAACGTGAACATGCTTTTACAGCATTCATTCCCTATTTATAGATAAATAAAACATTTATTAGAGATCAACTTACCTCGCACGCTTAGCTTCTTGCTCAGCCTTCATTGGCAATATGCCACCATCAAAGACAAGAAGAGGTGTCACTCCATGATACTGGAGCAATTTCACTCTATGCATACAATACTGTATATACCTAGACCACATTCAACAGCATAAGATGTTTGAATTTATTTTGTCATAGGAATATAAGCAAATGAGCAAATCAAATAGGTGCTACCTCAAAAAAAAAAAGATGCAAATCAAATAATTGATACCCCTTCCCTTTAAAGATAAAGCAACATAGCACTGATAGCACACTCCAATAACTTAAACGTGTATCAGCAAACTATAAAAATTGGTTGCGTGACCGCAAATGGTGCTGAAGATTGATTACTCGACTTTCCTTACCAAGCATAATACTTAATCCAGATCAAGATTTCGTGATAATGTCAGGATCTCTGAAAGGACTGGAGCAATTTCACTCTATGCATACAATAAGGTATATACTTAAGCCACATTCCACAGCATATGATGTTTGAATTTATTTTGCCATAGGAATATCAGCAATTTGTCATAGGAATATCAGCAATTCATCAAATCAAATAGGTGCTACCTCAAAAAATAGAGATGCAAATCAGATAGTTGATACCTCTTTCCTTTAACGATACAGCAACACAAATGAATACAACTAGCATTGAAAGCATTCTCGATAACTTAAACGGTACCAACGCACTATAAAATGGGTTGCGTGAGGCTGCAGGTGGTGCTGCACATTGACGACTTGACTTTCCTTACCAAGCACAATACTTAATTCTAGATCAAGATTGCGTGACAATGTGAGCTTTATACCATAAGAATCTCTAAAACGAAAGACTTAGTCAATTATAGCCCCGAATCAAAATTCAAACCTATAAATAAGACAACCTGCAGCCAAATCGATAACCTATTGCCACAAATATGATAAACTCATAGATAATGCATTACGTTATAATCACCAAAACTGTAAAACAGTCCAATATAACCCAATGATCAAGTGTACCAACAAATCAGTTTAGGCACTTGGATGCAATTAGACCTGTGGGTAGCAATTTCTCATAGTTTTCGGCGGGAATTAAAAAAACTTTTCAAATGCAAGAACCACTGCATTCACTTCATGAAATGAGAAAAACTTGCCCTACATTTCGTATCATACAAAACGAAACAATGGCAAGAAACACTTGGCGAGATTTGTTGCATTAAAACAATCCATGGAAGGTAATGAGATCGTTAGAGACGTACTTGACGGTGGGTTCGCCTTCGCAGAGTTCCCTGCTACAGGTAAATGCGGCCTTGTGGAGCCAAGAGTAAGTATCAACAGCTGCCTTTTTTCCCGAATAATCACGCAAATGCGCAGGTCCAATGATAGATTTGAGCAAAGGAAGCAATCCTGGAATCCCCATTGCAGGATCAACCTGCAGAAATCCACCGGATTTCCCCTTCCCCCTCTCGCGCCAGTCTCCTCTGTTATTCCTATTTCCTTTTATCTTTCAAATTTGTCATCAACCTTTGGGCCACTAAAATCTTCTGAGTAAAATATTGAAATGTATAGTAATTACATTTGCCAAGGAAATTTCGAGGCTGCCGAATATTTCGAGCTATAATTCCAGAGTAATATTCCTTTTACAAGGTTCAAATTTCCACCCAGAATATGACACTTGGCACCTTATTATCTTTCTCTTTCTCTTTCTCTTTCTCTCTCGTTAAACTGCCATACTCAAGATCAAGGTTGAAAACCTGGGCACAAGCTCCACATTTTGGCCTTTATAAGTGAAGGAGGTTGCCTTGACTGATGTGAACAAGACATTTACATGCTGTTGCATGTCAGCTGGGGTGAAAGCTAAGAGGTCTACATCATCGGCGTATATGAACTGCTAGACGATAAGGTGCATGAGCTGAGCCCCTCCCATGTTGAACAAGCAGCTCTCTAGCTGATCAATGTACAGACCAAACAACGTTGGAGTGGGCATCCTTCGCAAACCCCAACACTAGTGTCCACACGTTGGTCTAACGGTGGCTAAGAGCACCAAGCATCAATTCCCTCACCTTGCAATAAAGACCAAACATCCATTTGTATATTGACAAAATCACGCTCTATACTCTATACCATTTCGAAATATATTGTGGAAATTTTGAATCTCTTTGAGAATGTTCCTACCCTAATATTATATGTATGTCAACCACCTTTAAACCAGCGAAGGTTCGGACCTGACACAAACACTTATTAGAGTGGGTCGGCAGAACAAGGTGCGTGGCAACCAATGATGAGAAGTTCGCTCTTTATCAACTCATTCTTCAAAACATAAGGGAGACGAGAAAAAGAAGGCAGCCTCCATGATAGAATTCTTATAGCAATAATCCCTTTCGATTATTGCATATCTTTATTGAATCCTAATAAAAATCCTTGAACCAACTAATTCTAATGGATTCAAAACTTAACATCTCAAGGAAGCAGGAATATGCATAGTTTAGCAACTGCTAACATCAACTTCTACCACTCGACATTAGTAAAGGGCACATGATTGCAAATCTTATTGCCTTCAAGCCATCAATAACATTCACATTAATACAAGCATGGTAGAGTGTACTGCAACAATCTGTTCACTAATTATCTATTAAGCAAATATATTTGAAATTATATTTTCCTCAAGAAGCATCCAGAATATATATTGTCAGCATCCAAAAAAACTCTCAAAACCAATGGATACTTGCATAAGTCAAATGCTAATTGGGCAATATAGAGTGTTTATAGTCAATAGCCCATGGGTTACTTCAGGTATTTCCAACTTATTAGAAACCAACCTAGTTTCTTTTTGAACGAGGGCAACCCAGCATGCACCAACGCATTGTTAATCTTGATAGCCATCATTGTACTTGTCTGATAGGCTTGTTGGCCTTCATGGACACTTAATTCACGTTTCAAGCTGCATTGGAATAGAGCATGGAACATTTTACAACACACTTAGATGAGTCCTGCTGCCACCAATATACATGGCTGAAGTAAATCCTTCCTCAACTTTACAATGATGCATAGGCCCACCTGGGAATGGAGTTCACTACTATTGCATTTTGGGGCACTTCTATCTGGCAATAAGTGACTACAGGCTAGAACTTGCTATATGCAATGCCGAACAATAGTTATAAGGCAAAGCTTTATGACTGAGCTCACAAGCTGCACTTGTTCAGGGTCTTGGTGGAGCTCGTTCTTCTATATGAGATGGAGGTGTGGGGACCGGTGGTATCACTTGCCACCTGGAATAACTTGAGGGGGGTCAAAAGGCTTTTTTAGCTCAACCACTTGGATCAAGTTTACAGTACCATATCAGATATTTCTGCAGAAGATCGATTTCTTGCTCCATAAGGGGTTACACTAGAACATCACCTCATATACTTTCAAAAGATGGTCAGTATGGGCAACACTCGCCTTCCAAACCTCATCTATATCATGGCAATTAGTCCACAACGCCTCAAGGCCTGTTGAAAGGAGAAGCGAGCTAATTGGCTTTCCAGATGGAATGTGCAGGAGCACATGTGCATATAGGTTGAAACTGAGGAGGATCACGATCATCTAGAATAGTATCTCGACGCATGCTTTCTGGGCAAGCTCTGGGTTGTTGGAGCTTTGGAATTGGCAAAAACCCCACAATACAAAAGCTAGATCAATCCCACGCTTGAACGGGTGCACAACGATACCTGCGAACACATTTATGTCTGAAGAAGTGCACACTCATTGCATCAGCATCCATTCTCACAGGCCTCCAAATTGAGACAGACAGCTAGTTTCTGGAAGCGCACAGACTATGCCAGTGTTGCCAACTAGGAGTTATTGAGGACGAGTGCCACACTCTTCAGCATTGCCCGACGACGTATCAGGGTGTGCTATGTTGATTGGCCCAACCAACTGCTCCATATAATGTTGCACACAGTTCAGTGGGGATATTAGGATTATATCTCCAGGAGGTACAAATAACACACTCAGTTGTGTCCCTGTGTCCTTCGGCACTCCATTGACATGTATCGTTGTATAGTTTATCTGCATACTTATTACCGCTTAGATTTTTTTCTGGAAAACCCTTGGTGAATGAGGGGGACATAGGTTACTTGGATCTAAGTCACAATAGTTGTAGGACAAGATTTAAGCCGAGGCTAAGTATGTGGGAATAGCATTTGACATATGTATGATTCTAGTTTACAAGATAATTGCTTTGAAATCATTTAGTATACTTATAACAGATATATTGTACAAGTACTAGTTATGGTGCCCGGCATTGCCGGGCTTAGGTGGTTAGGTCTTGATGGTTGTGGAGAAAATGACTACGGCAAAAGAAAATATGTTGTGCTCCATTTTTTAGAAGGGGGTTAGCATATGAATGGAAGAAAAGAAGCATATGATCGTGGGCGATGATGGGATCATCTTAAATGTTCCCTAGCCATGATGCACTACGTATGCACATGACTAGAGGTCAAGGTTAGCCATGTGATCGTGGGCAATGATGGGATCATTTTGAATGTTCCCTAGCCATGACGCACTGCGTGTGCGCATGATCGGAGGTCATGTGAGAGTAGGCATGTAATCATGGGCGATGATGGGATCATCTATAATGTTCCTTATGCCATGATTTAGTGCATGTAGGTAGATGTAGTCTTGAGCTAGTAGTTCGGCTAGGTTAAATAGGAGGGTGGTCCCCTTAAACCACATAAATTATATATATAATATTCGGTAGATTAAGGTGGGGTGCATTGGGAGCACTCCACATGAACACATGTATTGTAAGCTTGTATTTTGTTGATGAATTAAATGTTGTTGATAATAATTGCATAGAGTTTGCCTTGTGTATATATATTATATTGAAATAAGTTGAATAACAACGATAATGTTTATGTAACATGTTAAGAAATCCTTGGTAAGGTTGCAATTCCTTCCAAGGATAGGTGTATGACCCAGGGTCCTTGTTAAATATAAATACTAAGTTAATTTCATGTATACTTGAGTGTATCTTAGATATATACATCTAAGGGTAATGCAAGACCCAAAGAATAGAATAGAATAGAATAGAATAGAATAGAGAAGAATAAGAAGCACGTGTAATTCTTAGGTCTGATAATAAAACCTTCTCTATGTAACATTATTGTCTAAATTTATGACTATTGTTTATATAGTAACGCTAAGACGCATGTAAATGTTGTGAAATATGGTTAAAACCTAGAGTAAATTTAATTTTACTATCGGAACTAATAGCCTCAAATCTTGTATAAGCTAATAAGTAGGTAAATAAATATATTGTAAAGTTAATGTAGGATTTCAAGGTGGGGAAATGCGTGATGCGGAGGACAACATCAATTCAAGGGATGTTCCAGCATATGTCCACATATGTGGCACATGTCCATTTGCATGTGGGAAACATGTCAAAAGAGGGGCACCTCACCCCAAATACCTATAATAGCTATTTGCCATAAAGGTGCTAATGGGCCCACTTGCCATGTGGCAAGGCATCTTTGGACCAAGTGACCCAATAGCACCAAGGCCCCAATTTCGAGGCCTATATAAAGGAGAGATCTTAAACCTAAAACCTTTTAAGTTTTGGGCCAGTAGCGAGTTTGAGCCCTTCCGGATGTCATTTTGGGCTTTAGAGGGCAGAAGTCAGTCTCAGAGCTTGAATAGAGCTCACATATCCACGGCACTATCCCAGCACCTTCGTATTTCGTGGAGAGCGCCATGTCGGGTAGTTTCAATGGAGAGTTGGGCGAAGGAGCAGGTTGGTCATAGTTTACGTTGTTAATCCTAGCTTAGCAGTAGGAATTAAGATACGGAGCTCCTTTGTTTTAGTGGTACATGCTCATAGACCATTAACCCTAAAACTAGAATGACCAAAGAACACTGACCCTTGTATTCTTTAGGGTTAAATATGATATGTTAGAACTGTTGTTCCATTACGATGTTAGATGATCATAGTATGTTTCTTTGTTTTGCACCTCTTGTGTATGGGGGTAACGGTGGTAGAGACCTAGGAGCTATGTGTAGTATGTTCCTAGTAGTTAGTCCTTTGTAATTCCCATTACAATGCGGTCTGTGCATAGAGAATCCGGTCGATCGTGGGCCTAGGGCCTTGACTGGCTTAGAATAGGGGACTTGTTCCGATTGCGGATCTAAGATCCAAAGCTAGGTCTAATACCTTGTCACTGCGTGAGGAAAAGATATGGGTTTGACCCCTCCTACATGATGCGTCACCTCAGTGAGGTTAGGTTGAGCAGGGGGGCAACTTTGTCTCTCTAGCTACCTATTACGATAAGATACCTCTTGGAAGGAGCAGCCTTCCTGCCTCATCAGACCAAGGGAAATGCAACCTTGGAGTAGCCTTAGAGTTACGTCTCTGGCAGGATACAGTCGAGACTCGAAGCTTTTCGATTTATTTGCAAAGTATGCACAGGAGGGGCGGATGGAGTGGACTACCCTTGCCATTGTTCTATGCCAGTCAACTCTAGTATTACAACTTCTGTCTATTGTTACCTTGTGACCTAGACCGTCAGTCTTACCTCAAGGAGTCTGAGCTTGGATTAGGACCCCCCATTTGATGCTATGGTGATGTTGTATTACGATGATGATGTTATGTTGTAGATGGTGCCTTACCCTGCATGGTGAGCATTTATATTGATTATGATGTATATTGCTTGTGCTTACGTTTATATGCTTCCATACTGAGATTGACCTGGGAAAGACGGGGAAGACATGCCTTTCTTCTGCATCAACTCTGGAGCACCATCATTGATGTCGCGCGAACAACCTCTTGTTGATCTACAGGATCAGTAGGAGGAGATCTTCAGGGCTTATACGATGGGAGCATCGTATAAGTTAGGGGGACGTCACAAGCATACTTATGTCGGTGGTCAACAAGTGAGCAACAAAGAAGCCTCTTCTAGCTAGTTGGCAAGGAATATCATGACAAGTTCAGGGAGCACCCACATTACAAGCCATCTGAAAGAAGGGAAGATGGTGTCACAGTAACATATGCAGTGGCTTACAATGCACAAGAGATGGCTATGAAGATAATTAATAGGGATTATAAAAGAGGATATAGAAAACATCATGCCTAGTATCAGAAACTGTTAAAATAGTTAGAAACTGTTGTATAACATTTAAATTCCCTGCCGTTGTCTGAAATGTCATATGGTATATGTGATTGCTGCATCTGAAATACTAGATCTCAAAGAATTACTCATACTTGTAAAAGTTGGCTCATGGTCATGCTCTTATTACTAGCAGAGACAGAAGTGATTTTCATGGGAAAAAAAATCATGAGAAACAACAAAAGTATTGATTCATCTGCAAGTTTTATAGCACAAGATTCGTCTATTCAAAACACAATAGAGCCAGAGGGTGAGCAAGCAGTGGCATTGAGGATGAGTGCAAATCATGCAGCCTTTCTGAGATGCTCCTTTTAAAAAAATCAAGACACATTGCTAGATCATGCATATGGACAGTTCTATAAGGATTGCACTATAACAGGAGATGCATCTGCAATATTTCAAGGATGTGAATTATCATTTTCAGAAACCATCTTTTGCTCTGATACCAAAATTTTGAGATGCAATATATTAGGAGATACCTTCTGAGCACAGATTCCTCTTCAAAAGTTGATTTGCCCTAATATCTCCAATGATGCCATAAGAGTACTGGATGCAAAGTTGTGTTGTGTGAAGACTGAAATAACGATTGCAGACGGAACACGCCGAATGAATCAGATATCAAATTCGTAGAGAGAAAGTCTTGAGGAAATTTGTAAAGAGAGGCATCCGTTAGCAAATACAGAAGAAAGAGGCATTATAATTAACAAAAATACAAGGGCAATTTTATTATTTCTAACAAATACAAGGGCATTTTTATAAATTGCCCATAAAGTTATGAGTTATTTGTACTATTACATAATAAACTCTAATACCACGCAGCAGCAAACACATCTATATATAATTATGCTATACTTAAGTTGATAAAATTATTTTCTAAGTAGATATAAGTGGAGTGCATGGAATGCATCATTTTAAAAGGTTGAGATCTCAAGATCTCTCTTTGGATTGCCAAGACTCTAGTGGGCCTCAAACTTAAATATGAACCAACTCTGTCCAACTTGTCAAGTGTTTTTCTTTTTTTTCCCCTTTTTTTTTTCTTTTGGCATATAAATGGAATATACAAATATGCAAAAAGACAATTCACATGCTCAAATATGCCAAAATCCACCCTTCCCCTAACAAGTTGTGCCCTCAAAATGAGCAATCTAAAAACTACAATTGGTTTAAAGTTTATAATGTTAGATATGGATAGTTGATAATAAAGATAACTATCACCTGTCGAGGGCTCAATTAAAAGCTTAATTTGAGCGCTTTGCCATTTGTCTACATAGATGTAAGTGGCATATGATATGATATATGATTGAGGTCATATAATTAATTTTAATTGGATAGCTTTGCCGTTCAATTCATATACGAGGTACATGGCAATGCCATAGAACTAGCCTCAATTTGTAGGACGACAAGATAAACCACTATTCATATGACAAGGATAAGGTTGGTAAACGCCATTAAATGCCTCAAGGTGGCACAAGGAGTTTGATTATACACTATGTATGGGTGGTTTTGCTTAGTAGACTATTTCTTCCTCTAAGTTTTGAGTCCCATGTCACAAGTCCCTTATTATGTGGAAGGCTAACAAGGAGTCGATTCCTGGGCGGGAAGGGGGAGGCAGGCCACCTGTGAGCCCGGGAGCGCTGACCGGTCGGCCAGGGCTGCTGCGGCTGGCCCCTCCCACGCCAAGAATTGACGACTTGTTAGGCTTCCACGGTGTCAAGGTAAGCAACAAAACTCGGTTTCAACCTCAGCCATGGTATATTTGGACTCAAGCTCAGCGATGGTGCTTCAGCAATGGTGCCTTTCCGGCAAAAATTTTGAGCTCGGCCATGGCACAAAGCTTCGGTAGTTCCAGCTTCTTATGCCCGCCATAGCCACAACAGGGTTCAGAAATCCAGCAACCCACATCAACAACAAGGGTTTTCAGAAATCCAGCGAAGCCACAACAAGGGTTTTCACGCAGGTAACTTGTTGTAGCAAGTCGTTCAAGAATGCTCTACCTATTTGCCATTCTTGATTAGTATGATCGCCACATGGCGACATCCCATTGGATAACAAACAAGAACGGATACCAACTTACCTTGACGTATGTATCTTGATTTTTCTTAAAGAGAGAGAGAGATAAGATTAGTAAAGAATCTAGTTAATAAGTTATATCAATATCTATTATCAGATTCCAACTAATATTGTAGACTTGTTTATGTGAGTTGAATGGGTCTTAACCTCCAAGATCTATGATCGTGTCCATGTCAACGGTTGATTTCAAACATATGATATGGAAGAATCAACTCTAGCTTATCTCAATTCAACGATAAGCCAAATCATCTTGCTGATGATGATAACTCCAACTTTGATAACCAAAGCGCAGCCCCAAGTCTCATTTGGGCTTATGCTCTTTATTCTGTATAATCGTCCCATGGCCCGTAGACGTAAAAAATCTTATCTTAGTCTTATCTTATCCTAATATTATAATCCAGCCTTGGTGTTAAAAATTGATGCCTTGCTCAGCTCAAATTTTTTGAAAATTTGTGCTACATACATACATGTCTAGTATATACTTTTAGGTCCACAAGGTAATTGAGTGGTTGACAAGCAAATCCAATAAAAGAAGAATGAAAAAGTCTAAGTGGATATGGGCCGTTGAAGTTGCCACATCAGTAAGATCCTGGCCGTTGGTGTCCCGCGTGTATGGTTTTGGGTTTCTTGGTTCTGCTCTGTTTTGTTCTGAACATTCGATTCTGTTTTGCTTTCGATTCCGGCGAGCAATGTCTGATTACAGCGTCGATTTTCGCATTCAAGAAATGGCTCCCGATATCTCCTGCCAGAAGAAATCCAGGCGCCCTTGCCAGATGCCGCCCCGGCGCGGCAAAATCAAAGCTCAGATTTTATCCCAGTTTCTTGATAAATGCAACTCCCTGCTCTTCTCCGCGCCTGAACCGCTACTTCCTCCTCCAGGTGCATCTGATTAATTAATCCTGATATTTTCTTGCATTCTTTGCTCGATCTTGGAAATATCGTCAGAAATTATGATTTTTCATTACAAGGGGAATTTAGTAAGTTATCTTCGTCATCTGATGCATCAGGCGCCATTTCACCGAATTCGTCCTCGCCAGGACATTTCGCCTGTACATAACTTGTATATACTGGTAAATTGAAGCATTTTAGTTTGAGAAATATAATCTGTCTAAATATCAATCTGTGGAATATGATTGTTATTTTGGCATTGCTAGAATGCTAGTCTGCTCATCTTGCTAATCAATCGAAAGCAGGATGAAAGAATTGGGCATTTTGACGCAGTCAAGCATCTCGATATTGCATCCATCTTGTCTTGAAAATAGAAAAAGTGAGCATATAATTTGTATTTACAAGAAATTTATCGCGGCGGCCTTGGCCGCCGCGAACATTTCTTTAGTTCTAACCCTGTGAAGTTAGATGTAGCATAAGTTCTAGCCCTTGTAAATCAAAACAACAAAATATGGAGCACCCGCAGCAAATTTATTATAATATTATTGTTTGTGAAGTATCTGAAATATGACGGTTGGATGGAGCTCTAGATCTAACCGATTGGACTCTGAAAAATTCGATGAAAATTTATAATATATAGGATCACACCAAACTCATAGCTATTTTTAGTATATATTGCACAAACTCCTAAGCATTTTCTAAACAATATTCATATATCGTTTAAAATGAATAAATGAACAGACGGGTCAGGAAAAGTTTAAATACAGCAAGATAGACAAGCTATGGTATCATGGGCTTACCAAATGTTGTATCATAAATAATACGTATACAAAAGAAATCACAACTTTAAAGAAGCTTACAAAAAGCATTTCTAAAACCCGTTCTATTTCACCCTATAAGAAACTTGAGTGACACAAACTCAGAAAGAGTAACAAACAGATTGGGAATGCCACTATCACAAAAAAGCCATCATCACGAAAAGCCATTCATGTACACTTAAATCTTTTAAATCTTGTAAAAAAGGAAAGTGTTATTATAGAAGAAAGTAACTCATTTTTTACAGATCCTTGTTTTCACGTATCCTTTACATACATAATACATAAGCAACATTCTAGTGAAGAGAATACCACGAGAATGTAAGAAATTCAAAACTCAAACCGTGGTAAAAAACATATGCTCTTCTAGATGCATATTATAATGCATAGTGGGCGGCTTATGCCAAATGGAAGAGACTTCTAGCGGTTCCCATGTGTCTTTGCTTGCACCTCCTATCTCGGTTGCCGTTCTTCCCCTCAAATTATTCTCGATCTAGATTTTTTGACCTACATTGTTTAGAAATTGCTTCCAATGGCAATGGAATCCACTTTTATTTATACAATAGGAATAACAGGTGGCCCTCTCTCAATATTACGGCTGCAAGTTTAAGAAATGTTTCTTCGTGTTCAAATGCTAGTTTACATATGGGTAATGATTCGAGGAGATGCAACCACATAGTCTAATATATTTGCATCCACACTCTGGGACAACTCCATACATCGAATCCCATGTCAAAATTACATGCGATTAATGCGTTCCAAATCCGGCCAAGGCATATTTCCTTGGTTTGATCCTCTCCTTGAAGGCTGACCGGCAGATAGAAGGAATTTTGGTGATTGTATCTATAGAATGCCGTCACATCTATTATCAATTCTTACGCCGGAACACATGTACGCACCTTGATTATGGAATATACATCCTTTTGTGAAAGCTCTAAACTTCGGTAGTATAATTCAACCTACCTTCCAACGTTGCCATCTTCGGGCAGTCGATGTCACAATTAATCTTGACACAATGGTTTTGAGTTTGGATCAATGCCAATTTCGGATAAATATTCTACTTGTTCTTTTAAGAATTCCAAAGACCCAATGAAAAAGCCCTGGCTTGGATTTCTGTAGTTGCTCACTGTATTTCCGTTCTTTTCCAAAAACTTTATTATGTCGTAAGAAAAGAAAACGATTACAAAAATTAACCAAAGTAAAGTATTTAATTAAAGTGGGACAAATCTTGAATTTTGGGACTCGGCACGAAAATGGGACTCGAAATTTCAGAAAAGTTGGCGAGGTGAGATCGAAGGGGAGGGGCAGGGGGGGAAGGGGAAGGGGAAGGAGAAGAAGGGGCAAAGGGAGAAGAAGGGGCAAAGAGGCAAGGGGCAAAGGGGAACGGGGGAGGGCAAGGGGAAGGGAAGGGGAAGGAGAAGGGGCAAGGGAAGAAGGGGCAAAAGAGGCAAAGGGGCAAGGGGGAAAGGGGAAGGGGAAGGAGAAGAAGGAGAAGGGGGCAAGGGGCAAGGGAGAAGGGGCAAAGGGGGAGGGGCAAGGGGCAAGGGGAGAAGGGGCAAGGGGCAAGGGGCAAGGGGAAGGTGGCAAGGGGCAAGGGAGAAGAGGGGCAAGGGGGCAAGGGAAGGGGGCATAATTTAATTAATTAATTAAATAAATAACTAATAAAAAAAATAAATAATTTAATTAATTTAATTAAATAAATAACTAATAAAAAAAATATAAATCATTCTTCTCTTCTCGACTAGTGAGTCGAGAAGAGGAGAAATGGACTAGTGATTGATCCGGATGGTGGAAGGCTCCACTAATAAAACCCCTAACGCACTCATTCAAGAACGCATGTGGAATGTTAGTGGCGGAAGAAGAGGAGCGAGGAGGCATGCCAGCCATGTGTGTGCGAGTCTGCGTCGTCGAGCTGCTCCAAAATTTGAGTTTGGTCACATTACGTGAATCCAAGAACACCTTCAGTAACATTAGCTTACAAATGCGCCTTTTGGCCTCGCGCATTATTACAAATGGCCAACCCTGCCTCTTTTCTTCCCCCGCCCTTGCCTTCATCTCATCATCTTTACGCGCTGCTACCATGCCCTGTCATCTAGGCCGTCCCCTCACGGATCTTTGTCTCCTCTATCACCATAGCCATTCGGCCTAGCCATGGCTATGGAAGCTCGTGCGGCTTGGCTTCTAGAGCTCAAAAAGAGGGCTCTTCAATATGTATTTCAAATCTAAGCAAAGGCAGTCCTACCTCTGTCATACTAGAATCGTCAATATTAAGTCCCGGTTCCTCGTCTTCCGGTGGAGCATGGAGCACTCTTTTTTGGCGGCCCGAAGCTTAAAGGAACTTCTTCAAGTCTTGATTCGGCCGGGGGTATGGCTTACAAATCGAGGTTTTCAAAAGCTTGTCAAGCGGCTCATGTTCAACAAATCTATATCTGCTTGAAGTGGACGCATTTTATGTTCTTGGTGTAGAATCATCTAGAGGAGTTCCTAGACCCTTTGCCCAAGCGGCGGAAGAAGATATTACGAAGGTTCGGGCTTCCATACATTCAAGATTAGCGGCCGAATTCAACGAGCACGAGCTTGCATCGAAATGGATCTACAAGAAAACAATGAGCTAATCCTTCCAAGCCGTTCAAAGCGGCCCGGATAAGAGCGGCTCGAGTTCAGATTTTTAACTTCTCCCTCATCCGCCATGGCGAACTTCTAATTCGGCAATAATGGAGCATTAAAAGCGGCGGCCCGGTAGCGTGGGCGATTCTCACCGAGGTATGTTCGAGGCGATTAATGAAACGAGGCTCCACCTTCCAAATGGGGCGATGCTATGGCGGCGGTGCGGATCTCAACTTTTTTACGCATGGGAAAATAAAAATTTAGAGGCTTATGTCGGCTCTCCATAGCGTGAAGCTTTTTCGTTCGTTGGGGGTCAATTCGGTGGGAGCTATGGCTATGGGAGCTTCTTCAGGAAAAAGAGTCAAACTGGTACAAAGGATTTTTCGTCTCAAAGGTGTGTACCAAATTTTGAATTTCAACCATGGAAGGAAAAAAAAGGCGGGCTATTAGAAAAAAGGGGTAAAAAAATACGTTTGAAATTTTTTTTTTGAATTTCGGCATGGGCGAGAAAAAGGGTGGGGTATTAGAATAAAGTGGGGTAAAAAAATACGTTTAAAAAAAAGTATTCACACGTTAAACATTGTTAAACATTATGTTGCCATAGGGGATGGTCTATTTTTTCGTAGGGGATGGTCTATTATGTTGCCATAGGGGATGGTCTATTTTTTTTCGTAGGGGATGGTCTATTTTTTTCGTAGGGGATGGTCTATTATGTTGCCATAGGGGATGGTCTATTAGAAAATATATAGCATAGGATATTGTATTTATTAGAAAACATTGACATACTAAAAAAGGGGAAGGGGAGGAGGGAGGAGGGGGTTTCTATTTTTTGGTCTATGTATACATAGAAAATGCATAGGTATGGTGCGCACTTAGAAAATACATATGATATGGTGCAACTAATAATGATTTGCACTCTATGATATTGGAGGTAGAAAACTATGTTTGTAGGCAAGTAGGTTCGCCACATTTGTTGTATGTTTGATTACATTTGAACAAAGGTATAGTATTATGATATGATGTTTGAAAGTTATTCATTTTTACCTCCTCGGACTGTTGTGTTTTCACTCTAAATGGCCTTAGACTTGTGTTTTTCATCTTGAGAGCTTTTAGATCTGCGTTTTTTTATTTTGGAGGGCCTTAGGCGCATTTTTCACTCTGGTTGCCTTCCTCAAGCTGGCAAACTGCGTTTTAAACTTTAAGGCGCCTTTCTCGACTTTGGTCGAAAACTTTCAACCTAAAAACTGCGTTTTTCGTTTTGGTTGCCTTTCTCGATTCGCTGAGTCGAAAAGGCCTTCAACCCTAAAACCTGCGTTTTTAAGCCTTGAAATTTGCCTTTCGACTTCGCGAGTCGAGAAAGACCTCGACCCCTAAAACCTGCGTTTTTAGCGCGAAACGCCTTTTCGACTCGCGAGTCGAGAAAGACCTTCCCCTAAAAAACTGCGTTTTTTGCCTTGTTTGCCTTTCTCGACTCGCGAGTCGAAAATCCTTTCGACTTGTGTTTTCCCTACGGTACGCCTTTCGATTTCCGCGAGTCGAAATCTCAGCCCGCATTTTCAAAAAAATGGCCCTAAGAACTGTGTTTTATTTTTTTTTTTTGCACTGTAGCATCACTTGACTAACTTGATTTTGTCTTTTTGCGGTCCTTATCTCGACCCGGATAGTACATGCTTGGGAGCAATGAAAAGACCAATTCATTGAAGAAAGATACCGAGAAGAGGGTGGTGACATCGGTTGGACATACAAACACGTGACCCATGAAGGAACTTCTCATACAAATTTCTATCGTCACGTAAGTTGCTCTATGACTTGGAGAGCTCCACGGCGCCCTTTGCACTAGGAGGTTCATGTGTGAAGAGGGTGTAATCATTGTGCCCATCACGACCACTATGGTCTCTTCACCCTTTGTAATATATATTGTAATGAGCCCATTTATAAATATAAGGTATCTCAAAACTAGTATTTTTGGTGATTAAGTAAACAATTTGTTTAATTTTCGTTGGAATTTGTGATCTCTTGTCTACCCACCTAAGAAAATAGAGCCAAAATGTTCAACTAAGAATCTTTTCCAACTAGAACTTTGGTTTCAATCTATAATGAAATTCCTATGTTTGAGTTGCATTGTTCTTGTTCTCGACTCAATTTATTAATAAAAATTAATTTTCCATTAGAACCTTTGGTAATGAAATTCTTATGTTTACGTTGCATTGTCTTCATCTCGCCATGCTATCTAGGAAAACTGGAAGAAAATCTTGGATGCACACTAATAGACAGAAATTGCAATTATGGCCAATTTTCGGGTCGAGGTGCTTCTTTTTGTGTAAATTAACAGAGTTCCGCAAAAAAGTGGGAATGGAATGAGTCCCACTTTAATTAAATACGACTTACCAACATTCTATATTCAGATTCTTCCAAACGCATAAATCTAGAAAGGAATTCAGATAGGAGATGAAAGCCGAGAAACATACAATATTTCCACATGATAGAGTATGGATAATGATTTTTAGCTCAACTCCAGTTAGAGCAAGCTCAAGAAGCCTCGAAACCCTATGCTTCAGTGCATATATCTTTGCGCCCGGTGTATATATCAAGCGCAATCTATTTACACGCAACATTCTCATCGATTTTTTTAGTTCGATTATCAACAATGCAACATGGGCTTGGCTCCTTTGGGTGCGCCGTCGAATTCGAAATCGTAGAAGGGATGCAAAGTCGAAGTTGTGGAGCAAAGGAAAGAAGTCGTGGGGCGGGGCCACATCGGCTACCGCCATGGTGAAAAGCTTAAGCTTCTATATGGCGAGATAAAATAGATGACTAAAAGCAATACATAAGTACACGGCATGCGGACTTACGTAGGCTAATATCGGCCCCCCTCTTGCCGCATCTTCTTCCAATCGTTTAGATCCTATCACGAAACTAGACCTTCAACAACCGTTCAACGGAAAATTTTCTCAAAGGCGGTGCCCTCAAAAAAATTAATTTGTTTTTAGGAGAGTGAAAAAAAGCGCCATCATCAAAACTTCTGAGAGAATGGCCGACCTAAGCGGAACCATAGCGTGGCGGCTATAGCTAAGGCAATGCTCATTTGTCGGCAAGAGCGGAGAATTTTGCAGGTTTTTTTTTTTCCGCTAATTTTTCCCCCACCCAGGAATCTGGGAATCGAATCTTGGTGTGTCTCGATTATATATGTGTAGATAGTGAGATGTTCTTGTATTTGGGACACTTTTGTTTTACGTAAAAACCAAATAGAAAATATTCTGCCTTCTCGTCCAATGAGTGTTAGCCACGTGGCAAAAATTCAATCTCGGAATCTACGCTTACTCAACATTCTAGTCAACAACATGGAAATGGGGTCGCGATTTTTGTCGGAGGCTTCACTCTGTGCTGCCACGTGTCATAGCTCTACAACATGGAATGGAAAGGGGCAGCACAATTCCGTAGAACTAAAAGTTTACAGGTTACTCCCGGTAGTCCAAAGATTAACACGCATTTACAGTTCAAGCCCATCAGTTACAGAAATCGGCACAAGCTTCAGCCGAGAAATAAACAAGAGTAAAATCATTGGATAGAACTAGTAAAAAACTGGATACAAAACCATCCAAGAAATAGAACAGCAGAACCAGCAAGAATTAGAACAGAGTGAAATAAAAAGATATCTTGGGCGAGAATAGAAGATCTGTCGCTGCAAACTATGACTCTGCACTTCAAGCCTGGCAAAGCAAAAAAGAAATCCGCAGTACTAAATAGCTCTGTTTTCCTTGAGCTTGCACTTAGCTACCGGATCTACTTCTGGCAAACCCATGCAAGCACTTAACTTAGGCTACCGAATCTGCTTCCGACAGACCCACGCAAGAATGCAGGGCATGCAAAACCTAGCCAAGGAGTCGAAACAGATCGCCATACCGGGATGCACAAACAGGGGCATCACAGCTACAAATGGGTAGGTCGCGGCTCCTGCAGTGCTCCAGATCTAATGCTTAGTGCCCTTACTGCTTAGTGCTCTGAATCCCTCACCAGATCGCTCGAACAAGACTGCCGGATTTGCACAAAAATCGCTCCCCATTTGCATGTTGTGCCGGCATGGCCACCGGTCCCCGACCGGGTGTGGCGGTCCCGGGCTCCCGACTCCGGTCGCGGGGCCCCACCGGTCCACACCGGAATGTGGTCCCGGTGGCCATGCCGCCATACATTCTGGATTTACGCGACATTCTGAAACATTCTGCTCTTTTTTGCAATTTAGGTTACATTCTGCCCTGTTGCTATGGTTCCGCCTTGTCCTGCAGCAACTCTAAGATCCGGCAGCAACTCTAAGATCCGACTCCGATAGCTCAAGAACTCCGGAAAACCTTGTTTTTTAGCAAGATCTTAGCAGAGCTTAGCAAGAAATGAGCACACCTGCGCCTCCAAGCCATCGCCAGAGCTGAAGCCGATGGAGCCATTATCAAAGCTGAAGTGGGATAAAAAAGAAGGTAAAAGCTCTGCGCAGAATATTTTCTATTTGGTTTCCACGTAACGGGAATGTTCACTTATGTGACATTCCTGGCATGTCAACCATGCCTCCGCCGGAGGCATGGTTGACATGCCAGGAATGTCACATAAGTGAACATTCCCTTATACAGCCCCCCTCATAACGTGACACAAATCCAGACTGTACAATCTGAAAATCACGGGGTGAGATGTATGCCATTAGTAATCTATTCTATCTTTGTACTGTTGATCGATGATTTAAGTTCCTGATATTGATTTCTGGGAATCTATTCTATCTTTGTACTGTTGATTGATGATTTAAGTTCCTGATACTGATTTCTGGGCATGAGCTTGATCAAAGCTTTGACAAAATCAAATACTGCTAGAAGAACATAATTCACCTAGGAATGGAGAGAAATATTTGGAAGTGATTAATGTTATAAGCCTATAGGTTTCCCATAGTCCATTGGTCTCCCTGGACGATAAAAACTCTATTTTATTCTATTTTATAGGTTTCCCAAAAAGTTGAAGAGGCATGTGTTTTACAAACAATTTAGTCGCAGAATGGGACTTAAATCACATGAGGTCATGTTGTTGAAGCATGCACCCTTCTATCTATCTATCTATTTATATTCCTTAAGGAGGGGATTACAATGGCTGTGTCCGATATTACAATGGCTATGGTGGTAAGGAAGCCCTCCTATGTGATTTCACTTGACACACCAGTCTGTGACATGGGAGAACATGTCAATCCCATGGTTATATTTTGGGGGTCGTTTTCCTCTCAATTCATCCCATTTAGAGTATGATTTATTCTCCTTGTACATCACATTTCTAAATTAATTTATCCTGACTGGCATATGCATATTTTCTTATGGTTTTTCTATGTATACTTACCTCATTATTCTTTTTTGCAACAAAATTTGCTTAGAAAGGATTTGCTAATTAAACCAATTTAGCATGCTTGTTTTTTCTTAACCACGATGTTGTTGTTGTTGTTGTTGTTGTTGTTGTTGTTGTTGTATATATATTCTACGATCACGTCATAGTACAAGTCTTGTCAGCCGACTTGTACAAGGCCAGGGCCAACATATCCCACGCGTTTGCCTACATGTCAAGGAGGGGCCATACCTAGCATATAGGGGGTCAAGTTATTATATAACTTGCCTACCTTTCAGTAAGGAACCCCATTTTTGCATCTGGACCGCCCAATTGGTGCAGTACAAGGTGGAGATACCTCATTGGAGCCAAATGGACTTATCCCATAAACCCTAACCTATATAGTCCAAAAACCTAGCCTAGATCCGTTTTTGTACCATTTCCGTAAGCTCACTCTAGGGTCACATATCCCTTGGTCAAATGAGATAGGTTTGGACTATTCATCACTAGTAGACATCATGCCTCGGTGGGCAGAGTGGACGAGTGGCATGATGGCTACTAGTTGGGATGAATAGTCCCAACCTGCCTCATCTGACCAAGGGAGATATGCCATTGAGTAAGCTTGCGAGAATCACATCCGGCAAGTTACCATTGAAGCCCGGTGCTTTTGAACCTATCTGCACACATTATGCATAGAAGAGGAGGATGGAGTGGTCAACTCCAGCCATTGTTTTATGCCAATCAAAGCCATTGTTACGACTCTTTTTCTACAGTTACCAGCCATCAGCCGAACTGCCCATTTGAGTCCGAGGCGGGATAGGAGCCATGTTATGTGTAGATTAACATGTGATTGATGCTCTATTGATGAGATGGATGGATATGTGCCACTCTCAAGGTGGCCCACTTTATTATTCTTATGTATTAGTGCTTATAGATGCTCATGTTGTTATAGATGCCCTAGAGGTGTGATGAGACACCAATCCTGTGTCTTCTACTCATCTATCTGGCCATCCAGATACGAGTCATATGGGGAGTTCTATAGAGAGGAGGTATGAGTCATACCCAATTCATTGTATGACGGGTTGTCACATGCAATGTAGGAGCATCACGTTGCCGTCATTGCTGCCGTTGTGAAGTGTTTGACATCTACACTAGCTTTACCTAGGCGAATGAAATAAAGGCCCTCGGTAATTTATTGCAAACCTACTTCCCATATCATCTTTCTACCTCGCTGCATGCTCAAGAAAACTAGGTTGTATTTATAACCAGTCTATGAAGATTGCTTTGACCACACTTAGATTTTGTCATGGCATGCGAGATGATATACAATTTGGATGGGTCATTGAGCTCAGACTATGATAAACTAGAGGCTGAGTTATGGAGAGCACAAATGTGTGCCTATTATTGCAAGCATGAAAGGGTAGTTTTGTACTAAAAAACATGGTAGATGTCGTGATGTAGATGAAAAAGGTTTGGGCATGGATTTCTTGGACAACAACAGTATAAATAGAGTATTGGGAAAGAAAGAAATGTATATCATGAGGAAAATGTGCATGTCATCGCACTAGAAACACGGATGATCCTACTAGGCAACCTTTTATTATTTTTATCTTTAGATCATGGAGTCAACTAAGTGAATGATTGTGGTACCTTATCCCTACAACATGTGCCGCTCTGAGTTAAGAAGCAAATTATGGACTAAGTTTTACCAAGCGCTGAGACTCTCTCTTCTTGAAATAATAAATTGTATTTAAAAAGTTTATTTACAGTCTTAACAGCAATATAAATACGCCATGGATCCCTTATCATCGTTAATGGCTATAGCGAATTCTGTTATCAGCCATGGTAGCCTTATTTAAACCTCATCCATGTCACTTTAGGGTATCTCAGTTCTTTGCTCCTGCTCTTTTCTTTCTAGGTGCCATGTTGTCTCTTTAATCGTTCTAATTACCAACTAAGCATATTGTCCAGATATGGGTCCTCTCCACATGGTCAATTACTAGCTAAGTTTATTGGACTATATGATCGCGAGTCTTTGCCATGTTTTTGATATTTTTTTGTTTTTTTTTTTTTTTTTTTTTTTTTTTGAAGGACGTATATCCCAAGAAAGTACATGTATAATTGCATAGACAAGAATAAAATCTCAGCAGATAATGATAATCCACTGAGTGGAGCAACCCGCCTATGCAAGAGATGATATATCCAAAAATTCCTCAAAAATCAAGCGTTTATTCTTAAGAGCAAGCTGCGAATATAGGTATGCCTTTATCAATCTATCTTGTGCCTCATGAAGAACTTCGTTAGCAATAATTGTTAAGCCCTTACATAGTGTGGACCTGCAGGCCAATAGAACAAGAAAAGGAAACAACGGTAAGAGGAGTCGCATTGCGGAAGGATTGGCAGCACATGGACCTCTACAGCATGCGACAAGCAAACGAAAAGAATTCATATGCTGCAGATCGTTTACATTTAAAGACATGTTAAAGCAGGGTGTAGTTAATCCCCTTGCTATAATTTAATAAAACTTTGATATTAAAATGGTCAAAACATAATAGTTATCTTAAAGTAATTTTTGTAAATTGCGTCAATAATCCGACAGGGATCATGCAGGTTTCCAAGGTGGGGAGACACAGGATGCTGCGAACAGCATTAATTCAAGGTGGGGAGAATGTGATGTTTTAGCATAATATATGGTGTGAGTACGTATATTATACTGCCATGTCACTGGTACATGTCAACCCAGCGACATGTACATAGCAATCGCATGGGACCCTACCTTGAAATATGACCCCATTAAAATATGCCTATAACCATTGCCACGTGGCAATAACTCTAAATGACCCTTTAGATGCCAACCCTAAAAGTGTTACAATAAAAGGAGTCTGGAACCCTAAAAGTACTACTTTTAGATTCCAGCCTCCAGAGCCCGCATTGCACCTACGCCAGATAGATTCCGATCTACCAACACCAGTGAAGCTCACTTTGCCAAGCAGATCGTCGAGCCTTGATCAATTCAAGCCGGCCCGAAAGCATGGACGTCGTTCGAGGACTGGGAGCGAGCCAACGATCTGGTATATGATCGATCTGACGTGCAATGCCAGCTTCCCGACTGACATTGAGCCGAGTTTGCATCTTTTCTTAGCCCTAGCAGACCCTTAGATTTACAGATCTCAGCCTCTAACGAATGAGCCTAACTTTGTATGTTTAGATAAATAGATTAGAAGTTATTCTGTGTTTCAAGTTCATATGAATGATATTTGAAACGATAGCCCTGGGCATCCCATGAAGTTTAAAGATCTCCTTTATGAATAACAAAGTCGTATTTAAGGCTGTATTAGTGACTCTACAAGGTAAGAAATATGCTATATTGGAGATTTTGTCCACTACTACCATTTCTACATTATGGTCTTTTGCCATTCTTCAAAGCCCTGTGATGAAGTCCATAGTTAACACTTTTTACTGGCTTTCCACTTGGTGTATGGAATGTTTTAAGGGCTCCAATTTCTCCTAGACTTCTCAATTGTTCCACTCTTTCATTTACTGACATAGCTCGCATTGCCTGATATAATTAGAAATTCATTTCTTCATGTCTGGCAGAAAGTAACTACTACTTAGAAGTAAGTTTTCATGAATCCTGCATGGCTGGCTATAGGGCTATTATACTTGTATAGCATATTCAACAAAACTTGGACTTATTCAGATTTAATAGATAACACTTCAAGGACGTCATTATAAGAATATATGTATTGTTTAATTCTTCTTAATTATTAAATTTTTTATATGTTTTGGTTATATAAGTTTATCTTTAATTTAAAACTCATAAAATTGCTTTTCGAACTAATTTTTACTTGAATCTATTGAGAATTAAATATTTGAAGAATATAAAATTTCAACTTTCAGCGATTTAACAAAATTTAAAATTTGGCAATTACGGTGATTTCTAAATAAAATTTGATGGATGAATAAACGATTAACTTAAAAACGATTAATGAGAATATCATAATTTATAAATATTCACACTTTTAAAAATACTTTAAGAAATGTTTTAGGTTGAAATTAATTAAATGATAAAGTTAATGTTTTCATAATAGCTACTGAACAATTTATTATTGATGAAATGAAATATAATGAAATTAATCAGTAATAAACTATTTCTTTTTTCTATATTAAAACATAAACGTAATTCTTTAATTAGTTTCAATCTAAAATTTTCTTCTTTAAATATTTTGTAAAAGATAATATTTTAATAAGAAAGTGAAAATAGATTAAAGTGAAAATTCAAGTTAGAAAGTAATTTTATCCTTTAGTAACCATCATACTTTTTATCTAATGATGAATTGAACAAATTATTAGAATCAGTAAGAGTTAAAAATACATATAATCTTATCATGACATCTTTGAAGTATACCTATTGGATTTGAATAAGTCCAAATTTTGTTAAATATGTCATTTGTCATGAAGTATGAACTTTCTTACTCCTAATATACACAACTTGTCTTTGAAGTATAGGAGGTTGCCTTCCCTTTTATAATGCTTGAAGGTTTTCCTCTCCTTAATTAGTTCTTGCTTCTTTGCAAAGACTTGTTCATTCTTCTTGAAAATCCTTATCTCCTGCTAAGGACTTCTCGATCTTCTTTCCACATTCACTTACAAGCATTGGCAACCACATTAAGCTTACTCGGTTTATAGGGGATCTTGAATTCATATTCTTCTAGAAATGCCATCCACCTTCTTTGGCTCAAATTGAGATGTGGTTGCATTGAAGACATATTGTAGGCTCTGGTGGTTAGTGTCCCTCTAAATGGTTAACACCCTTACTATTGCAAGGAGTTCTTGATCGTCAATGGGGTAACATTGTCCATCAACATTCATCTTCTTGGAGTTGTATGCTTACACCATTCCTTCTTGCATAAGGACTCCTCCTCTCGCAATTTTATTGGCATCTTTGCCCCTATCTTATCTTTCTGCAGATCCAACAATGTGAGAACTGGAGCTGTTGTCAACGACAACTTTAGTACCTTTTGAAGAAAGTTAAACCTTCTCTTGCCAATGCTTCTTTCTATCTAGCTGATCTTCTTATTTTGGTGATATATAATGAGAGAAGTGGGATAAATTGACGAAGTCGTTGACAAACATTGCAGACAAAAATGCACAAATTGAATCCTTGAGCATATGTTAAGATGTTGTCCATTATCAGCTAGTTGGGAGGGAGTGGCTGGCAGAATATTAGTCACATCTTGCCAAATAGCTTTGTCCCATCGAGATAGCACGAACTTAGTTTGAAAAGCATCACGTGGCAACAAGTGACTAGCCTCGTACCAAGCATCAACTGTGAGAATGCGAACAAGCCTCCAATGCCGCTGAGTCAATGGATGTAGCGTAGCACAAAGAGGCATACGATTATTGAGAGGAATCCACCAGCATGGAGCGTTTGACTGTGCACAAGCATTAGGATTAATCTGAAACAAGGCTCGAACTTTCTCCCAAGAATCACATAGGCCCTTTAAGAAGGGGGAAGCATTAGGATATAGGCGAAACTGAAAAAAAAAGAGACAATACGGAAGAACTGCCTTAAGTGCTGGTTTCCCAAAAGAAATACATTACCCAAGTGCGTGCATAACCAACCTCATTCTACAATGTTCATCATGCATAATCTAATTAGATCCTATGTCAGAACATTACTATTGATGTATATTATGCTCCTACCTATTCGCACTTGTGATTCTTATAACATTTATGAAGGGCTAGACATGCGCTTGAGCATTATTATGGCTGGATCTAGTCTTGAAATAGAAGCATAGGGGCGTGTTTGATGACTCTTGTGGCAACACAAGAGAGCCATAAATGGCAATGCGAGACATCTCGGCTAGAGGAGAGCCTAGTTGGTGGAAGTAGATGTAGGGTTGATCTCCTACTTACTCCTAAGCTTCCTAGGACAGTGCTTTAGTTTGGGACCCCATGGCAGATACTAGCAACTCCTTGGACTATGGAACAACATTATGGGCTCTACTGTGAGTGTTGTGGTCTGTAACTAGACCATTATGATACTTTGACATTAACCTCAAAGAGCTCAAGGGAGGGGCAGACAGAAGTGGAACCTTAGCCTATTACATTATTTGGACACTCTTGTCAGTAAAAACTCTTGTTACATAATAGGTCCTGAACATCACAAGTCAACTCCCTTCTCCTTAGAGAATTATCCTCTGTAACTAGAGGATTAACCTAATTTATGCGCTTTGAGAAGCCTATCACTCGGCATGCTTACGTGATTTTGTTGGTTATTGCAGGGTTGGGGGATCCCCATCTTTTCCACTTGGATAAATGCCACTTCTTGGTATTTCTACATAGATGGATAGCTAGTACTTTTTACATCATATCAATGAAAGTCTTTTAAATGTCCCAAAGAGACATGAACACAAGACCACCTAATTGCTAACCAAATCACATGGAGAATGGTTTGACCATCTTTCACACTATAGGAACTTAGATCATAGGCTCTCATGCTAGTGAGAACTCTTTTGAGACTTCCCCAACCTAATATTTTTAAGTGTGAAAGTAGATTATGCCAAAAAGAGGAACCCACAACAAGACACAACCTTAGAAGACCCAAAATTAGACCAATTATTTTTTCCAGTCGAAATATGGCAAAAGTTGGTCCCAACAAAGCATAGAGTAAAGTGACATTCTAAAAGTTGAATTTAAAAGTAGGGTTTTGCCAGAAATTTAGCTTGCTTGACGTGATTCTTTGCAACAAGCTCTTTAACCTTTCTAGAATGACCAAAATTGCATATTGTAGATGCATAAGCAAAAAGATGTACCCAAAAATTTAAGTTAATCATGTGGTCTAGTGACAAAGTTTTTTGCCACAAATTTTCTATTTTGCATGCAAATGGAAGTGGTGCCATTGGTGAATACGATACAAAACTTTTCATCAAGACGATTTCCACTTGTTGCATGCAACTCTTTGGCCCAAGAATTCTAAAACCTTTTCTCTTATTAAATTGTGTTTTTAAAATTTTGTAAAATTCGAGTTAATGGTGACAGACATTTTGCCCGTAGGGTATGGTTGCCTTCCTTCGCGCATAGACCAGTGATCGCTCACCCCCCTCCCTTTGAACATATGTTGCAGGCCGTCAAAATAAAAAATCAATGGCTAAGATTTAATGTTTTGATAACAGGGCCCATCCACCACGGTTTATGGGCCCATCCCTCATGATTTATGGGCTCCTCACTAAAAGTATCATAACTTTTCTTTCACAACTCTGTTTGGCACATAGACACGTGCATTTGAAAGCTATTTGAAAGGGCTTTCTAATGATGTAAATATCTCCCATGTTTGCCTCTTAAATATCTTGCAAAACTTCAAAGAAGTGGATGGAAATCCCCTGCGCGCTAGGAAGTGGACCCGCCTCACGGAGAAATATAATCTGTCTAAATATCATCTGTGGAATATGATTGTTATTTTGGCATTGCTAGAATGCTAGTCTGCTCATTTGCTAATCAATCGAAAGCAGGATGAAAGAATTTGACGCAGTCAAGCATCTCAATATTGCATCCATCTTGTCTTGAAAATAGAAACAGTGAGCATATAATTTGTATTTATAGTGAGATGTTCTTGTATTTGGGATACTTTAGTTTTACAGCCCCCAACATAGGTGACACAAATCCAGACTGTACAATCTGGAAATCACTGGCTGAGATGTATGCCATTAGTAATCTACTCTATCTTTGTACTGTTGATCGACGATTTAAGTTCTCCATACTGATTTCTGGGCATGAGCTTGATCAAAGCTATGACAAAGTCAAATACTGCTAGAAGAACATAATTCACCTACTTCCTATGGAAGAGAAATATTTGGAAGTGATTCCTGTTATAAGCCTATAGGTTTTCCCATAGGCCATTGGTTTCCGTGGACGATAAAAACCATGTTCTATAGGTTTCCCAAAAAGTTGAAGGGGCATTTGTTTTACAAACAATTTAGTCGTGGAATGGGACTTAATCACATGAGGTCATGTTGTTGAAGCATGCACCCTTTTATCTATCTATTTATATTCCTTAAGGAGGGGATTACAATGGCTATGCCTGATATTACAATGGCTGTGGTGGTAAGGGAGCCCTCGTGTGTGATTTCACTTGACACACCAGTTTGTGACATGGGAGAACATGTCAATCCCATGCTTATACTTTGGAGGTCGATTTCCTCTCAATTCATCCCATTTAGAGTATGATTTATTCTCCTTGTACATCACATTTCTAAATTAATTTATCATGAATGGCATATGCATCTTTTCTTATGGTTTTTCTATGTATACTTACCTCATTACTCTTTTTTGCAACTTGAAATTTGCTTAGGAAGGATTTGCTAATTAAACCAATTTAGCATGCTCGTTTTTTCCTAACCACGACGTTGTTGTTGTTGTTGTTGTTGTTGTTGTTGTTGTTGTTGTTGTTGTTGTTATTGTTGTTGTTGTTGTTATTTTTTGTTGTTGTTGTTGTTGTTGTTGTTGTTGTTGTTGTTGTTGTTGTTGTTGTTGTTGTTGTTGTTGTATACATATTCTACGATCACTTCATAGTACAAGTCTTGTCATCCGCCTTGTACAAGGCCAGGGCCAATGTATCCCACGCGTTTGCCTACATGTCAAGGAGGGGCCATACCTAGCAGATAGGGGGTCAAGTTATTATATAACTTGCCTACCTTTCAGTATGGAAGCCCATTTTTTCACGTGGACCACCCGATTGGTGCCGTACAAGGTGGACATACCTCATTGGAGCCAAATGGACTTATCCCATAAACCCTAACCTATATAGTCCAAAAACCTAGCCTAGGTCCGTTTTTGTACCATTTCCGTAAGCTCACTCTAGGGTCACATCTCCCTTGGTCAAATGAGATAGGTTTGGACTATTCATCCCAACTAATAGACATCATGCCTCGGTGGGCAGAGTGGATGAGTGGCATGATGTCTACTAGTTGGGATGAATAGTCCCGATCTGCCTTATCTGACCAAGGGAGATATGCCCTTGAGTGAGCTTGCGAGAATCACATCCGACAAGTTACCGTCGAAGCCCGGTGCTTTTCAACCTATCTACACACATTATGCACAGGGCAGATGGAGTGGTCAACTCCAGCCATTGTGTTATGCCAATCAACGCCATTGTTACGACTCTTTTTCTTGCAGTTACCAGTCGTCAGCCGAACTGCCCATTTGAGTCCAAGCCAGGATAGGAGCCATGTTATGTGTAGGTTAACATGTGATTGATGCTCTATTGATGAGATGGATGGATATGTGCCACTCTCAAGGTGGCCCACATTATTATTCTTATGTATTAGTGCTTATAGATGCTCCCCTTGTTATAGATGCCCTAGAGGTGCGATGAGATGGCAATCCTGTGTCTTCTACTCATCTATCTGTCCATCTAGATACGAGTCATATGGGGAGTTCTATAGAGAGGAGGTGCAAGCTTGAAAGGGTAGTTTTGTACAAAAAAACATGGTAGAGGTCGTGATGTAGATGAAAAAGATTTGGGCATGGATTTCTTGGACAACAACAGTATAAATAGAGTATTGGCAGAGAAAGAAATGTATATCATGAGGAAAATGTGCATGTCATCTCACTAGAAACACGAATGACCCTACCTGGCAACCTTTTATTATTTTTATCTTTAGATCATGGAGTCAACTAAGTGAATGATTGTGGTAACTTATCCCTACAATATGTGCCGCTCTGAGTTAAGAAGCAAATTATGGTCTAAGTTTTACCAAGCGCTGAGACTCTCTCTTCTTGAAATAATAATTTGTATTTAAAGGTTTATTTACGGTCTCAACAGCAATATAAATACGCCATGGATCCCTTATCACCGTTAATGGCTATAGCAAATTCTGTTATCACCCATGGTATCATTATTTAAACCTCATCCATGTCACTTTAGGGTCTCTCAATTCTTTGCTCCTGCTCTTTTCTTTCTAGGTGCCATGTTGTCTCTGTGATCGTTCTGATTAGCAAACTAAGCATATTGTCCAGATATGGGTCCTCTCCACATGGACAATTACTAGCTAAGTTTATTGGACTATATGATCGTGGATCTTTCCATGCTTTTGATACCCCCCACCTTTTTTAAAGGACGTCAAACTTTATTCAATATCCCAAGAAAGTACATGTATAATTGCATAGGCAGGAATAAAATTCTCAACGGATAATGATAATCCACTGAATGGAGCAACCCGCCTATGCAAGAGATGATATATCCAAAAATTCCTCAAAAATCAAGCGTTTATTCTCAGGAGCAAGCTGCGTTAGGTATGCCTTTACCAATTTATCTTGTGCCTCATGAGGAACTTCGTTAGCAATAATCGTTAAGTCCTAACATAGTGTGGACCTGCAGGCCAATAGAACAAAAAAGGGAAACAACGGCAAGAGGGGTCGCACTGCGGAAGGATTGGCAGCACATGGTTTTCCACAGCATGCGACAAGCAAACGAAAAAAAATCATATGTTGCAGAACATTTAAGGACATGTTAAAACAGGGTATAATTAATCCCCTTGCTATAATTTAATAAAACTTTGATATTAAAATCATCAAAACATAATTAATTTTTGTAAATTGCGCCAATATATTCGACAGGGATCATGCAGGTTTTCAAGGTGGGGAGACACAGGATGCTGCAGACAGCATTAACTCAAGGTGGGGAGACTGTGACATTCCAGCATAATATATGCTGTGAGTACGTATATTGTACCACCACGTCACTAGTACATGTCAATCCAGCGACATGTACATGGCAACCGCATAGGACCCTACCTTGAAATATGACTATTTGGAACCATTAAAATATGCCTATAACCATTGCTATGTGACAATAACTCTAAATGACCCTTTAGATGCCAACCCAAAAAGCGTCACGATAAAAGGAGTCTGGAACCCTAAAAGAACTACTTTCAGATTCCAGCCAGCCTCCAAAGCCCGCATTGAACCTGCACCAGATCAATTCCGATCTGCCAGCACCAGTGAAGCACACTTTGCCAAGCAGATCGTCGAGCCTGATCAATCCGAGCTGGCCCGAAAGCATGGACGTCATTGGAGGACTGGGAGCGAGCCAACAATCTTGTATGTGATTGATATAACGTGCAATGCCAGGTTCTCGACTGGCATTCAGCCGAGTTTGCATCTTTCTTAGCCCTAGCAGACCTCTAGATTCACAGATCTCAGCCTCTAACAAACGAGCCTAACTTTGTATGTCTAGGTAGATAGACTAGAAGTTATTCTGTGTTTCAAGTTCATATGAATGATATCTGAAACGATAGCCCTGGGCATCCCATGAAGTCTAAAGATCTCCTTTATGAATAACAAAATCGTATTTAAGGCTGTGTTAGTGAATCTACAAGGTAAGAAATATGCCATATTGGAGATTTTGTCCACTACTACCATTTCTCCATTATAGTCTTTTGCCATTCTTCGGAGCCCTGTGATGAAGTCCATAGTTATCACTTTTCACTAGGCTTTCCACTTAGTGTATGGAACGCTTTAAGGGCTCCAATTCTCCTAGACTTCTCAATTGTTCCACTCTTTCATCTGTTGACATAGCTCGCACTGCCTGATATAATTAGAAATTCATTTCTTCATGTCCGGCCGAAAATAACTACTGCTTAGAAGTAAGTTTTCATGAATCCTGCATGGATGGCTATAGGGCTATTATACTTGTCATAAAGTATGAACTTTCTTACTCCTTCTAATATACACAACTTGTCTTTGAAGTATAGGAGGTTGCCTTCCCTTTTATAATGCTTGAAGTTTTTCCTACACGCATTGGCAACTACATTAAGTTTACTCGGTTTATAGGGGATCTTGAATTCATATTCTTCTAGAAATGTCATCCACCTTCTTTGACTCAATTGAGATTGATTGCATTAAAGACATATTGTAGGCTCTGGTGGTTAGTGTCCCTCTAAATGTTTAACACCCTTACTATTGCAAGGAGTTTTCTTGATCGTCAATGGGGTAACATTGTCCGTCAACATTCATCTTCTTGGAGTTGTATGCGTACACCATTCCTTCTTGCATAAGGACTCCTCCTCTCACAATTTTACTGGCATCTGTTGCCCCTAACTTATCTTTCTTCAGATCCGGCAATGTGAGATTGGAGCTATTGTCAACGACAACTTTAGTACCTTTTGAAGAAAGTTAAATCTTCTCTTGCCAATGTGTCTTTCTATCTAGCTGATCTTCTTATTTTGGTGATATACAATGAGAGAGGTGGAATAAATTTGACGAAGTCATTGACAAACATGGCAGACGAAGTGCACAAATTGAATCCTTGACCATATGTTAAGAGGTCATGCATTAACAATTTGGGGACCACTCCAAATAGGCACATCAGCTAGTCGGGAGGGAGTGGCTGGCAGAATATTAGCCACCTCTTGCCAAATAGTTATGTCCCATCGGGATAGCATGAACTTAGTCTGAAAAGCATCCCGTGGCAACAAGTGACCAGCCCCGTACCAAGCATAAACTGTGAGAATGCGAACAAGCCTCCAATGTCGCTGAGTCAATGGATGTACCGTAGCACAAAGAGGCATACGACTATTGAGAGGAATCCACCAGCATGGAGCGTTTGACTGTGCACAAGCATCAGGATTAATCTGAAACATGGCTCGAACTGTCTCCCAAGAATCAAGTAGGCCCTTTAAGAAGGGGGGAGCATTAGGATATGGGCGAAACTGAAAAAAAGGGACAACACAGAAGAACTGCCTTAAGTGCTGGGTTTCCAAAAGAAATACACTTCCCAAGTGCTTGCATAACCAACCTCATTCTATGATGTTCATCATACATAATCTAATTAGATCTTAGGTCTGAATATTACTATTGATGTATATACTATGCTCCTACCTATTCGGCTCTCAAGCCAAGCCCACTTGTGATTCTTATAACATTTATGAAAGGCTAGGCATGTGCTTGAGCAATATTATGGCTGGATCTAGTCTTGAAATAGAAGCATAGGGGTGTGTTTGATGACTCTTGCGGCAAGGCAGGAGAGCCATAAATGGCAATGCGAGTCATCTCGGCTAGAGGAGAGCCTAGCTTGGTGGAAGTAGATGTAGGGGTAATCTCTTATTTACTCCTAAGCTTCCTAGGACAGTGCTTTAGTTTGGGACCCCATGGCAGATTCTAGCAACTCGTTAGACTATGGGGCAACATTATGGGCTCTATTGTGAGTGTTATGGTCTGCAACTAGACCATTGTGATACTTTGATATTACCCTCAAAGGGCTTAGGGGAGGGGGGGAGGAAATAAAAGGGAGAAACTTTGCCAGCCATCGAACCAAGTACCCTCCTTGCTCTTCCCGATATAACATCGATTAATCTGCAATATTGACATTGTACTGAGAACTAATGGAGTTCATCTTTAAACCTTACCATAAAAAATGATTGAAGAGATTGCCATGTACTTGAACAACACATTTGTATTAAGATGCACGTGTCCACGTCCAAGCTTCGGCCATGGCACAGAGCCAGATCAAAAGCCCAAATTGGACCCTCTGTTTGTTAGGAAAACTGGTCCCAACCTAACTCGTTGTCAATCACACAATATTTTCCGATTTAGCGGGACACATAGAATTGACTAGTTCTAGAATTCTATTCGTTGAATTTACGGTTTCTCTATTCCTCTCTATGTGGTTTGGTGGCTAGTTCTTTGGAGTAGCAATTAGGTCTTGTGTTTTTGTCTCTCTTGGGACATTAAGGGGATCATCATACATTCCTACGGGATGCTGCCATATGGTGTGACGTAAAAAAATCTTATCTATCTCACATATCTGTTTTGTGAGTTTTGACTATTCGTTGACATTAAATTGATAACCCATTGAACCAGAAGAGAGAGAATTAATTGAGGGCAAGATTTGATGGAGTTAACATGCTCCCAAGACAAATTATATGTAGAATAGTTTAGCAATTTTTTTCAACATGACATAGGGACATCCAAAAGGGTTCCAAGCCAAGTGCAACACAAGATGGCACTTGTGCATGCACCTACTGATATGAAACCATGCTAAAACAAGAGAAAATACTAGGAAATGCATGAAAAAGATTCGCGAAAAATGAATATGTTATGATGCAATAGCAGAGTACAAGAAGAGGAGGCCAAAGGGCGAGCAGGAACGTAAGACAAAAGCTAGAAGGCACAAGACCGGTCTTGAACTCGATATTGAACCCCATGATGAAGAATTTTATGCATTAATGCATATGGGATCTTTCCTAAAAACTCTAGAGAATATTTTGGAAGTTTGGAAGATTCTCTTTATGGAACATTCTAGCAAGGTTTTTCGAACATTCCATGGGTATACTTTTGTATAAATATGGGTGACTATTATATATGTACCATTATGGTCATCACACCAGTATTTATACAGAAATATTCTCACAAAATATTCCAAGAGCGTTCCAGAAAGTTCGACGAATATTCTTTGAGAATCTTTAGAATATTCCAGAATATTCTCCGGAATTCTTGAGGTGGCTTTGGTGCTTCCAACACCCCAAGAGTCTTAATTATAGCCCTAAGTTCAACCCATAAAAGGTGGAGCATGGAAGAGGATATTGTATGAGGTAACATCACATATAGCATCTAGACATTATTAACTGAAATCAACTTTAATTTTCTTGTCTTAACATATATAATTCTTATGGGCAAGATGCCTTTGGCATATTCGGTTGATTCCCGCCACGTATTTCCGGAGGGAAAAAACAGGGAAACAAAGAAAAAAGCCAGAGAAAATGAAGTCGGAAAAAAAAATGCTAAGATGTGTCCGATCTGTCCGATCCTTCATATTCCGCCGCAATCGCCTCCATTCTCGCATCCTGGATATGAATCCGACCACTTGGGCTCCTCCGCCTTCTTCTTAGCTGCGCATCGATATCCTGTTCATAGCATTTGTCCATCCTAGGTTCTGCTTCGTTTTTTCTTCCACCATGATTCGATTAGAACAGTGTTTAATCTGTATTGTTTACTTCTGAGCCGAATGATTCATTCCTTTTCCTAGTTTTTTGCGGCAGACCAGATTGATGAAGAGATCTAGAGCTCATGACGAGTTCTCTTCTCCTTTGCGGGCAGAAACGGGCTGGAACGGAGAGCTAGGAGGCCATTTCTCTGCAAAAAGACAAAGAAGCGAGAGGGAAATTGACAAGTAAAGTGGCAACTGGGTTCCGCAACAATACAGAAATTGGGGAGTCCTTTTTTCCGATGGGATTTTCTATCCTCAACCCGCAGAGAATCGCCCTTTTGTGGCAAAAACCATGTTTTGAGGCTAGATTTTAGCAGGCTGGAGCAGAACTGAAGCGCTAGAATTGGATCTAAGGCGTCACATGTTGCTTTTGAAGCAGATATTTGGAAAAAATCTATTGTGGGAACTGATTTAGGAGCGAATATGTCAACTAAAGGGCCCTGATCTCTGTCTTTGGGTTCTTATAACAGCGGTTCCAAGGTCAGATCATGGAACTCCATGCAGATCGTGCTATAGGGCCTAAGCATAGAACCAAAAATCATGCGTTGAAATGTTGTTGCAACAGGATATTTGAATGGTATATCCTGGGCACAAATAGTCCATCCTGGGCACAAATAGTCCAAAATCGAGCAGATTCTTCAAGGCAGATAATTTATGGATGGCCTGCTTCACTTAGCATTCAAACTCAAAACAGAGAGCAAAAAAGGCATTAACAACAGAGTATTTTGGGGAAACAAAGTACTCTATTTAGTTTAGGCATTTAAGAGCAGAGTATTCAGTGGGGAAACATAGTATTATGGCAAGTAAGCATTCAAGCACAAGCGGCTATTAAGCACTCAACAACAGAGTCTTCTAACCAATTTCGCTTAAGCATTCAAAACTGCGAATAAGGATTCAAACTGTGGTCACTCCAAAAACCTGGTGCTTTGGGTCTAGAACGAGCCACCGATAAATGGTAACCGGGAGAGCCTGTCATGCAGAACGTGGCTACCCAACTTCTATTCTACATTGTAGAAGAGTGCCATGTGGCAGCATAAAATTACATCCCAGCAAAAAAAGGAGACCAAATTTCTATATTATTGGAAATTCCTTTCTATTTGTGGTTGTTCGTCATGGAACGTTGGGCAAATCTCGAGATAAAATATGGATGGTTTGTTATGGTTATTGAACGATTTTTATAGTCCACGATGGCCAATCGGCCTATGGGACATACTAACTTTGAAAACTACTTACTCTTTGTCTCATCTCTACATATAGGCAGTTTGTAATATTTCATTATTTGTAGGGTATATTATCATTTCACATGTTCTAAATTTTTTTGAGGCCATTAGATTGCAGTAGTTTATGGGGAATATTCTATGTTGGGCACTCTAGACCATTCCTGCAAAGAATATGGGGTCGAACAGGCATGTCTTGACTTGCCTCACAGTATGTGAACTGCAATCAACATACATCTCTATCGTCGCATCTCAAGGATGTCCAGAATTGAGATCTATTCGACTTAGCACAAAACTTCTTTTGTAGCGGGTTGGAAAAGAGAAATGTTTGCGGCGGCCGCAAGGCCGCCGCGATAAATTTCTTGTATATATAAATTTCACAGTGTACACAAAGTCAAAAACCGGAGCCATTTTAAGAAAAAATGTGATGTGGCCATTTTTTAGAGGACAAAAATCCACTTAATCTTAAGAGATAAATCTAAAGCACAATGCATAAAATGAAACGACCCAAAAATAGGTGAATAGGGTGATGTATAGTGCATTTCTTTTCTCTTTTATATGAAAGGAAAACTAACAAAATGCCACTTTTGCTCTTATTACCAAAATACTTTTAAAAAAAATGGTGTTTGGCTAAAATAGCAATACTTGTTTTTATGGCTGGTCAAACAAGAAACCTGTCACATAAGAGGACAAAAATCCACTTAATCTTAGCAAAGGAACTTACAATAGTATAACAAAAATGCTTAAAATCCCAAAAATAGGGTAATAGGTGCATTTCTTTTCTCTTTTATACAAAAGGAAAACTAACAAAATGCCACTTTTGCTATTATTACCAAAATATCCCTAAAAAAGGGTGTTTGGGTAAAATAGCAATACTTGTTTTTATGGCTCATTAAACAAGAAACCCTTCACATAACTTATCGATAGTAAAATCAGTTAAAAGGGAATTTAAACCATCAAGTTAGTAAGTGTTTACTCAAACGAGTTGGGAAATTAAAACCATCAAGTGTTTACTCAAAAGAGCACATCAGCTCTGATTTGATTTAGATGACTTTGGTTTTTTGGGAAATATCTTATCCTAATGGGAAAATTACCAAAATACCATTAAAGTTTGCCAAAATTACCAAAATACCACTAAACCAAGTGGTATTTTGGGAAAATTGGCAATAACGTTTTTCTAATGATCTGAATATAAATGTGCCCTTCAGATGAATTGTAGATTAAGCTGAGATCTTTCTAACAAGCATAAGATCATCTTAATTGGAGTTGAAACTTTCAAGTTATAAGCTCTTGAGTTCTTCAGAATTTGAGAAATGAAAAATCTCATGACTTGAGATTGTGGTCTTAGAATTGAATGATCTTATGCTTGTTGAAAAAACCTCAGCTTAATCTACAATTCATCTGAAGGGCACATTTGTATTCAGATCATTGGAAAAACGTTATTGTCAATTTTCCCAAAATACTACTGGGTTCAGTGGCATTTTGATAATTTTGGCAAACTTTAATGGTATTTTAGTAATTTTCCCTATCTTAATAAATATTTGAAGGTAACTTTTGAATTTGAAAGTTGTACTACCAGCATTTTCAGAATTGTACCAAAAAAGAATGACATTTGTATCACATCCACTAATGCCAAATAGCTTCAAATGCTTGTGTCTGTATGATCTGATGTATATAAAACCCTGGACAGCCCATTGAGCATATTCTGTGGTAAATGTGTTTACAAAAACACATTCAGTAGAAATAAAGCCTAATGGCTTATGACAAATCGAAACAGGTAGAGATGGTATCCATTATGGGCTATACTCCAGCGGTCTTTTTCTGAAGGCTATATTTTCCTCGCAAAAGCAAAGGACACTGCTGCTATTGCCAAATATTCGAATATAACTCAATGTATGATAACAGGAGACGCAATGCTGATATCGAGGATAATGGGCATGATGAGAAAAAATTTTGTGTTTATGAATTAGCACGTCTTACAAGCTGTGAATTTATATGTGGAAACACCACCTTTCATATATACAGTATCTTCAAACTCTAGCTGTATTTCCCTTAAACCCATTTACACTACAGTCCAAAATTTGAAGAGGAAATAGTTCATCTGATTGTCATCTCCTGATTGTTTGTACATATCCATTTGAGAGATTCGATGCCTCAAAAATGTTAGCAGCATCCCTATTTCCAGAGCTTCACACATTTGTCATGGCTTGCAGATGCTACCAGCCCTGTGGCAGGACATTGCGCTAAAGCAGCAATGAGGCCATCATGGGCTGGAATAGTCATACTCTTTTTTTCTGCCATGTTCCAGAGCTCTAGTGACTGTAACACATAAAATTGCCTTAGAATGCATTCACATTCACATCCTACAGCCAAAACAACATACAAATTGTGTACCTGATAACATCCAATGACCAGTAACGATGGGTAATTAGGATGAAATACGCATGAATGAAATTTGTTTCCACTGCAATTGAGCTCGTGTATGCATTCGCCTCCACCATTTGCACCCAAGGCCCACACTCTGACTGAGTCTTCACTTACAGAGGCCAAATAATCTCCTGTTATATCCCAACAAACTGAATGCACAGGTTTCGTATGTCTCTACAAAAGTTGAACAATCAAATATGAACATAAAACTCATACGCTCATATAAGAAATGAAGCTTATAATAGAGAATATTGCCACCTGCAAAGAGTGGATGCAAGTTTCAGAATCGACATCAAAAATAGAAACAACGCTTTCAGCTGCAGCTGCAAGTAGCCTTCCTAAACGAGGTTGAAACCTAGTTTGTGTCATGCCACCCTACAAAAATGAATCTCTTTTAGTTATGCTGGTACTTTAAATGATGCCTTATAATACCAAGAACAAGGCAATTGAAGCTACAAATTCTCATTACATGCCAACCTTAAAAGCTCTTGTGCATACACCTTGATTCACGTTCCAGTAGCGAATTTCACTATCGCCATCACAAGAGCACAAGAGATCCTCATTTGTCGGATGAAAATCCAAAGACATGACAGAAGTTCCATGGCCAGTGAATGTCCTCAAAGAATATGCAGGCTACGTGGCAGTCAACATAAAGCTTTAAAATCAGAATCAGAGATTGAGAATGAAAATGCATACCAGACACATCAATAAACTCACATTGTCAGCATCCCATACACGAACAGTCTTATCAAATGAAGATGTTGCCAAACGTGCTGAATTTGGACTAAATCTGACATCTGTTATAAGAAAGGAATGCTCCTCCAGTGAATGCTTCATGCTCAATGTGTCCATATTCCACAAGAATGCCTGTTAAAAAGATGACAATTTCCACTCACTTAGTCAATCCGTGATAAGATGATCACTAAAGATTCATGTGAGTCTGACCTTTTTGTCATGCCCAGCACTTGCCAACAATTTACCATCAGATGAAAAGTGACAGCAAACAACTTTGCTTGCACTTGCACGCAGGCAGGCAAACTCTCCGAATGTAAACCCTGAAAAAATTATGCAGAATAAACACATCAAGGATTCGCTATAAAGAAATAAAGAAATGAGAATCATATGCAATACTGCACAAGAGTCCCTAGATACAAAAATTTATACCTTTTGAGACATCGCTGCTATGCCCAGCAGGACTCCGTTTACTACTGACAAAAAGACTCTCTCTCGGATCCGCTTCCTCATGAGACAAGAAAGATTCAACATTGTCATCTAATGATCCGTCATCACCAAAACGATCCATGTCCACCTGCAATTAAGCCAGCAGTTCTAAATCAGAGATGAAGTATCTGATTTACCCATATTCCCGAGAAATAACAAAGTAACATAAGAACCAACTAAAAGTATTCTTTAAAAGGAAAACTTGAAAAAATTGCACCCTTACAAGCTGATTGGGCGGAGAAGGCAAACTTCCAGCTCCATCAGTGTACATTAACATTGACTTTGACATGCTTGCACTTTGCACCCCTCCCCCCATCGACACATCACCAGGAGTATGAGTAGAGGGAGTTGAAGGCGAGTTTGGAGAACGACCAGCAGTATTTCCTGTTCCAGTACTGTTAGCAGGACCTGACGATGATGCAGGTTGTTTTCGCTTCCGCCCACTTGGTCCCTTTGTACTTGTCTTCAGTGCAAGAGAACAAGTCAGCCAAATCGCAACAAGCCATACAATGATCATATTTCTGGTAGAAAAGCAACTACCTTTCCTGTTCCTGTACTGTTGGCGCTGGGGCTAGGCTCCACTGCGCCATATATTTGATCGTTAGTTCGATAAGAGCTTAGTGTATCTGTTTGACCAGCTGATGAGAACCCCATTTTATCTTGTTGCTGCTGTTGCTGGAGGACAGATTGCTGTTGTTGAGCATGTTGACTGTTCTGCATCTTGCTTTGCTGCTGTTGTTGTTGCTGCTGTTGCTGCTGCTGCTGTGCAACCTTCATCTATGCAAACAACAGCAAAGAGACTGTTCAACTTGGCCATATCTTGGGCAGAATCATAAAATTTGTGAAAATCTCATATAAAATAAACAGATAACCAATGCACAAGTTAATCAATCTACCTATACTTTAAAGATAGTCAATAAATGCAGAAAATAATAAGGAAACCTTCATCAATAGCTCAGCCTGTTCTTGAGATTGAGCCCGCGCCAATGTTGATGTAGACTGCAAAGGAGAACCAACATCGTTGCTGGCATTGTCCTTGCTTCCTAGAACACCATTTCTACCCACGAGAACTCTGTATCTTCTAGGGTCCACATCTGGAAGAATTTGGGATCCAGATGGAGACATGTTCCCTTGAGCTGCTTGTGCCTGTATTATCATTTGTTGCTGCTGAGGACTCAAAAGCTGAAATTGCTGAAATGATGATGGAGATGCTTGCAACAATGACTTCTGTTGTACCCCGGGTCTCAACAGATCCATGCCCTGTTAAAATGATGGTCAGCTTTGCAAGTGGAATGTGGTCAAGAAAATTTCTCCAAATAAACTAAAAAGACATGGGAAGCAAGCACTATATTAGCTTTTGTCATTCTAAAAACAATATGACCAAACAGGTTGCCCTTTATACCTCAAATTCGCTAAGCTTTCTATTTTTACTATATGAACCTTTTACAAAAATATTGCTGCCGCTGCAATATCACAATAATGCATGCATTACATCCTGCGGATTTACTAATACTCAGCAGTCTGATGTGCACCATCAAGGATTATGGCAAATTGCATCATGAGGCAGAAGACTGGCAGAAAATTCCTCTAGATGCTACTTTCTATTGTTGAGTTGTGCTTAAGTGGCCAATACCAGTTGCATTGGTCAAAAAGAATTGTATTTATAAGGTTTGACATAAAAACCCTGCCAGAGCCAATCCAAACATACAAAGTAGCACTGCTTTACCTGAGAATTGGCTGATAATTGTTGAGAACGGGATTGAACTTGCTGAAGGCTAGCAGTACTGGTATTTGCAGTAGTCTGAAGCATGGGCCTGCGGAAAATATGTAGAATGTCAAACATTGATAAAATAAAGCCCTAAAACACCGGTATTATGGAAAGAGGAACTGGCTGGCTGAAATCCAAAATTGTACCTCTGCAATCAAAACCAACTTTCAGATTAGGCTGAGAAAAATGCAAGCTGCGCATTATTAAACAAGAAATTGTGGAGAAATATACCTTCATAGATGCATCATCCATAGTAGCATCCCTTTGAGGTGGCTTAAGGCGTTCCTCGTAAATCCTGGTCGCAATTGCATTTGCAGTTGATGATGGTTGACGTAGCAGGGCATCTGCTCCACCTAATAAGCTTGAGCTAGAAAGGTTAAGGTCTCGTCTTGGCTGTTGCCTCTGCATTAGCTGGAGCTGCTGCATTTGGAGCTGCTGCTGTTGATGCAGCTGTTGATTGTGGAGTTGCTGTTGTTGCTGCTGATGCTGAAGTTGTTGTTCTCGGGCTTTCAATTGTTGTGTCTAGCAAAGCCATCACACAAAATGCATGAGCTGATAACATGCAACATACATATGATGCCTCGTGTGCAACTGAAAAGCCCATACCTCTATATAAGAAGCTGCCACTTCTGAGTGTTTATCATTTGTCCGGGCAATAAAAATGTCCCAAAAAACTGACCACCACTCAAACAGGAAACCATTGGGAGCATCTATAGCTAAAAGACCAATATTTTCCAAAATTTGTTAATAAAATGGCCGTTACGAACATACAAAAAAAAAAAAAATCCAATACTGAGGCTTGGTTGGAGCTTTACCAACTGGATCAGAAGACACCTTTCCTTCAGCAAGAAACGCTTTTGCTGAAGCTTGTAAATTTCTTTTAACCAGATAATCATAGATATACACATCCAACCTATAATGCACAATTCATCAGATTATGAACGCATTACTCGGCAAAAAAATCAAGGAAATCAGAACTCACATCTTATCTGCCTCCCAATTGCTCTGAGCCATGTTACTAAATTACAAAGAGACCGAGCAAAATACACGATCAATCCGGGTAGAATAAAAGACGATCAAGGTCAGATTTTGCAGAAGAAGATGTATACGATGCCCAAGCGCCCTGAGGCGCCGAAGCCTGGAAGCTAAACCAAAAGGTTCAAGACCGCCATAGCCGAGCTTCAGGAGCTGGGTAGGTCTAGTAGGTTCGGGGCCGTGTTCGAGTAGCAGGTTGGGATGAGTAGGTTCGGATAAGGCGAAAAAAGCCTTGCGTGTCGGTTTCCTCTCTTGTTAAAGTTACCGGCGACTACCTGTTCATGCATTTAGTACCGCCGTTAGCCTGTAGGATACGAATATTGTGCCTTAGATTCTATTGTGGTTTTTTGTAATTAGCACGACGATTTTTGACGTGTCAATAATTTACATCTGGTTATTTTGCTAGCTTTTCTTATGTATACAGGAAAGGCAATCTACATGCCTTTTCTTTTCTGGCATGGACACAGGGCTACGCCCGAAGGCATGTAGATTGCCAGGAAAGGCATGTAGATTGCCTTTGTTGTAACGTGGAAGACAGTTAGAAATACTCTGCGGGCTGTAAAATCCTTGGAATGCAGATGTAAAACTTCTGAATGCTGGGTAAAATGGCTGGAATAGCAGGTAAATGGCTGAATCGTGGAGTAAATTTGCTGCAACAGAGCCAGGGAAGTTCTTCGCTGCAGTCGAGAAATCTCTGTAACATTCCTGGGTTAGAAATTTACCACGTGGCATGTCACGATTGGAGGGAAAAGGCAGAATGTTTCTAACTGTTTTTTACGGTAGAGATAATCGCCTCCCATACGCCCTTACCCAGGGTAAGGGCCTGATGAGCCTGCTAGGGCAAGCCCCAGTGCTTGAACCCTGCGGAACGGCCTATGGAAAACAATTTCCCTTTGTAACAAGCGGGGTCAGCAGATTATCACCCTCGAAGATGTCAAAGATGTCACCGAGAACAGTCTATGTGTCTCAACTTATTCAAAAATAGGCGAAAAAGGGCGAACACCTGGCATAGAATATTATACAGGATATTATGTGTTGTAATTCGTACCTATTGCTATCCTCGATTATTACGAGATAGATAAACAGTATTTTTATGAGATAGTATCTTTGAGAGGCGTGATGGGAAACCAGGGTTTTATGTTAAAGATGGTGCTAAACCCAATTGGGTGCTTTAGCCAACAGAGTTCTAAGGGTTTTATGTTAAAGATGGTGCTAAACCCAATTAGGTGCTTTAGCCAATAGTGTTCTAACGCCACTGCTTCATCTGGTCCGTGTACAAAGGAGCACTCCGAGCAAGAAAGTAGGCCATTGACCTGGGGAGTACATAGAAAAAAGAGTCAAATGCGCTCTAAAGATGAATCACAGGATATCGGTGAGGTTTCCCAAGTCAGGGTCACATGTGCAGGCTCCCCTGCATGTGGCTCATCCATGGCAGTTAACTTAGCTTCTAGAATGCGCATTCTTCCTCGAAATATCGTCGACTGGCCAATGACAGATTGTGATGCTCGAAGATCTCATCAAAAATTGGGATTGGTTCTAGAGGTGTAGGGCAATTTAGATACACATCGACCAGATAGAGGATTGGCTAAGGCTTGTGCACTATACTAATGAACCTGTAATAAATCCTCATATCAAGCACAATCCTCAACCAAACCATGATGTATTACCAAGAATGGAATAAAAGAAATTGAGGCTAGAACTTGAAATTGTCGCAAAATTGAATGAGCAAAGCAAATGAAGTGTGTTAAATGCAAATCAAACCGCAACCAATCATCAAATTTTTAGCATGTTCCTAATTGCATGCTAGAAGTGATTTCTCAGAACATGAAAATAGGCTCCATATCACTAAAAGCAAAGAAATACTCGCAGAAGAGTAGAGAGATACTTCTAAGAAGGTATTCTCCTTCATAAAATTCCGAAAGATTGAATGAAAGCGTGATTCAAAATATATTGGGAGAGCTTAAAAGAACAAAATGTACAATCTTGTAAGACAAAGTGTCCGAATGTGCCATGAAGGTGGTCTTCAATTGATCCCCATGCTTGATATGGATTTGATTGTACCCAAAAAATGTCCATTGAAAGGGTTGTCCTGGCCCGCAACCTTCTAATGGATATGACCCGTGAAGGGGAGGGGGGATTGTCACGCTTTATGACAAGGTAGAGTTCCATGTAATCCACGCAAACTCGAATTCTTGCCATTATGCTTGATAAGGGCTCGTCCACTCCGAATGCTTAACTTTGTACATTAGGCCAACTTTTAGAAGTTTATTGACAGGATATGCATCTAGTTCGGTGGTAATCCTTTTTAATGCCATGAAGACCTTTAATCCTTTATGACAAGGTAGAGTTCCATGTAATCCACGCAAACTCGAATTTTTGCCATTATGCTTGATAAGGGCTCATCCACTTCGAATGCTTAACTTTGTACATTAGGCCAACTTCTAGAAGTTTATTGACAGTATATGCAAGTTCTTCAAATCCTTTTTAATGCCATGAAGACCTTTTCTAATATTATAAGAAAATAGTGTCCATATATGAGTAAGTCGTCCGCGCCCCATGGACGACTAGTAAGCCACCATGTGGCGCGATCTGGGCCCTCAGATCCTAGAAAGTTCTTGATGGTCCGAGAAAGTTCTTGAGTCTAGAAAGTTCTACAAAGGCCTAGAAACTTCTAGAAGATTCTAGAATTTTCTACGAAGTTCCAAAAAGCTCTAGATGCTGATCTAGAAAGTTCTAGACACATGTAGAATCGCTAGAAACCAGAACCTTCTAGAAAAGCCCAAAAACTTAATCGTTTAGGAAGTTCCAAAAACCTCTTGAATGTTTTGAAAACTTTTAAAGTTCTTTAGAAGTAATGTCCGCATGTAAAGTGAGTAAGTAAGTTGTTCGCACCCCGATGGCTAGTAAGGCACCACATGGCGCGATCGTGGCTCTCAGATGAAAATAATATTCGTATTGAATAAGCAAGTCAGTTGTCCGTGCCCCATGGGCGGTTAGTAAGGCACCATGTGGCGCGATCTGGGCCGTCAGATTCTATAAAGTTCTAGATAGTTCTAGAAACTTCTAAATTGCACTAGAAACTTCTGCTAAAGGCTTAGGAACTTCTAGAACATTCTAGAATCTTTCATGAAGTCCCAGAAAGCTCTAGAAAGTCCTAGATAGATCTAGAAGGTTCTAAAAATATGTAGAATGCACTAGAAACGTCTAGGACCTTCTAAAAAGGCCTAGAAACTTGATTCTAGAATCTTTTATGAAGTTCTAGAAAGCTCTAGAATATTCTAGAAATTTCTAAAGTGCTCTAGAAATACCTTGTGTAAGTGAGTAAGTCGTCTGCAACCCATGGACGGTTGGTAAGGTGCCATATGGCACAACTTGGGCCCTCGGATCATAGAACGTTCAAGATGGTTCTAGACTGCCCTAGAAACGTCTGGAACCTTCTAGAAAGTCCTAAAAATCCTAGAAGATACTAGAATCTTCTACAAAGCTTTAGAAAGCTCTAGAAAGTTCTAGAAACATGTAGAATGCCTAGAACCGTTTAGAAGATTTTAGAATCGTCTATAAGGTACCTGGAAGCTCTAGAATTTCTAGAAAGCCCTAGAAGACTTTTTATGTTTTAGGGGAAATTTGAACCCCGGTCATTGCCCCCAAATCCCCTTCCTTACCATAGGCCAATCATTGATATGTTGAAATTATTAGAAACTCAAATATAGTTATGGGTGAGAATTAATCAATTCTACCATGATCTAGGATGCTTTAGATAGATTTAGGATATTCTAGAAAGTTTTAGGAAGTTCTATGAAGTTCTAAAATGTTTTAGAATATTCCAGAAAGTTCTAGAATGCTCGAACTTTATAGACTACTCTAAAGAATTCTAGAATGTTTTGGAATGCTCTAGAATATTTTGGGATATTCTGTAGAATGTTCTAAATAGTTCTACAAATTTCTAGAATGTTTTAGATTCTAGTTTTAGATAATTCCAAAATGTTTTAGAAAGTTCTAGAATGTTCTAGAATGTACCATGATGCACCTAGAGTATGCACAAATATCACACATGCATGCATGCAAAAAAGAGCTTCTTTTTTAGTATATAAAGGGGCCTCCAACGTGAGGATGGATATCTCTGGTACAATGCCGGTGTCAAGGCTTCTAATTGCTCATAGATAAGCACCACAATCTAAAAATAGAAGGGTTTTTGAAAATTTGTAAGAAATCAAAATAGAATTTTCTAAAATGTTTTGCATGTGCATGGATAACTACGTCAATCTAAAAATAGAAAGTTTTTTGAAAGTTTAGAAAATATTAGAATCGAATATTCTAGAATGTTCTAGGTAAACATCTCAGTCCTAAATTAGAAGGTATTTTAAAACTTTTCAAATAGTATAAAACGTTTAGAAATTCTATAATGTTCTGGGTAAACAACTCAGTCCTAAATTAAAAGGTTTTTTGAAGCTTTGCAAACAGTATAAAATGTTTAGAATGTTTCAAATGCTCATGGTAAATGCCTTAGTCAAAAAATAGAAAGTAAAATAGAATGTTCTAGCACTTTAGTCTAAAAATAAAAAGTTTTTCAAAATTTTGCAATGAGCTAAAATAGAATGTTCTAGAACATTTTAGATACTAATGAGTAAGCACCTCAATCTAAAAATAGAAAGCTTTTTTTTACGGTTAGCAAAAGTCAAATATAATGCTCTACACACTTCTAGAAAGTCCTAGAACATTCTAGATGCTCATGGATCAGTCCAGACGGTCATGGGTAACCACCTCAGTCTAAAAATAGAAGGATTTTGAGATTTTGCAAAGAGTCATAAGAATGTTCTAGATGCTCATGGATAAACACCTCAATCTAAAAATATAAAGTTTTTTAGCCTTTGCAAAGACTGAAAACAGAATGTTTTAGATGCTTATGGGGAAGGACCTTAGTCTAAATATAGAAAGTTTTTTTGTTTTTGTAAAGAGTCAAATTGGAATGTTGTAGATACTACTGCGTAAGCACTCAGTCATATATAAGTAGCTTTATCCAAAGATAGAAATTTTTCTGCGCCCCTGATCTGATATCTAAGCTTACGAGTAAGCGCCTCAAGCATAAGTTATAATGTGATTAGTATAGTTGTTCCGTCATGTTTGGCAATGTGTTCAATGATCATACATCTGTAGCTTTGCCCAAAAATAGAAACTTACATGTAATTGAGTATTCTAAAATCTTCTAGACATTGATGAATGAGGAGTAGGCCAATCTATAGATAGAACATTTCTAAAATGTTCCAAAGGAATTGTTCTAACTCTGCTCCTAATTGTTTGCGCAGAACACATCGTTGATTGGAGAAAGGTAAAATACAATAATGCTACGTAGACGGAGAGAGGAGACATTAGAGGAGCAAAGCCGTGACGCGGAATCCGGATAAAAAAAATCCATACCAAAATAGAAGATATGAATGCCCGGGCAGAGGTACACCGCAGGAGCTGCCAAACAAGATTGGATAGAGTTGTCAAAGTACAAGGGAATAGAAGAGCACAAATAAAGTTATAGGAGATCTGAGGTCCGCTAAGCAGGCGGTTGGCAATACAATGCAGAGTAAGTGGCTGGGAGCAAGCCTATGGCGCAAATGTAGGAACACGAGGGGCATGTTATGCAGATTGGTGCGTAATGCAGAAAATGGCAGCCGAAAGCGTGCCCAAGGAAGAAGAGAGACTGAGAGATCAGGAAGGAGGTTACAGATTGACGATAATGTAGAGCAAGTGAAGTAGCAGTTCATGGATGCAATAGAGTGCATTTGCTGAGGAGCATGTAAGGAAGTTGGTGCACCATGCAGAGGAAGTGGTCGCGAACAGGCGCATGGGACAACATGGAAAGATGGAGGAGGAGCATGTTGCAAGGTTAACGCACGCAGAAAGCGGCAAAGTGAGCAGGCTCATGGCGCACGTATGAGATGGAGGAGGAGCGCAGGTGGTGCCAGTGCACCATGCAAAGGAAGCGGTCGTGAGCAGGCTCAGGGCACAACAAGGAGAGATGACGGAGGAGCTTGTTGTAAGATTGGCATTGAATGTAGAGCAAGTGGCATCGACTAGACTCATTGCCCAACAGGGGGATACGAACGAGAAGCATTTTACAAGGTTGGCACACCATGCAGAGGAAGTGGCCACGAGCAGGCTAATGGCGCGACAAGGAGATACGATCGAGGAGCATATTGTGAGATTGCTACTTTAATGCAGCAAGTGGTACAAGGCAGTTCGCGGATACATTAGGGGAAGATGGAGGAGGAGCATGTTACGAGGTTGGCCCATAATGTAGAACAAGTAGCAGCGAGCAGGCTCATGGCGCAACAGGAGGAACATATGAACATATTGAGAGGTTAGCTGTAGAGGCTCAACAAAGACGCGCAAACTGAGATAATTCTTTAACTTACATGATAGATTAGACTAGCCATTCAATGCATGCCGCTTCCGCGGATTGTGGAGAACTAGACGAGTGCGAAAAGGCTACACAATCGCTTAAGCACAATGATACAAAGTGATGCGACAATGGCAAAGTCTATCTCCCTCCCTCGATAGCAATGCCCCCATTACTATAACAAATTCAGCACCATCCGGCGATCAACTTCAAAGAGTAGAGAGTTCCAGTCCCATATCAAGATTTGCTGCTGGGCCATTTGTGTATCATTTGGGGCAGATATTATATAACTATTAAGACTCCATAGTAGTACTAATAAAGAGATGTTTTTCTATCCCGAATTTGTTCTTCATCATCCCCGACCGCTTCTTTATCGCCTCCAATTGAAATCACAAGCACTTTCATTTACTACTGCACTGGCAGATGGTTTGCGCTAGATCAATCCTACCAAATCCATTTGTGCTTCTGCCTACATTTATCATAAATTAAAATGATCTTATAGTAATCTTAGTTTGAGAAGCATAGCATGCATTTGTTTGTGACAACTGCATAGAGCATCATAAAAACTAGAGGTTGTCTTATTAAAGTGGTTATCATCTTTACATGTTAGGAGTATGGATGTGCCAATTCAAATTTTTGAGGAAAAAATTAGTTCCATGATTTTGTCATTTAAATTTCTAACTTTGTAAATGACATTTGAAGAAGGGTCAGGCCAAACTATGACTAGTAATTTATCCAAGATAAGTAGTGGTCAATATTTTACAACCCCATTAAATATGAAGCGAGGCTAAAAAATACCCTGCTGCTTTTTAGCAATGATCCTGCAAGGCATATAAAGTCTTCCAGCCCATGGCCACCCGTTGTGGAATAAATGTGTCCCAAGTATGTGGTGGCTATAAACTTAACTCCAAGATATTTGTATGTTTGCATCACCTCCACGTCTTGATCCTCATAGGTGAAGCGAGACTCTCAATGCTGTTTAGAAGAGAAGTTGTCCTGCAGTCCAGTGTGAGCATTAGTTAGATTCTCTGCAAGTTCCCAGGTTCGAGCATTTGGAGAATATCCTTCCCAAATGACAAAGTAATACAATCGCCGACGGAGAAACTTAGAGTTCAAAGTCTCTCAAACCTTGACTCCTCATGATCATCAAGTTTCACTGGCAGAATAGAATAGAATAGAATAGATTTTTTAACGTCCACGGAGACCAATAGGTCATGGGACCCATACAATGGGCTAGTAATGCATCATTAATTACTAGGATTAAAAACCCCTTCAAAAAAGGGTTTCATGCGAAAACCTTTGCAGTAATGATGATACTAGACAATCGGAGATAATGACTACTGAGGGCTCAGTAATTGAAGATGTTCATCTAGAACCTCAAGTATGTATAATGCCAAGTCATGCACAGATGTTGCTCTGAGAAGTTGTGGAAGCGATGGAGGAACTCAATCTGGAAAGGGATTAGGCATATACGGCTCCAATAATGAAATATAAAATACTGGATATAGCCAAAAAGATGGAGGAAGCTCGAGCCGGAAAGCAACATCACTAATCTAAGTCATGATCTAAGGCGGCAATAATCGAACTTGTTGTGGGGACGTGAGTAGGAAGATCCATACATAGAAGTCTAAAAAGTCACCAATATGGAACATATGAGCCTCCTGATGATGTAAATCCGTATAATGTCGATAGCATTATTGTGCCCCGAAAAGGGGTGCTGAAGATCTGATTAAAGAGCCCTCAGAGTTTTCTCGGGCCAAGACTCAACACTCAGGATTGACAGAGTTTTAAACTGCGGGTAATTAAAAAGACTAATGAGGAGGGTCTATAAGTTTAAAAGGCAAGAATGGAATATGACTCTGAAAGCATGTACTGAGTTACAATAAACAAACTCAGCTAATGGAAGTCAATTGACCCAATTCTCCTGCTATAACTGATAAAGAACCTCAAACATTGTTTTTAGAGTCTGATTGGTGCGCTCTGCTTGCCATTACTTTTTGGATGATGACTAGAAGTCAATAAGCAATCGACATGTAATAGCCCCAGAAGTCGCTCCAAAAACCCCTGACAAACTGAGGTCCACGATCACTAATTTTAGTGTCTAGCAATCCATGAACTCTGACTACTTCATAAAGAAGAAGATCACTTGTACCATCGCTAGTAATGGTAACATTCCAAGAAAATCAGCCATTTTGGAGAAGCGATCAACAACGAGCATAATGGCATCATGACCCCGAGAGAGTAGCAGCTCCGGAATAGAGTCCATAGAAACACTCTTCTACGGTCCATCTGAAACAGGCATCGACTAAAGACGGCACTACAGGAAGATGCCCTAACCTTGCTTGATAGCGTATATCACAAGATCGGTCAAAAACTCGATGTAGCCAAGTGGGAGCCCAAAACCACCAAAACTCTTGACTAATAAGTTCAAGACTCCTGGCTACTCTAAAGTGTCCGGCCATAGGTTACTCATAACCAGCTTGGAGAACATGAAGCCTGGAAGCACCATCTAGAATACACAGAAGTTTATTGCGGGATAAGAGTCCATCTCAAATCTCAAATGAACATAGTCTGACCGCATCTGTCGAGAAGATGATGTTGAGCCAAGATGTGAAGATATATCTTGAGCCAGTGGATCAGATGGGAGAGATGCCTGAATAGACTCTAATAACACTGTACCATAAGATCTCTCAAAAAGCAATGACCATAAGTTAGATCGATCATGCGCCCTAGAATAACCTGTGATTGATGATCAAATATAGGATCACCTGGCTTAGGCTCGAGTTATGATTATTGAGACATGTTTTCCTCAAGAAGTCCGTATAGTATTTGATCACAAAAATCACGCGCGATAGTACTCTGAATATATCATTGGAGTGACACCGAGCGCATCTAAAAAATATTCCAAATTTCAATAATCCATAGACGGTGATCTTAAGGAGGAGATCCTTCCAGAAATGCATCCATTTCTAAATAATTAACTATCACCAATGTACCATTGTCATAAATCGATGTTTGAAGTTCAGGAACATCCGCAAGTGATAGACGCATCGGCGCAGTTCATGATTTATCCTCTTCCGTAGAAAAGGATACGCTAAGATGCAAACCGTAATCATATGCTGTCAAAGCAGATGCTTCTGGTTTTGCTCTTAGCAATATCCTTTACAGAATAAGGCGTGAAGAATCTGGCTACGTGCAAAGAATCGTGGGTGCTATGGTAAAAGCACGCTTTAGGATAATGAAAGCAGCCATGTATATCCTTACAAAGGAGCATATAAAGGAAGGGCACCCTCTCGTTTCAAATAAAATGTTGATAGAAGTTGGCAAATCCAAAAAACATCTTGGATGGAAGAAGGCATTTGCCACTCCAAAATAGTGTTGACTTTTTTGGATTCATCCAGAATCCATAAGAATATAGCCAAGAAACTCCATAGTATCCTGATCAAACTGACACTTCTCATTGGCATATAGTCCATATGCACGGGGTTTAAAGGGCTCGTCAACATGCTCTTATGTTCTTCCTAATCTTAGAGTAAATAAGTAATATTGTCTAAATAGATGATAATAAACATGTCCAAGAATCCTAGAAGACATCACAGGTCATATGTTGAAAAACTGTTAGAGCATCCATAAGCCCAAATGACATAATTGTGTACTCAAAATGGCCATACAGAGTACGAAATGTTGTCTTCCACTCATCACACTTCCAGATCTGGATAAGATTGTAGGCACCATGACGATAAAAGTTTGTAAAACAATGTGCACATTGGAGTCGCTCTAATAACTATGGGACCATAGGAAGTGGATATTGATTCAGCATGTTGATTCCTTATTGAGGGCTAAAGAAATCACCCTCCCCTCTTTTACTAAGAATAACACTTCTGTGACACTCCCCACAAAATATACGATGCCCGCTGGTACCCATGGGAAATTCCATCAAATAATGTCACGATGGGGCTCAGGTACCCTGAATTCCAGATGGCCAAGGCAAGGGAAGAAGACATGAAGGTGTCTTGTGTGCCCGCTCTTATGGGCTCCTATAATAGCAGAAGCATAAATACAATGTCAGCACTAGCAATACAATACAGTCGGCCACCTCGAAGGTTAGTGCCATCCATCCAACAATAGGTCCATCATAGATATTAATACATCATCATCATCATATGATCTCCTAACCGCCCTGCATTCGCGGGATTACAGAACATTTGGCCAGAGCCTCCCAAGATAGAGCGCATCGGTGATAAGATAATGACCGGCCGGCCGACCGTTTCTTTGTAGTTTTGTACGCTTTTCTACTTCAAGGTTTTCCTATGATTTCGGATGTATTCAAATGGATGTACTAATGTGTACATCTAGAGGCACCATTTCGCAGCACATTGATTTTAGCATTTTTTCCAATGGTCAACAACTAACAATTTTTCCACAACAAAAGCCCTTTTTTGTGCGTGTGGTGCATAATGGTCAACCACGCTCACAAATAAAAGCACTTTTTTGTGCGGTGGTATGATGGTCAACAACCAATGGCCTACAAACAAAAGCCCTTTTGTGTGTGTGGTGCATGATGGGCACATGAAGGGCTTGAAGGGCGCATGTAGTGCAGTTTCCACGGCAACATTACTTCTTATCATAACTTTTTGATCCGTATTCCGCTTGGAGATGATTTTATCATGTTGGAAAGCTCTCTTTGAGATCTTTTTGATAGTGTATGATATGGATATGTTTGGTTAAGTTATCTTTATGCTAAAACAGCAATTTTGGTGGCCTGGCTCTGTAGCCTACACACACAGGATTGCTTATTGATATTGTTTTATGGCTCATTCCTAATGAAGGTTGCAAAATTACCATGCATTTTAGATTTTGAGGCGCTTATTAAGCAAATTCCAAGGCTTCTAGATCCTTGTGCTAACAAGCGTAAGTCACCTCTTGGTTTTCACCACAAGAATCTATGGAGGCCAAAGGTCATTGCTAAATTCCGGGCTTGAAAAATGTTTGTGTATAGGTGTTATGTAACTTTATGACTTCTTTAATAATGGGATCAATCCGCCTATCTTATGGTAACTTTTACTTATGTTCCCATTTGTTTTATTGTGATGAAATTCAAAGCCATGTGATGAAAGCCCAAATGAATTCTAGGTTTCCGTTTGAATTCTAAAAATTTTTGCCACACCTATGACGCCCCAGGTCTCAAGGCCAAAAATTTTTTGCCACACAAACCACAATATCCAACATATAAAATGAATCCCCCAACACGCAACAAACTATTGATATTAATAACTAACATTATAATATTCAGTTTATTGACAGATATCATTAACATTGGCCCAACATTATTGAATTAAAATCCTTTCTAGTCTCCCCTTTGGTTTGGGTGCATATTCACACGGGGTGATTTAGGGCAAATGTAGAGCCCTCATATTCGTATTTTGCACGTACAAAAATCAACACCATATAGTATTCCACTTGAAATCTTATAGTATTTTATAATCTTGTTGCTACAAGATAGCAAATTTTGTACTTGCATACCCCCACAAACGAGGAACTTCACGACGTGTAGATTAGGAATAGTAGTGAATATGCCTATTCAACAGCCTCAAGCCTCCTGAGTCACCGGTGGTGAATATGCACCCAAACCAAAGGGGTTAAGGGGATTTTAATGTAAAATGTGTTGGACCCAATGGTTGTGTTAATTAATGTCAATGGTAAAGCTATATGTTAAGGTTGGTAGTTGCGTGTTGATTGCCTTGTACTATAAACACTAATTATTTTCTCTTTGATTCAATAACCTGCGATGCTTTTAGTGGTGATTCCGTAGCTGGAAATGCCCAAAGTAAAGCTATATGGTCACTAGTTGAGACCGTATATGGCTCAATGCAGAATTGATCCATGAGAATTGTAGAAGTCCACTATGCTACCGGAACACAATAAAATATCAAATGAATTGTTCACAACCATTGTCTTTCAATAAACTCAATATTTCTTGTCCCTTAATATCTAGGTTATAAGTGCTATTCTTGTATTATTATTCCTGTTCAAATTGAAGTACCAAATAACTTTCTTCAGTGCTATCAAGAATTTGCACCTATCTGGGCACGTTATGAGGGGTTGGTTACACCTAATCAACTGCTACATGTGTTGATGAACACACTTACGGTAGGAGTCTTGGCACCTTACATTCAAGAGATATTGGACATGTGGGCTCCGTTATGTTCCTGATCATCACACATCCATGTGTAAATGTATAGTTTGTTAGCACGCCTATTATTGCTAAGTTTTTCCTCTAAACTTCGTATAGGGTTTTTAATCCTGCATAAATGATAGGCCGATGTTCTCTCTGTTTTTCTTGGTTTTAATCCAAAAGCCATTTGATCTTCTGATGATAAAACTACCTCTAGTTTCCTCCATAGCTAATGGTATTCGAGGACATAGCTATTATATTCCTTCTCATTGCTAAACAAGCATCATCCTATCATTTAGTGTTTCCTTTTCAAACATTTTTTATTCCAATTTCTTGAACGGTTTCTTACTCTCATAGTTTGAACCATAACTTATTTGAGTATTTCAAACATTTTCACTCATCACTATTTGGAAAAGGCCACGTCGGGTCAGCGTCAAGTTTGCCCGATGGCCATTGAAGAAACAAAAATTGCTAAACCAAACAATCCTATCCCAAATTCACAACGAAATAGCACCAACGAAATTACAAGCTAACCCAACTATGATATTGTGTTTGAGGGTAAAGGAAAATGCCTTCATTTTCTGGTTCAATGTAATGGTGCAAAACATCCTTGCACCTTTGCTACTCCTCAATTCAATTCAATCTGAATCATTAACACGTTTATTGTATAGTCACTTGAATCATGTAGGTTCCTTTTGTAGAGGTTAAACTGCATCCTATTTCAAGCAAGTTAGATTCTCCAAATCTAACAATAATTCCTCCTCATTTTCAGAGGTAAAATGGAACATGTAAAAGGTTCAGTTGTTTTGAATGATGCTGCCAGCATCGTTCGCAAGTTAGTATTGTCATTGCATTATCAATGTGCAAATCTTCCTTCCGATCCCAATGGTGGGATGTACTCGGCCTTCATGTTGGGTCGGCCAGAAAAGAGAGACATAATGCAGTATGGAGGTTGATCTGCTTGGAGACAATCAGGATTGCAGATCTTCTACGGAAGTTGGGCAAAGCTCGTGTTTTTTCAGAAGGTAAGCGCTTCCATGCTTTGGTTGTAATGTAAAGACGTTCCATCAGGAAAGTGTCCACGACAGTTTCCTCTGAAAATGTACAGTGAATGTGGGATTTGCAAAAGTGCAACAAACGTATTTGACAGTAGGTTTCTGAATCCAGCAAAATGTATTCTCCTGAAATGTCATTATTGAGCATATGGTAAGTCTGGAATGTTAACAGAGGCTGCTGATCTTCTTAGACGGATGCCCACACATAATGTAGTGTCATGAATACATTGATTTCTGCATATGTACACTATGATGTGAATAGAGGTTTTTCACATGTTTAATTTAATGCAGCAAGATGGTATCATGCCTAATGAGATCACATTTAGAGTATTCTGGCTTATGTGCTCCGTCAAGCAGCAGCATCATTAGGGAAAGTGATTACATGCCATCATTATTAAACACTGGATTAAAAATAAATGTTATCGTAGGTATGCTCTTTAAATATGTATACCAAATGTGGCATTCTTCAATTTGCCAAAACAGTATTTTGATACCAACCTCGGTAAAATGTTGTATACACCATTGTTTTCGATATGTACATTATGGTGTTAGAAGAAGCTTAGAAGCTATTTCCCAACAGATGCCAGAGCGCAGTTTAGTTTCATGGAATTTATTATTGCAGCATATGCACAGCATGTGGGTTGGGAAAGATGCCCTTTATAACTTCCAACTAATGCAGGCAGGAAGGTTTTTGCCAGACACCCATTACATGGCGGCAGTTCTTGATGCATGCCACCTATGCTGCACTCAGCAGTAGGCAAACAGGTGCATGCCCTTTCTCGCTAAGAATGAATCCTGATGTTGTCACTGAACTGCTCTTGAACATGTATGGACATGTGGAAGTTTGGACATGGCAAGATTGATACTTTACAGGATGTCCATACACAATGTGGTTTCTTGGATACTATAATTGCAGCATATAAAGAGCATGGCTTGCTAAAAAGAAGCTTTTGATATCTTCCAACAAATGCCTGAGCAGAATGAGATCTCATGAATGTTATGCTTATGGCATACGTCAGAATGGGTGCATGGAAAGGAGGCTCTTCAGCTCTTTAATCAAATGCTATGGGAAGGTATGAAGCCAGACCGTGACCTTTTCTATTGTTCCTTGATGTACGCGCCTAATGAAGCAGCCACAACTAGCGCAAGCAGGTGCATACCCAGATTCTGATGAAGGATTGGAAGTAGAAACAGTTTTGACCAACTCTTTAATTGATATGTATGGGAGATGTGGTGATATAGAAAATGCAAGTATTCTTTTTGACAGGATGATCATGCTAATGTTGTTTCCTGGATCTCAATAGTGGCTATATATGCCTCAGCATGGCCATGGCAGAAAGGCCCTTAGGGATTGTTGGAAAAGAAACGTACCCAGCAGGGTATTATGCCCGGCAGTGTTACTTCCTTTGTCAGCATTATTTCTGCTTGCAGCTATTCTGATCTTGTAGATAAAGGTTGTCATAACCTTGTGTCTGTGGTAGAAGAACATGGCATTGTGCCTAGAGATGAAAGTTATAACTGGTAAGGATTGATCTGCTTGGACGCACATCACAATTAGATGTGGCAGAAGACTTGATTCATCATGTCATTTGTCCGCCGCACTGACTTGGATGACTCCTTGCTTACCGCTTCTTGTAGAATCACATCATCTGATATTGACCGTGGGATGGCGCGGCTGCTACTCGCCATCTGAACTGATCCTGAGAATGACGCCCCATACGCTTTGCTTCTGTCTATATTCATGCTGTGTCTTCCATGGAGGAGGGTGATTTTCCTCAAAAATTCTAATAGACAGGGGTTTAAATCCTTATAAAGACTTCTCCTACCTTGCATAAATAGGTCTCATTCAGGAGAATCCACAATCTGTACCTTAAGCTAGTAGATGTTCCAGAAAGTGGTGGCATTCTAAATTTGCTGGATCCAGTGGTAGATCTACCGTCCTCCAGATGCAGCATGCAGCCTCCAGCAGGTCATGCCAAGAGAGATCACCCCGATTAAAAATGGGTAATGGGATGAAAATGACATCTTTGAGAGATTAAAGATTCAAATCTGACAATTGACATACCATCTTATATAATGCATCATGAAAATCACTTTGGTAAGCGAAGAAATTGGTCTCAGCCATTAATGTGACATTCAGAAATTATTGGGAACCACTTGATAATGGTCTTTTATTCCTAGTGAGCTACAAGTTGCCCTCCGTAATGTTCCTGGGCAGAGGCTATTTTACTTAAATATAGACCTGCATTATTCTCATAATGGCCTCCTCTTGGCCCTATAACTGCAATGATTCTGAAGAAATCGCTCAGCAGTTTTCAAATAGCCCCCAAAGCACATAAGAGATAGGTAGTGTATCACTGCCTCTACCTTGCCTCGCCAGCCCCTACCGTGCTTAAATTGCTCCCGCCCGCACATTACCTATATTCAAATGAATATTGTTTCTGCAACATTGCATCTTTTCCATCAAGATATTTTAATGCTAGTATAAATGAGCACTTGAAGGAATATTGTCCAAAATAATAAAAAGTGGATAAGGTATGTGGAAATACACCGTAATTAAGATGCAAAAGTTTGACCTAATAAGAGGATGCCATAATAAGAAGTGGAGGATGATAAGAGGACTTAAGAGGATGTTACATGGGAGATTTGAAGAAGATGATGAAGGATAGGTGTGATCAAGATAAGCTAGGGGTTAAGAGTTGGACGAATTTGCCCATTTTAACGCAATCCATTAGGGCGATTTTACATGTGTCGTTATAGGGATAAACGTGTCCTAATCTCCGGAGTGTGTTATGAAAAAAATTGAGGGCCATTTTGGCTACATTTTGGCCATGCACAAATGGCCTCAATTTGTTTATAGCATACCAGACGAGGAGAAGGGCCAAGTATCCGGCCTTTAACAAACCTGATCCAGCATTTACCTTTGATCCGGGGAACGTGAGGTTCCATCAATTCCATCAATAGTTTTATAGGCACAATAGAAAGGATAAGTATAACACCATAGCTACCATTTGGGACAATGGACAGTAAATTGTCTATCTTCAACTTCAAGTGCGCATTCTTTCACTCACTCTAGCCTAACATGGAATATACCCCCAAACCCTCTACGGCCAAGCAATCTCGGCCCAACGAAGTCCGTGATAAATAACTTTATTCTACTTATATAGTGGTAGCAATTCCATCTTCATCATGATATCTGTACTAATGCTACATTGAAGGAGGCCGCAGGCGCCTGCGGCTCGGGCCTAATCGCCTACCCCTCGTGATAGTCCCAGACGGTCTCCCCTGCTTGCAAATACTGCTCTAACCTCAATCTCGTGATCCCATCTCTATTATTTTCAAACACCGCATAAAGACTTACATTCACATTCTCCTGGACACACCCCTTGCCTTCCTCCTGGGCCATCTTCTCCTCCACATGGTATGGGATATCCACACATGTTCTTTTGATCCTCCTCATGTTCAAGAATTTCACTCACCCTCCTTTCAATCTTCTCGGTGGCAAGTTTACAACATTGGTGATCTCCACTAAACGAGGATGGCACCTAATGCACCTGCCCTATGGACGCCTCCCCTGACCTCCGGTCATGGAATAAATTACATTACTCCTATATTTTAGTGTAGCCAAAATAGGTTTAGCTAAACTACCTTCAAATTGGGGCTAGAAGTTTCTAACACTTACAAACTAAACGGTTTTTCCATCAGAGTTTCTTGTTTTTGGCCAAACTCTACAAAATGGAAAGTAAATATTAGCCATCATGCTATAGTAAATTAAAAAAAAATTCAAGCATTTTGGCAAAGACATTGAATTTATTGTAAATACATAAATTAAGACACACAAACATACATGAACATGTTCAAAACTATAAAAAATAAAGGGACTATATATTGTCTTTTCCTCTAATGCTCAACTTTTATATTCTGAAACAAGAAAGAAAGTGGGGAAAAAAAAAAAAGAAAATATAGACTATATTTGAAATTTTAAAGTTAGTATATACATTTGTTGAATTTGTTAATCTTATCCATTTTTTCAAGCCCATTCTATCTTAGGTTTAGCTAATCGGCGTCCTGATGGATATGTCCGAGGTAAAGGTTTGGCTATTCAACCTAAAAACTCACTTGGGCGGCAAAAAATTGGCTAAAATTTTCTTTTTTTGGGCATTTTTTTCCATTTACTTTAGCCGCTTTTTTCTGGCAAATCAAGCATAAAATAGCCATTTGGCTAACCTTAGCCAAGTTATTTTATTCCCATGCTCCTGTTTCACGCTTCCCCACGCACTACTCTCCTTGTTCTCAAACCCATGGCTGCACCTCAAAGTTATGTTCCCTGCTTATGCTCCGCCACTCTTATATGCAAGTTCCGATTCCGCCAATCGCTCACAATCAACGGTCACATATCCATTTTTTGGGAATGCCAACGGAAGTCCTCTTTGATCGCCAAGCTCACATGGAAGAATTTGAAGCCTCGCCATCAATGGACACTCGACAACCAAAGTTCCATATTTTTTCCACTATGTTGTGTGGCGCCCTCATCGCTGGCTTATGGCTAACAAGAGTCATTGAAATGTAATTGGCAAGAAATGAAGATCGCATTTCTCTTATTATGGAACCACGGAGATGATCAACGCCTAAGCAGCTTCCAATGATTCCAAATAACAACCCATCGAGTCTTCCGAGATTTCCGCTGATCGCTCATTATTCGCCAAAGAAGCTTAAAAGAATATCCCACGCAGAGCCAAATCGTTTGGTTTCGCAGAAGGTCTTCCTTCCGCCATTCGCCTTTATGACCTAATATTTGCACCCCAAGACATTAGATCGTGCGCATTGACTTGGTCGATCATTCCACAACGTTGTCTTCCCGTGGTGTTCCCCACGAGCTTCCCTTCATGCCCCGCCATGGTTCCTCAACCATCAGAGACAACCTTCATCGGGCCCCGCTTCCGCTTCCACGCAAATAAATTTGTGTCACATCCGAAGTATCAAGACCACCGCCAACGCACGGAATTCACTAACGGTCCTCCTCATCGCAGTTAATCGCAAATACGTAATCATTCCATCAAGAATGTACCCATGCTCATCCTACACCTTTTCGCAAAAATAATCTTTCAAAGTTCGCTACATCTCAACAATATCCAGAAAGCAAATAAATAATATCAGCAATCTCATCAACTCATCAGCCCAGTGGGCCGTACCTTAACTCCTTTGATCCCTCCAAAGCTCCAAGACTACCATTGTCAAGAATGGGAACACAATTCACCATGGCATGCCCTCAACTTCCTCAGTCCGTGTTCACCGGACTCAATCAAATCACCAACCGCCTCTTACCGCTATCAACTGGGTCGCCAATGGCAAACAAGGCCCCGACCAAATTTTGAAAAACCACTCGCCACTTTCAACAAATAGCCGACCCTACATTGGGGCTTACTCCATCCGCAAAATTCCTTGACCAACAAAGTTCAAGAAGAAATATATCAAGCTTTCCTCAATCCTCCAGCTCAACAATCAAATTGGGTAGTCTCTGCCTTACGCCGTAATCCACAGGGCCCACGCTCTTGACGATAATTCCCACGACATGCAACTCGCTTGCCGCGGACGCTTATTCCTCGCGAGGAACATAAACGCCTATTTGACCTCGACCGGCAAGCGCAGCCCATGTTATGCCCAAAGTACGTAGTATTCGAAGCTTGGCGTAAGTCAAGGATGCACGCCATAATATTCATGCCACCACATGCGCCAATAAATACGCGCTGCCTTCGACACAAAACCCTCACGCATATCCAACATTGGCCGTAAGTCGGTCCTCAAGAAAGTCTCAGTCAATGCCTGCATACCCTCGGCCCCATTGGATCCCCGCCATCACTTTGCCTGGCGTTCCCCGGGCCTTGCTACTATCCCCGCCGGGGTGGTTCCTCGCACTCATGAACAGCTGCCGCATCTACCTGCCTAGTGGGTGCTACCGCCACTTCTACACCTAAGGTACACGCTATCATGGAATCAACAAATCAATCATGTACAATGCATTGATGGCTGAAGTGTGGTCAACCTCATCACCACAAACTTCTGAGACACAATTGGGATCACTCAACTTTATCATGTCCCTTATGACATTAAGCTTCAGAATGTAATACATCACGCCGACCCTCAAGGCCACTTCTCTCTATATATTAGTACAGGATCTCAAATCTCATTGAATTTGAGTTTGGAAAGTCAAAGGATCCGGGCGACATGAGATGCTGGTTGATGCCCTTTCTCCTATTAAACAAAAAGTATTTACTACCGGGTTACCGATCAACTTTGCCATCACCGACGTACATTGAATGCCACGATGGATCTTGAAACCGGGTCAACTTATCTCGGCTTCGAATAATAATCAACCATCCCTATCCTCGAGCAGTGATTCATGAGCTTCAAAAACACCTATCGTCTGCCCTCAGAAGCTAGTCTCCCTTTTGTCTTCCAATTCTCGAAAGTATGCTGATCCTTGGGGCGTATATGAGTCTTGATCAAGACCACGCTATGGCCACCTTGCCGTGGATCCTTATCTTGTGCCTTGCAATCGTATTCAGCGCGGTAGACATCTTTCCCGATGATGATAATTCCCGCTGCATCGCTTTCGGATGTAGCTGCCGCCATGCGATAAAATCCTTAATAGACGCTCCTCAACACCCTCTATTTTTCTCTTACCCGTGAGTGTTTTTGAACTCGGGCCTGTATTTCAACCTCCTACTCACACCATCATGGATACAGAGATCATTCCAGATATTCAAACTGGAAGTGAAGTCATTGATTTAGGATACAACCAACCAATCTAGTTGGTCGCTAATCTCCCACCACTTAAAGCACGTACTCCACCTCTTCAAGAAATTCAAACACATCTTTAAGGAGTTACAAAGACTTGAGAGGTATCAAGAAAGAATTGGGAGAACTCACTATTCCTACCAAACCAGCATGCACGCCCAATCTAGCAACCATGATTGGCTCAACTCCCAATTATCGGGACCGTGTCAAAAATGTAAATAGATAAACTTTTGGCTGTTGGGCTTATTTATGAGGTCAAATATTCAGAGTGGGTGTTTCTAATTGTTATTGCTCTCAAGCATAATGGCAAAATTGTGATTTAAGGACTATTGAAAACTCTATATGGCCATCGAACGCGGATCATTTTCCGCCAGCACCTTCCAAGATCAAGTCTTGGCTAGCTTTTGAAAGCAAATGCAATGAGATGTTTTCCTTCATGGATGTACAATCAAATTTCTATCAAGGCCGAGATCAATTGAAAACTACATTCACTAATGCCATGGGGCAATTTGTACCCACGGCGATGCCTTTTGGCTTATATCTCAACTTCCCTCTACTTAACGATTATGCTTTCTTTTTTTCAGATTACATGAAAGATAATGTTTTTCTGCAAGTCTTCCAAGACGCATTTTCCGCTACCCATGGATGATCATCTTGATAAATTGAGTTATTTTTCAAAATGTGATGAATCGTGCATTCGTTTTGAATCCTGAAAAGTGCACTTTTTGTGTCACTTCAAGCCACTTCTTGGCCATTCATATATTGTGAGTAAAGATGGTACTACCATGGACCCCGCGAAAAATCAGTTGCATGCTCAAGCTCAAGCCCCTTCAAACATGAAAACACGCTCATTCCTAGGCAAGGTCAACTATTATGCAACCTTCATTCCGTGGGCCCACTACTATTGCGCATCCCATTCATAAACTCACGGTGATGAATCCCTTCTGGGTTTGAATCCCAGCGATGCAAATAAGCTTCGTAAATTAAAGGTTCTGCCACTCAAGTTCTATTCTTGTTCCACCTCAATGGGACAAACCATTTCATGTTCATGTTGATGTTCCCTACCTTTGCTATTGGTGTTGTTCTTTCAAGAATATGATTCTTCATCGACAAACCTTATTCGATATGACAAAGCAGAAACTCAATCCCCGGCCGAGAAAAATTTATTCTCGCCATGGAACTTGAGGCACTTGACTCATCTTCCGTAGGAATCCGTCTTTGGCCATTACTTGTTGGCCAAATAGAAATCAAGTTCTTTGTAGATCATCAAGCATTACTCTATCTAATCAACAAACTACTTCACGCCGCATTTCGTCCGACATGGGTACCGCCCATCAAGAGTTTGCCCCCAAATCATTCATAAGGCTGGTAAATCACATGTTGTGCCTGATTATTCACACGCTCACATGGATGACCCATCCACGCGTGTTTCCCTCTCATGGGCTCTTCCCGGATGTGCTCCGCCTCTTCCTTTTGGTCACTTAATTTCACGCCCCCATTGGTTTCATGACTATCAACAATATCTTCTCTAGTGCCTTTCCATCAAGACCGGCCACAACAATTCCTCCGCGGAAGTCCGTGACTACACCATGGTCGCTGACACCTATAAGCTGCGGGTAAGGATATGGCTCTATTTGCGGTGTTCTTCCTCATGAAGTCCCAGAGATACCCGCCAAGCCCACGGTGGGCCTTGCAGGAGGACATTTTTAGTGGTGATACCATGGCATGCAAAATTCTTCTAGCTGGCTATTTCTGGCCCATGCTCTTCAAAGACTTCATGCCCATGCACGACATGTGATGTCCACAAGATGTGGGATCTACCCACGCCCATGACGCCTACCCATAACTCCAAATGTCACGCTCGCTGTCTCAACAGTCGCTAATGGATTTTTATTGGGCCCATGTGGATCCACCCGCTGTGGTCAAAAAATTCTAGACTTTGCAAAATTACTTAAATCAAAGCACCTATTCAAAGACTTTTTTAAACATTTTTTCGCCAATTCGGCCACACTTGACCGCCTCTTCTTTTCACGCTACTCTTTTCATTTTGGTTCATTCGGGATTGAATCTGGCGCCGATTCATCCAGCTGAATTTAGCGCCGATCCATCCAAGCAGTAATTCTTTATCAAGCAGAAATCACCGCCAACATTTTAATGCCGCCTATGGAGAACGAATAGATCAAGTATATTTTTTTTTTGCTTAGTTTTTTAGGTTTTCCTCACAATCACTAAGATTATGTACCTCGAATTGCTTAATGTCTCTTCGCAGATCCCATTAGCAAGTGAACAAAGATAGAATTTGGTTGAGCCGCTGTGTTCTAAGGGTAGGCATCCCAAGAATGTGAAGAAATCAGATATTGCCGTATGTTAATTCCTTAGCGTATGGAAAGTTTCACTTAAAATGGTAAATTCACGCTTTCCATGATCCGTTCTCGCCATGTAAGAATTACACTATCGACCGCTTAGCTTTACCAACAAGAACTACAAATCATGAAGTTCGCGACTTGGTTTGCCGTGAGCATTTGCATGGCAACTTAACTTTGAAAGGTCAAATTAACCCCCTCAAAACTTTGAAGTGATTGGGCCTAGTTTGCTTTTGATTCTATGAAAATGTCACCGGTGATAGCGTAAAAGGAAATTCAATGTGGTGGAGTTGGATCCTATTGTTGTCAATTTGATCTACCGCCATGGAACACTCTGAAGTCATTGATGAATGAGGAAAAGCAAGACAGAAATTAAGCATTGCCAACACAGAGCATGAACTTCTTAGGCTAGAGGGGAATGTGTATGGCCTGGCAAAGGTTGAAATCACTAGCTTCTAAGTGATGGAGGAAAAGATCGTGATAAATTAACGAGTTGGTAGATTACACCTTCACCCCGCTGCTTTGGTTTAATACCAAGAAAAGTATAGTTTTCTTAGGTCCACATAAGTTCTTTGGTTCAGAGATTTCAAAAACCTATATGATCTCGCGGAGGTGGTTTTACTAACTAATCTGGGTAAGTTGTTTTTAAGTGGACAAGGAACGCCCATCAAGTATTTTTTAAGGAGCCGTGGGTTTTTGTTTTTAGGACGCGGTGGTTTTTAAGGAGGTATGTTTTTTGTTAAAAAGAATCGCGGGTTTTTTCTTTTGAGGTAGTGGTGTTTTTAAGGAGGTGTAGTTTTGGAGGTGTGGTTTATAAGTAAGTGTAGTTTTTTTGATGAGCCGTGGTCTTGTTTTTAGGACGCGGTACTTTTTTTAAGGAGGTATGTTTTTGTTAAAGGAACTGTGGTTTTTCTTTGAGGTGGTGATGTTTCTAAGGAGGTGTAGAAAGTGTTTATAAGTAAGTGTAGTTTTAAGGAGGTTTTTCTAAAGGATGTATATAGTTTAAAGGGGTGTGGTATTTTAAGGTTCTTTATAGCTAATTTTGTAAGCATCATTATACAATCATTGCACTGGCCCCATCCATATGACACCCCATAAAGTATCTATATATACACACACATGCCATGTGTAAAATGCAATATCTCATCTATTGTCCTCTACCCCCTCATGCTTATATAGAAAAACTAGAATGCAAAGGCATTACAATACGTAACTGAACGAAGTATACTGAA